>CM053400.1:93947781-94005023 GCA_028644305.1 Xerus rutilus | reverse complement strand
GGAGAGACTGACCGCAGCGTCTGCCTAGGCCGCCATCTTGGAACTCCACATCGGGGTCGCTTTGGGTCTCAGCTGCTGGGGTGGAGGAGCCGCTGGGACTGCCTCCCGCAGACGCGCCCGGGTCGCTTTGGGCCTCAGCTCAGGAGTGGAGTTCTGAGTTCTGAGTTATGGCTCCCAGTCGAGCCGCTGGTACTGCCTCCTGCAGACGCGCCCGGGTTGCTTTGGGTCTCAGCTGCTGGGGTGGAGGAGCCGCTGGGACTGCCTCCCACAGACACACCCGGGGCGGCTTTGGGCCTCAGCTCAGGAGTGGCGTTCTAAGTTATGGCTCCTGGCCGAGCTGCTGGGACCGCCGCTAAAGAAGTTCTTGAGGGAATGTTTCTCCCTCTAACTCTCTAACTGCTTACACTAGAAAAGAACATAGGGATAAAATCAGTGTTCTCTCTGTGCTTCCACCTTGAGAAGGATATTTAAATTATTTTATTTCTATTTCTTGCCATCATCATCATCATTATTACTATTTTACAGTGCTGGTGATCAAACCCAGGACCTCTTAGGCTAGTGCTCTACCACTGAGCTCAGATCCCAGTGCACATGAGGACATTTTAAGGAAAGCAAACTAGAAACTATCATCCCTGGTAAACAGAGATGCAATAAAATTATACTATGACTCAGCATTGAAACACAAGATTACTGTATATGCAGAAAAACATGGAAACAGAGAGGCAGGGCAGAAATTTGATATTAGTGAAGCAAATATTCATTATTGAAAATCCCATATTTTCTTGCAAAGCACCACAAAATATTTTACATGGCTAACATTGGAAGCTACCCACAAATAGATGAAGCTCAACTATATTTTGTCGGTAAGGCACTTGCAAAGGAATTGCCTCTCACACAGCAAGCAATGAAGTCAAAGGTGGGGGAAATTGCTCAAACACTTGGAATCCATGAAAAAATATTCAAAGCAATAACAGCCTGGTGTGAGGGATTCATGGGGTGAGCTGGACTGTGGCGAAGGCATCAGACATTGTTTTGTCTAAAGCTTCCCACTGGCACCAACACAAGACAGGTGGAGCCCTCTTTCAAGATGAGGAATCACAAGTACCTTTTTAAAAACAAAATTCTTATTTATTTTTTAAAACAGCAGAATGCATTTTGAGTCACAGTACACATATGGAGCACAATTTTTCATTTCTGTGGTTGTAAACAAGGTAGAGTCACACCATTCGTGTCTTCATACATATACCTAGGGTAGTGATGTCCATCTCATTCCACCATCTTTCCTACTCCATGCCTTCTCCCTTCCCCACCCTCCCCTTTGCCCTATCCAAAGTTTCTCCATTTCTCCAATGCTTTCCATCCCCACCCCCATTATGGATCAGCATCCACTAATCAGAGAAAACATTCAGTCTTTGCTTTTTTTGGGATTGGCTTACTTCACTTAGCATAATATTCTCCAACTCCATCCTTTTATTTGCAAATGCCATGATTTTATTCTCTTTTAATGCTGAGTAATATTCCATTGTGTATACATACCACAGTTTCTTTATCCATTCATCTATTGAAGGCCATCTAGGTTGGTTCCACAGTTAGCTATTGTGAATTGAGCTACTATAAACATTGAAGTGGCTGCATCACTGTAGTATGCTGTTTTTAAGTCCTTTGGGTATAGACTGAGAAATGGGATAGCTGGGTAAAATGGTGGTTCCATTCCAAGTTTTCTAAGGAATCTCCACACTGCTTTCCATGGTGGTTGCACCAATTTGCAGTCCCAGCAATGTATGAGTGTGTCTTTTTCCCCACATCCTTGCCAACACTTATTGTTGCTTGTATTCTTGATAATTGCCATTCTGACTGGCATGAGATGAAATCTTAGGGTAGTTTTGGTTTGCATTTCTTTAATTACTAGAGATGTTGAATTTTTTTTAATATATTTGTTGATCAATTGTATTTCTTCTTCTGAGAAGTGTCTGTTCAACTCCTTAGACCATTTATGGATTGGGTTGTTTGTTTTTTTTTAGTGTTAGGTTTTTTGAGTTCTTTATATATCCTGGAGATCAGCACTCTATCTGACATGTGTGTGGCAAAAATTTGCTCCCAAAGTGTAGACTCTCTCTTCACCTCAAGAATGTTAAATTATTGATTGGCTAAAAATAGAAGCTTTTTTAGTTTGAACCTATCTCATTTATTGATTCTTGCTTTTATTTCTTGTGCTTTAAGAGTCTTGTTAAGGTAGTTGGGGCCTAATATGACGTGATAAAGTTTTTCTTTTATTAGGTGTAGGGGTCTCTGGTCTGATTCCTAGGTCCTTGATTCACTTTGAATTGAGTTTTGTGCATGATGAGAGATAGAGGTTTAGTTTCATTTTGCTGTATATGAATTTCCAGTCTTCCCAGCATCATTTGTTGACGAGGCTATCTTTTCTCCAATGTAAGGTTTTGGTGTCTTTGTCTAGCATGAGATAACTGTATTTATGTGGGTTTGTCTCTGTGTCTTCTATTCTGTACCATTGGTCTACATGCCTATTTTGGTGTCAATACCATGCTGTTTTTGTTATTATAGCTTTGTAGTATAGTTTGAGGTCTAGTATTGTGATGCCTCCTGCTTCACTCTTCTTGCTAAGGATTGCTTTGGCTATTCTGGGTCTCTTATTTTTCTAAATGAATTCATGATTGCTTTTTCTATTTTTATAAGGAATGACATTGGGATTTTAATTGGAATTGCATGGAATCTGCATAGCGCTTTGGGTAGTATGGCCATTTTGACAATATTGATTCTACCTATCTAAGAGCATGAGAGATCTTTCCATCACCAGTACTTTTGAAGACACCTAGGATTATATTCTGTGAGCAAATGCAGACAGTGAAGGACAGTGATGTAAAAAGTGACTTGAAAGAATTGAGTTCAGAATATGAAGTTAAAGTTGTAATTTAACCAGTTTATGTCCCATGTCCTTTACATACATACAAGATTGATGTGAAAAATTTTAACAATACTATTTGAATAAATATAAAATGAACATTTTCATGATAAAAATACTATTAAATAGCCAATATGTTATGATCAAAAGATTATGTCTCAAGAATGTTAAATTATTTTTGTCAACAGAACATTAAGCAGTGTAGTTAATTACATTGACAAAATTAATCAACATGTTAATAAATGGAAAAATAGCATTTCACAAAATTCAACACCTATGATAGAGGGTTGGGCCTAATTTTTCTTCTAGTAGGCATAGCATCTCTGGTCTAATACCTAGATCCTTGATCCACTATGAGTTGAGTCTTGTGCAGGGTTCAAGTTCAGAAGAAAAAGTAGGCTCAACTCTCCACCATGTCAGCTTAGGAACCCACTTCCTCAATAAGACTCCTAAAGTGCAAGAAGTAAAATCAAGAATCAATAAATGGGATGGCATCAAACTAAAAAGCTTCTTCACAGCAAAGGAAACAATCAAGAATGTGAACAGAGAGCCTATGCAATGGGAGAAAATCTTACCACTTGCACCTCAGACAGAGCATTAATCTCCAGGATATACAAAGAACTCAAAAAACTTACCACCAAAAACCCAAACATCCCAATCAATAAATGGGCAAAGTAACTGAACAGGCATGACACAGAAGAAATATGAATAGTCAAAAAATATATGAAGAAATGTTCAACATCTCCAGCAATCAGAGAAATGCAAATTAAAACTACACTGAGATTCCCTCTCACTTCAATCAGAATGGCAATTATCAAGAATACAATAAATGTTGGCAAGGATGTGGGGGAAAAGATTTACCCATACATTGCTGGTAGGACTGTAAATTTGACCCAGGTATCCCACTCCTCAGTCTATACCCAAAGGACTTAAAATCAGCATACCACAGTGACACAGCCATATCAATGTTTATAGCAGCTCACTTCACAATATCCAAGCTATGGAACCAACCTAGATACCCTTTAAAACATCAATGGGTAAAAAAACAGGGGTATACATACACAATGGAATATTACTCAGCAACAAAGAAGAATGAAATTATGGCTTTTGCTGGTAAAGGGAAGGAATTGGAGAATATCATGCTAAATGAAATAATCCAATCTCCCCCTCCTCCAAAAAAAAAAAAAAAAGGCCAAATGTTATCTCTGATATGTGGATGCTAACTGTAACAATGGAGGGTAGGGAGGGGAAGAATAGAAGTTCATTGGATTGGACAAAGAGAAATGAAGGGAAGACAGGGGACGGGGATGGAGTTAGGAAAGAATGAATCGGATATAACTTTCCTATGCTCATATATGAATACACTACCAGTGTAACTCCACATTCTGTACAACTACAAGGATGAGATCCTAAATGGAATGGTTTGCACTCCATGTATGTATAATAGGTCCAAATACACCCTACATGTATATCTAAAAACAAAACAAACAAACAAACAAAGAACGAAAGCAAGCCAAGGAAAGAGGCCTCAGAATTAACCTATTAACCCTACTGATATCTTGATCTTGGACTTCCAGCTTCCAGAATGGTGAAAAATAAATTTCTATTGCTTAAGCTTTAAATAACAACAACAACAACAATAATAATAGCTGAAAGTAAGATGCAATCCTGTTGCCTGCAGAGAGAAAGATAAAACACTTTGAGCACTTATAATGTCTATAGCATCATTTTGTTTGGTTTTTCTATTAAAACCTATAGAGGCTGTTGAATATGCATAGAAGCCTAAGAACCATGTAGTCTTTAGATATCTAGTTAACTAGATAACTAGTCAGAAGATCATCAGTTAAGAGCACAAACAGGACCAGCACTCCTTACATTGAGATGGCAGGAATTATTGTTAGGAGGAATGATCAACAAATATTTTATCAACAAGATTTTGTTCTTTGTCAAGTTATAGTTCTCAAGAAATGTCTGTCTCAAACAATATAGTCCTAGGATCAATATTAAAGAAGCATAAATAATCATAGATTTTTATTTCCATCTGACATTCCATAAAGAATATTTATCAGTGATGAGATAGCAAATTATTTTTTACAAACTTTCAAGGTTAGCTTTCATCAGCTGATTATCCAAGGCAATTATAATCTTTCAGTTCAAACCATTTTGGGTCCTATGTTTCCCCATTGTGGGGTGTAAGATTTGTAACAGGTGTTCTCAGCTGTTAGAGAACTAAGGAGACAAAGCACCAGTCCATAAAAGAGGACTAATTTGTAAAAACAATAGAAAAGATACTTTAAAATACAGTGTAGGAAGTGTTCACGGAATGGTTTAGACAATAAATGTTGAATTAAAAAAATTCAACACCCAGTTATGTTTTAATTTCTAAGCAATGAGGAATAGAAGGAAAACACCTCACTCAGATAAAAAGTCCCTATAACCTACAGCTGATTTCATACTTAATGGAGAAAGCCTGAATAGCAGCCACAAACACTGGGGAAAAGACAAGACAAGAAAACTATAGGTAGAAGATTTAAAAGGAAGAAGTAGAACTGTCTTTAATTGCAAATGACTGATTGTGTAGGTAAATAATCCTAAGGAGTTAACCAGAAAACTGCCAAAATTAATAGATGACTTAAGCAAATTGCTAGAAGTGCACATAACTTTGGAGTTGAGGGAGAAATTGCAAGACAATAGGAATCTCCCTCTACAAGGAGGGGTGGAGGGTGGGGTGAGGCTGGTGAGGGATTTGTCTCAGCTAGATAGGTGCCTTTTTAAAAATTTTATTTATTATTCTACTTAAGTATACATGATAGCAGAATGTATTTTGATTCATTGTACACAGGTGGAGCACAATTTTTTGTTTCTCTGGTTTTATGTGATGTAGAATCACAACATATATGCAGTCATACATGAAGCTAGGGCTATGATGTCAATCTTATTCCACCATCTTTACTGTTCCCATGCCCCCTCCCCCTCCCAACCCGAGAGGTTTTGATGGCCATGGGAAGAGAAGTGCTATTTTCAACTTGAGGGAGAGAAAATAACTGCAAGCGTCAGGTAGGGACCAGATGGGGATGTAGTCTGTCCAGAGCAAGGGCAATTGGAGATGGCTGGTGAGATATAAAGATCAGAACCTAACTACAAAGTTGTAGTAGCATTAAAAAATAAAAATTAAATAAGGACTAAACAATCACAAGGAGGGGACGTGGAGGACCTGGGTGAGGATATAAGAGTAAAGATGCCTGGGTTGCTACAGAGAAACCTGTTGATTACTTTGATGAAACTTGTACTGTCTACTGAACAGGACTCCACTCCTTGAATCTTCAGTCAGAACTAGTCTTTGATTTGATGGTCTCACATCCTGAACTTCTCTCCTCTATCTAAACCTCTCCAGGCCCAGAAGGCAGCCTGTCTTCAAGAGGAAAAAAAGGTGGAGGAGGGGAGACAGTGTACTGCCGAGTCAACCTTAACTATGAAGCCCCAAGTTTTTCAATTCTGCCAATATTTCAATGAAATTGATGCAGGTGCATTGAAATAGTTTGGAGAGTTCAATCTACAGCTTATTATATAATTTATTATCATTAGTAATGATATTAATACTATTTGTAAATATGAGTGATCATTTGCTTATTGTTTCTCAGAATACTAGAACTCTGAAAACACAAATATTTATTTGGAAGTTACATACATTTTCTATTTGTGGCTCAATTTAAGGTTTTTGGTGTTCCATAAATGGGACAATAGAACATAATGGGTTAAGGAAGCCAGCGGGGGACTTGATTTAGGTACTACCCATGTTCCAAGAGATTTCCCTAATCCCAGGTCTGCAAGGCAAGTTAGTGAAAAGAAAGCAAACAGCTCCAGGCTTTCTGGGTGGACAACATTCTTGGGTGGATCCATAAGGGATTCTAATGACACGGGAAAGGCTCCAGAGTGGGCAAGTGTGGTATATCAAACCCAGTAACGCCAAACGATGCTCTTAGCTCCTTGGGGGTCCCCTTCTTTCTTTCAGTTGCTCTCCCCCTCCCTACACGACCTTCCAAGGCCCCACACTCTTTCTTTTCAGATGCTCCAAAAAAGCAACTGTTTTTCAGTCCTTGGCAACCATGGAAAGTTTTAAAATGAAAACACGCACACACACCCCCCCCCCCAAAGAAAACGCCCTTGGCGGGGAACATTTTAACTACGTAGGAAGATGCTTTCAAATCCTCTTCCAACTTTTTCCATGAGGAGGAGGAAATCACAATGAACTTTTCATGATCTTCTCCAAGGTCATCTTCTCAGAGGAGCACCTGGCAGGAACAAAGGGGAGCCTCGCGAATTTGGGGCGCCCTCCTCGAGCTGCTCAGGCTCTTCTCATCTTCCCACTGGGCGAACTCCGTAGGGACGTGGAGACTCAACTCATGGGACACTGAAATTCAGGCCCAAATTTTTCCTTGGCCGAATTAGGGGCTTCTGGGGATTCTCCTCATTGGGGTGCAAAATTCTGGGCACCTGCGCCACCTAATGGCTTCAATACACTCGGAAGCACGCGATTCTTCCAGTAAAACAGTGCCCGTTAAGAATCTAATGAACCAACTGAAATGCTCCCAACCCGCTCGAATTCAGGACTGAAAATTTGAGTCTGATCATCCCACCACCCTAGCTAAGGAACACCATTTTGTATTTCAAGTATTTTCTACTTGTACAGAAATAGGAAAATAGAGCCAAATATGTGGCCAGTGGTGCAAGGTCACCTGAGGACAGAGAGGGTCTTGCAGGGACACTGGGCCCATTAGTACGGGTGGGGACCTCCAATGCCAACAAACATGGAGCCATCAGAGTCGCTGAGGACAGGATAGCCCAAGTTTGGACACCCAGATAAGATGTACCCAGTTTCCCAGGGGTCATGGCCTATCTGAAGACCTGGCCTCAGGTACCCAAAGAACAAGGAGCCAGGTGACAGCGCCAGGGTACAGGGCTGTGTGGGCAAACAGCCGGGGGACCTGAAGGATTTCAGGGACCTGAAGCAGCCACTGCCCTGAGCAGCCTCTTCCTGTGCCCTGAATCCCGCCTGTCCCCTAAAGTAGAACTTGGAAGGAGAAACCAAGCTCCACTTAAGGAGGGAAAGATAATGGTCTTTACCCTAACTAAACAGGTTCCACCAAGACTTGAACTCTGAGTGTTGGACTTAAAGTATCCAGGTTGCTCATAATTACTGCATGGAATCGCAGTAATGAACAAGTCCCAACTCCTAGATTTGCAAGGCCTTTCTCAGCCTCCATCGTGCCCCAGCATTTCTCCTATGGGTGAGTACACATATTCCTTCTGACTGTATCAAGTACATTACTCTTGTCATTTAGACTTACAGAAGGCAATGCTTGTCTTATACTCTTGTCGGTTATACTGGGTCTCTTCTAAAATTTTTTTTAGTCAACAAATCCATAAACATATAAAGGAGCAATCCATGGTGTGAGAAAACATTTGCAATATACATGCCTATTTACAAAAAAACTGAACAATCAGCAAATAATGTAATTGAAAATGAACAAAACACCTGAACAGGTTTTTCATTGAAGAGGATAATCGAACGGCAAATAAGTATATGAAAAAATACTCAGCATTATTTGTTAGAGAATTTCACATTAAAAGTCTAATGAGAGCAGGGCAAGGTGGTGCATGCCTGTAATCCCTGCACTTTGGGAGGCTAAGACAGGAGAATTGTGAGTTCAAAGCCAGCCTCAGCAATGGCGAGGCACTAAGCAACTCAGTGAGAGACTGTCTCTACACAAAAACACAAAATAGGGCTGGGGATGTGGTTCAGTGGTCGAATACCCCTGAGTTCAATCTCTGGTACCAAAAAAAAAAAAAAAAAAAAAAGCCTAATGAGATACCTAAGAGATTGCCTATGGTAATATATATAATATATTATATATATTATACTTGCAAACTAAAAAATGTTAACAAACAATAAAATAAATAAACAATAAAATAAATCTGTTGCTGTGTACCATATGATAAATGAGAGAATGAACAATTGCAACAAAAGCATTCCAACAGTCTTCTCTCTGAGCCTAATAGCAGGACTATTCAATCCATTTTCCAAAGTATTACATCATCAAACCAACCATTTACCCAATTTTCCACCAACTTTCATGTCAGATTTTTTTCCCAAATTTTAAATTTATTATTATTATTATTATTATTATTTTTAGAGGATAACATTTCATTTCTCTGGTTGTAAGTGATACGGAATCAAAACATACATGCAGTCATACATAAAGTTAGGGCTATGATGACCATCATATTCCACCACCTTTTACTATCCCCATGCCCCCTCCCCCCTTAAACCCCTGTGAACAGAGTTCCTTCATTGTTCCCATGTCCTTCCTTGCATTATGGATCAGCATCCACTTATCAATGAGTACATTCGACATTTGGTTTTCTGAGATTGGCTTACTTCACTTAGCATAATATTCTCCACCTCCATCCATTTACCTGCAAGTGCCATAATTTTATTCTCTTTTATTACTGAGTAATATTCCATTGTGTATATATACCACAGCTTCTTTATCCATTCATCTATCAAAGGGCAACTAGGTTGGTTCCACAGTTTAGCTATTGTGAATTGAGCTGCTATAAACATTGAAGTGGCTGCAGCACTGTAGTACGCTGTTTTTAAGTCTTCGGGGTATAGACCAAGGAGTGGGATCGCAGGCTCAAATGGTGGTTCTATTCCAAGTTTTCTAAGGAATCTCCATACTGCTTTCCAGATTGGTTGCACCAATTTGCAGTTTCACCAGCAATGTATGAGCGTGCCTTTTCCCCCACAACCTTGACAACACTTATTGTTGTTTGTATTTTTGATAATTGCCATTCTGACTGGCGTGAGATGGAATCTTAGGGTAGTTTTGATTTGCATTTCTCTGATTGCTAAAGATGTTGAACATTTTTTCATATGTCTGTTGATGGATTCTATATCTTCATCTGTGAAGTTTGTGTTCAGCTCTTTGGCCCATTTATTGATTGGGTTGTTAGTTTTTTTGGTGTTAAGTTTTTTGAGTTCTTTATATGTCCTGGAGATGAGTGCTCAATTGGATGTGCGTGTGGCAAACATTTGTTCCCAGAATGTTGGCTCTCTGTTCACTTCATTGATTATTTCTGTTGCTGAGAAGAAGCTTTTTAGTTTAAATTCATCCCATTTGTTAATTCTTGATTTTACTTCTTGTTCTATAGGAGTCTTGTTAAGGAAGTATGGTCCTAATCTGACATGATGAAGATTTGGGCCTATTTTTTCTTCTATTAGGCGTTGGGTCTCTGGTCTGATTCCCAAGTTCTTGATCCACTTTGAGTTGAATTTTGTGCATGGTGAGAGATATGGGTTTAGTTTCAATTTGCTGCATATGGATTTCCAGTTTTCCCAGCACCATTTGTTGAAGAGGCTATCTTTTCTCCAATGTACGTGTTTGGCTCCTTTATCTAGTAGAAGTTAACTGTATGTAAGTGGGCTCGTCTCTGTGTCTTCTATTCTATACCATCGGTCTACATGTCTATTTTGGTGCCAGTACCATATCGTTTTTGTTACTATAGCTTTGTAGTATAGTTTAAAATCTGGTATTGTGATGCCTCCTGCTTCACTCTTCTTTCTCAGGATTGCTTTGGCTATTCTGGGTCTCTTATTCTTCCACATGAATTTCATGATTGCCTTTTCTATTTCTATAAGGAATGACATTGGGATTTTAATTGGGATTGCATTGAATCTATATAGCACTTTGGGTAGTATGGCCATTTTGACAGTATTTATTCTGCCTATCTAAGAGCATGGGAGATTTTTCCATCTTCTAAGGTCTTGTTCAATTTCTTTCTTCAGTGTCTTGTAGTTTGCATTGTAGAGATCTTTCACCTCTTTTGTTAAATTGATTCCCAGGTATTTTATTTTTTTGAGGCTATTGTGAATGGGGTAGTTTTTCTAATTTCTCTTTCAGAGGATTCATTACTGATGTATAGAAATGTGATTGATTTATGGGTGTTAATTTTATATTCTGCTACTTTGCTAAATTTATTTATTCTAGAAGTTTTCTGGTGGAATTTTTTTGGATCTTCTAAGTATAGAATCATGTCATCTGCAAATAATGATAGTTTTCTTCTTTTCCCATTTGTATCCCTTTAATTTCTTTCATCTGTTGCCCCGACCTGCGGGGCAACAACGGGGACACACGGGAACCACCTAAGAGAATGAAACAAACAAGGGGCGCGAAAGAACGGAGGCAAGACAGGATTCTGATCAAACCTCCAAATTTTAGTTAAGAACAGGGGTATATATGTATGCTCATGAGGGGAGGGGAGGGGAAGGAGCTGTCGCAGGACGATTGGTCAGTGCAAACAGGTGGTATCAAAAGGGGGAGGTTCATTGCTTTGGCGCCCGCGGGTAAGTTTAACTTTTGGCGCCCGCAGGTTTTTCGGCGCTCCTGCTTAACCAGGAAGTGGAGCCGATCAGGAAATGACTCAGGGCTTTTTGCTCCCAACAGTCTGTCTAATTGCTCTGGCTAGTGTTTCAAGGACTATGTTGAATAGCAGTGATGAAAGAGGGCATCCCTGTCTTGTTCCTGTTTTTAGAGGTAATGCTTGAAATTTTTCTCCATCTAGGATAATGTTGGCCTGGGGTTTAGCATAAATAGTTTTTAAAAAGTTGAGATATGTTCCTACTATCCCTAGTTTTTCTAGTGTTTTGAACATAAAAGCATACTGTATTTTGTCAAATGCTTTCTCTGCAGCAATTAATAAAATGATATGATTCTTGTCTTAAAGTCTATTGATGTGATGGATTATGTTAATTGATTTCTGTATGTTGAACCAATCTTGCATCCCTGGAATGAACTCTCCTTAATCATGGTGCACAATTTTTTTAAAATATCTTTTTGTATGTGATTTGCCAAAATTTATTGAGAATTTTTGCATCTATGTTCATCAGTGATATTGGTCTAAAATTTTCTTTCTTTGATGTGTCTCTGTCTGGTTTTGGTATCAGGGTGATGCTTACCTCATAGAATGAGTTTGGAAGTGTTCTCTCCTTTTTGATTTTTTGAAATAGTTTGAGGAGTATTGGTATTAATTCTTCTTTGTATGTCTTGTAGAACTTGGCTGAGAATCCATCTGGACCTGGGCTTTTCTTGGTTGGCAGGCTCTTGATGGCATCTTCTAGTTCCTTGCTTGAAATGGATCTGTTTAAGTTGCGTATGACCTTCGGGTAGGTCATATGCCTCTAGAAATTTGTTGGTGTCTTCAGGGTTTTCTATTTTACTGGAGTATAAATTTTCAAAATAGTTTCTAATTATCCTCTGTATTTCAGTAGTGTCTGTTGTGATATTTCCTTTTTCATCATGAATTTTAGTATTTTGGGTTTTCTCTCTCCTTTTCATTAGGGTGGCTAAGGGTTTGTCAATTTTATTTATTTTTTCAAAGAACCAGCTTTTTGTTTAGTCAATTTTTTGAATTGTTTCTTTTGTTTCAATTTTGTTGTTTTTAGCCCTGAGTTTAATTATTTCCTGTGTTCTACTGCTGTTGCTGTTGGTTTGTTCTTTTTCTAGGGCTTTGAGATGTAGTGTCAAGTAATTTATTTGTTAATTTTTTTCTTCTTTTAATGAATTAGCTTAATGTAATGAACTTTTCTCTTAGCACTGCCTTCATGGTGTCCCAGAGATTTTGATATGTTGTATCAGAGTTTTCATTTACCTCTAAGAATTTTTTAATCTCTTCCCTGATGCCTTCTGTTATCCATGTGTCATTCAATAGCATATTATTTAGTTTCCAGGTGTTGGAGTAGTTTCTATATTTTAAATGTCATTGATTTCTAATTTTATTGCATTATGGTCAGATAGGATGCAGGGTAGAATCTCTATTTTTTTGTATTTGCTAAGACTTGTTTTATAACATAACATATGATCTATTTTGGAGAAGGATCTATGTGCTGCTGAGGAAAAAGTGTATTCATTGATGGATGGAATACTCTATATACTATATATGTATACTCTATATATGCCTGTTAAGTCTAAATTGTTGATTGTTTTATTGAGTTCTATAGTTTCTTTGTTTAGTTTTTGTTTGCAAGATCTATCCAGTGATGAGAGAGCTGTATTAAAGTCACCAAATATTATTGTGTTATGGTCTATTTGATTCTTGTAGTTGAGAAGGGTTTGTTTGATATACATAGATGCCCCATTGTTTGGGGCATAGATATTTATTATTGTTATGTCTTGTTGATGTATGATTCCCTTAAGAAGTATGAAATGTCCTTCTTTATCCCTTTTCACTAACTTTGGTTTGAAGTCCACTTTATCTGATATGAGGATGGAAGCGTCTGCTTGTTTTTGCAATCCATGTGAGAGATACGTTTTTTCCCTACTCTTTCACTTTCAGACTGTGGATGTCTTTCCTGTGAGATGAGTCTCTTGAAGGCAGAATATTGTTGGGTCTTTTTTTAAAAAAAATACAGTCTGTCAGTCTATGTCTTTTAATTTATGAGTTTAGGCCATTCACATTCAGGGTTATTATTGAAATATGATTGGTAATCTCAGTCATTTTGGTTTATTTTTGGTTTTTACCTTGACTTGGTTTCTCCTTTGATTGGCATTTCCTTTAATGTAGTTCCTTTCTTTGTATATTTTCATTGTTGTTTATCATTTCCTCCTCATGGAATATTTTGTTGAGAATGCTGTGCAGTTCCGGTTGTCTTGCTGTAAATTCTTTTAACTTTTGTTTCTCATGGAAAATTTTTATTTCATCATCAAATCTGAAGCTCAGTTTTCCTGGATATAAGATTCTTGTTAGGCATCCATTTCAGATGCTTGGTATATGTTGTTCCATGATCTCCTGGTTTTTAGGACCTGGGTTGAAAAATCTGCTGAGATCCGAATTGGTCTCCCCCTATATGTAATCTGATTCCTCTCTCTTGTGACCTTTAAAATTATATCCTTAGTCTGTATGCTGGGTATTTTCATTATAATGTGCCTTGGTGTAGATCTGTTGTAATATTGTACATTTGGTGTCCTGTAAGCCTCTTGTATTTGATTTAACAATTCATTTTTCATGTGTGGGAAATTTTCTGAATTATTGCATTGAAAAGATTGTGCATTCCTTTGGTTTAAAACTCTATGCCTTCTTCTATCCTGATAAATCTTAGATTTGGTCTTTTGATACTATCCCATAATTCTTGTATGTTCTGTTCATGGTTTCTTACCATCTTCACTGTGTGGTCAACTTTATTTTCAAGATTGTATATTTTATCTTCATTATCTGAGGTTCTGTTTTCCAAGTGACCTAGTCTGCTAGTGATGCTATTGAGTTTTTTATTTGGTTTATTGTTTCCTTCATTTCAAGAATTTCTGATTTTTTTCACAATCTTTAGATTTTTCTTAAAGTAATATTTTGCTACCTGTATTTGCTCCCCTATCTCTCCCTTTTTTTAATATATATTTTTTAGTTGTAGATGGACACAACATCTTTATTTTTATGTGGTGCTGAGGATTGAACCCAGTACCTCACACATGCGAGGCAAGCGCTCTACCACTGAGCCACAATCCCAGCCCCTCCTTATCTCTTTGTTGGTGTGATCAATGGATGACTTAATTTACTCTCATTTCTTTGTTGGAGTGATCAATTTTTGCTTGTATCTGCTCACTTAAGTCATTCTTTAATTCACAGATCATTTTAATTGTGTGCATTCTGAATTCTTTCTCTGACATTTCATCAACTGTGTTGTCAATGGATTCTATTATTGTAGTATCTTGGTTTATATGGGGCACTTTTTTCCCTTGTTTTTTCGTGTTGATTGTGTATCTTCCTTTCTTGAAATACCAATCTGAGGTATTGCGGTTTCTATCCCATAATCTTTCTTTTTTTTTTTGGTACTGGAATTTGAACTCAGGGGCACTCGATCGCTGAGCCACATCCCCAGCCCTATTTTGTGTTTTATGTAGAGACAGGGTCTCACTGAGTTGCTTAGCACCTCCCCATTGCTGGGCTGGCTTTGAACTCGCAATTCTCCTGTCTTAGCCTCCCTAAGTGCTGGGATTATAGGCTTGCGCCACCATGCTTGGCTCTATCCTATAATCTTGTAGTGACACTACAGATTACCTGTATCTCATCTTGGAGTTCACTTCCAGTCCCCAATAGGACACTATAGCCACTAAAGATGGTGGCGGCCATAGTGGAGGTAACCCATTATGGCAGTGGGAGTGGCCCAAGATGGATACAAACACTTTCAGGGTGGGGCTAAAAGGGTGAGACTTATAATGGCTTTGGTCTGATTGATTGGAGATGTAGTGCTTTGGTGGGCTGCTGCCTCCAGGCCCTGTCTGTTGCCCCAAGGTAGGGGCTAATACATGGGAAGAACTATGGGGATGGCTGCAGTGTACAAGATGGATACAGGAAGGGACAAACAGTGTGGGTCCTTGCTGGTGTGTCTAGCTGTGGGCCTGAGCTGCCGCAGATGGATAGGGGCTCTGGTCCTGAACTGGGGGAAGTTCCAGGCCTTAGCCACTGGGGTCCCAGAGGCAGTCCTTCACCTGGATCTGTGTTCCCTGTGGGTCGGTGGGTTGGTGAGTAGTCTGTATCATTTTCAAAGTATTCATGAATATTCATCTTATACATGATGGCTATAGCTACACTGAGATCCTATTTCTATAGATCAGGAGACAGCAATTCAAGAAAAATAAAATAATTTTTGGCCCATAGTTAGTAAGCCACATAGTTAGGCTGGAGGCTGGGACATTCTCACTCCTAGTGCAGAGTGATGTCAGTTTAACATCCCCCTTCTTTACCTAAATGTTAGGTAGATGCTGCCTCTTCATCCTGAGGCTATTTTTGCTCAGAGAGAAAGGCTATTGTTGGACTTTTAATGCTGTGTATTTATGTTCTGTGTTCCCACTCAGGCAGTCCTGATCTTGCCATGATCTAAATTTGACATGGAAAACAGAGGAGCTGGTCAAAAGATCACTTGGCCAATGGAGCATCCTGAGATCCAGGAACCTTGGAGCAGCTCAGCATAATCAGGGCCTCTGGCCATTTTACATGGGCTGAGGATGAGCCACTCTGCCAACCTGTGCCCTTCAGCCAGTAGCTCATGGAAGTTCTGCCTCTGGTGACTATCACAGTCTTTCTGTGTGAGAAGGTCCTTCAGATACTGTTTGAGTAGAAATAATACATCTCTCTCCTGTTTTAATTTCCTTCTTAACTGGGACAGCTTCAGGGCCTGATGTTGAATTAGCACATTGGCTTCTCTGAAGTGGAACAGAGAGATATTTAAGCCTGTAGAATTGCACAATAGATTATCTGGGCTTTGAGAGAGATTTTGGTGAAAACATACAAGGAGTTCTCAAAGCAGAATTCCCATAACCGTGGCAAATGGGGGGGGGGAGGGAGTGGCAAAAAAGGCCTCCTCTGTATAATAAAATGCTCTGTAAGATTCCTAGACATCCCCCTAGACATTCTCTAATCAGAGTTAGGTGTCTTCCTGATTTTTCTTCATAAAGATGCCCCTTTAGTTCCTCAATTGGCCAAAGACATTTCTTTGTGGATGTAGACATAGTGTATTGTGCATGGGTGGGCTGTAAGCCACACACCTAAATGTGTCCTGAACCAACAGCTGGGGTTAATGGGAATAATGAAAGAAGAAGAGATTGACAGACTCAAGAAGTTAGCACTCTACAGAGTGAAAGGTTACCAAACCTTAGTTGGTGATTTGGACTAAGATTAAATGAAGCAGCACTCACATAACATGTGGCTACACCAAAGGTCAAACAACTAGGTTGCTCACATAGAAAGTTGCCTAATTTTATATCTGGTGATTATTTCAGCTCAATGCTTTTTGAAAAAGTGGAAATTAAGCTTTGCATACAAATTTTAGATCATCATGTATCATATTATTTGTTGCCTAATTGTCTTTATAAATATTTGTGAGGCATGTGCCAGCCATGGGACTTTATGCCCTTTTTACTCAAATAAGCTCTTAGTTCCCTCAGCTGAGCTGCCCTGCTTGAGAGACTCACACACCTTCTTACCTGCCTGCACTGTGCACAGCCCCCTTTCCTGAGCTTCTCAGTTAGCATCAGCCTCTGTGCCAGCTCTCCATTCTTGCATTGAAACTTCTCCCCCAGCACAGAATCAATGATGTCTTTGTCCTTTTCACATTTTGAGAAGAGATAGATATGCTTTCCTCAGTGGACAGTTGGACATGCTGCTATGGGCCCTGTGTTCAGAAGAGTAGGCAGGCCCACATCAAGGATAACAGAAACTTCAGTCCCAGGCTCTATGCAGGAACCTCCACCTCTTGAAATTTTCCCAAGTACATGCTATTTTATTATCCTCAATTTAAAGATGAGGAAAGGGAAGTTCAAAGACATAAGAAATATCATAATATATCTAATTGAAATCATAAATATAATTGAATGCATTTGGCAGTCAGAGTTACATCTGTCTCTGAATCTGGACAACTGTAATTACCAAAACTACAGCCCCTTAAGTGAAATACTAAGCTGGAAATGAAGCACTGATTCCTTGTACACTCAGGAATGCCCCAATGACTAGAGAGTTGAAGTTTCCCTTGTGCTCAGAAATTCAAGAAGAGCAAACATCTCCAAGATAAAAAATTGATCTGGATACTCTTGGATAAAGTATAAGGCTTAAGACTATAAGTGCCTGAAAGAAATATGTCCAACACTGTTAAATGAGATGTAATAGAACAAGTGTTTACTCTGTCCCAAACACTGATGTAAGACTTTTTAAGAGAATTAAAACATAAGTACATTATAAATCATAGATGTAGGTATGACTTTATACCATAAGGGTAGAATAGGAAACTGAGGGACAGAAAACACAGAACCAGCAGACTGGCTGCTGTCCATTAGCTACACACAGTTAACCTATCAGATTCTTGTGCGATATTTTTCTTTTTCAACTAAAATAATAATATGATTCTAAGAAAAGACATTAATAAAATATAATATACCTTATTCCAAAACTCATTTCTTGAATTCCTTAATAGGCTTCTATACTTACTTTTTTGGTATTCCTTCCACATTAAAAATTGTGTCATAAATTTTGGGGAAAAGTTTGGTGGAGGAGGAAAATTTGAGTTCAGAGGTGGCAAGATTCTTTCTAATCATAGTGATTAGCATGGGTCTCTGTTTCCATGATTCATTTAGTCCCAACAGCCCACCTGAACAGGCCAATGGGATTCTATTGCTAGGCTGACTGTGGTCATGGTCTTCCCTGAAGCACAGCTTGTGTTTTCCTGAGGCTGATGGTCTTCTCCACCTATACCCATTCTCACTTTGACCTCATGTACCATAGCTAAAAATGTACAGCAGCTTCTGGACCTGCTGGCTATCCTCTATCCCTGAAGGTATCCCAGTTCAGGGACAGATCTACTGGGTACTAGATTCTCTGATGTCCAAGAAACACCTTCCACTGCACTGCAGATATGTCATCCAAACATGTCATGGGTTAAAAACAAATCAAATCAAGTAGGGTTATTAGAAGACTGTGCTGCATTCATAAGAAGAGGCTGTGTCCCAGGAATCAGAAATTTCCCCCTCATAAACAGGGTCCCTGATCTTGATGGTGTCACTTCTGGATACCACAGTTGTTGTTTTTTTAAATCAGCAGACTGCTCTTCAGCTCCTTTAGAGAGAGTACTGTATACTGCCACAATGGTTCCCAGCATAACCAGGAAATGCTGCCCAATTAGTACTCAATAGAAACTTGTACTGAATGGAGGATCATTAGTCTCAGGCCTTTAGACCAACAGAGTTGTTATATGTCTGTAGGATCTGATACAGTATAGAGAGGATCCTGGTAAAAAGGATGTAAGTTATTTTTGAGAATGAAAAGGCATTTCTATGTCTACAGTAGAAATCAGTAGCTGGGAATTAACACTATTCCCACCACACACTTAAACTAGAAGTTGCTTTACTGTTGGTGCCTCCGTTCCAGTAAATTGAAGGTAAAATACCAACACCTATCCTTCCAGAAATGTGCTAATGATGGAATTTATTTTGATGAAAGAAAGAGGAGATTCAATTTTGGAGAACATCTTATTTATCAAATAGAAAACATGATCATACCTCACTTTGGTGAATGTAAACCTATCTGCAACTTATGGTATTTCTGCAGCTGGTTGGCAGGAAGTAGACTGTAGAATTAGACATAAGAAATTTATTTTTGAAATCTTGAAACTACTGCTTGCTCTCTTCTAGTTGAGAGTGAGATTACTGGTTGGTTTCTAGGAGGTTCATTTCTGCCCATAGATCAGGGGAAGAGCTGACAGATACTGCCATGATGACATTTGTGTCAGAGGAGGTGCAGCCAGGGACTGCAGAGAAGAAACTCAAACATGTCATGGGTTAAAAACAAATCAAATCAAGTAGGATCATCAGGACTAAGGGATGAGAGTAGCTGTAATGATTAACTTACTGATTAGAAAAGGTTAATCAACACCCCAAACAGTTGAGAGTCCTTAACCCCTCAAATAAGTCTCCAGATGCCAGAGCTTAGAGTTGAAGACTACCTGTAGCTTAGAATCAGATAATAAAGAGCTAGGGATGAGTGTGCTAGATAATAAAGAGCTAGGGCTGAGTCTAATAGAATTATAAGGTGAGAGATGTCATGGAATGTGGGCAGCCCCTGCTGCCTCGTCCAGTTGTCTTGTCCAGTCTGATCCACAGGATACCTGGTCTCTTCAGCAGGTCACCATGGATATGGATCTATCACTCATCTGTGGGTTTCAGTAGTTGTTTACCCTCATACCAAAACCACCAACTTCTCTTTTATCCTCCCAAACTAACCATATTTACATTTTTCCTATGTGTGAACACTGAGAATCCTCAAAGCACAAATGGTTTACCAACAAGTTATATATCTGGCAGGGCTATCTAGAAGTGTCTTTATCATTTAATCCTTAAGATTAAAAGTAGATCTTAAGGCTTTTCCTCAAGTGAAAAATGCAAAATTGCCAATGTAAGACTGTCATGATATTCTTCTCTGAATATCCACCCATTATTTCTAAATCCATTTAAATATAGAAAAAAGCACTGTATAACACTAAAAAAGTAAACTATGAGTGCTTGAAATTGTTTTCTGCCTGTATCAATATTATTTTTGTTAAAGTCCATTTTTATGTTGGCCTCTTTTCTCTCATTGGGATGTCTGTTGGTGTTTCATTAAATCTACATCAAGTTTGACTTCATTAACTCAACCTCCTCCTCTATATCTGGTTTCTTTGCTTTGTTTCTTAATGCCACTAGACATTACACTTCATATTTGTTAATTTTGAATTTCATGCTATCCCCAAGCAAGATCTTAATAGGTCAATGTGATTAAAATGTCATATATTTAACTTTGAGTACAGGTATGCAACTTTGAGTACACATAAATGCCACTCATTTAGGGAAGACTTGTGAACATAATGCTATTTTTGTTTTCATTCAGGTCACTCACATATTGAACAATAAAATATCCATCAGAAGTTTATGTGGACATTGATCAATAATAGATCTGTGTGACCTTTCTCATCCCACATCATTATCCAATGACTCTCTGTAAGGATACTGTGATGCTTAGAATGGTTGCATAATTCTATACATCTGCTAAAACCATTATATTGTACATTTCAAAAAGTGAGATTATTATAAGTAATTTTGAAAGGAAATATCAGAATTCTGCTCCAACACACAAAAAAGATATGGATAGATATGGATCTATTACTCATCTGTGGGTTTCAGTAGTTGAAACAAAAAAGCTTGGGAGTCCTCATCCATCCTCATAATATGAAAAAAGCTTAATAAACTGAAAATGAACACCTCTTCTTATATTGAAATAAGGTCCCATGAAAAACCATTCACTCTAAATCTAAAAAATCAGGCTTAAACAGGGAAACACAGCTCACCAGCACTAGAAACTGTGGGAGCCAGCAACTAGCAGTACACTTAAATGATGATTGACAAATTTCTAGAACATGAGTAGGGCCTGGATTAAGTTATAATTCCTCAGGGCTGAGGCTTGGAGAGGATCCCCACAATTTTATAACTTTTACCTCTGAGACTCTATTATTTAACTTTTTGTCACTGTGACAAATACCTAAGGAAAACAACTCAGAGGATGTAAGATTTATTTTGAATTATGGTTTCAGAGGTTTCAGTTCATGGGTGGCTGTCTTCACTGCTTTGGGGCAGAGGTGAGGGAGAATATAATGGTGGAGGGGGTGATGAAGGAAAGCTTCTCAGTTAATGGCAAACAGGAAGAGAGAAAGGGAAAGAAGAAGAAAGTGAGAAAGCACAAGGGGACAAAAAATACTACTATAGGTCCTCCCTCCAGTGACCTCCTTCCTCCAACCCTGCCTCACTGCCTACAGTCTCCCTCACCTCCCCATAGTCCACTCAGCTATCAGTGGATTTATCCACTCATGAGATCAGAGCCCTCATGCTCCAATCACTTCTAAAAGTCCCACTTCTAAACATTGTTGCATTGGGGACCAAGGCTTTATGACACCATTATTTTGGGGACATTCTAAATACAAACCATAAGAGAATCCAAGTAGGTTTTCATGACAAAGATCAGAAAAATCCCCAGAGGATTGATACACTAATATTAGAATTTACTATAAAGCTATAGTAAGCAAAACAGTGTGAAATTGGTGAAAAAAGAAAAAAAAACCCAACTGAAATGTCAATAGAAAAGAATCCAGAGACCAGAAATGTTAGGACAAGACCTGTGCCATTTTGTGACTCTGAGCCTTTGTTCTCAACCCAGCAGCCCCCACCCAGATTCTAAAAAATTGTGACACACTTAATGGCACACTGCTCTGTCGCCAGTGAGTCATTTCGCAATCTGGGCCAACCAATCAGGAAATTAAGCGTTGGGCCCACCATAGCCAAACCTATCAGCCTAAAGGCCAACTGACCTCACACTCACTGTGCTCACCCTTACCCAATCCTGTAGCGACAAGACCACTGTCACCCTGCACGCACTTTCCCTTACCCAATCATGTAATGCCAAGGCATGTACTCCCCTGCTTGTGATTGTAATCCATAAAAATCCCTGCTCCCCTAGACTCAGGGCCGCACTTCCCTACCCACTGCGTTGGTGAAGGTGTGTGTGAACCCTGCTCGAGCTTGAATAAAAAGACCCCTTTTGTAATTGCATCGGGATCAGACTCCTGGTGGTCTCTGGTGGTCTCATGAGTCTGGGCATTACATTTGGGGGCTCGTCTGGGATCCCCCAGAACCCCCAGGAACCCCCAAGCTGAAGGGTCAAACACCGGCCAGTAAGAATTCTGTGTCTGTACTGTGTATGTGTATGTGTTTCTGATCGGTGTGTCCCGGGAGACATTTCTGCCTACCTAAGACGTGTCTAGGCGAATGCACTGGAGGGCACAGGTCAGGGGGATCTGGAAGACGTTTCAGACCCTGCGGGTGAGGACAGAGTGCCTCACAGTCTGCTTCTGTGGGAGAGGATGGCCATCGCGGCAATTGCAAGTCCGGCCCCATCTCCGACAGACCTTTTTTGGGTTGCTTCTGAACAGCGTTCGGTGACCATCTGTGTCTGGCCAGCCTTGTGTTTCTGTCTTTCTGTGTTTGTCTTTTTGTGTGTCTAACTGACTGAGATTGATGAAGTGGGACAAATGCAAACAGTCTTATTTTAGATCATTGTAAGGATGTTAGGAAAAGAACTGAAGGGCTAGAACTTGAAGTCAAAAGAGGAAGTTTTCTGTCTTTTGCAGCAATGAGGCAGCAAAATGTAACACGTGTTCTTTACCCAGCTGCAACTCACCCTGTAGTGACCCCTCCCCCACTGGCTCTCAGGCGGCTCCAAAGCCATCAAGCTGCAACTTAGCTGCTGACTTCAGTAAGCAAAGCTACTGGAGAAGAGACCAGTCTGCAACCCAAGGAAGAGAAAAAGAAAAACTATCTTTTATTTGGCTTGCCTCAACCAAAATATAAAGCTAACCTATATTTTTCAGCTCATGATTTTGATTCTGCATGCCAAAATTAAGATTTCTGATCAGATGTATTTTATCCAATAATGGAGTTTTTTTTTTTTTTAAACATCTAACATTGCAATGGAAATCCATCTGCAGGCCTTTACTATTGTTGTGTTGTATATCTGTGTGAGTGTGTGTGTGTGTGTGTCTGTGTGTGTGTGTACCATGTACATGGTATCAAAATTGGCACAGATAATGAGCACTCATGAATTAAAACCTAAAAAAAATGGATCCAAATACCTTTGATTCATGTGATTCAAAAGTTTGATTTAAATTGGACGATCAAATGAAATTAATGAGGTCTTTAAAATCACTACCTCATGGTTGAACAATGAAAGGTGTTGTTCTCTATAAAGTGTTTAAAATGTAATTAATTATCATTTTTTCTAGGATTTCCTTCAGCAGAAAATGATGACTTAAAGTGTTAACTAAATCTGGTTTTTATGGATAGCCTAAGTTAAAAGTAAATAGATCAGACCTAACATAAATGGGACAAACATTGTAAACGTGGGTTTCATAAAGTTGTTGCTCAATGAAGGATTTAAAATTGCTTTGTCATCACTAAAACAAAATTACTTAATTTAAAGCCCAACAGGTATAATTCTATGTACTTAAACATTGTGTTTTCATAAATGGTAAATGAATGTAATTCTCTAACACAGCCTAATTCTATCTTAAGATTGAAAGCCAGTTTGACAAGAGGTCATAAAGGTTTATTTTTTTTTGTTTTACTTGCTTGGACCATGTTTTTATTAAGTGATTGCCCTCCTTAAAATCTAAGTGGTGCCCTCATGCTGGAACCTGAGTTCACTCCCTATCTAGGATGTTGAGCCATGTAAATCATTGACTTGCTACCTGCCTCTGTATTGCTACTGCCAGAACCTTTTTAGTTGTAAACCTACCTTTATGATTCTGTGTTGCAGACTTCCCTGCTCCTGGACAGAGCTGCTGCCCTCGCTGCTTAAAGAGGAGAGCCCACTGTATGGCTGATTTGTGTACAAGGTGTAGGCTTGCTTAATTTGATTTACAAATCAGAGTCAATTGTCCTTTCTTTGTGTTCTGGGTTCTATATATGAAGGCCTGAAGGTTTCTACTGTTTCATTTAAAGTACTATAAATAACAAAGTATTTCTTATCATTTAAATGGAGTAATTTCCTTAAATTCAAAAAGTTACAAGGATTGTTTTGAGATGTGAACAGAAGGATTCTAGATATGGTACTTAATGGAAGGAAAAAGGAAGTGTTTCTGGGTAAGAGAGTCTTTGTATGGTAAAAGAAACAAGAGGGCTTCAAGTAAGTGTTAAAGAAAGTTTAGAGTAAGTGATAAAAGGATCAAAATAATGAGAGTCTAAAATGAAGGGTAAATTTCAAAGGTTTATGTTTATGGTTAACTTGACTATAATTAATACAAGCTTATTTAATTTGAACTCTAATGTACTAATATAAAGCAAAATCCTGTAGAGATAGATGAAAGATTCCCCTTAAGGTGCCCAAGTTTGGATTACAACATGGCAGAAGGTAAGGAGCAACTCCTGGTGTATCGCCGGGCTCTATTGGCAGGTCTCAAGGCAGCTTCAGGCCAACCTACTAATTTGGCTAAAGTTTATGACATTAGGCAGAAAAGAGACAGAATAAAAATTTGGCTGTAGTCCTGGTGGCCACATCAGAGCTGAATGAAAGAAAAAAAGAAATTGAGACAGATTGGTGGAGGTGAAGAAGAAAGACCACAAGGAACTCGCCGTCTGATGCTAGGTAAGAACCAATGTGCTTACTGTAAGGAGGAGGGTCACTGGGCTAAGGACTGCCCCAGAAAGAGACCCAAGACCAAGATAATGTTCACTGAGGAGGACGATTGAAGGAGACGGGGTTCAGAACCCCTCCCCGAGCCCACGGTAACTTTAAAAGTGGAGGAGAGGCTCATAGACTTTCTGATTGACACTGGAGCCCAGCATTTGGTCTTGCTCTACGCTAATTGGTCAATATCAGACCGTGAATCTTGGGTCCAAGGGGCAATCAGGACTAAACAATATTCATGGACTACCCAAAGAACTGTTGATTTGGGAATGGGATGGGTAACCCATTCATTTATGGTGATTTCTGATTGCCCTTATCTGCTACTTGGAAGAGACTTGCTCACAAAAATGCGGGCCCAAATTTCTTTCAGGCCCAATGGGGCCCATTTGACTGATGCTCAAGGAAGACCTATACATGTCTTAGTTATGGACTTACAGGAAGGATATAAATTATATGAAGGACCTAAGTCTCCAGACAAGGATATAAAAGACTGGTTAAAAGAGTTTCACTAGCTTGGGCTGAAATGGGCAAGCCAAACATAGACCCCCTATTTTGTTTGAACTCAAACCAAGTGCCCAACCCATATGAGTCAAACATCATTGGTACGGTCTTAGATTTAAAAGATGCTTTCTTCAGCCTCCCGTTGGCACCCAAGAGTCAAGAGATATTTGCCTTTGAGTAGCACGACCCAGATGCAGGCATCAAAGGACAGCTTACATGGACTAGATTGCCTCAGGGGTTCAAAAACTCTCCAACCCTTTTCAACGAGGCCTTACATGAAGATTTGGGTGAATACCGGACAGATCACCCTAACCTGACTCTCTTGCGGTATGTGGATGACCTCCTGATTTCAGCTCCCACACAGGAGGCCTATTTGGAGGGAACAAGGGACTCACTACAGGTCCTTGGAGATAAGGGATACCGGGCTTCCGCCAAGAAGACCCAAATTTGCAGAGCCGAGGTAACCTATTTGGGTTACAAACTCTGACAAGGACAAAGATGGCTATCACAAGCCCGAAAAGAAACTGTCCTGGCCATACCAGAGCCAACTTTGCCACGCCAGGAAATCCAACATTGCCAGAGCAGCCTGAATACACACCTGAGGAGAAACAATGGGCCAGGAGTCTTCCCATGTCACAACAAATTAAAGGATGGTGGTACTTGCCAGATGGTAAGATAATACTTCTAGGCAAATTGGCAGAGGACATACCCCAGAATGTCCACCAGACCACCCACATGGGGAATAGATGAATGGAAGACATGGTGCAGCAGGCTAATGTAAAAATCAAGAGTATCCATGCTAAGATAGACCAGATTGTGACTAATTGCAAGACTTGCCAGCTCACTAATGCAGTCCCCAATGCCAGACACCCTGGGACTTGACTAAGAGGTAAGCGGCCTGGGGCCTATTGGGAGGTGGATTTTACAGAGGTCAAGCCAGGAAAATTTGAATATTGCTACTTGCTGGTTTTTGTTGACACCTTCTCAGGATGGACTGAGGCGTTCCCAACCAAATCGGAAACCGCAAAGATAGTTGCAAAGAAGCTGTTAGAAGATATTCTTCCCAGGTATGGATTCCCCCAAATGATTGGGCCTGACAATGGACCAGCTTTTATTTCTAAGGTAAGTCAGGATGTGGTGACCTTTCTGGGAGTAAACTGGAAATTACATTGTGTTTATAGACCCCAGAGTTCAGGACAGGTAGAAAGAATGAATTGGACCCTAAAAGAGACCTTAACTAAATTGATCTTAGAGACTGGTGGAGACTGGGTGTCCCTCCTCCCCTTCACCCTATATAGGGTGAGAAACTCACCTTACCAGATGGGTCTAACCCCCTTTGAAATTATGTTTGGCACTACTGCCCCCATTGTACCTAAACTACAGGGACAGGTCCTAGGTGAATTCTCAGATGCTGACTTACTATTTAAACTGCAGGGGACCCAGTGGCCCCACTGGCATGAATGGCCCAAGTTACGTGCCTTATATGAGACTGGACCTCCTCTTGAACCCCACCACTTCCACACCCTTACCCAATCCTGTAGCAACAAGACCACTGTCCCCCTGTGCGTGCTTTCCCTTACCCAATCATATAACGCCAAGGCATATACTCCCCTTCTTGTGATTGTAATCCATAAAAATCCCTGCTCCCCTAGACTCAGGGCTGCACCTCCCTACCCGCCATGTTGGTGAATGTGTGTGTGGACCCTGCTCGAGCTTGAATAAAAAGACCCCTTTTGTAATTGCATCAGGATTGGACTCCTGGTGGTCTCTGGTAGTCTCATGAATCTGGGCATTACAAAACAAGTATATAGAAGTAAGTCAAATGGTCATTAACAAAGATTGAAAGTCAATTAATGGAGAAAGAAGAGTCACTACAATAAACGATGCTGGAATAGCTGGACATCTACATGCAAAAAAAAAAAAAAAAAGAACCTAGAGAGAGGTTTCACACCTTTCACAGTATGAATCAGATGTAAATTGAGGTGTAAAACTGTCAGACTCTTTGTTATGGAGTGGATGTGGTTGAAATGTGTGCCCTAAAGATGCATGTGATGGAAGCTAGCTCTCCACTGCAGCAGTATTGAGGTGATGGGGTCTTTTAAGAGATTAGATCAGGGGGTACCACCATCAGGGGGGTTAATGTTGTTCTCTAAGGATGACAGGACTTGGTCAGTTCCCATGAGTTCAGATTGTAATAAAAGAGGAGTCTCCTGCTGCTTTTCTCACCTTGTGCATCTCTAGCATCTACTTCTGTGTGCTGCTATCTGCCATGTTGTGACAAAACACAGCCTCAGCCAGATGTGCTTGCCCATCACTCTTCCAGAACTCTGAGCCAAAATAAAACTCCTTCCTTTATAAAGCACCCAGACTTAAGTATTTTGTTAAAGGACTAAAACACTCCCAAGAGATCACATGAAAAAAAAAAATCCAAGCACTCTTTTTTATTTTTTCTTCTTTTTGGTGCTCTTAGGTACAACACCAAAAGCATAATCCACAAAGAAAAAATATTGGCAAGTTGAACTTCACTGAAATAAATAACTTCTGCTTTGTGAAAAAGGCTGTTGAGAAAATGAATAAATAATTTATAGACTTGGAGAAAATCTTTACAAAATTCAGATTTGATGAAGATTTGATCTTGTATCCAAAATATACAAATAAATTACTAAAACTCAACAATAAAAAAGCAAGCAACCACCAGAGGTGGTGGCATATGCCTGTAATTCCTGTGGCTCAGGAGGCTGAGGCAGGAGGATAGTGAGTTCAAAGCCAGCCTCAATAAAAGTGAGGCACTAAGCAACTCAGTGAGACCCTGTGTCTAAATAAAATACAAAATATGGTGGTGTATGTGGCTTGGTGGTTGAGTGTTCCCAAGTTCAATCCCTGGTACTCTTAAAAAAAAAAAGCAAACAACTCAATTAAAAATGGGCAAAAGAAGGTGGGTGCAATGGTGCACACCTGTAATACCAGCACTTTGGGAGGCTAAGACTAGAGAATCATGAGTTCAAAGCCAGCCTCAGCAACGGCAAGGCACTAAGCAACTCAGTGAGACCCTGAGTACCAATAGTAAAGCACAGTAAAATCATAGGCTGTTACCTATGCCAGGTGAGAAGATGCTCCACAGCTCCTTATTCTCATCAGTGAAACCCTATTGGTACCGCACAAAAAATAGGGCTGGGGTTGTGGCTCAGTGGTCAAGTACCCTGAGTTCAATCTCTGGTACTCTCTCCCAAAATGGCCAAAAGATTTGGAAACCTCATCAAAAAAGAAATATAATATCAAATAAGCTTATAAAAGGATGTCCAAAACTAGTTTTCATTGTGACATTGAAAATTAAGGAAAAATGAGATAATTATGTACATCTATTCTAATTGTTAAAATAAAAAAATCTGACAATACCAAATGCTGTCAAAAATGTTGAGCATCGAGACTATCAGTCATTGCTGATAGAAATGAGAAAAGTGAGACATTTTGGAAGACAGTTCAGCAGTTTCTTACAAAGCTAAATGCAATCTTACCGTATAATCAAGTGATTCCAGTGTGAGGCACTTACCAAAATGTGAAGAAAACTTATATTCACACACACACAAAAACTGTACATGAGTGTTTCTGCAGCTTTTTATCTAATTATCAAACATGAAGTGAGGGATGAACAAACTGTGGTGTATCCCTCCAATGGAAGAGTATTAAAAATCAGAAGCTGGGAAAAGAATTTAGGTGAGAACTAGAGCATCCTGGTGTGTCCTTGAACTACCCTCTTCCAAAACAGTCATGTGCTGATTATAGCACAGAGACAAAGCACAGTAAAACCACAGGCTGTTACCTATGCCGGGTGAGAAGATGCTCCACGGCTCCTTATTCTTATCAGGGAAACCCTATTGGTACTGCAGATTTTGAGTCTTGTCGTTGGTCAAATTTAGTTCTGAACATGATTGGGCTGATTTTCTTGACACCCAAATGCTAATCCATTACCTTCTCCACCCCTCTCAGAAACTGCCTCACTGCAGGTAGCAGCCACAGCCCCTTGTTCTGAAATAACCCATCTGCCATTTGTCAGTACACTTTACTTTTCATATTCACTGCCAGCCTTCCAGGACTCAATAGGTCAGAATGTAGAAAGGACATGGACAAGTGGTGCCCTTATAGTTGTGCCCCTACCATGCTGCCTCCATGCCTCCAGAGTCCATGAGTGGAGTCCATGAGTCAAGGAACTGAGATTAATTCCACAAGCAGCCCTTCACCCAGTGCAAGGCCAGGAACTGAACTGCATCCAGTAAATAAATGCTCTATGAAATAAAGCATTCTGCCACAATGTCCCAGGGTGAGGGACAGAAAATGCCACTGTGGCCTATTAACTTTTTGTCCTTCAGGATCTCAGAATTGGGAGGTGTGAAAGGCTTTCAAAGGTAGCTCTTTTGAACACTTCTATACTAGCAGTTGAACCAAGTGTCCCAGGAAACATTTAGTGGATACCATCTAAAACTATGCTTAACAGCAGTATAGTGTGGCAGCAGGCTGAGAACAAAGAGAAAAGGAAAGGGAAGACTAGGAAATGGGAGAGGAGGAGAGAGAGAGAAAGAGAGAGAGAGAGAGAGAGAGAGAGAGAGAGAGGGAGAGAGAGAGAGGGAGAGAGGGAGGGAACAAATAAGTTCAGAGAAGAACAGTGTCATCAATAACATATACCTTAGCACAGCACCAGAAGCCTTGAGTGGCCTGTCAAAGTCATGACATCATGTCTTGGAATATTGGCCTTCAAGTTGGATCTGAAACATAAGATAGGACCCTCTGACCTCAATAAAGGCCTACATTTGCCTGTGATTTTTACCCTTTGAATCTGGCACCTCTCCACTTTGGGTGATACAACTCAGCTTTTTGTTCATACCATTGGGATGATTCATTGTTTAGATGTGCAGAGACTCCATGGAATGCCTAGAATATTGGAGTAAGCAGCACCCCCAAGTGTTGAGGCCAAGAGCACAGAGAGTGAAGGTTCCTTATGCTACCAGGAGGATAAAAGTGGATGATATCTTGGTGAACTCCTAAGTCCCCAGAAACTTTTGCTTCTGTCTTAACTGGGCCCATGTATAGTTTTTCTTTGTATTCACCAGGGCCAGGCAGCAGGGGTACAGGGATCTTAGGTTATGTGGCTCCTAGTTATTGCAATTTTGTGTATATCTTCTAGGGACCACAAGCAAGTGTCCATATCCTCCCTCTTGAGATAGCTTGCAAATAAAAGGGCTCCTGAAAGTTTCAAATTCCTTGGAATTTGGCAGATTTTGCCTATCATAACCAGAGTTTGCCTATTTTGGGTCACCCCATATATGGAGTTGTCTCAGATCTACCAGTTTTACTCCAAGTCTGCTGAGATGACTGGACATTCAGCAACTGGACTGGTACCATCTCACTTGTCTTTCCAAGCAAAGACCTTCAGAGGGTACTGATAGGATAGTAAACCATCCTTCATCATCCTCACAGACAGTGGCAGCCACGGGCAAAGTTGGGACGGAATAAAAGGAAAAGGAAGAGTAGCTGAGGGGAAGGAGAGGAGGGGATGAAAGAGCACTGGAATTATGGCAACTTGGAGGGAGCTGGGAAAAATGGCTGAGGGGAAGACAGAAGTGAGGTAGAAGATGTGATAGCGGATAAGGAATTGAATGGGAGAAAGAGAAGGAAGAGAATTCTAGTGAATAACAAACCCTGTACCAAAGCCATCAGTGCCCATAAATAATGGGAAGAGATCAACTGCAAAGAAAAAGGAACACTTGGGAGGGCAAGAATCTTGCATTGAAAAGATAACACTAGCAATCCAGATGGAGTAGAGGGATTTGATGGAGGCCTAAAATGCTCTTGCCTGTTCCAAAACACCAAATGGATCTATTCTCATTCTCAAAATAAACCTAGAGAGAATGTGAAAGAGGATGACTCTTGTCACTGTAGATTGATGTTACTCAGGTCCTGTCTTGCAAGTAAAAGTGTCTAGGAAATTCTCCAGGAAAATCTGTCGGAGAAAGGTCTTGGACACCTACAGTGAGTCTTAACTTCCTTGTTCATGTGGTTCCAAGGTGTAAGGGTGAACACTTTGAACTCTGAATCCAATGATCCAGTTTATGTCTTAGTAGGACCTTTCTGTAAGAGACATAAAAAACAAATATTTTGTAAATGCATCATTCCCTTCTGGAACCAAATTCAATAAGGAATTTATCAGGTGGACTTATTTTGAACTGGACGATATCACCAAGTAATATTTTACAAAGGATATGAATCTCCTGTTTGAACTTGAGTATTTTTATAACAAACATGAAAATAAGTGATCTAGCTGATGAGATATAACATTTTATTTCTGAAAAACTAACTTTACACAGAGACAAAATCTGAAGCACTTAGATGGCTACCATGCCATTTATTGATGTCTGAAACATAAGTTTTATCTATCACTTCACAATTCCTAGAACATAGTCAATAACCATTCAAACTATTTCTGATTAGTAAATGTTATAGACTAAATATTTGTGTTTCCTCAAAGTTCATAGATTAAACCCTAACCTCTAGTGTGGTGTTATTTGGAAATGGAGTCAAAAAAGAATTAATTAGGACCAAACCAGGTCATGTATATGGGATCCTGATCCATTAGAATTAATTTCCTTATCAGCAGAGGCACCAGAAACATCATCTCTCTTTCCTTCTCTCTCTGCATGTACACACCAGTGTGAGGACATGGTAAGAAGGTGATCATCTGTGTTATGGTATGGATACAAGGCATGCCCCAAAGCATTTGTGTTTCTGCAAGAATGTTCAGAAGTGAGTGAAGTCTGAGAGCTCTAACCTAATCATTCTGGCCTTCTTTGAATGGACTAACTAGGTAGTAAATGTAGACAGATAGGGCAGGCTGGAGGTGGTGGGTCACTAGGGGAGTGCTTTGGAAAGGTTGTTCTTCCTATAGCCCCCCTCCTTTGTGCTCCTGTCTCTATTTCCTGACCCTGCCATGAGGAGAGCAACTTTCCTCCACCACACTCTGTCCCCATGATGTTCAGCATTATCTTGGGCTCAGAGCTACAGAGTCAGCTCACTATGGACTGAGACCTCACTGGAATGTAAGACTCTTGTGGACAGAGATTTCTGTCTTCTTTACTGACTTCCCAAAGTCAAGAACATGGCTGACAGGTGGATGATACTCTAAAAATGTCTGTTAAATGAATGAATGTTCTGCAATCACATTATAACTCTCTCCTAAGTGTTCTTCCTTTGCTAGTTCCTCCTTTGACACCTGTCTTCACTCTACATCCCCAGCCTTCTGTTTCTTTTGGAGGCTACCCCTTAGGTTTCTTCACTGGATTTCTACATGGTGAGTTTTTCAATTCTACTTCTATTAGATTATTATTATTAGATATGACCTTTCATTACCACTAAATTGCAAAAAATGATTGAGATCGCATTCTTAGACACACATCTGGTATATTTGTACAGTCCTTGAAAAGTCAAGAACAGGGGACTTGTTCTTGCATTTGGCTCTGCACCTAATGCCAGCCCCACAAGTGGAATTTATTAGTCTCTCTGCACCATTTATCGGATTGAAGTGAGCATGAGAGCCCCTCTGTCACAGTGAGGCTGGAAGTGTGAAATGAGGTCTCAAACTCATAGCCTGAAGCCATGTGCAGCAGGTGGGGGAGGTACAGAGCTCCCACATGTCCCCACTTAATGAGTTTCACCCTCCCTTTCTGACATTTATTGTTTTAAGAAGTCTCAGGTCTTCAGTGAACCTTTCTGAGTTGGACACTGTTGGGATTCCACCCGTTCGCACTTCAGCAGCAAAACACCTTGCTTTGAATGTGTTCCAGGATCTTCAAAAGTGACTGCTGACCCCCAGGAAGTAGTGATATATGAAAAATTTAGTCCCTTATCCAGGGTGAAGTGATGTCACTCCTCTTACATGTAGTTTGTGGCTGCTTGGTGCTTGGTGCAGGTCTGAACAGCTAAAGTGAGCCAGCAGCACAGCTCCAGCTGTGACCAGGAAAAACAATGGTGGATGCCAGTAATGTCTTGCTGTTTGACTCTTTTTGCCTTTTCCTCCTCATCTTCTTTAACACTCTGCTTTCAGTATTTTGCTTGGCAGAGCGCAAGTCCAACAAAGGCAAAGAAATAGTTCCTGTTCACTTTTCACTTTTCTGTTTATTTACTTTCACAATAAATGTGGGTGCCTTTGGCATGAAGAAAGCCAAGGATGAAATTTCTCATAATGTGTAGTGGGAAGAGATGACCAGGAGACCCCCCACCACCTCCAGACTGACCCCAAGGATCCTATGGAGAGCAGGGAGGTGGCTAATCTGACTATTGGCACCCCACACCAAGGGAAGCACTTTGGCAGCCCAGGGTGGTCTGCAGACTTCTCCAGAGAGAACCCTGAGCATGTGTGCTGACAAGACAAGTCACTGAATTGACTCAAGTCAATTCTGAGAGCACTCAGAACTTGAGCCCAAATTCCATGAGCGTAGCATGGTGTGGTGAGCCTGCCCTGGGCTTGAGTGACTTGGAGGTGGAGGGAGTGGTTGTCTTGGAGTAAGCAGGGCTTTAAGTTCTCACAGGGTATTGCAGCATAGTGCCAGGAAAGAGTGACAGCTCAAGGGAGGAAGCAATTATGACTACTGGTCATTTGGGGATGAGACCTAGTGAGTAGAAGCTTCGGTGAGCATCCAGCCCTCTTCTCATTCATCTGGGCATCTGCCTTCCTTGCCATGGCTTTGAAGCTGGACTTCCCGCCAAAGGTACTACTGCATTGGAGTTCCTTTCAAACTCAAAATTTTAAGTCCTAAAGACTAAATATAAATCTGACAAGAATGGATAATACTTTTAAGAATGTAGGCCCTAGAGATTTTTCTTGAGTCAAAACAGTAACTTCAAAAACAAAAACAAAAACAAAATGGAAACACAAGTGAATGGCACTGGCTTAATGCTGTTAATGCTTTTTAAAAGTTTTTACCTTTAGATTATATATCAAATTCATATTAAAATACCTCTAATAAGCACTGTTTTATTAAAAAAATCTGACTTCAGTAAATATTTCTGTAGTCTACATGGGCAAATTTATATACTTCTATTCACATTATGATTTCCTATGGCCACACATTATCTGTAACTTTTATAGTGTTTTGTTGTTTTGTTTTACTGGTTTTGCCCCTTGATGGTAAAACTCTATTTGGTTTTGGATGTTTCTCAAGTTATAGCATTTGTAAAAGAAACTGTTTCATGTAAATACTTTCCATGTTTTTTTCCTCAATGTTCAAACCACTAGTAGTTATATGGTATCTCTCTTTCACCCCTAACGATCTTGGCTCTCACGGAGGCTCTGGACACCTCACCCTACTGGGTGGAGCAATGGCCTGTTCTTGAGCCTAAGCTTTCAGCATTAAAGAACCTTGTCTACAAGCAACTAGCTTTAGGTCATATTGAGCCTTCAACTAGCTCTCATAATTCTCCTATTTTTGTCATTCAAAAAAAAATCAGGCAAATGGAGATTATTACAGGACCTTAGACATATCAACAAGAAAATCGAAAAAATGAGCACATGTCAAGATGGCCTTCCTTTCCCCTCAGCCATCCTGATAGATCAGTATATTGCTATCATTGACATCAGGGACTATTTTTTTTTCTATCCTGTTTTATGAGGCAGACAGGTCTTACTTTGCCTTTTCTGTCAGAGAACATAATCATGCCAACCCTTGTGAGTGATATCAATGGAAAGTCTTGCCACAAGGAATGAAAAAAAGCCCTACCATTTGCAAAATATTTGTGGCTAAAGCTATCACCCCCTTAAGGAACAATGGCTATGCTGCTCATTACATGGATGACATCTTAGTAGCTTGCAAAGACTAAGCTTCTCTTCAAGCGCTTCTGACTTCACTCCTAAAAAATTTAGAGGATCTTAATCTTCATGTGGCCAAGGAGAAGATTTAAACTCATCCTCCCTTCTCCTTTTTAGGATTTCATTTTTCTTGGGTGATATGACCTATTAAAACCTCTCTTGATGTCCCCAATGACAACTCCTTGACAGAGTTACAAAATTATGTGGCAATATTAACTGGATTAGGCCATTCTTGCCATTGCCTCCAAAAGTACTTTAGCCCCTCTATGATCTGATTAAAGGCAGCAAACATCCTTCTAGAAGGCTTAAGATTACTCCAGAAGCTAGAGGCACCCTAGCAGAAATTAATCAACTGTTCACATCTGCCCAGCTTCAAATATTTGACACTGTTGTTCCTCTGTCAGTCATAGTACTTTCCACCTTAAAGTTATCCCTAGTGTAGGAGCACTCTCCATACCTTCAACCCCTCCCTTCTATCTTTCCCCATTCTATGCTAATGGACTGTGTGCTTGACAGAGAGCACCGCTTTGTTTGTAACTTTGGACCTAATTGGCCCAGGAGTGTATATAAGCTTCTGTACTTTCTGGAATAAACGGTGTTTCTGCAACTCATTCAGTCAGAGCAGTTTTTTACCTATATCCCAGGGTCTGGGTGAGTGACCCAGTGGACCATCACCCCCATCCTGGGAGACCCCATTTCATCTTCTTCCCTGGAGACCCCTCTTCATCTCTCAGGACCCTAACTCATCAAGTGGACCCACACAGTGTGACCTTAAAGCAACAACTAGGTGTTCTTTGGTAATGTGATGGACCTTTATTATGGTCACACCTTCCCTGGAGCACCTGCCACAAAATCACCAGTCTCACCTCACAAATTATAGCCTTAGCAATGAGGCTCAGAGAACAAGCTAGATTCATCTTTAATAAGGAACCTGACACCAAAGTTGTACCCTTTCATCAGGAACAAATTGCCTTCCTCCTACAAACTTCTTTAGACTTCCAGATAATGATGGAAGGATTTCCTGGGTTGCTGTCTTCCCATCTCCCTCCTTCTAAACTACTGCAGACCCTACAAGATCTTCCATTGACAATGACCACTCATGCCTTTCCCTCGAGCAAACCCATTCTCATGGCCCCTTGTGTGTTCACAGCACCAACACTCATTATCTTGGCTACATTATAATGAGATATAATATAACAAATGATCAATTTGTTCAAAGGCATTCTGATTCTGTCCAAGTAGCTGAACTGACTGCATTTATCCTGGTGCTGGAAAAATATCAGACCATTCCCTTAACATGGTGTCTGATAGCATATATGCTGTCTGTTCTTCCATTGCTTATTCCACATTTAGACCTGGAGACTGTCCTGTCAATCAGCCTATGGCTACCCTGAAGGCTATACTAGAAGTAAGAAAACAACCATGGTATATTATGCACATTCGCTCCCATTCTGGGTTGCTTGGCTTCCTATCAGAAGGGAATGCCTCCATTGACAAACTTGTAAGTCAGCCTACAGTCATGATGTCCACTCTAGAACAAGCTAGAGCCTTACACCAGAGGTTTCACCTCTCAGCAGATAATCTTCATCGCTTATTGCCTCAAATTCCAATCCAACAATGCAAACATCTGATTCATGCACACTCCTCTTGTGGCCCATTGTTACCACTGAGTCCACTCCAACCACAGGGAGTCAATCCCCATGGGTTGACACCCAACTCCCTCTGGCAGATGGATGTCACTCATATCCCTACCTTTGGGAAATTTAAATTTGTACATGTGATAATTGACACCTACTCCTCCCTTATATATGCTACTTCCCTTGCAGGGGAAAAAGCAACCCATGTGATTAAGGCTCTAAAGCAAGCAATGCTATTCATGGGTGGCCCATGGTCAATCAAACAGACAATGGCCAATTCTATGTCTCCCTCAGATTGAAGGAATTTTTAACTTCCTGGGGAATTTCCCATACCAAAAGGATTCCATATAATCCTCAGGGACAAGCAGTCATTGGGAGAATCAATCGCACTCTAGAGGAGATGCTTCAGAAATTTGATTCTACTGAGAAGGACCCTTCTTTGAGATTGTTGGATGCTTTATTTACCCTCAACTACTTCACTTTTGACAAACAAGGCCTCAATGCAGCAATACAACACTGGGGTCCATTTACCTTCCCTACCCCTCTTCCCTCAGTACGATGGAAAGACTCCTTGACCCTTCAATGGAAAGGGCCAGACCCTCTGCTCACACAAGGGCGAGGCTATGCTTGTGTTCCCCCCCACCCAGAGTCTAAGCCCCTTTGGATCTCAGCCAGGAATATTCATCCAAGCCTCTCTCAAGAAGACAACCTGCCCAACCTGAAGTATGAAGCCTCTTCTGTGAGTACCTAAAGCAATGCTAATGTTGTCTTTGACCCTTCTATTCTTCAAAAGGTGTGGAGTGAATCATCAGCTATTAGATCCATCCAATTGGGTTGTCATTGGGCTCAGGGTTCTAAGCCTTCTTCTGGTCCTTCTCTTTGTCAAATTAAACAAGCTATTTAGGTTCATATCATTGAAGAATGACAGGAACGCAAGAAAATTCCTGATGCATGGATTGTAGCCCTCAAGAACATGTAAGAAGCTTACCCACCTCATCTTTGCTGGAAACACAAGGCTTCACAGCTTCAGCTGATCCTAACCCCAAACCCATTCCCCTCCAATCCTTCCCAACCCCATCACTCCTTCTCTTGGGAGAGTGCTCATTTCGGGGCACAGGCACATGGGCTGGCTAGCCAATGACGGGTAAAATGCTCAGAGGAGCACAACCTAAGACAGGCACGGTCTCATTTGCCCCCTCTCATGTGCACGAGCTGCTTGGTCAATGACAGGTAAGATGCTCAGAGGAGCACAACCTAAGACAGACAACAGTCTCATTTGTGCTCCCCCTCTCTCATATGCAACATGTAGGAGTCTGGAAATCCAGTGGAATAATTCTCTCCCATGAGATTGTCACAGATCCTTCCAACATGCTTGCTTATGGGCCATACAGGTCCCAATGACTTTTCAAATAAAAGTAAAAAGGGGGATATGTAGGAGCACTCTCCATACCTTCAACCCCTTCCTTCCATCTTTCCCCATCCTATGCTAATGGACTGTGTGCTTGACCAAGAGCACTCCTTTGTTTGTAACTTTGGGCTTTGATTGGTCCAGGAGTGTATATAAGCTTCTGTACTTTCTGGAATAAACAGTGGTTCTGTGTCTCACTCAGGCAGAATTGTTTATGTACCCTGGAGTCTGGGTGGAGTAACTCCACGGACCATCACCCCAAAACCTTGTCCTGAGAGACCCCATTTTGTCCCCCAAGGACTCCCTTTTCTTTGTGTCTCAGGACCTCAACTCCTCTAGCGGACCCACGCAGCGCAACTTAAAGAAATACCCACCACTGGGGGCCTGGGAAAATTCTCTTAATGGTTACTGATTTACTTCCAGATAGCATGTCTATTCTGAGAGATTCAGAAGCATTCAGGGACTCAGAGGAATGCTGCTGCTCACCATCACTGGAGCCTAGTATGAACAACTGCTTGGAAACATCTGACTGCAGCCAGGCCTGCGTCTCACCTCATATGCCACAGCCAGTGGTGATAAAAGTTTGCCTTACCACTCTGAGGCATTTGGCATGAGAAGGGGGAGGCAGACACTGACGTATCCAAGATAACATAAGGCATCTCCCTCCCAGGCCATAATCTCAATTAGATGCTGAGAACAGGGACAAGTTTGCTGGATTTCATCCTAATAATGCGAGCTTGGTCTCTCTCTCTCTTTTCTTTCTTTCTCTTTCCTTTCTTATCTACTGCTAGCTGTGTGATTAGGTCCTTTCACCTGGCCCTGGGGACTGTCAGGAATGAGCATACTGCCTTACAATGAGTTCAGTTTCTACAAGTTCCACCTGTGAGTATTCTTGTCATTTCAACTCTTGACTGCAGACCATCCTGATTTAACCTGAATTCATCCTGATTCAATGCAGTGCTCTTGGGCTGCCTCTAGCAAACATTCTTGTGCATAAAGGAAGAAAAAGATAAAAGTCTGATGACACTGAATGCATTCACTCTAAAGTATCTGCTCTTGACTTAATTCCATCCCAAAGAACAAACTGCAGCCAATCACAGACAGGGGAGGAAAAAAGGTGCCAGAGCCATACCAGAGGGCCCAGTGCACTAAACACCTACTGTATTCACTTCATAATTCTCTGCTTTGCACAGGACAGTGTTTGGAAGTAGCAAACATACTGACACACAGCCGGCACTTGGCAAATCTGGGGTGACTTTGCATAATTAGTAATGCTGAATGCCTTTTGCATTGCTTTCTTAGCAAACAAATGCACACATATATGTATTTTTTAGATTTAGTATTTTCCTGCTGTAAACAAGACATATTTTTCCCTCAGCAGGAAACTAGTTCTTAGTTTTATTACAGAGAACAATTTGTTTCCTGAGGCTTTAGGTTCATTATCCTTCACTGATGGCCAGATACACCCTGGCAATCCTGCACTAAATGATAAAAGTCTCCCTTTGAAGATTTGTTAACCTTCACTAATACATTCATATTTTACTCAACAGGATGTATTTACATGTATAAATTATATTGCTAGATAAATGTGTTCTCTTAGAGGATAACTGGCCCTTCTCACACCAAGACCCAGGAACGGCTCTGCTGTAGAGGGGGTCTGACGGATGAGAAGATCCATTCTCATTCTCAGAGGCCCTGAGAGGAACCTGGATGGGCTGGAACTGGGCATTCTAGAGGACAGAAGGCTAAGGAAGCTCATGAGCTCTGTGGAAGGGAGGATTCTGAGAGTTCAATCCCAGGCAGGAAAGTCACCAGAGAAGCAGGCCAGCCTGCAATGGCAGATACCAAATCATGAGTAGTAAAATAGAATTGAAAGGTCAGTGAATGTGAAATGAGGAATATGCTAGTTTTGAGTTGTTCAAATAGAGTTTTTCAAGTAGAGTGATAAGTTGGAGGGTGTCAACAAGACTGCATTTGAACCACCACATCTTCTTGATCACCTGTGTGTCACTATAGATGCCAACAATCTGCTTCTACTTGACTTTCACCATTTGCTTTTTCACATTCTTGTTTCTGATCATCTGAGCCAGCAAACAGACAAGCAAAAGAAAGTATGCAGCATTAACTTTATGTGATATTTTGTTCATACATCACATGGAGATCCCTGAGATGATGTGAAGATTGGAAATGATTGAAAAATAGTATGAAAAACAGCACATCTGCACAGAACTCTTCAAAAAACCTGAACATTTTCCCAACACCCTATAATTGAAAAATAAAGAAGTTATCTGGCACCATGTTTTTAACTCCACTAGGTCTGCAGGAGCTCTCCTCTGTCAGAAAGAAGCCTGGGACAGCAGTTTTAGAGTTCAGCCTCAGAGCCGTCACCTCCTGGAACAAGACCTTGGTGAACTTTGCCCCTTGCACATCTCTCTCTGTATTGGAAGGCAGGGGAGCAGCAGTCAGAAGTGTGGAAGGTCCTGGCAACACAGTTTGCCAGTCTCAGTGGATATTTTAAAGGGATTTCTGGCTTCCCCTGAGTTGTGTCCCCAGAGTCCTCACTCCTGTTAACTGTGACTGCAGCCTTATTTGGAAATCAGGTCTGTGGTGGATGATGAAGTTAACATGAGGTCAGCAGGGAGGACCCTAATCCAATACAACCTTGTCCTTACAAAGGCAGGAATTTGGACATATTCACACACACACACACACACACACACACACACACACACACACACACACACAGAGGAAATGCCATGTGAATGTTGGGGCAATGCTGTCAAAAGCCAAGGAGTACCAAAATCAAAAGAGGGGTCAGAAATCAGGACAGGTGCTCCCCGGGAGCCCATGGAAGGAGCCTACCCTTGCCATCACCTCTGTCCGGGACCTCTGTCTCCAGCACTGTGAGAGAACGAGGTACGTCCTTTAGGCCACCAGTCTTATTGCAGCTGCCTAGGCATAAAAATGCCCACACCATCTGAGGAAACCCAGCTTTCAGCAGCTGAAGGTACCATTTCTGTAAGAAGTATGGATGTGAAAAGCATGTCCACAGAGAAGGGGCATTGGCTGGTTTGGACAGTGGTGAGGCCACCTCAGGCTACACAAACCTGGTTGACTCTGTGACACTCAAGAGGAAGGGAGGGCTGAGCACTCACTCCCTAGGAATCTCTTCTATAGACTAGATTGAGGGAGTGCTGCTCCCTTTCTGGCTCACCTCGTTCCTCCTTCTTACCAGGACAGGCTCCCAAAGCCCTGCAACCTCCTTTGCCCTCTGCTGTAGTGGACAACAGGGGAAAGGTGCCTGATATTACAGGTTCAAAGCACGTGCTGACCTCAAGAGAGGTTCATGTATCTCCATTTAATTCTAGTAAGATGGTCACCTTAGCTCTTAGATGCAGTTTCGAGTTTATCAGTGTCCTTTCCATCTTAGTCAATATAAACATGTGCTCCTTTAACAAGCATCAAAACACAGGTTCTCTGTGGCACAGGGTTTCTTGGCCAATTTAACAACTTTAGCTTCAGGGGCAATGTGGTCTATGCTCTATAATACAGGACACATATTCCTGTTGTCCCAGAATCTGTCCAAGAGGCAAGTGACAGACCAAGAGCTGTCACTTTACCAGCACTGAGGCATTCCTGTTTTCAAGTCATGTTCCTTAATGTGCAGAGTTGCACGTGAAGGAGAGTGGGTGTCCCATGCTAGAAAGGGCACTAGTGTGAAGGCCACAGTGCTTCCCTGAGCCTGGATGATGTGCTGAACATTGTGTAGACTGCACACCAAGGGCATGTGCTCACTTTTCTCTGGCCCTGTGGTTTTGATTTACAAGAATGTCAGGGAAGAGTGACTTGCTGATTCCTGGGTCATCTGCAATTTCATCCTGGATGTAGGGTTGGGAGGCAGAACTAAGGTGCCTGGGCTCAAGCACTTTCTTTGCAATATAGTAAATGCTTTTAAAAATCACATTTGTAGGCAAAAAGTTCCTCCTAGCACTTTGAAATACTGGATTTCCAGGCCAGTGTAGCAGCAGCCCACATGGCCATAGCAGGGCAGTTTGCATGAACAATCGACTTCATGGATTGCTTTTGCATTCACCTAATCGCAGTAACTAGGTCCAATTTTCTTAAAAAGCACTGTGTATAGTTATCATCTGTCTTCTGTTTTTATAGCAATCACAAACTCCAACAATGGCTAAAAGCAGATTTGATCTTGTGGGAGGACCTAGGGTTGGCTGAGAAACTACACTGAAAGTATGGAAATATTTGGTGCCCACATGTCAAGTGAAGCCTTGATAACAAACTGTAATGAATACAGCATAACTGATCACCCCCAGGTCCTTGCCCTGCCAGCCCAACACCCTCCTTTTCTCTATCTGCAACAATTCCTTTCTCTCTCCTCTGTTTTTTATCCCTGTATCTTCCTGGATTACCTACATGATGGCAGAATATCTGGTCAATTTCAAGGCTGCTGAGGGAGGAGGAAGGCTCCCCACAGTGTTCAGCTCACTGCTTTGGCAAGGCATGGCCTGGTCTAAGCACTTGGGCTGTGTGTGAATCATCCCCTTGTGCTTTTTCTATGGGAATGGCCATTGTGTGCCTTTATTCTTCACAGATGCACCCTGCAATGTCCAGGGACTCTGGCTACTGCTTGCAGAAGCAGATGGTGAGCAGAAATTCAGCCACATCTCTAGCAGATGCAGTATTCACAGGCCCAGCTGCAGGTCCACTGAGGATGAAGTGTAGTCTATGTCGATATTGCATCCATAACATGATGCATACTGGAACACACAGCATGGGAGCTTCTAGAAAGCCAGGTGGGTGTGCTTCTGCCTTCACAATCTTCAACTCACCATGCACTGTATTTGTTCCTTTTAAATGAATCAAATTGTGCCCTGTTCAATATGTGTATAAACAGCTCTTATTTGACACATCTCTCAGTGGTGCCCAGCTAAGGTTTTACACTGGTAAATTATTTTCCAATTTTAATGCATATTTAAATGTGTATTACTGCATAAATACAAAAAAATAATTTTTTTCTTATCTCCCACTTCTCTCCATATATATAAATCCATCTCCCTTAACACCAAATTAATGTATCTGTGTTAGTTACCTGTGTTAATCTAACAAAGGAAGACCTGTCACCTCCGCTTTTGTAGATCAGGGGTCTGGGCATGGCTTAGCTGGTAAGGTCTGCTAAGTTTACACAGGACTGACATCCATCTGTGGCTGGCCTGTTTTCATCTGGAAGTGCAGGTAGGCAAGGATCTACTTGTAGGTTCTTCAGGTTGTTGGCAGAATCCACTTCAATTGGGCTGTAGAACTCATGGCAGCTTGCCTTTTCAAAGCCATCAAAGCAGAAAGTCCCTGCTCCTTCCCTTTTCTCTCTGATAGACTGGCATTCAAAGGACTTACCTAGTGAGCTCAGGACCATCTAGAATGAACACCTTCTGATGAACTTGAAGTCAGTAAAGTAGGTAATGGTCTTAGTATGTTTGCACAGCTGTAACAAAATATCTAAGACTGGGAATTTATGAACAAAATAGGTTAAATCATCATAGTTCTGGAGCCTAGAAAGCCAAGGTCTAGGTGCCAGCAGGTCAGTGTCTGGTGAGGGCAGCTCCTCATAGAAGGCCCAGTTGTCTTCACATGGCATAAGAGAAAGGGGATCCAGGCAGTCCTCAAAGGTCTTTGATGAGAGCATCAATCTCATATGTCAGGGTGGAGCCCTCAGAGCTTTCACTTCCCGAAGTCCCCATCTATTGATACCACCACAGTGGGGGTTTAGTTTCATCAGGAATTTAGAAGGGAGAGGAATGTTCTCACCATAGAGGAGCTTTATTATATCTGCAAATCCCTTCACTGCTCTGCATACAGAACAGAATCGCAGGCACGATGGCCCAGCACACTGACTACTCTACCTTGGTGAGAAGCCAGTTCAGGACCCACATTCACAGAGGAAGGGACTGCACAAAGGCCAGAGCTCTGCCTGCATCTGTGCCTTCTGCCTTTGCCCGTGTGCTGATGGACTCAGGATTGCCATGTGCAAACATTGGCTCATGCACTGGTGGGACCATGTCATGGCCTTTGCCATCCACAGGGCAGTATGAGGATGCTTTACCCTGGAATGAGAATCTCTGACAAGAGACCTACAACTCCTCACTTCCTGCAAGCAGGCCTGCTGCAGGGAGTGACAGGAACGGGTGGACTAACATCCCAGCAACCCTGATCTTTGGCCATAGCCCTTGGTCCTCCAGCTCCAGGCAGGACAAAGTCCTGTATTTTCCTGGAGATAGCACATGGGGCAGTGCCCTGTACCTGACACTTCCTTTCCTTGTCTCCCTTCCAGATTACTCATTGCCTTCCTGAGGTCACCTCCCAAATAATATGCTTGCCCTCTGGTTCCTGACTCATCTCTAGGCCTGGGACCCCAAATAACACTGGTGTTACCTGGACTAATGGTGTCTGGGGCGCACTTCAGCACAGGAATGTGAGTTTCCTTGACCACGCCAACAAAGGACCCTGGCCGGGCAACTAGATCTGGGGGCCAAAAATATGCAGCCAAGTGATCAGCAGAGTGCAAGGGAGAGCCTACTCCACATCTTTCCCACTTTCCAGGGCAGCTATCTTGTCAGATGTTTCTTGGCTTGGAGAAGTGTCACCTGGACCTCTGCCTTCATCCTCATGTGGCATTTTCCTGGCTTCTGTGCCTGTCCAAATCTCCCCTTTTAATAAGCACAAAGAAACATCAACAAGCTGAGCGCAGAGGCACAAGCCTGTAATCCCAGCACTTAGGGAGGCTGAGACAGGAGAACTGTGAGTTCAAATCCAGCCTCAGCAATGGCGAGGTGCTAAGCAACTCAGTGAGACCCTGTCTCTACATAAAACACAAAATAGGGCTGGGGATGCTGCTCAGTGGTCGAGTGCCCCTGAGTTCAATCTCCAGTTCTAAAAAAAAAAAAAAGAAGAAACATCAAGAAATAATTTGAGAGAAAATAGAAAAGAGATGGAATCTTTTGTTCCTGGGTGATGAAGGAGCTAGACTTCATGACAGCCTTTCCTCCTGAAAAACAGCAGAAAGCCAGATAAAACACTCCTGCACCCTCTTACCACGTGAAATATCCTGCTCTCATGGTCACCAACAAGATCACACCTCTGCTTTCTCCAAACACTACCACTACCTCACCTGCCCCAGAGCAATGCCACCAGGTTTTGCACAATCAATCAAATTACTGTGTTTTACAATCTGTCAGTATTGTTTCTCTCTTTGTTGTTACACCACTAATTTCCCTCAGGTTTGGGTTTATTTCTATCATTTTGTTTTTGATTCTTAGGGATTGCTTTTTCAAACTCAATTACCTTCTTATTTTGTAAAACATTTTCATAGTTGCAAACATAAATCTCCAAATGTAAATATAAATCTGAAGTTTCATTTTCTTTTGTATCACAAGAAACACATTTGAACCTCCTCTTCAAACACACACAGATGCACACATGAACACATGCATGTACATACAAACATGCATGGATATAGACACAAATGCACAAGTGCGCACACAGGGACATGCATGCACACATGCATGCACACACATGCAAAAATGCATTTGCACACGTACAGATACATGTGCACACTCATGCATCAATGCAAACAGACCTACACACACCATGTTTGCACACACATACACAGACATGAACAGACATGCACACATGCACCTGTGCACATACAGGCACACAAACACATGCAGGCACACACATGCACAAAGCACATGTGCACACTGGCCACAGGCAAAATCACTTTTTGGCATTTGGAGCATCCCTAGAGGCACACACTTCATTGTTGACTCATCTCTCCTTACTCCATGTCTGCTCAAACCTTGGAGCCACTACTTAGATGGCTGTAATAGGTCATCATGACAGTTACTCCTTCCTCCCACTCCCTCAACTTGGAGATCCCCACTGCCCTCCTCAGACAGGACACTGTGAGCTGATGGTGATGTGGTTCCTATGATCACAGAAGATGCAGTGAAACTTCAGAAGCTGCAGGAGTTTCTCCTGTGATCCAACAGGGCTGCAGTCCTAGGGTGCTGGTGGGAAGAAGGTGGGGTGAGGCCCTGGGAAGCAGGGAAAGGAGTAGAGAGGACATGTGAAGTGTCTATTTATTCCATTGCCTATTAGAGTTAGGGGATGTGTGACTGCAGCCATCAGCTGACAAGTTTGGGGGAATCTTGAATGGCAGGGCTTTACTTTTCTTTTTTTTCTCATGGCAGGAAATTCTATGTCCAATTTGAGAAGCTGAGAGTCACATGGTGTCCAGGCCTTGTGCATCTAATAAATGCATGTAAATATTAGTAAGCATAAGTAAAATCTATTATTCTTTAATAAACATAAAATAATAATGGAAAATAGAGCCTAGTGAAATACAATACAGCAAACACTGCAAATTGCAGACAGGAGGCTTCCTTCCTGTTGGGATGGTCTCAAGGGCCTGGCACCTGGGGTTCTACCCCATCCTGCTGGTCATTGGCCCACAGGACCCAGGGGACTTTGTTCCTTCTCTATCCTTCTTCACATCCTGCCAAAGCTTAAGTGACTTCCAAGTGGCCAAACTCAACTCTATGGATTCAATATGAACTACTGTCTTGACAAAATATGCAATGGTATTATTTTTACACACAGTCAAATTAAGTTGCTTTTAGACGATCTGGGCTGAAAAAATAAGAAAAAAATTACTATCTTATTTGAAGAACTCTCCCCAATTTAAGCATTTATTTAGAATTTGGGATGTTTTAGTATTATTTGAGTTTGTACTGTTGAAATTTCACTTCCAAAATACGAGTAACCTGTCAATTCTTGGACACCATTTACTAAACAAGAAGTAAAGTACTGTTAAACAATATAAAAGTATTATATTGCTGATTATATATATGATTATATATAAAAATATATATAAAAGTATTTATGTAAGTATAGAAGTACATATATGTATATAAGTATATAAAAGTATTATATACTGACCATAAAATCACTGATTTTCCTAGATAATTCTAAAGAAATTGAGATGAAATTAAAGAGACCATTTGGCTAACACTTGTTCCTTCTGTGTGGCAATGAAAAATAGAAGAGCAATAAGTACATTGGTTAATGTAATCTGACACACTGTTGGTTGGTTGCATGATTGCACTGATCCTCTTCAAAGCCCCAGACTTCAAAGCCTTCTTTATGAAGCCCCCTGGCTTCATAAAAAATTCCAGAAAATCCAGAAAGAGAGAGAGAGAGAGAGAGAGAGAGAGAGAGAGAGGGAGAGGGAGAGAGGGAGGGAGAAAGAAAGAGAGAGAGAGAGAGATAAACAGGAAACCTCTTCATCCTGAATTTTTGCTCTGGAGTGTAAGAGCCTAGAATACAATAAGTACAACTTTTGAATAGTCACTGTTTCAACAACTGAAGTTTCACTGGTTTTTCTGGCTCTCAGGTTCTCCCCCTTTGTCCTTTGTCTTCTCCCAGAGACCATCTGACTTCCTGCAGTGGCTGGTCATCAGCCTCTTCTTTGAGCCCCTTGAAAGGGTTTATAAACCTGGTGGTATGCAGCCATCTGCTGTCATTTTTTTAAATTCACTCTGGCTGCAGAGTCAACTCTTGCACCAGCCAGGCCTGGCAAGTTGCTTACCATCAAGAACACAGGGCTGTTTCCATGACCTCATCTTTCATGATGTCACACAGTTTTGCCTTCTGATGTATCCCTCCATCAAAGTCAAAACCCCTATGCTTCCATGTCCAAGTCCACTCCATTCTCTGAATGCTTCATTTCAAAAGAGAATCTGAGACAGAAAACCAAACACAGAAGGTCAATGATTAGAATATTTTCATGAAGGTGTCATGAACAGTCAGCTGAGATACAGGTGCTATGAGAATCACAAGCTGGAAACTAGGTATTTAAAATAAGTGTATTTTTCCTTTTCTCTTATTAAAAAAGAAATATTGGTGATCATCTTGGAATTATTTATTTGCCACAGATGGGAAAATTCCCAGATAACATATCGTTGGGGTTTACACACACACACACACACACACACACACACACACGTGTCATCTATATATTTCCAGTGTCTAGCATAGAAGATCTTGCTATTCTCATTATTTATTAAAGAAGGATCAAGTTTCCACTAGAATGGCATGCTCTTTGGAGCAGTCGCTTGTTTAGGGAAGTGCTGCTTGGAAGCTTCTCTTCCTCCTTAGGCCACGGCCCTGCTGCCTCCCCCCCTTCCGTGACAAGAGCTTCCCTGGTGACCCCACCAGCCTCCTTTCCTCATGTGTCTAAGAACACATTGGTCAAAGCCTGCTTGCCAGCAGGGGGCTGAGGAGCTTCCTGGGGAGAAAGTAACCCATACCCCTCCTCCCTGCATTCCTGGCTGGTGGGCTGTGAGGTAGGGATGGGGGCTGAGGAGAGGCCCCAAGCCCCAGGGCAGGGGAAGAGTCATGAGGAGGTGGGTAGACTCCTGAACCAGCCATTACCCAAGACACATTGTGTCCTTCCTTCTCCACCCATGTTCACACTGGCAGCCATGGTGAGCAACCAGGCTGTGGTCTGGGGGTTGAGTGTGGGGCCCCCAGAAACCCTGTCCTGAAAACCTGCACTCCTGGAATGGGCTCTTCTCCTGCAGAGGCACCGTAGAAAAGGTCAGGTGCAGAGTCAGAACTGGCCCTATAGGCCATCTTCTGTACAAAATTTCCAGGTGGCTGGTTCTTCTAGGCTGAGCAGATCCTCCAGAGCACAGCTGGTCCAGCCCTTCCCCAAATCCAGGCAGGAACCCCAGGTCTCCTGCTCACTATGCAGATACAAGCCTGCCCTGTGCTTTCAGTTCATAATGGGAATCATAAAACTTTCATAAAACTCCCCTCCAAGGGCTCCTTCCTTAGTTCATACAAAGTGGATTCAGCCCCACGTCTCCCATTTCCAGTTTGCATCTCTTACGTGTCACTTTTGATGTGCAGTGAGCCTCACTGAGCATCACACAGGTTGCCAAATGTCCCTCCCGGGGTCATGGGTGTGAGCTTTTAAAGCATAGCTCCTCGTGAGTGGGTGATCCCCATAGAGTATTTCTAATTGATCTTTTGCCCAATAGTAGATCTACATTAGGATGCTATATCTGTCTTGAGAATCTCTTATTACCCCCTAAACAGAAGTGAAGGCCCAGTGATTCTGCATGCACAGCCCTGACAAGGCAGCTTAGACTTGACATGCAATCTTGCTAACAAATGGTTTTCGTGAAGGGAGGTTTATACTAGAGCTCAGTGAAGCTGAGTCACATTGACTTTTGACTGTTGACACAGGCCCTGTGCTTGGAGACCTACTTTAAGTTATCCTCACAGACATCTGCATGGAGTGGGGAGCAGTAGGTGTGATCCTGACACTGACACAGGCAGAGCAGATGCGACTCCTGGCAGTGCCTCCTGCTCTGCAGACCCAGACTCCCTGGAAGCTTGAACAGAATCACTGCAGGGTGGAAGATAATTACTATTTGCTGCAGACCTCACTGTGAACCATCCCATCCCTATCATTCAATTAAGGGACTTCTTCACATGCTTCCATTTTAAAAATTAGCTCACCACTTTAGAGTTAAAATATAAGATGTTTTGGGAATATAACTAAGAAAGACCAGAATTGGAAGCCAGGGTGCCAAAACCGGAAGTCTAAAGAATGGATGCCCTGGGTGGAAAGTTGGTACACACCACCAACTGTGTGAAAGTGCTGGGTAAAGTTGTGGATGAGAAGTCAGGAGGGAGGGCATTATGTAAGAGTAGCAGGCAGGACAGCTGGGTCACGTGCAGGCGCCAGCATGCAGCGAAGATTTCCATACTTGTCAGCTCTCCAGTTAGTCCTTGGCCCAGGACACTTTGGTCCACACTTGAGAACACACGGGCACTTGGGATGCAGTGACTCATTCTCATTCATAGCCCCCAACTAAATCATCACCAAGAGCCCTGACCCATCTGGGTGCTGTTAGGTCATGCGTCCTTTTTGTCCCCATCCCTCATGCCAGTCCAGCCTCCTGCCAGTCTTTCCCACTTCACAGGACCAGGTTCCCATATGGCTCCCTGACTCTGGCCTGGCACACCTGCCTCTCCCCATGACATCAGATATGCTGTTTCTCAATCGCAATGATAGTCTTACCCTGGCCATAGTCTGTGACACTCCTACCCTATCTGGAGTTTGAAGTTGAAATGCTGTCCTGGGGCTCCTCACCACCTGAACTGCATGCATCCAGCCTCAGTCCTGGCCTCTCTGTGATGTGCTGGGTTCCTTTCCAGGGAATCCCCCTCCCCAGGTGACTCTCTCCTTGCACCCCTAGTTTCAGCTCAGTCTTTCTTGCCATGATCCTCCTGGGTGCTCAGTGAGATCATGGGTCTCTTGGCTTCTCATATCTATCATGTCACAGTTTCCTTGTTTCTTCCAACCCCATCACCAAGTCCCTGAGGGCAGATGCTGTATGTTGCTGATGACTTGATTTCTGGGGCCTTCCACAGAGTGGTCCAAGAACTGTTGCTAAAAAGATGGAGTGCAGGAAATTGGTCTCTGCAAGTGGGTTAAAGGTGGCAGAGCTGGGGAGGTACAGAGACAGCCAGTGCAGGCTGTCCTGTTGAATGGGAATAGGAAGGTTGGAGAGCTGCTTCTCATGGGATGAGCAAGTCCAAAGGGAGGCTGGGCCCTCCAGGAAGATGTGTGCAGCTGCCCTCCAAGTGCAAAGGCCAGTTACAGACTAGAAAACAGAAGCAACCCAAAATGAACACCAATGAGAAGACAAGTCACATGTGTTCTACTTCCCCAAGCCTTCCCAAATTGCAGGCAGCATGGTCTTCCTACAGGAAGTATTTGAATAAAGTAGACTTCCTGCCTTGAAAGTCAGATTCCTGGTTGGAATACCTGAGAGGTATGTGCAGAGTTTTTCTTCTCCCCAGGGATTGTGCCCATGGGTGACTCATTCCCCAAGCACACACAGACACATCAGCACAAAACCCTGTCCTACACACTCATGCACACACTCTCTTTTTTTTTTTTTGTTTTTGATACTGGGGATGGAACTCAGGGGTACTCAAAGACTGAGCCACATCCCCAGCCCTATTTTGTGTTTTATATAGAGACAGGGTCTCACTGAGTTGCTTAGCGCCTCTCTGTTGCTGAGAGTGGCTTTGAACTCGTGATTCTCCTGTCTCAGCCTACCAAAGTGCTGGGATTACAGGCATGCACCACCGTGCCTGGCTCACGCACAATCTCTTACACAGATACCACTCATATCCACAAGACATGTCCACATAGATATGCAAACATACTAGCACACAATGCTTTCACAAGTACTAAATCATTACTGCAAACAAAAGCTTCTCAGTAGACTGTAGCAGTCTAAAGGGACATATCTCCAACATTTCAGATTAAAGATTGGGTTGACAGGCTAATGGTCACTTACCTCTGCACTGAACTCAGTTTAGAAGCTGTCCTAGAGATTCCACCTGATATAGTGGCAAACTCGTGTCTTGTTATTATTGTCCCCTAGTCAAATGACCTGTCCATACTGGATGACATGTAATGCCCTACACAATAGATGTCAGCCCTAAGAACACCACCCATCTATTAAAATGCATGCTTTGGAGAAGATGGATGTTGGAGCAGCTCACATTATGACTGTGTATCACCATGTGGCACTATAGAGACCTGGCGTGTGGGAGGCAGCAGGCTTCAGAGAAGCATAGGCAGGACCACACAAGCACGGCGCCTTCTCTTTGTGACTTGGATTCAGATCCTTCCTAAGCCCTGGGCTCAGTTTTGTGCAGGGGACATGAATATTGGTTAATGGCTTGGCAAGAATTTGGGAAGGCTATTGGACCTGCATGTACGTGGATTAATGATGAGATGGATGAAAGCCAACCTGTGAGTGACATTCAGGAACACCAACAGGTGTCACCAGGGGACAGTGGGCAGCTGCTCTTTGCCTTCAGCAGGCAACATGAGACATGAGGGAAATGAGCTCCATGGGCATCATGCAGGGATAATTTGGGACACAGAGAACTCCCTGAGGCTAGTCTGGGTCACTGCAGGAAGGGGTTGAAGCTCCTTCCACAAGGTCTTTAGAAGGAAGTTCTGTTTGGCTTTGCGGAGGTTAGGGTGCCTCTTTAAAGTGGAGGCAGGATCTGCCCAGGCATTCTCTCCACCCAAGGAAGGGCATTTGAGTTTCACTGGCTTCTTCTCCCCACTCCTCCCTCGTTCTCTGCCACCTCATCTCCTTCATTTCTTGTTCACTTTTTGAAAATTACAAACACTGAAATGCTTCTTTTGGTGAATAGTTCTATGAGCTTTGACATATGCATATAGCCCTATGACTACCACCATGATCCAAGCGAGAATGATTTTTCTTCTGATTTTACATGCCCCCCCACTGATACTATTTTTTCCTCTCTCAATGAGCACACAGTAAGATTTAAAATTGATTAGAAATCAGCACCAAGGGGCGGTTCCAAGATGGCGGCCTAGACGGACGCTGCGGTGAGTCTTTCCAGAGCCAGAGATTGAAGTTGTGGAAATACCATCTCCCAGCCAGCTTCTGGACATCATCCTACAGCTACCCCCGCAGGAATTTCACTTGCGCATGTAAGCAGGGCCACCAGGCAACAGCCAATGCCACAAGCAGTGTGACTTCAGCAGCAAGTGGTGTGGGGCTCAGCTGTGGGTGGCTCAGAGCCCCAGCGCAGGGCTTGCCCTGGGCGAGGCCTGCTTCTACACGGGGTACCTGGCTCCAGCGCCCACCCAACCACACAGGGCCCCTAGCAGTTGCTCCCGTGGACACACGGCCCCAGCCGCTAGTCACTGGGGAGCCCAAATTCAGGGTAAGAGTCACTCCAGAGACCCCAGTGGAGACAGCCTCGCCCAAGGGTGGCTTGGGCCCGCCGCAGTTCCGCTCCAGAGATCCTGTGCACCGGCAGGAGCTGCAGAGGGCCCAGATCCGCCCGCAGGAACCTCTATGGGTGTCCAGCAAAAGGGAGACCAGGGACTGCTACCTCGAGCCACTGAGGAGATCAAACTCAGGGTAAGAGTCCCCACAGAGACCCTAGCGTGGTGCAGCCCCACCCAAGGGCAGCCTGGGCCCACCCCAGTTCTTCTCCAGAGTTCCTGGGGACCGGCAAGAGCTGCAGAGGGCCCTGATCCGCCCTCAGGAGCCTCCACAGGTGTCCAGCTAAAGGGAGACCAGGGACTGCTACCTCTAGCCACAGGGGAGCCCAAACTCAGGGTAAGAGTCCCCACAGAGACCCTAGTGCGAGGCAGCCCCACCCAAGGGCAGCCTGGGCCCACCCCAGTTCTGCTCCAGAATTCCTGTGGACTGGCAGGAGCCCCAAAGGACCCTGACCCACCCTCAGGAACCTCCACGGTTGTCCAGCAAAAGGGAGACCAGGGTTTGCTACCTCTAGCCACTGGGGAGCCCAAATTCAGGGCAAGAGTCACTCCAGAGACACCAGCGTGAGGCAGCCCTGTCCAAGGGCAGCCTGGGTCCACTCCAGTTCTGCTCCAGAGTTCCCGGGGTCCAGCAGGAGCTACAGAGGGCCCAGATCCACCCTCAGGAAACTCCACGGGTGTCCAACTAAGGGTTGACCAGAGTCTGATTGCTACCAGCGACAGAGGAAGGCACACTCAGGGTAAGAGTGGCCTCCAGAGACCCCAGCGTGAAGAGGCCCCACCCTAGTGTGCTCTGGGCCTGCCTCAGTTCCGCTCCAGAGTTCCTATGGTCAGGTGAGACAGAAGGCCCAAAACCACATTTAGGGAATGCCAGGGTGCCCAGCTGAAGGCAGACCAGAGCCTGCTACCCTCTAGCCCCAGGGGAGCTCACACTCACTGTAAGGGTTGTGCACAGACTCTCCAGCTTGTGACTCTGCCTAAGTGAGACCTGAGCCTGCCTCTAGTTCTGCTCCAGAGTTCCTGTTCACCAGCAGGACTGCAAGAGAGGGGCAAAACAGCCCTCAGGGGCCGCCTCAGGAGCACAGCCAAAGCCACTCCCACTGCCCTCTAGAGGTATGTCCACTACTTCCGCCACCAACTTTAGTGACAGTAGTGCCCATCTGGGGACACTGGGAGAACAGAAGTAGCTCCAAGGTGAGACATAGGTAATCTGGAGTGTCAATACAAGATTATAGGATAGAAGCCGCAATACCTCAGATTGGTATTTCAAGAAAGGAACATACACAATCAACATGAAAAAACAAGGGAAGAAAGTGCCCCAAATAAACCCTGTAACAGCATCCATTGACAGCACAGTTGATGAAATGTCAGAGAAAGAATTCAGAATGTACATAATTAAAATGATCAGCAAACTCAAGAATGACATAAATGAACAATTACAGGAAAAAATTGATCAATCCAGCAAAGAAATAGGAGAGCAAATAAAGGCAACCATAGGTCATTCTAACAAAGAGATAAGAGAGCAATTACAAGTAGCAAAAGATTACTTTAAGAAAGAGCTAGAGATCATGAAAAAAAACCCAATCAGAAATAGCTGAAATGAAGGAAACAATGAACCAAATAAAATACTCAATAGAAAGCATCACCAGCAGACTAGATCACCTGGAAGACAGAATTTCAGATAATGAAGACAAGATATACAATCTTGAAAATAAATTTGACCATACAGTGAAGATGGTAAAAAATCATGATCAGAACATACAAGAAATATGGGAGAGCATCAAAAGACCAAATCTAAGATTTAGTGGGATAGAAGAAGGTGCAGAATTTCAAACCAAAGGAATGCATAATCTCTTCAATGAAATAATATTTCCAAAGTATGAAAAATGAAATGGAAAATCAAATACAAGAGGCTTACAGGACACCAAACATACAAAATTTCAACAGATCTACACTAAGGCAGATTATAATGAAAATGCCCAACATACAGAATAAGGATAGAATTTTAAATTTTTTTTTTAGTTGTAGATGAATGCAATGCCTTTATTATTTATTTATTTTTATGTGGTGCTGAGGATCGAACCCAATGTCTCACGCATGCGAGGCAAGTGCTCTACCACTGAGCCACAGCCCCGGCCCAAGGATAGAATTTTAAAGGCCACGCGAGAGAGGAACCAGATTACATATAAGGGGAGACCAATTCATATCTCAGCAGATTTTTCAACCCAGACACTAAAAGCCAGGAGATCATGGAACAACATATTCCAAGCCCTGAAAGACAATGGATGCCAACCAAGAATCCTATATCCAGCAAAATTGACCTTCCAATTTGATGACGAAATAAAAACCTTCCATGATAAACAAAAGTTAAAAGAATTTACAGCAAGAAAGCCTGCACTACACAGCATTCTTGGCAAAATATTCCACGAGGAGAAAATGATAACCAACAATAAAAATTTACAATGAGAGGAACTACACTAAAGGAAAGACCATTCAAAAGAGAAAACAACTCAAGGTAAAATCCAAAAACAAACCAAAATGACCGGAATTACAAATCATATTTCAATAATAATCCTGAATATAAATGGCCTAAATGCACCAATTAAAAGACATAGACTGACAGACTGGATTAAAAAAAAAAAAGACCCAACAATATGCTGCCTTCAAGAGACTCATCTCACAGGAAAAGACATCCACAGAATGAAAGTGAAAGGGTGGGAAAAAACATATTACTCACATGGACCCCACAAACAAGCAGGAATTTGCATCCTCATATCAAATAAAGTGGACTTCAAACCAAAGATGGTGAAAAGAGATAAAGAAGGTCATTTCATATTTCTTAAGGGAATCATACAGCAACAAGACATAACAACCATAAATATCTATGCCCCAAATAATGTGGCTTCTACATATATCAAACAAATCCTTCTCAAATACAAGAACCAGATAGACCACAACACAATAATACTTGGAGACTTTAACACAGCTCTTTCACCATTGTATAGATCTTCCAAACAAAAACTTAATAAAGAAACTATAGAACTTAATGAAACTATCAATAATTGAGACTTAACAGACATATATAGAGTGTTCCATCCATCAACGAGTGAATACACTTACTTCTCAGCTGCACATGGATCCTTTTCCAAAATAGATCATATGTTATGTCACAAAGCCAGTCTTAGCAAATACAAAAAAACTTAGAGATTCTACCCTGCATCCTATCTGACCACAATAGAATAAAATTACAAATCAATGACAGATTAAAAAGCAGTAACTATTCCTTCACCAGGAAACTAAATAATATGCTATTGAATGATGCATGGATAACAGAAGACATCAGGGAAGAGATAAAAAAATTCTTAGAGGCAAATGAAAACTCTGATACAACATATCAAAATATTTGGGATGCCATGAAGGCAGTACTAAGAGGAAAGTTAATAGCACTAAACTCATTCATTAGAAGAAGTAAAAGTCATAAAATAAATGAATTGACTCTTCGACTCAAAGCCTTAGAAAAGGAAGAACAGGGCTGGGGTTGTGGCTCAGTGGTAGAGTGCTTGCCTAGCATGTGTGAGGCACTGGGTTCGATTCTCAGCACCACATATAAATAAAATAAAGATCTATCAACAACTACAAAAAAAATATTTAAAAAAAAAAAAAAGAAAAGGAAGAACAAATTAATACCCAAAGAAGTAGAAGACAGGAAATAATCAAAATCAGGGCTGAAATCAGTGAAATTCAAACCAAAGAAACAATTCAAAAAATTGACAAAATAAAAATCTGGTTCTCTGAAAAAATAAACAAAATTGACAAACCCTTAGTCACCCTAACGAAAAGGAGGAGGGAGAAAACCCAAATTACTAAAATTCGAGATGAAAAAGGAAATATCACAACAGACACTACTGAAATACAGAGGATAATTAGAAACTATTTTGAAAATTTATACGCCAATAAAATAGAAAACCCTGAAGACACCAACAGATTTCTAGAGGCATATGACCTACCCAAACTGAACCAAGAGGACATACACAACTTAAACAGATCAATTTCAAGCAAGGAAATAGAAGATGCCATCAAGAGCCTTCCAACCAAGAAAAGCCCAGGTCCAGATGGATTCTCAGCCGAGTTCTACAAGACTTTCAAAGAAGAATTAATACCAATTCTCCTCAAACTATTTCATG
>CM053400.1:93903236-93947281 GCA_028644305.1 Xerus rutilus | reverse complement strand
GTACTACAGTGCTGCAGCCACTTCAATGTTTATAGCAGCTCAATTCACAATAGCTAAACTGTGGAACCAACCTAGATGCCCTTCGATAGATGACTGGATAAAGAAACTGTGGTATATATACACAATGGAATATTACTCAGCAATAAGAGAGAATAAAATTATGGCATTTGCAGGTAAATGGATGGAGTTGGAGAATATCTTGCTAAGTGAAGTAAGCCAATCTCAGAAAACCAAATGCCAAATGTACTCATTGATAAGTGGATGCTGATCCATAATGTGGGGAAGGACATGGGAACAATGGTGGATCTCTGTTCACAGAGGCTTAAGGGGGGAGGGGGCAAGGGGACAGCAAAGGTGGTGGAATATGATGGTCATAATAACCCTAATTTTATGTATGACTGCATATATGTTGTGATTCTATACAACTTACAACTAGAGAATTGATATGTTATCCTCTATGTACAATGAATCAATTTGCACTAACATGTAAGCCTAAATAAAACAAATTAAAAAAATCAGCACCAAATTGCCCTCTCCTCCCTCTACTTCTGCAGGCAACCAAAGGAGGGGGGTGTAGAATAGGGGAGCAGTTTCCATGCTCTTGTTTTCTTTGTTAGACTTGGGACAAGAAGGTGATGGTGGCTAAGAACCGTAGTTTGAGTCTACTTCTCTGCTGCTCTGTGATAGGAAACAGAAATCCTAGTGGAATGGCTGGGAAGGAATGTGCATAGAAAATGGAAAAGAAAATTGGGAAAGCCATCTTCCAAATAGAATGAATTAGACTAGAATTTCCTAGGACTGTGGGACAGAGAAACACAGAAGGGTAGAGCAGCACTGTGTCTAGAGACCCAAAGGTGTCTCCTTTTCTGTGTACTTTTGAGCCATCTTTTCTCTGCCTTTGAGTGAGAAGCACCCCTTTCTTTAGGAGAACAGAGGGCACAGCCTGACATCTAGATGCCACCTGGCCTTAGGAATGGACTTTTTGATAAGAATCTTGAAAGGGGAAGCTTTGAGTCCTAGAATAAGGACTCAGATTGAATTTCAAGGAGCCCAGAGGGGACAGAGCACACTCCTGGTCAAAGAGAGATGGAAGTGAGGGTCCAGACTGGGTGATGGTTGCTGCTCTAGCCCTCCTACACAGAATCCAGAGCACTGATGGAGAGAAGGCTATGGGAAAAAAATCTACAGAGACAGGAGTGGATGCAGATGATACCATGCCTTGGGTAGAGAGGTGGCCCTGGGGAGGTGGCAGATATCTTGAGAATGTCCGCGATAAGGTGGCTCTGGCAGAGAGGAGCAGTGAGCTGGCAGGCGGCACTGGCTGAGGCCTTCTGGAGATGCAGATTCCCTGAACACACAGAAGGCAGGCAGCCCACTCGCTGAGAGGGCCCACGACCCCAAGAGGGTCATGAGAAGGCTCAGGCTACAGAGGCTGCATGAAAACATCTATCAATCCAGAGTTGTCTCTATCAGCAGACACCAAGCAAGGCTAGGGAGACCCTGGGAGTCTATGCAGAGAGGATCCTCAAGCCAAGGCTGGAGTGGGCCCTGGCTGCAGAGTCCTCATCTTTGTGGGAGGTTGTGCCTCCCACGGAGCATAGTCTTCCTGCAGCACAGGGTCAGAGGTGGTGTACAGAGGGACACACTATAGCTTGGCCTGTTTCTGGGCTGTGGGGTTGCACACTTGGCCTTTAGAACTGTGAGACTCACACTCCAGAGATATGGTTAGATTAACATGGAATGGATGGCTGTTCAGACAAGGACGTGTTCTTAGCACCACATGTTTGGGTGTTTTCATCACTGCACAAACATCAAAGAGCATGCTTACAGAGGCCAAGCAGGGATTGCCGTTGCTTGGCCCTGGGACCTGATGGGGCCACCTTCATACACATGGTCCCTTGTTGGCCAGCATGTGTGCACATGACTGTGTGTGTGTGTGTGTGTGTGTGTGTGTGTGTGTGTGAGAGAGAGAGAGAGAGAGAGAGAGAGAGAGAGAGAAATGTGTGAGCAAGAAGTTTCTGACTTTTACAATCTTGACCTGACTTTATGATCCACTGTCGTAGACTCCTTGATGAAATCACTGATGCTAAAATCCTAATATCTAATTCCTTCCCTCCTTCCTTCCTCTCTCCCTTTCCTTCCCTCTCTTTTCTTCCTTCCTTTCTTCTACTCTTCCTTTCCTCCTTTCTATCTTCTATCCTTCTTTCTTCCCTCCCTTTTTTTCAGAAAGATGATTGCTGAGTTTTATAAGGGTAACTGATCAACTGATCTCTCTTCTCCTGTCAGATTATTATTATTATTATTATTATTATTATTTCTTCCTCTCCTCCTCCTCCTTCTTTTTCTTCTCCTCCTCCTCCTTTTCTTCTCATTTTTCTTTTTCTTGTTTTTGGGGGGCGGGTACTGGAGATTGAACTCAGGGGCACTCGACCACTGAGCCACATCCCCAGCCCTATTTTGTGTTTTATGTAGCAACAGGGTCTCACTGAGTTGCTTATGGCCTTGCCATTGCTGAGGCTGGATTTGAACTCGCAATTCTCCTGTCTCAGCCTCCCTAAGTGCTGGGATTACAGGCTTGCGCCACTGTGCCCAGCTAGATTATGTCTTCTTGATTCTCTCATTCCCACATTAAATGTTCTCATCTTTCCTTCACTGTACATATCCAAGTGATCCATTGTTTCAAGTTCAGAAGAAAAACATAAATGCATGCATGTGTTCATGTATCTGAAACATACAAACAGCCATGGGCTCATGTTGTATGTGTTTCTTTATGGATTTAATTTTTGTAATAGGAAAGCAGATAGTTTGAGTGACATTTCTCTGAAAAACACTCTTTTTTGGAGTGTTATTGTAGTCACCATTCACACCACCAAGACTCTGAGCCTTGCCAAGATAAAGCCCATGCACTTAGGAAGGGTCAAGAGCACTCTTCCTTTCCCCTCAGGGTGGGCCCTTGCTCAGGAGACTGTGTCCTCACATATGCTCCTCACAGTGTTCAGATCAAGTGCTTCAGATCAAGTTTTAGACCCTTCAGGCCTTGGGTGTGGAGTGAAAACAACCCTGTTGGAGTGGCCCCGTTTCTTAAGACACGCTGCAGATGGATGGGCAACATGCTAAGGGAGAGACGGATGGATTAGTTCCATGCAGAATAAACATTGATCTTCATTCACCTGCTTTTAACAAGTCTTCGCCTCGCTGAAATACTTTTTTAAAAACTTTATTCAAAAGCACAAAAACACACTGTTTGTTATACAAAGACTAATCTTATTGTAGCTCTCTTGGCTGCTGTCATCTCACTGAGATGTTAGCCACTGAAAATTGACAGCAGCACCTCATACCAGAATGTGGGAGAGGCCGGGAGCTCCTAAAAGAAGAGTGAGTTATGGTTTACAATGTGCTCCCTTCAGCATGGGGCTTGCTGTAGAAACTTCTCTTTGATAAACAGTGATGCCGGAGTTCTTAAACTTTTCATTTATATTTTAGTTTACTCTGGAGGGGTTTAAAAAAATTGTAGTGGGGAATGACCCCAGGGGTGCTTTACCACTGAGCTACAGCCCAGCCTGTTTTATGATTTATTTTGAGACAGAGTCTCACTGAATTACCAAGGCTGGCCTTGAATTGTGATCCTCCTACCTCAGCCACCTGAGTAGCTGGAGGAGCAGGGATACAGGTGTGACTAATAAGCCCCGCTCCTCTGGAGACTCTTAAATAGTCAGTTTGGATTCTTAGTGCTGATCCAATTAAACAACAAGTATGATGCGCTTCTGGTGATCTTATAACTTAAATTATTTGCCTATTTTATGTTAGGTGAACAGAATCCAATACCTGTGCATAACATTTACCTTCTAAATGGATGCTTGAGGTAGCCTTCCAAGCGGTGGGCTGCCTCTTGTTATCCCCGGTTTAACAGTTTACTCTTTAAGACACCTTTTTCCACCATGTTCTTATCCTCCAAAACCCATTTGCGTAGCTGAGTGATTAAAGGCAACCTTATCCCACTTTTTAAGAATGGCTAGGGAAAACTATTAATTGAAGACTCTTACTGTCTTCACATTGGGGACAATGCTATTTTATAATAAAATAATTACCAAATATTTCTATTTAGTCTACTCTTCTGGGAGAAAGATTGATCTATTCTAATCAAATGTCTTCGATCTTGAAAACTGCTCTACCCTGCACCACTGAGAATCTCTAGTGCTGCTCTCTGCTCAGTCCTTCATGAACTCAAGCATGCTTCCTTTCTCAAGGAAAAGCCCCTCGCAGGAGGCTGGAGGTAGGAAGAGAGAAGGTGGCCTCTCCTGAGGCACTTCGTGTTCATACCTGGCTGGTCATGAGGGCCACTAGGGGACCTCACTTTTCTTCAGTCCTGCTGGGCTTTCCATCCATGCTTCTCAGACTGCTGGCCCAGCAGCATCAGTTTCACCTGGAACTCTCCAGAAATGGGAATTCTCAGCCCCATCCAGGTCTGCTAAGTCAGAAATTCTGGAGGTGAATGGGCTTCTGAGTATCCACAGGTGCACGGACCAAAATGTGCAGCCAGTGTGGTGAGCAAGGAACTCTTCTGGGCCCAACTGTGTTCCTCCAAGTTCCCAAGAAACACTCTTCATATCTCAGAGAGTGATGGTACTTGGATAAAGAGACTTTAAAAAATGTGATGAATGGATGCTTTCAGGGTGGCCCCTAATTCACCGTAACTGGGTTCCTTGAAGAGATCAGGACACAGACTCACAGAGGAACCACCATGTGAGGACACAGGAGAAGAGGACATCCACACTCCAGGGAGAGAGGCCTCAGGAGGAGCCAGTCCTGATGATTGTTCTTCCATCCTCTAGAATCATAAGGAAGTGAGCTTCTGCTGCTGAAGCCCCACACATTTACCCCAAAATGCCATAAAGCCATTCTTCCTTATGGATGAGTAATACTCTAGTGTGTGTGTGTGTGTGTGTGTGTGTGTGTGTGTGTGTGTATGTATAACATTTTCTTTATCCATTCATCTGTTGAAGGGCACCTAGGTTAGTTACAAATTTTAGCCACTGTGAATTGAGCTGCTATAAACATTCATGTGACTCCATCACTGCGGTATGCTGATTTTAATTTCTTTGGATATATACTGAGGAATGGGATAGCTGAGTGAGTGGTGGTTCCATCCCTAGTTTTTTGAGGACTCTCCATACTGCTTTCCAGAGTGGTTGTACTAATTTGTAGTCCCACCAGCAATGTAACCTTTTCCCACATCCTTGCCAACATTTATTGTTACTTGTGTTCTTGATCATTCCCACTCTGAATTGACTGAGATGAAATCTCAATATAGTTTTAATTTGAATTTCTGTAATTGCTAGAGATGTTGAACATTTTTTCATATATTTGTTGACCATTCGTATTTCTTCCTTTGACAGTGTCTGTTTAGTTCCTTTGCCTATATATTGACTGGGTTATTTGTTTTGGGGTGTTAAGTTTTTTTGAGTTCTTTGTATATCCTTGATATTAATGCCCTATCTGAGGTGGAGGTGGCAAAGATTTTCTCCTATTCTGTAGACTCTTGTTTCCTTTGCAGAAGCTTCTTAATTTGATGCCATCCCATTTATTAATTTTTGACTTTACTTCTTGTACTTCAGGAATCTTGTTAAGGAAGTCATTTCCTAAGCTGACATGTTGGAGTGTTGGGCCTAGATTTTCTTCTAGCAGGTGCAGGGTTTCTATTCTAATGCTAGGTCTTTGATCCACTTGGAGTGTGTTTTGTGCAAGGTGAGAGATAGGTGTTAAATTTCACTCTACTATCTATGGAATGCCAGTTTCCCCAGCATTATTTGTTGAAAAGGCTCTCTTTTCTCCAATGTGTGTTTTTGGCAATTTTGTCTAGTATGAGATAACTATATTTATTGTGGGTTTGTCTCTGTGTCTTCTATTCTGTTCTGTTGGTCTTAATGCCTGTTTTGGGCCAATACCATGCCATCTTTGTTACTGTAGTATAATTTGAGGTCTGGTATTTTAATGCCTCCTGTTTCACTTTTTTTGCTAGGGATTGTTTTGACTCTTCTGGACCTCTTACTGTTCCAAATGATTTTCCTGACTTCTTTTTCTATTTCTTGAATAGCATCATTGGATTCAGCATAATAGCAGGATACAAGGTCAACATCCATAAATTGCCGGGTGCGGTGGTGCAAGCTTGTAATCTCTGCACTTAGGGAGGCTGAGACAGGAGAATTGTGAGTTCAAAGCCAGCCTCAGCAATGGCGAGGCGCTAAGCAACTCAGTGAGACCCTGTCTCTACATAAAACACAAAATAGGGCTGGGGATGTGGCTCAGTGGTCGAGTGTCCCTGAGTTCAATCTCCAGTACCAAAAACAAAACAAAACAAAACAAAAAAACCAAACATCCATACATCGATCATTTTATTTCTGGTTAACTGTTCCTATACCTCAATGATGAATCTGCTGAAAAGAAATCAGGAAGTCCATTCCATTCACAATAGCCTTAAAAAAAATACTTGGGAATAAATCTAACAAAAGAGATAAGGACTTCTACAATGAAAACTATAGAACACTAAACAAAGAAATTTAAAAGAACTTAGAAGATGCAAAGCCCACCCATGTCCTTGGACAGCCAGAATTAATATTGTCAAAGTGGCCATACTACCAAAAGCACTATACAGATTTAACGCAATTCTGTAAAAGTTTTATTGCTAAACTTATCCAAAAGTAATTCGTATAATAAGATGAGATCCATTTTTTCACATGTTCATCATTTTAATAACCTAAAATATTTGGTAAATTGCTCAAAAAAGGGGAAATGCTTTTAAGCCAAATGGCAGGATAAAGTTAGACCATTTACATTCATGTTGTTTTTTTCCTTCTGGGCTCACTTTAAGATGTGTGAATGGGGGTAAATGCCATGACACTCTACCTTTCAAATTCTGAGATTTTTAGATAAAAGTAGCTCATATTTGGACTGGGCTTAAAGTGAAGTTTTCAGTCTAATCTTCTGCCTGCTTTTATAATCTGTCACACAGAGGATCATTTTATTTTTATTTTTTTGTGGCCAATAGTCTGTATTTCTCCATCTTTATTTTCCTTCCTTCCTCCTCTCCTTTCCTTCTCTTCCCTTTTCCCTTCCCATCCCCCTTCCCTTTCCTTTCCCTCCTTCCTTCCTTCCTTCCTCGTGCTGGGGATTGAACCCAGGGCCTTGTGCATGTGAGGCAGGCACTCTACCAACTGTCCAGGAGAAAGGCTCAAGGATGCAGTTCAGAGACAAAGAGATGGCTGCTAAAATGAAGTGGGCAGGACACACAGAGGGATGGGCATCTGTGGACCACTGACTCATCTCAAAATGGGGAATGGCTTGGTGCCCCACTCAGTTCCACCTGCCATCATAAAATCAACTTATGCAGGAAAACAGGGAACGTGGTATGGAAGTTTGCCTTAACCTCAACCAGGCCATAATGTGAGCATTGCATCGAGAGATATGTGTGCATTAAAATCTTCAAAGAACATTATCTGCCTGGTAGCCTAACCCAGTATGCCCTAATCCACTGTCAGTCAGTCCCCATATCTAGCCTGAATTCTTCATGCTGTCATTCAAGCCCTTTTTCTCTCTCCTTCTCCTCCTCCTCCTTCTTTTTTTTTTTTTTTTTTGGTACCGGAGATTGAACTCAGGGGCACTTGACCACTGAATCACATCCCCAGCCCTATTTTGTTTTATGTAGAGAAGGGTCTTACTGAGTTGCTTAGCACCTTGCTGTTGCTGAAGCTGGCTTTGAACTTGTGATTCTCCTGTCTCAGCTTCCCAAAGTGCTGGGATTACAGGCTTGCACCACCGTGCCCGGCACAAGCCCCTTTTCTTCTGTTCTGCCTTTTCTAAAACAAACAAAAAAAAAAACTCCAGCTGGCCAGCATCCTGTGTGGGAGTGTTCATATGTTTTAAATATAGCACTGAATCACTTTTCATTTTTCCTTTTTGTATTAAGTAGGTCTCAACCCCAGGTCTGCATTTTTGTGTCCTGAGATGACACTGAGGTGGTCTTGGGAACATATATTGCATGTCAGAATAACTGTGACTCAACCAACAAACCCAGGGAGTTTCTCATCAACCATAGCATCTTTTAACCTTGAGAGGTAAGTCGTTGCACCGGAAACTTCAGAGAGAATTGAAATGAAAAGAATTCAGACTCTTGCCAGAGTGCTTAACTGTTTCCAAGGAAGAGAGAGCCTCAAGTTACCTGTGCAGAAAGTGTACTTAACACCCAAAACTGTGAAGGGCCAGCATCACCTGCCTCCGGCAGGGAGGTAATGGAGCAGCCCCACTTGGTGCCTCGCCTGGGCCCGTAGCAGGGGCACAGGGAAGCCGACGAGGTACGCAGGGCTCCTGCACTGCAGCTGGAAGCCCGCACCTCCTCTGTCCATCTGCAGGTGCCCCTAGGCCCAGGCTGCCTGGAACAGGGTGGCAACTTGAGCCCCCCCCAGGAAAGGCTCCTAAGTGTGGCACCAGAAGGAGCTCTGTCTGCTGCTTGGGACAGCTGAAGGCAACACCAGGGTTCTGGCGACAAGACTGGTGCTGGGAGCAAAAGGAGGGCAGGCAGCTAATTGTAACATGAATCTATGCTATGTCTAAGAGCCCCGTCAAGCCTCCGTCCAAAGCTTCTTCAGTTTTGTGCCTAATAGTCATGTCTCATTCATTTGTGATTATGCACAAATAAAGAGGTTTTTATTGGATAATATGTTACAAGATAACATGAAAAAAACCAGAAAAGCTCCTGAATTTCTGGGTCTAGAGGAGGCAAGGAGGAAATCCAGGAGTACGGAGAGTTCAGGGCCAAGTGAGTGGGAAGGCCCAGGAGACCCAGTTGGACCCAGGAGGGCCCTGCTGCTCAGGGGCAGCCCAGGACAGCTTCACCAGGTCTCTGGCAAGACAAACAGAGGCTCCAATTGTGGGTGCAAATTTTTGTAGGTGAAAAGCTCCATTAAAGCATGTGTTATCCAGGTAAAAATTCAATTTCACCAAAGACAAATTAAAAGTGAAAAAGAATCCATTTTTGTTGTTGTTTGTTTTTGCCTTGGCTCTGGAATAACTGAGGCATGTTGTTCTAAAGGTAAATTCAGCCGGGTTGTTGGAGCTCCCTGCTCTCCAGTTCATTTTGTCTTCCCTGTCCTTTCTAACTATCCCAGGAGGGGAGTTGGGCTCTGGCCATAGATTGAGGTCTGTCTCTTCCTCTGCCTTCCTTCCTGAAGACTAAGATCCAGTGGAGTTGAGTTGTGGTCCTCTCTTCCCATCCACCCCAGGAGCGACACAGGAAGGGGTTGCTGAGCCCAGCTGCATGTGGGCCTAAGTGTTGACCTCACTCAAGTTCAGTTACCAGCACCTGAACTCCCCACACTTGGTGTCCTCATCCTCCAGCTGGCCTCCAACAAGACAGGGTTGTTTTAGATCCCAGATGGAAAAGAGGCTATATTTACTGGGCAACGTGGAGACTCTGATTCAACTGGGGTGTTCGGGAGAAATCCTCTGAGCCTGGAGAAGAAGAGAATTCAACTATTCTTTGTGATGCATATCAGTCAGCACACTGGTGCCCATGTGGCCCTACCAAGGAAAGAAAACAAGTAGTACTGGATGAAAGCAGAAATAACACCAGGGATTATGTGTGGTCATCAAGAGGTCCTTACAAGGAGATCAAGTGGCTCCACCCCAAGTAGAACCCAAGCCAATGCAATGCCAGGGACAGAAGCAGTAAGATGGCCAACTAGGAATGTTAGACATTAAAACTGCTAGAACAATTTTCAGGACCCAAGAAAGTACCTTATAGAAAGTCCCTACATCTTCCTGTTTAAAAACATGAAAATTAAATTAACCACACAGTGCAGAAAGTTTAAGCCATTTGAATTTGAGGACTTCTTTATTATGGATACATGAATTATGGCTTAAGGTTATGTACACTTCCTTAAAAAAAAATGTGCCCCAAGTTCTTGTGAAGCTGCCCAGGATAGACATCTGTGACTCACAGACTTGGGATGGCCTCCACAGTGGCCCCTGCACACAGGTCCACTCCCTGTGAGGGTGTGCTATAGAAAAAGTCCACTTTGTCTTTGTTAACCATGTTTTAAGACATGTTTCAAATGAGGAGATTAGCTCTTCTCTCTGGGGTCCTTTTCCAAGACTAATGTTAAAGTTGCCTTGGACAGTGTGTTGTGCAACTACTGATACTCATCTCTCTCATGAAGTGAGAAATGTGCTCTAAACCTGGCCTGCCATGCTTTTGAATGTTGCCCAGAAATTTCACACCTCATATTCATGTCAACATTTCCTCATGAACAGAAAATGAGAGGAAAGTAAGGAATCCCACAGTGCTGGTGTGGGCTTTCTGAGATTCAGCTTCCATGCTTGCGGCTGCCATGGATTCTTGAACCTGGGTGTGCAGATCTTCCCTGGAAAAAGAGAAATCAGTGATGCTGTAGCAAAGGCAAGTGGAGCATTTTGGTAATGTTGTGGCCAGGTAGGATCTCTTTAAGGGAGACAGGGCTCTCAACCCTTTTGCCTATGATCCTGTACTTGCACGTGGCCCTCATATAGAAAGGATCACATAAGAAGCTTTTTTCCAGGGTTCTGCATGTTACCTATCTCCGTCAGAAGGTGGATATAAAGGAGACCACACTCAGATAAACAAACGTCACACACTGAGAAAGCATCCATGAGCATGGCTGATTCCCAAATAAAATGACTGATTTTGGTGAGAAAAATATGAAAAATAGGTAATAAATAATGGATGAGGTGCAGAAAACATATTTAAATAAATAATCATTCCACAAAAGACGTGCAACCTCACAAGTGACTGAAGATAGGCAACTAGAAATAGTGGTGAAATTTGTGGATCACCTGTCTTCTGGATGAGACATGGTCCCTCCTATACTTAAATAAGCAAGAAAAATGGCTATAACTCTAGGGCCAAGAATGGTAACTCATCCCAGGTTATGAGATGCAAGTGGAGGAAGAGTTTGTACTATGGCTAGATGGTAGTGAAGAAAAGGAATTGAGGCTTCTGAAACCGAAAGTGAGCTGGCTCATAGTAAGCATTATGTCTTCAAAAATGGAGTACAGCAAAACCTGGGACCCAATGGACACTAAATATGTAGTCTATGATCTACAATCACTCTCTACCAAATTTATCCTGCATTTTCCTGGACCAATAGTAACTTTTCTAATGAAAGCCAGGGATTCCTTTAGAGTCTTAGATAAATCTTAGCACCGGTATTATTACACAGAGTAATGGAAAGATGAGGTGGGTTGAGAAGGGCCACACTGATTTTTCGAGAAATGTTTATAAAATACTTCATGGTCTCTGCATTGCTTGATATGTGAGTGAAGTGACTGAAAAAAAAATAGCATCACATTTACAGGTCTTCCCAAAATGCATGCCCTTTACGTGTACTCAAGGTTATATATATGAATTCTTTAATCACAATGATCTCAAAAAAGCTTGAGGGGCTAGAATGAAATCCAAAGCTAACAAATATTAAATGTAGTCTTATTATTTTCAGAAACCAAAGCAAAGCAACCATAGAGGAGGTAAAGAGGTAGGGATGTCAAACTTGACTCAGGTTTAATGAAACACTGAAAACTGCCCAGTGAGAAATAGGAAACCAACAAAAAAATGGAATGTGATGATGATAATATTGAAAAAAGGAGATAAAAATTTGAAGACCTAACAATGTACTTTCTTAGTGTTAATACAGTGATCTTTGTTTTATACTTAACAGATTTAGCAATCATGGATGATTATTCAGAGAATATCATGACAGTTTCACTTTTTGACTTGAGGAAAAGTCTTAATATCGACTTTGATCTTGAGGAAATGATAAGGTTACTTCTGGGTAGCCCTGAAGAAAATATAACTTTTGGGGAAACTATTTCTATATTAAAGATTTTCCACATGTTCAAGAATGAACATTGAGCAGTAGGGTTACTGTGGGGTGCTGCAGAAAAGAGTATAGTGGCATTGGTATGAGGGTAAACAACTGTTGACTGCTTTATGAGTAGAGACTCCTCATTTGTGGTGACCTTTTGAAGAGATCAGGGTCCTGATGGATCAGCCTGGAAGGCAGGGGCTCCCCACATTCCATGACATCTCTAAACTTCTAATTCTGTTAGATCATTACCTGGCACACGGACCCCAGCTTTCAGGTATAGCCCCATTTCACCCTGAATCCTTCTACAGGCCTTTTAATACATGCAGGTCAAACAACAAAGGCGCACTGCCAACAGTTCACATAAATGAGCACATGCCCACAGGCAAATGTTTATGACCTTGAGTACATAGGTGATTCAGGGTGCTTATGAAATTGACTACACACTAAAACCAGCCCTCTGGAAGCCTTTTAGAAGGAGCCTAACTATAAGCCTTTTGTGCCTGCCCAACAGATTGGCCACAGGCACAGAACGACCTTTAGGATTTTAATTATGTGATATAAGGCCAAAGTGAGAATGAGGGTTGTTGGAGGAGATCATCAGCCCCAGTAAAAACCCAAGCTGCTCTGCAGGGCAGGACCTACCCTTCCACAGTCAGCCTGGCAAGGGAGCCCTTGGCCTGCTCTTTGAGGTGGGGTGTTGGAACTCAAGAATCCGAGAATCGGGTGTGATCTAATCACCATGGTTAGAAGGAATCATGCCATTTCTGAGCCCAAATTTGCCATTTTTACATAATTTTCCAATTAATTGCTGTAAATTTCCTTTTAATGAAAAATGATCACAGAAAAAAAGTAAAAATTGAAGCCTATTAAGGAAGTCAGGGAATGAGGTTTGGGAAACAGTAAAATGTATTTTATTAACATAATTCTTTTGAATCACAATATAATTGTAGGAAAATAATTAGAAGAAAGATATTCCCCAAGACCCTGTTGAAGTAACAATGTGTAGGTTTATGGGCACTGGGCCATTGTCCTGGGCTTTAAACCAGGTATTCTGTCTTCTCTGTCCTCAGGTTCCTACTCCATTCACATGGTTTTTAACAGTACCTGCTATGAGTTTTAAAGTACATATGAGTTAATTCTCATAAAGGTTTTACCCCAATCATTGCCTGGCACAGAGTAAACAGTGGAAGTTCATTGTTCATTACATCTCATTTAACACAAACATTACTACTATTGGGTAAATTTCTTTCAGGTTTTTAGGTCTTAAACATTATTCTTCATATAAGTGCATCCACATGCAATACTTTTAATCTCCAAGATGCTGATTTAGTCTTGAAAATTCTGAGCACCAGGGCTTTCACCCTTGTAGTTCTAGGGTCCTTCCTGAGTCTGCAGGAAATCAATAGTTCATGTGAGGCTAAGGGTTTGACTTAAAAGGCTGCAGCTTTGCTGATTATAGTGGGCCAGGATTCAGAGTCAGATGTGAGCATGACTGCCAAATACAGCTTAATTACCCTCCCATTAACATCCTTGAACTTCTCTTTCTTCATCTATAAAATGAGGAGTTATCAAATACCATGTATTTGGGGAGATTTCAAAATATGGAAGCCCTGTGTAGACTCTGGCACTGAAGTTCCTCTTGACCTTGGGTGGACCTGCCTCCTCCTCTGAAGGAAGTGCCCACAGAAGCATGTACAGCTGTCCACTGAGGCAGGCTCATTTGTCTTTTTTCAGAGTGTGGCAAGCACAGGTATGTCATCGAGTCTGTGCTGGGGGAGAAGTTGCAGCACAAGGAGGGGAAGCTGCCAGAGAGGCTGATGCTAGCCAAGAAGTTGAGGTAAGGGGGCTGTGCAGTGCAGGTAGGTGGGAAGATGTGTGAGACTCTAAAGTGGGGCATCTCAGTTGGGGGAGTTAAGACCTACCTTTAAGAAGAAGGGCAGAAAGTCACATAGAAGGCATGTTCACAAATATTTATAAAAAATTTGGAACCACATAATATGGTAAAAGATGGACTATGATTGTTCATAAAAAATGCCTCATCTGTAGTTTTAGAGCCAGTCAGTTCCTTTTCCTTTCACTGTTGCTGTTAATCCCAGCTGGGTGAATCAGGACACATTGATGCGTGTGGCTTACATACTATCCAGGCACAATGCACTATGTCAATGTCCACATAGAAATGTCCTTGGTCAAATGAGGAAGTGAAGGGGCATCTTTCCAAAGGAGATTCAGTATGATAATTGACTTTGAATAGGGAAGAGTCTATGAAGATGAGGCGATGTCTAGGGACCTTACAGAGCACTTTCTGATACAGGGCCTTTGTTTGGCCTTATTATTTTTCTTTTTCTATGGGCTAAGGGAATTCTGCTTAGATAATTCCATGGGCATGTTCTCGCCACAATCTCTGTCAAAGGCCATATAATCTATTGTGTAATTCTGAAGGCTTAAATTTCCATTTAAATTTCTTAAATTTCTATTCTACCTCAGAGAATCCAGCATTAAAATCCAAGAGCAAACCTGGGAGCTTTCCCACTTAAGAAAAAAGCTACATCAGGGAAGAGAGATTTCATCTCTAATCAAGAATTTTCTGAAAGACCTCATCACTCAGAAAGGCTCTGACTGTCCTAAGGGACACCATCTTCAAGACCTATTGGCTGAAGGGTGCAGACTGGCAGACTGTCTTGTCTGCAAGCTCAGCCCAGGTAATGTGGCCAGAGGCCCTAATTACACTGAACTGCTCCAAGGTCCCTGGATCAACGAATGCTCCACTCTCAAAGTCATCTTTTGATCAGGTCTTTGCTTTCCATGTCCCAAAATTAGGGTATGGGAACATTAGGGCTGCCTGTGTGGGAACACAAAAGCTGGTACAAAAATAAATGTCATAGCAGTGCAACTATGTTTTCTCCCTGACAGAATGTGGCCTCTGGATGAGGAGGCAGCATCTACCTAATGTTGGGATGTGACAGGGATATGACAACAGTGACCATGTTAGACTGAAATCAAGCTGGAGTAGGAGTGGGAGGGTCCCATTCCTCAGCCTGAATTCTTTTCCTTACAAACTCGTCATTGATCATTTAATCTCTCCTAAATTTGTCTCCAGATCTCTAAAAAAGGATCCAATAGTAGTTGGACTATCATATGTGGGAAAGGAATGTTTATGAATGTATTTCAAAAAAGAGGTATAGACCCTTGGTCTTTGGAGCTTGGTTGTACCATCTGATGATAGGAATGGTATACTTTACACTTCCTACAACTTCCATAGAGGAAACCAGGCTGAGATTTTGTTTGTCACAACTGAAAAGAAAAGAGTAATGAATTATTAACTAAAGACAACAGATTACATTGGAATTCACTCTAATTTGTACATTCTGTGGACTTTGGAAAATGTGTAATGGCATATATCTTCCACGTGCAGTTTCACTAAAACTCCACTGTCATCCACCTACTCATCCCTCCCTCACTGAGAACCTCAAAGCATCATGTCTTTGTGTATCATTAGCTGTGTACCTTGAAAATCTTATCTTCCCATATGTGGCTCACCTTTTAACTTTACTAAGTGTCTTTCACAGAGCAGAGGTAGATTCTAACAAAATGCAAATTCCCAGCTCTTTCTCTCATGGATTATGCCTTGGTGTTGTGCCTGAGAAGTCATGTGCAAACACAGGTCTCCTAGATTGGATCTTCTCAGTTTACCTCCCTAGTGAGTAGACTGTGTGTATGTGTTTCATTTAAACAAAATTAATTGTTCTTTAAATGGCTCAAATTGCAAATAAATGAATCAAATCAGGTGGTGGCATCAGCCTAAGAAATGAGATGAATCTTTGTCATTTGGCTTTACAGCACCTCAGCACCCAGGAGAGCAAAGGTCTCAAGGCAAAACCACAATGTTTGTGGTTAAGATTCCTGGCTTAATGGCTGCACAGAGCACACCCAGAGTTTGCTGGGCCTGCTAGCTAGTATGACATTGATCACTTTAATTCCATGCATGGCATTGCTTATGAGTAGTAAGAAATTTGTACATCCCAAACCTTCTAAGGAAAAATATCTAATATGACAAGCTAGATGTAATATCTAAAGACAAAAATTCCTAAAAAGCCTATTTTTGATAACTATCTATACATCTGTTACCCAAATGCCTGTACACATTTTTTTTTTTTTTTTTTTTTTTTAGCACTGGGGATTGAACTCAGGGGTACTTAGCCCCTGAGCCACATCCTCGACCCTATTTTATTTTGTTTTATTTTATTGTGAGACAGGGTCTCACTGAGTTGCTTAGTGCCTCACTTTTTGCTGAGGCTGGCTTTGAAATCAAGATCCTCCTGCCTCAGCCTCCTGAGCTGCTGGGATTACAGGTGTGTGCCACCATGCCTGGCTCTGTACACATCTTTGACATTATCAACATTAGCTCATATTTTAGCAGAAGTTTCCACATACTTATCCCTTCACTAGCTAGCTCTTTTTTTGCCTTTTCTATGGACACCTGCCTTTTTATCTTCCAAATCTGATTGGTTACCAACCAGTAGAAATAGAACATTCTCATCTTCTTTTACTCTTCAAATCTCCTCCTTGAAGCCAGCAGTGACTGCCATGTATTCCATTTCTGTAATAAAGAAGGTACAGAGGAACCCTTCCCCAATATACAAGTAGTTGTCTCCAATTGCAGCTTGGTCCTCCTGTCCAACTGGTCTGAGTTGTGGATGTGTACTTCCTTCCCATCCAGCACACCTTCTTCCTATAGTTGTCTGCTTTGGTAGGTTCACAGTCCTCACAAACTCAGCATACATGGGGCTGGGGCAGTGGCTCAGTGGCAGAGCACTTGCCTGGCATGTACAAAGCACTGGGTTCGATTCTCAGCACCACATACAAATAAATAAAATAAAGGTCCATTAACAACTAAAAAAAATTAAAACAAACAGACAACTCATCATACACGAACTGTAGGGTCCCAGCAGACTTACCCACACCACCACTGCCCACCATGATGACTTTGCGTAAAGCCAAGGAATTTTGATCTTTGGGCTGATGTGTAGCCACCTAGGGTTGTACAGTATTCACCATAGCATTTAGAATGATCTGTGTAGGCAAGCTGTCTGCCACCCAGTAGGTTCCAGAAGCCTCAGCTAGACTGGCTGTGCCTGGAAGGTGCTCTGCCCTTGTTGTCTGGGAGGTTCCTTTCCAGGGGAGTCAGAAGAGGGAGGCTGCAGGGTAGCAGCAGATTGTGGACAAATGGAGGAGGAGGAGGAGGAGGACCTGGGCTCTGCTATGGGCAGATCCATTCTCCTCCTGGTAGCTTCCAGGCTCTGCTGTGTGTATGCTGTAGCTATAGATGTCACTGAATAAAATCTCCTTTACTGTTTTTACTTTTTCTACGTCAGTGTCTCAGTTTCTCTTGATTGTTCTGCTTAAGTCTAAGACCGTATTTCTTTCTGATTTATTCCTGTTATTATTTGAGCCCTGTTGATGTGTGGCTGAGTTGTGGAAGGACAGGACTCCTTCCACAGCCCTGCAATTTATTCTCAGGTTTTAGTCAGCCTGTGCCTTGGATTGTGACCTTCCCAACTACTGTCTTCCTGCTACCTCTGCAATCTGGTTAGTCCTATCATGAACTGCAGTGGACCCCAGTATATGGCTGGTAGAACTGAAGCAGTTTCAACGGAGTCCTCATGAGCTGCATCCAGAGAACAACTTCATGCCCTTCTCAAGGTCCCACATTGATATTTGTGTCTCCATACTCAGAGCCTCCAGTGTTTGTAATGAGTGATGTAGAACTACCCAATGCCTGACTGGACATTTGTGAATTTGATTTCAGAGAATTGTGAAGATGAGGATAATGGAAAAAAGCAGGAATCACTGGCTCCCAGGTAATAATGAATATTAAAGTCTAGGAGAGGATGGGTAAAATATGATGAGGGTCCCCCAGGAGCAAACCGAGAGGTCCAAAGTATCCACACATTTCACATGCAAAAGCAAACAAACACTGCTGGTATGACTACATTCCTCAACCAATGAAGAAATCCATCTTTTAACAAGGTGTCCATTGTCCTATGGTGCTGGTCTGTGTTCAAGTAGAAGTAATCAGCTTCACTGAAGACTTTTTAACTCACAGAACCTACCTATGGGTCAACTGAGGATGAGACATATACAGGGTATTCATCAATGGAAGATGGAAGATGACATGTATATCTGTCTTCTTTATGGCTGACCTTAATTTGTTGGCAGGCATTTCATAGCCATGATACTGGATAATGGGTGGAGATACATATCTATCTATCTATGTGTTTATATATAATATATATATTTGTCTTGAATTGCATTAGATGTTTTGAACTCTACAATGTCTCTGAAGCATTAACTGTCTGATATATATGTAAAGGTCAACACATACCGAAAAGTTTGAACTTCTGTTCTCTGTGTGCTGTGGGTCATGGTTGTACCAAACAAAGAAAGTTGAGACACCTTCCTCCTCAGCTGATTGTCCAGCTAGTGTAATAAACTTCTCCTCTTGTCTCATGCTATGAAGGAGAAGAAATGCCTGAGCTACACTCTGCCCTCATTCTAGAAGAGTCATTTTCTTTTTCCCTTTAAAGGGAGTACCCCTGACCTTCTGTGACCATTCCTTTAGGTCTCTATCAGGAACCCCTGGGACTCTTGCATCTAATCCTTCTTGTTTAATCATAGTCTTTATCCTACTAGGCTCAGCAGAGAGGAACAGGAGGAAGTGAATGAAATCCTGCAGGACTCATTGGATGAGGGCAATAAGACTTCCTGCAGTCACTGTGAACTGGCTGACATCCACCAGCCTCCCTGCTCTAGTGCTGACCTGTTGGGTGAGCATCAAGTCTCCTCTCCTCTGGATGCAGCTCATGAGTACTCCATTAGAAAGAGAACTGTACTCCAACCATCATATTTTTGGGTGTTCAATGAGAAATTCAGGGTGGTGAACACAGGACTAAGCAAAATGAGGAGACTGCAGAGATTATACTGGATTCACAGGGACCATTTATGCATGTGGGCAGCAGGGGTTTGCATGAGTACTGCCTTCTAAACTGGGCCAGCTGATCTATCCTACAAAGTTCTTGCTAATTTTTGATCCTGAACACTGAGTATACTTTGTGTGTTAGATAGGTTAGTACTCTTGACTATGTCACTGGAGATACTATTTGCATGGTCCTTCATGAATGTGCCTGGAATTATTCCTGAAGGCATGACTTGGGTCCTGGCCATCTCTGCCTCCTTTAATAAAAAGTATCCTATTCTCTTCTTAGGCCAAAATCTCTTTTCACTTGGAATGTGTATAGATTCCATCCATGAGTTTATTCTCACTATATAATCTCAAATCTACCAAGAAGCACCAGCATATCTGATGAAGTCAGTTTTGAGTCTTGAAGAAAGTGTTCTAGAAGCCAGTCTTCAAGTTATTCCTGATCACTGGAATAAAAAATAGTTCTAATTGGGAGAAGGTATTATTATTATTTGATAGACTGGGACAATATGCTCAGGAAACCCTTCCATTTCTGAAGTCACGGCTGAGACTTCCTGAGTGTTTCTCCCAGGGTATCTATTCTCTACACCAACGGTACTCATCACACACTGTGTTTAAATTGGCATTGGGTTTCTAATGCAGAATAAGTAAGGTTTAGTTGTGATTGCATTTATTGATTGATTGATTTATATTAGTTCTTTTTAGTTATACGTTAGTACATTTTGACATAATTTTAGAAGTGTCAAATATATCTAGTTCTAATTCAGTCTCCAGTACCTATCCTTCCCATCCCCTACTACTACTTTCTGCTCCTTTCCTTCTATTCATCTTTCTGTCATTTTGCCATAGTTATTTTTAAAAAACTTCTTGTGGACGTACACGATGGTAAGATTCATATATGAACACAGGAAAATCATGTCAGATTCATTTCACTGTTTTCCTTTTCTTATTCACCCTCCCTCTCCTTCTTTCTCTTTGTGTACTGCACTGATATTCTATTCCTTTTTTTATCCCCACCCCCTTATTGTGGGTTAGCTTCCACATATCAGAGAAAACAGATGACCTTTGGTTTTGGTGAATTTACTTATTTTTCTTATCATGATATTCTCCAGGTATATCCATTTACCATCAAATGTCATAAAGTCATTCTTCCTTATGGCTGAGTAATACTCTACTGTGTATATATGCCACATTTTCTTCACCCATTCTGCTGAAGGGCAGCTAGGTTGGCTCCGTAGCTTAGCTATTGTCAATTGTGCTGCTATGGACACTGATGTGGCTGCATCAATGTGACATGTTGATTTTAACTCCTTTGTATATATATGGAGGAGTGGTATAACTGGGTCAGAAGGTGGTTCCAATTCTAGTTTTTTGAAGAATCCCATACTGCTTTCCAGAGTGTTTGCACCAGTATGTAGTCTGACCAACAATGAATGACTGTACCCTTTTCTCCACATCCTCGCCAACATTTATTACTATTTGTGTTCTTGACAATTGCCATTCTGACTGGAGGATGAAATCTCAGTGTAGTTTTAATTGTATTTGTCTAATTCCTAGAGATGTTGAATATTTCTTCATATATTTGTTGACCATTTGTATCTCTTTTTTTGAGAAGTGTCTGTTTAATTCCTTTGCTCATTTATTGATTGGGTTATTTGTTATTTTTAGTGTTAAATTTTTGAGTTCTTTGTATATCTTAGAAATTAATGTCCAACCTGAGCAGCAGGTACACAAGAATTTTTCCCTTTCTGGAGGCTCTCTCTTAATGCTCTCCATGCTCTGGATTGTTTCCTTTGCTGTGAAGAGCTTTTAAGTTTGATACCATCCCATTTATTGATTTAAAAAATATACATATGATAGTAGATTGACACAATACCTTTACTTTTTTTAAATAAGATTTTTTAAACCTTTATTTATGTATTTTGTATGTGGTGCTGAGGATAGAACCCAGTGCCTAATACATGCGAGGCAAGCACTCTACCACTGAGCCACAACCCCAGCCCACAATACCTTTACTTTTATTTATTTTTATGTGGAGCTAAGGATCGAACCCAGTGCTAGGCAAGCACTTAACCATTGAGCAATAATCCCAGCTCTCATTTATTGATTTTTGATTTTACTTTTTGCACTTCAGGAGTCTTCTTAAGGAAGTCAGTTTTTGAGCTGACATGTTAGAGTACTGGGCCAACATATTCTTCTCAGATGTGCAGGATTTCTGGTCTGATTCCTAGGACTTTGAGTTGAGTTTTGTGCAGGGTGAGAGATGGATGTTAAGTTTTGTTCTCCTACATATGAATTTGTAGTTCTCCCAGCACAGTTTGTTAAAAAGCCTATCTTTTTTGCAATCTTCTGAATATATTTGCAGAATCTGAAGACAATCAGAGCAAGAGGAAGAGGAAGCACAGATGGATACCAGGTTAATCTGAATGCAAGGGTGACTTCTGGAGATCTCAGGTCCAGGGAAAAGCAGAGTGCTGACTATATCCATTTCATTTATTCTGCTAAGCAGGAAGTAGTTCTGTTTTTCTTTTTTCTTATTGGTTCTTTTATAGGTTTCCACATTTCCTAACGTTTTGGGGAGGGACACTGGGTATGGTGAGGTGGTACAGGCCTGATCACCCTGAAATGCTCCAAATCCCTGGCTCACAGAACACTCTACATCTCTACCAGTAACATTTCACCAGCTGTCTTGGATTCCACATCTCAATTGAGGCTGTTGCAAGATGAGCACAGCTGTAGCTGGAGCACAAAGGAGAAATGTACTGTATTGGAGGTCACAGTATTCCTACTGTTTTTGTGTTCCCTGATGCTGGGTGCCCTCTGGAGGAAGAGGCAACATCTACTAGTGCTCTAGGACAAGAGGCAGATTCTTAAAGTGCAGAGAGCTTGGACGAGGAACGACAATCTCTCAAGTTCTTCCTGTGCGCTGGCTTTTATACATATAAGGATGTGGCTCACTTATACCTTCCTGATTTTTTGCTTCATCATCTATAAAATAAATCAAACAGGGTGTTACTTTTAGCTCTAACTACTGAATGAAGGATTATTCATAAACTCACTTTAAGAAGGAATATAATCCATAAGTGTTTAAATATGGTTCAGTTAAAAGAGTAGAATCCAAAAACAATGAGTAGAATAAGGTGGTAGAAATTTGCTTCATTGTAGTATGATTCCAAAGAGAAATTGGCCCTAGTACATAGCAGAAGTCAATTTGGAGATCAGAGCAAAACTCACAATATGGAAAGGAATGAGGAACAGAGAATAGGTTCTATTTGAGGATTGTGAGGGGGTGCAGAACCACCAGCCTAGGAATGAGATTTGTAGAAGGAAGAGAGATATTAGAGAAACCCAGAAGAACCTAGACAAGTATCCAGTGATCAGAAGACTAAAATGCATTTTGACTCTACCCACTGAACTCAGGGCATGCCATAATAATGATACAAACAACTCATGACATTGTGTATGAAGGATTAGCACATCAACACAGACCATTTCTTTAAAGTCAACATATGAGATCATTCAGTACAATGCTGTATGGGCATCCTAAACTCATGCATACATAATTTAATGTCCTTATGCTCAGGTAGGCCACTGTGTTGAAATGTGTAAAATATAGCTATTTAATAGCTTCTATACATTTCTGAATTTGCAGAATATGATGATGATGAGAATGATGAAGGACAAGAGTCACTGGATTCCAGGTAACAGTGAATAATCAGGATAATAAGCAAAGGTAATACAAGGTGGTATGAGTGTCCTGAAATACACATCCTGAGATCAAAATTAGCTGCAGATTCTATACTCAAAGGTCAAAAAAGGCTTCTGATTGCCATGATGATGTTCACTCCACCAAAGATGATATAGTCCTTTTAGCCAGGTAATTGATTTTCTGTATGGTATTTGTAGAGTGAGTCTGTCCAAGGGAATCAATCTAAGGAGTCTTATGGACTTCTTTCCCATTAAAAAGTCATTTGTTCATTTCTAAGGACTAAAATAAGAATGAGATGAACAATTTCTTTCTGGACTATTGTCCAAGGTCATTGGTATGTATGTCATAGCAAGAATAGATAGGAAAAAAAAACATATGTCTTGTGACAATATTGGTAGAAAAAGATGTAGAAGTTACAAGGTCTCTGGCACTTTACAATGCTGAGGCTAATTTACTGAGCAGGTGAGTGTAGAATTCAACTTTGGTTATGCACAAGGTTGACCCCTGCTATGCTTCTCATTGTGTGCTCCCTCTTGTGACTGTATCCTATAGGTGGACTTAAGCCTCCTTCTTTATCAGCTTGTAATCTTCCCAGTACACTGGGTACTGGTGGCTCTTTTTCTCTCTCTCTTTCTCATCTCCATGCCCATGGCACCCAAGCTATAGGCATCAGTGCAGAATGTTTTCCTTCTTCCTTTTTGGAGAGAGGGGTCCATGTTTTTTGGATCATGACCAGATGGGATGGTTATGATTCTAATCCATCTTGATTTCATCTGCTGTTTTTCCTGATCTCACCTGTCCTGACAGTGAACTGCAGGAGAAGAAAGAGAATGAACTCCTACCAGATGAGCAGTATTATGTACCCTCTGGTCATCCTGATTCTTCTGACTCACAAGAAGGTCTCAGAAGTACAGTCAGCCCTGCTGGCAGCAGTGAGTACTCATAACATAACGCAGGTGAATCTAACTAGTCTTCCAAGTAACCTCCAAAATCTCTGTCATCTAAGATGATAGATGTCCCTGCAGGTCCAGGAGACCCATTTTGTTTTAGAGAAGATTCAGAGGACTGGAAATCCCCAGCTTTGCCTTCTTCTTACTAGCTGTCTAGATTTTGTTGAGCCTGAAGGCCATAGATTTGTAGGTAAGGTGCAATTAGGAGGGAGGGAATCATGAGCACCTCACGGACACCACTACAGTCTGTCATCCTATCCACACAGCAGACATCTAAAAACATATGTCTTTAAAGGGTTTTTTTTTTTCATCTCTTCCACAGTGTTCTGGTGAACTGCATTTATTGAGCCTGACCTCCACTCTTAACAGCCACATGTGATAGCAAATCATTTGCCCAATTATTTGGAGATCTTATAATTTCTGGGTCCCAACTCAAGATTCTCTGCTTCCTCTGAGGTGGCTTTCCTCTAATTAAATGATATAGTTAACTTCCTCCATACATCACTGGGCTATGCCAATGGTTATTCCTCATCTGAGTTCATAGTTTCAACTATGTATCTAGTCTCAGAGTTTGATTCTCATGAAAAATGTCAACCACTAGTGTATATGACAAGGCCCTTACCCACTATATGGACCATTGAAACAGCTCTCCTCTTTTTTTTTTTTTTAAATATTTTTGTAGTTGTAGATGGACACAATGTCTTTATTTTATTGCTTTGTACGTGGTGCTGAGGACCGAACCCAGGGCCTCACACATGCAAGGCAAGCGCTCTACCGCTGTGCTACAATCCCAGCCCCGAAACAGCTCTCCTCTTTGTAAATTCCAGAAATGTCTGCTTATTGAGTAAGGACTCATGGAATGGCAGCTTCATGGAGTATGTAGACAAAAAAAAAAAAAAAAAAAAATCAGTTCTCCTGTCTACTAATTCAAGATAGTGCTGAAATTTTCCTGAGAGAAACCTTTGGAAACTGAAGATTCTTTCCTCAGTAAATCAACTTGCAGGAAAAACAAAACTCTGATGTCTTTCACTATATCTGAATATATTATTGTAAAATTAGCTATGAGAAATTTTGTCCCCCAGTCCTTGTTTTGGTACTATTTTGGAATGTAATCATGATGTTCCCTGATCCCAGTTCTGCTTAGGTAAAATGAACTAAAGTTTCTTTTTCAGATGAACAGTAATTCACCAGGCTATAAATAAAAAAATCCATGTTTACTTGCATCTGTTGTGCACAAAGACTAGTGAGTGCCAAGTGAGTTCTACACTGTAGTCCATTAAATCTTCAACAGACCCTTTCATGTAGCTGGTGCTATCTCTTTGTAGGAGCTGAGACAGTGAGACTCAGCAAGGTCACTAAACCTGCCCTAGAATCCCCAACTGGTGTGTGGTGGAACATTGGCCCAATGTATGCATGACTTCAAAGTTAAGGTGGGCCTACTGTTCTGAATCCTGACCTGTTAAGGACTAACAACCTTCCTTCATTATTTTTTCAAATTATTATGAGATAATTTCAAACTTAAGCATTAACTTTACCTGCCAGATACAAAGAGGTCCTATGGCCCATGACACAAATGTCAAAACATTAAAGTGTGAGTACACTTTGTCCATGAGCAGAGCCAGCACCTTATGGACTACTTTCAGGAGGAACTGCAGATTAGTGAGAGTCTCTATGGAAGAGCTTAGAAAAGGGGGGAATACTGATTCTGCACAACAACGGATGAGCTTCCAAGGTAAGGAAGGAAAGGGGAAGACGTAGCCTGAATCCAAGTGTTGGTTGTCAGGGTGTTATGGATGGAGGAGACCATGGGCCTCTCCATGTCCTCTCAGGGTCAGAATGAAATCTGAGATTCTTTGATATGATGAAGTGAGCAGGATTGGGTTTAGTATTAGACTTGCTCTCTGGTCCTGGACTGCCTTTGGCCAGGTGGATTCTGTATGTATTTACATTTCAATTCCCTTATCTCAGAGACCTGATAAATAATATCTACATTTATACATTTGTGGTATCATTAATTAAAATAATTTTCATAGTGACAATTCAGTAAATTAAACTGTCCAAAAAAAGCACTGACTATGTAATATCAAGTCCTTAGGTCTTTCTGGCAATATAAAACAAAATGATTTCTAGGAATTTTTTCATCTGATATAGAGCAATGTTCAGTACCACTATAAATCCTGGGTCCACAACTCTTTGTCCTGACATATCCTGTTCATTTTTCTCTTTCCCTCCTCTTTGAAATAAAGTGCAATCTTCACACAGAAAGTACACAAACTGGTCTCCCCAATGATTCTGCACTGAGTCCATCCTCTCCATCCATCTGTCCCCATGGCCATGTCCTCAGTGTCCCACAAGGGTCCACTTGGCTCAGATGTGAAGCTGGGTCTTGTTCATCTTACTCTCTGTCACTCTCAATATCACTTCCTGGAGACTCTTGTGTTCACCTCAGGTGATGCCCTCATCTGAGAGATGAGGAGACTCTCACTGCAGGAGGTGGCAAGGGTCATGATAGATAAGGATCACCTGCCTTGCACAAGGACAGCTCCCTTGAAAGTGCTCAGTAAGCATCAGGAGTGCACTGTTCCTGACACACGTGATAACATACATTGGTGAACAACTTTTCTTCCCACTGGCCTTCTACTTTTTCATGGCTTCCCATAATCTCTGCCAAGACTCAGCCTGTGGCTCGGTTTTTGTCTCCTGCACAACTCCCACAGACACCAGAGCAAGAAACCAGCTCCAGTCCAGATTTTCAGAGTAAGGACAGTTTGAAACCTCCCACATACCTTCACACCAATTTCTTGCTGCTGTCTAACTGGGCATCTGCTCTTCATGACATCTCTCTCTCATTCTTCTCATATTTCTAAAGGTTTTCTATTTTCAAGTGACTAGAATAAAAATTATATAATGTCTCTCCCATATATATACTTGTTCAGACAAATATGAATACCTACATGATGCCTACATGGTGGGTATCATATATAATGAGTATATATGAAATATCTCATTCTTAGGCAGGGTTTGTGCATTTCATAGGTTTACTCTTATTTTCATTAATAGTGGTCTCCTCCTACTTTGATTTTGCTTGATTATTTATTTTCTCCTTCCTGCCCATAGTGCAAAGTATACCCAGTAGAAATTTCCTTGTCTTTGCCTTATAAACCTGGGAGTTACTGGTTTTTAACAATCCTATTTCACTTGAATATTTTTACAAAATGAGACCACTTTTGCCTCCTGACAAGCTTATCATCACTGGGTATATAAAAATCAACAATAAAAACAGAAATATCCAAGTCTTTCTAGACTTTATCACATTCCTGGACTTCCTTGTCTAAGACTGCTTTTTTGATTTGATGAACTTCTTGTACAGAAGAGTTTATTAGAGTACGGTCACAGATAATGGATCCTGTTGTCCATGGTTTTATTTTCAGAGCTGACCTTGGATGCTTGTCTTGGAAGGAAGAACCCTCCCAAGATGGAGTGTGATGTTCTTGAAGGTTCAGCTGCTAACAAACTTGGGTCTCAAGTACCTGGCCTCATTGATGCCACAACTGTCCTTAGACAGATGATTATCAAAAGAAAGCTATGGTTGAGCAAGTGGAGAATAGCATGCAGATTTCCTGGCCTTCAAGCTTCAGGTACAGTGGTGATCACATCCGTGCCCTGGGATGCACTTACTCTTTAAACTCTCTATGATTGTAACTCCTCATGTTGTGACTTCTTTTCACCATTTTTTTCTAACAGCTGATGGAGCTTCTGTCTGGTCTTTCCTCTATCTTCCTTGAGTTGCTATCCTGCCAGGACCTGTCATCTGTTGTCTCTTGTTTGCACTTGGGTCTCTGCTTTATGTCCTGATCTACTCTGTAACAGCCACAGGGGAGCTCAGCCAGATTGGGGTCCTACACCTATGAAGGGCATCTTCTAAACACATGCTATCCTCCCTGAAATCACACACTTCATAGGCTTTTTTTTTGCTTTTTTTCCCAGCTTCCTTGACTCCACTGCCTTTCTTTTGGGAACATGGCCTTCATAAGTCACTGGCACATGGCTCTTTCTCTTGGGCCTGCCTAAAAAGACAAGACTGAGTCAATCCTGGATGTTCTCTTGGACATGCACATGAAAAAAGTGTTAAAATTGATGAAAAAGAGCCCTGATTACAAACACTAAATTGCAAACTGGGCTCTAGGTGGGAGATGCATACTGGCCTGGAGGCACATTTGTCTTCAGCACCACATGTACAGCCCTGTGCCAATGTAAATGGGTTTTCTAGGACTCAGTGTCTAGAGATCATGAACTCATTCAAGCTGACATTAACTAGAGGACATTAGATGGCACTGTAAATGGATATCAGTATAATAACAGTCCCTGGAATAATGCATCAAATAGCTCAAATTGAGCTCCTTAAGCTCTATGTTCTTTTTATTCCTGTTTCCACTTCTACATGTCCTGTTAAGAGTCTAAAATGCAACTTTATTGAATTGTGAAGCCTGAGAAGAGCAGAGAGCATTTTTATTGACTAACTTGAAAAAAGTAAGTCTGGGGACAAACTCTATCAAAAGCCAGTATTATTGTCAAGAAAACAGGACACTTGTTACCCCAAACAGGTCTAAATGACAAGAGAGTGATTTATGTGCAATTTTCAGATCAAGAGTTCCATCTAAAGTGTCAAAGGGGAAAGAGCCACTCATGAAGGATATGGGGAGATGAAAGGAGGGGATGGAAGTAAGGAGTCCACTCACTATATCTAAATGATGCTGACATGCAACAGGTACCTGGGGAGATGTTCCTTAAGATGAATCTGAGAGCACACCTCAGATTGTCATGCAAATGGTCTGGGATATAATTTGGACATCGGCAGTTTCAAAAGCTCTCAGATAATTTTTAACAATGAGAAGGAGCATGGAGTACACTGTGGTCTCAGGTTAACAACATGGAAGTGTTCTAGACATACAGTTTAATGTATAGAAAAGGCTGAGTATCCGACAGCCATTGATAAAAATGGCAACAGCCATTTGCCTCTCATGAAGACTCGTTTTATATCACAGAAAAATATATCAAAGAAAAACATGCAGATTCATGGCTTAGACCTATAGCCTCTCTGTTGAAGCCCTTGTATGCAACTTGTTTTGAATACAAGATAAAATAAAAATAACTATATTGAAATTCAGTGCACAAAAAACAATACCTCCTGCCATTACAAATAATCAAATTGAGCATTTCCTTTTTGATTTTTAAAACAAAACCGGCAGTTTACATTGTACCACATGAACTCACAACCTTTTAAAGAAATCAGCACAACTGGGAGTTTTACATTTCACCTATTACTTTCATTAGGCAAAATATCCCAATAAATCTTTTCAGCCTCACTCCCTTGAAGGCTACAGAATGGTAAATCACAATGGAAATTTAGAAAATGATTGTTATTTAGGCTTTATTATGTCATTATTGACACGAGTATGAAATATTATCAAGAAATCTTTCCCAAAGGAACACTTGGGGAAGGGAAATGATGAAGGGCAGAGAGTGGAGTAATACACAATGTCATCATTTCACCTGAGAAAGGTGTTGAACTGTCCAGAGAGAATGCCCTGGAAGTAATTCACCTTCTGATAAGGTACAGAGAACCAGAGAAAAGGACTTGGGCCGTGGTTAAACTCACTGCTCTACAGTAGCTATGGCACTTTGAATGACTCCTTTTTCTCTTCACTCCTGATCCACTTTGCAAGAACTGCTAATGATTCCCATGGATTCTTCTTTCTGTTTAGCCAAAGAGACCTAACAGTCCATAGTCCCTGGGGATGCCTCCAGATTGCAAGCTTCCTCTTCCTTCCCCAGTATATATGGAAAGGGCATGAAGCTAGGGCTCAGATCCAGGCTCCTGAAGATAGGTCCTGGGGTTTTACTTAAAGCTCAGCCCCTGTGGCATTACTCTTTTCTCATTAGTGAAATGTGGTACTGGCCTTGGATGTTGTCTGTGGTCCCTGCTGGCTTGCCCTTCTAGAGTTGTTCCCATCCCCACCATTGTCATTAGAGCCTGGGGCACAAAGTGCTAAGAGCGTGTGCTTCTCCTCTTCCTCCTGCATTTGTCTATTTTGGAACATGTGCTACTGGTGCTAAAAGCTTCTTTCCCTGGTAGGTGGGAAAAGACCTCAGTTTGGTCAAGACAAAGAGGAATAGGAGGAAGGTGATGGGTGTCATTGCTGATTGGTGGGGCAGTGTAGGTGTCCAATGTCCTGCAGCCCATACTAAAGTGAAAGCTCAGGAGGGTTTCCTGTACCTTGTAGACGTCACATTCCCACCAGCAGGCCTGTGGCCCAGCCCTTTAGCTCATCTCTTCACAGTTTAGGGGGCCCCTGATCATTACTGCCACTGAGCCATATCTCCTGGGTAACTGACAGCTGGACCTGAGCAAGACTCTCATTTGATTTCTCTCTCTCTCTCTCAGAGGCCAAGTACTGCTGGAACTAAGAAAATATATTGCTGATTTGAACAAAACTGCATTACCAAATGTAGTTTTCCACTTGATGAAAAAAAACAAGAAAGCAAACCAAGTTAAAGACCAAAGTGAACACTGGAGGAATCCTTTATGAGCACTGGATTTCATAGACGTATACAGCTTTTGTTCCCCCTCCAAATGTCCAGTTTCACTGTTATCCCACTCGCTCAGCCACCAATTTTGACACGTGTAAGAATTCCAAAGCCTAGATTTATATACTCTATTGAGTTGTCTCCAGTCTCAACCTGCATAAAACCAAAGACATGAGCAAATGGAAAGAGACCACAAGTCAAGATGGATACTCTGCCTCTATATAGGCACAGACATTATTAGGGATTCAATGTTTTTGCTGGATGTTTAGCCTGAATTCAAGCACAAGGAAATTCTCAGACAACTGCAAAATGTAGATCACTGAAAAAGACAGCTGACATATCTTCTTCAGTCAATGTCACCAGGAATAAGATAACAAAAGAAAGCCATGTGAATTTAAAAAGATCTTTTAAAACAAGCATATATGTATGTGTATCTATATGTATATATAGATACACATACACACCCATATGCATGTATTTATGTGTGTATATACATAAAGTATACATATGTACAGACATTAAATATATTAAAACATATATTTTATATGTCTATAAAATAGACATATAGTTTTACATGTAAACTACATACATATAGACTCATAAATAGATGTATATGGGTATATGTGTGTGTGTATATATACAGATTTTACATATATGTGTGTGTGTGTGTATACATATATAATTTCTGAAATGAAAAGGCCTGTTCATCTTTTTGTTGTCAAAGTCTTTGGTGACTTTGACTAGTTTATTGAAGACAGATCAGTTGTTTGCTCCAAGGCTTACATTCTGCAGTTATGTGACAATCTAGTTTGAATTAAATGCAGCCTGAACTTCTAGCTGAGAACACTGTGCAGTTAATGCTGTGTGTTTCCCACTATATCCAATCCACAATGAGAGTGTCCTCTGTGTCCATTGCTCAATGCCAGAACTGGTCATTTGGTAATGGAGGCATCCACTGGGTCAGTCTGTGGGGTGGATACACTGTTTTCTCTGTCACTGTAAAGCAATTTGGAGACTGGTACTTGGACAATGTACAAATCCTGTTCACCAATGATCTTTCTCTAATAATTTTACCATCATTTATGTTCCCTACCTGTGTAAATTATTATATTCCTGTTTGTACCCTGGAAATTTTGTAATCCAGTTCTTCCTACATTATTGTGTTGGCTGGACTTTTGTTGTTAAAAAAAATGCATTTCTCTTTCTGAACTTCAACTTTCTTCCTCAGTTAATGTTAACCTGAATAAGTAAATTTTTTTTTGTTTATCACTGTGGACTCATGCATTTCTTAATTTCAATGTTATTACCTTTTAGTACTGTGATCAGTTTTGTGGTTAAGGATATAAACATACTTATTTTCCTATTTATATTCTGACCTTTCCCATATCATTTAGGTTATATTTACCATTTGTAGTGGACTGTATTTATTAGAGTTTTTTTCTCCATGGGAAGTGTTGTATAGCTCATGTTTCACATTACCCTAAAAACATTTTGACATCTTTTGTCTCCTCTACTTGAAAAATGCCTAATATTTGTTTTATATGTTTTATGTAATATTGTTCAATTTTAGCTATAATGGCCAGTAGGACATTATTCACTTATTTCATGTGTATCCATGGAACCTGTCCCTTGTATTGTTATTTCAACCCAATCATCTAATCCCAGTTACATTTATTTCTCCCACCTCACCTTATACATTCAATTTCACCTTATATACCTTTAATTGTGAGTGTCTCAAAGGCTATGGGGGAGCTCACTGTGACATGGTCATCAACGAGTGTCTTTCAGAGCCCTGACAGAGCGATGTCCCCAGGCTGACTAGGATTAGAGGATTCACCTGCCTGTAAATACCAGGCAAATGGACGCCTCCATGTGGAGTGTGAGAGGAGAGGCACCACGGCACTTGTCCTAGGGAGCACTCAGGAATCTGGGGAATTCCATGCACTGTGTCTGCATTTCATTACCTAACTGGCTGGGCACTGTAGGATGTCTAGGCTCCAAGGAAAACTCCTTTCTTACAGAGAAGAAGGTAAGATGGAAGTTGACAGAGCAGTGTCAACCAAATTCAACAAGCTCATTATATCATGAGCCAGACGCATGCCACAGAAAATTTCAGAGGCAATATACCATAAGACTCCTTTTAAAAGCAAACTTTTCTGATCCCCCAAAGTGAACTTGTGAACTCTGTCCCATTCCATTAATGGAACTGGATCTAAAATGTGGCACGTGCTTAGCGGTGCCTAGGAGCTCTTCTACAGAGAGAGTTCTTCACTCCTCAGAGGCCCAGCTCACACGAGTGAAGTGACAGCTGAGGTGGCTGCTCTGGCTGATGAACTGTGCCAGCTGCTCTAGCTATGGGAGGTGTCCTGACTTGGACCTACACCCTGACTCTAACAGCAGCACCCACTCAGCTGGCATTTAGGAACACACAGGGGGGGCTATTGGATGTGGCATTGTCTGGAAAGTAGGGACAGACTCAAGATCATAATAGAGTCTGTTTGCACATTGGGTCCACAGAAAGAAAGCAGCATGGTACTGGCAACAAAACAGACATGTCGTCGGCCAATGATATAAAACAAAGAGACAGAGACAAACTCACATGAAATCAGTTATCTCAAATTAGACAAAGGCATCAAAATCATACACTGAAGAACAGATAGTGTGTTCAACAAATATTGCCAGAAAACTGAAAATGCATATGTAGCAAAAAGAAATCAAACTCCTATCTCCCACCCTGTACAAAAATTAACTCAAAGGGGATTAAAGATGGAGGCACTAGAGACCCTGTGCCTGATAGTAGTAAATGTAGGCCAAAATCTCCACATTGTCAGCTTAGGAACTGACTTCCTTAATGAGACTCCTGAAGTGCAACAAGTAAAATGAAAATCAATAAATGGGATAGATTCAAACAACAAAGCTTTTTCACAGCAAAGGAAACAATCAGTTACATGAAGAGAGAGCCCAGTGAATGAAAAAAACATTTACCACACACACCTCAGATCGAAAACTAATCTCCAGGAGATATTAAGAACACGAAAAACTTCACACCAAAAAAATAAACAATCCAATCAAAAAAAAAAGGGCAAAAAACTGTCCAGACGTCACAGAAGTATAATCGATGAACAAACATATGAAAAAATGTTCCATATTTCTAGCCATATGAGAAAGGCCAAGAAAAACTACACTGAGATTCCAACTCACTGGAGTCAGAATGGCACTCACCAAGAATACAAGCAACAATAGATGTTGGCGAGGATATAAGGGAAAATGTACATACATTAATCCTGGGTAGGTAAATTGGTTCAAGAACTATGGGAAGTAGTATGGAGATTCCTAAGAAAACCTGGAATGGAACCAGCATTGGGCCCAGTCAGCCCACTCCTAGGTTTATCCCCAATGGACTTAAAATCCACATACTACAGTGATGCAGCCACATCAACGTTTATAGCAGCTCAATTCACAAGAGCTAAACTACAAAACCAACCTAGGTGCCCTTCAACAGAGAAATGGATAAAGAAACATGGGTATTTATACACAATGGAACATTATTCAGCCTTAAAGAAGAGTGAAATTATGGCATGTGTGGGAAAATGGATGGAAACAGAGAATAATAGGCTCAGTGAAAAGAGCCAATCCCAAAGAACCAAAGGTCGAAAGTCTTCTCTTACATGTACATGCTAATTCATAATGGAAGAAGGGGGAAGAGGTATGTTAGACAGAGGAGAGTGAAGGAAGGGAAGGGGTCATGGGGTTGGTAACCATAGTAGAATAATTTGGCTACTAGTACTATATGTGCATATATGATTACTGGACTTGTGTAATTCTACATCCTGTAACCCAGGCGAATGAGAAGTCATTCTATTGTCATGTGTAACTGATCAGAATAAATAACAACATATTTAAACCAAAAAAGTAAATGTAGAGAGCCAGCTTACCAAAGTTCTGGGGCTGGTGTTACCATCGGGTGCTCCTCTGTAGTCTGCATTTGTGTAGACAGGGGCCAGTGCTTGGGTGCTGGTCATGGGTGCTCGTGCCTTGACACAAGAGTAATCCTTGTGAGCAGGCGAGTGTCTGAATGTGAACAGCAGCTTCCACTGCAGTGTCTCAAGGCTATGGAGGACCTCACTGTGACATGGACATCAACAAGTATCATTCAGAGCCCTGACAGAATGATGTCCCCTGCCTGCAGAAGACTGAAGACTTCACCTGCCTGTCCACGTCAGGTAAATGGAAGCATGAAGCCAGTGAGAGAAGAAGTGGCACTGCACTTGTCCTAGGGAGCACACAGGAACCAGGGGGATTCCATGCACTGTGTCAGCATTTCATTGCCTAACTGGCTGGCCACTGTAGGAGGTCTACGCTCCCAGGCAAACCCCTCTCTACTGAGAAGGCAGCAAGATGGAAGTTGGCAGGGCAATGTCGACCAAATTTAACAAGCTCATTATATCACAAGCTAGATGTATGCCACTGAAAATTTCACACTTACCTCTAACTCAAAGCTGCTCTCAGGTGCCACAACTAAATGAGATTGCCTTTGCAGTTAGGGAAGCAACTACTGAAATCATGTATAAACGGAAAGAACTGTACTCCCTGTGTAACAAGAGATTATTTTGGAGACAGTTGATAAAAACCATGAACCTTTTTAATGTTAAGTCATAAAGAGGTATCAAAAATAAAAGCAAAAATTACAGAGTAAGACTTAACAAAACTACTAGGAATATCAAAGGAAGTAAGAATGTGACTAAGCGCAGGGCAATAGGAATTAATGAAGACGGGAAGGACAAAGATAGGGAGAACAGGGAGCATGTGCTGAGATACTAGGGGAGAGGATCTGGTGAAATTTTGTTCTCAGATAAGCACCTAGGTAAAGAAATAATGGGATAAGATTTCTAAACCCCATTATGTGCTTAAGACTCATCCTCTCCTTCCTCTGCCTCTTTTTCATCATCTTTGATCAACTCCAGCTGGTCATCCCCCATCTTCATTATCATCATCATCCAGTAGTTCCCCCTCCTCAGCAGAGTCCTCTTCACTCCCCTCAGACTCCATCTTCATGTTAGTTTCATCTTTCTTCAGGGACCTGATGCTCTGCTCCTTTTCCAACTTATCTTTTTTCCATCTCTGCTTGTTTGCTCTGCTCCTTTTCAATTTTTTACAGGCTTTCTAGAAGAGAATCCACTTTTTGTTTTATTTGGGTCAGCTCCTTCTTAATGGCTTGAAGGTCATTTCCTTTCAATTTTCCAGACTTGGAAGATCCTTGCTGTCCACTCTTAGAACTAAAGCCACTTTTGCCCCTGCGGGAGGTGTTTCCTGATACAGGCTGGCATTTAGAGGGCACTATAATAGGAGGAGGAGGAGGAATCGAGCTGGGTAACTATAAAACCTGTCATAATAATCACGTTGAAAGTCATAGTCCAAGTCAAAAGAGGAGCCATACATCTCCATTGCAGATCATTTCACACCTGCTTCTCCTCTGTTCACTTTTGGCTCTGCAGCCAGATTAATATCTAAAACCTGGCCAGCAATCATCCTGCCATCCTCTCCTGCTACAGCACCCTGGGCCTTTCTCTCATTAACATACTGGATGAAGGAAAGCTCTTATGGACAGAGCAATCCACAACTTTGCCATACTTGGAGAAAACCGCTTCCACATCAGACTTCTTGTCCACCAGTGTTGAGATTCCCCATGAATACACGAGAGTTCATGGAGCGTGGATCTGTCTGGTTGGTAATGTTGCTAGCCATTGTGTTTGATAAGGTTCCTCACAACGGGGAAAGAATGTAACTGAAGATCAAAAAAATCTCACAAGAGGCGGGAGGGAGAAGAGATTTGATTCTGAATTTCCTACTCCCAGATTCTATGTGAAGAAGCCAACCTCTATTCGAGGTCGGCAAGGGAGCCGCAACTGCTCAGCCTTCCTCTCTTCACAAAATGGCCTCCCATGTGCTTTCTAATGCATGTTGTTTTGTTATTCATCCTCCTCTCCTCACCAGATTGTTTCTCTCTTCTGAAAAAACAGCAAAACTAATGAAATGAAAATATTCTTTGTGGTTTTCATAGATAGTAGAAATGGGAAAAAAGTCATAACTGTGATGCACTTTGCAGCCAACAGAGGCAAAGAGAAACCCTCATAAAAGGTGGGGTGGGGGGGCTGTTAAGAAGTCAACAGGCAGAATTCTATCAGGTTTAATTAATTCTATCAAGCTTTCATATTACCTGACATGAGATAAAATGTTGCATGCACCCAGCTGCAGGGACTGAAGTACTGAAGGACAAGGTGACTTACCTGAAACCTTAGAGCCCTCCAATGTCATCAGTCCTTTCAAAGCAAACAGGTCCCAAGTCTTCATGCAGGCAGCACTTGACACAACAGAGCCCACAAGCTCCAACCCCAATCACAGAGATTCTTTTCTTGGTCATGGTCTCCAGAGATCTTCACCTGGCTAGGGCAATGTCACTTGTTCTAAAGAAAGAACGACAAGAGACAGAAAGCACAAATCTGTTAACAGTTCTTAAGAAAGACAGTTGCCATGATACTCAAATAAATGCTGTAACAAGAGGTGACTTTGAGGAAGCGAGATTCGGTTGCCCTCTTTAGAAGGAATCTCCTGCACAGGATGGGGCAGCCCTGAGCCTGCAAGACCCAGAGCTGAGAAACTCCATGGTGTCATCTTTCTCTCTTTCCAGAAGCCCCTAGCTGATCCTGTAGCTGTGATCTGAAAGTTACTCTTTCTGTTATGAAAGAAATATAAACTAGGGAAGTACAAACAACAGCAACAGTGGGCAGGCGCTGTTCGGCCACATTTCCTTTCAGCCAACACTCCCACCCACTCATTGGCACCAATTCTCCTTCTCTTAACTGGAAGAAAATGAGGATTGAATCTGCTTTGGGCAGAAAAGAAAAATCATCTACAACATCTGTATTTCTCATCTGCTCTTGTCAGCAGTGCCTTTCTATTCCTTCTGGAGACAGAATGGTCTTCTAATCTCCTAGGCTCCCCTACTATGCACCCACTTTTAACTTCCTGCTTTTCCCTTGAAGTGATAAACTACAGGGAAGCAAAACTGCCAACAAGCTTGATACAGATGCATACATGCAGAACACCTACATTTCAGGGGATTTCTTTAAACAGGTGATCCTACCCCCTTCTGTACCTCCTCCCCACCTCATGCACTGCATCTTTGGGCCTACACTACTGGTAGAAATTTACTTTAAAATGACTTAATCCTAACCTTAGCCCATAGGTCCAAGTTCACGTATGCATGAAGAGTTCTGTACACATTTTCCCCTTTGGTCACATCTTTTACTCAAGCTCCATATCTAACTCACTAGATGCTGCCAGCTAGCTCCTATTGTAACCCAGTAGACCAAGGGCATAGTGGACAGCAAACAAAACCTGTTCACTAACCTGTGCTTCAACCAGGCTTGTTTTGGTTGGGGATAAAGATGCTTAGATGTATCAAAGGCATGATGTGGTTACTATAATGTTACTGGATTGCTGTCTTCAGAGGACTTAGGCATTTTGTGGAGGAATAAAACAGAATTAATACAAGCATCATGATTGTAGAATCTGAGCAATGAATGAAAGGGGAGTTGAGCTAGACTTCGTTCTGGCAGTTAATACTGACTTGCTAGAAAATATTGAACACATTTCCTAAACTTTCTGTGCCTTAGTTTGCCCATTTCTTAAATGTCCTCTTTTTTCCTCAAGATTATAATAATCATAGGTCCTAGATTTTCAAAATGCTGCAAAGGCCCCTCAAACATTTAACTAGCAATACTTATTTTGTTTGGTACTGAGGATTGAATCCAGAGGTGCTTAACCACCGAGCCACATCCCCAGCCCTTTTTTTTACTTTATTTAGAGACAGAGTCTCATGGAGTTGCTAAGTGCCTCGAAAAGTTGCTGAGGCTGGCTCTGAATTCACAAACCTCCTGCCTTAGCCTCCGGAGCCTCTGGGATGAAAGGCATGAGCCACCACGCCTGGCCTAACAATACGTGTCAAGCGCTTCCTATGGGCCATTTTTCCAAATACAAATCCGATACATCATAAAGGTAAATGTATTATCTTGCCTTCCTCTAACTAGCTTTTCTCTCTAATAATTCCTCATTGGTGGCACAAACATCCATATCCCAGGGCAGAAACTTGTGGGAGCCCACCTCAACTTTTCTCTCTCCTTCAGCCCTGTGTTTATCAATAACCAAACCCCTTCAAGTGCACCTTCACTAATTGTTTTCTTTCAACACTAGAAATTAAACCCTGAGGCCCACACATGCTAGATAATTGTTCTACCACTGAGCTACATAACTTTTTATTTTATACACATTTTGTTTTATTTGAGTCTTTTTGAGAAGGTCTCACTAAATTGCCCAGGCTTACCTTGAACTTGCCATCCTCCTATTTCAGCCTCCTGAGTAGCTGGGATTATACGAGTACTCCATTGCATCCAGCTCTGTCACCAATTTTTAAATAGATTTATTATCCCTTACAAATCTTGTCTTGGTGTCTTTGCATTTGTGATTTCTCTGCCTTAAACTTTCTTCCTCTGATTTTACTAAGCTGGTTTCTCATCATTCCGACCTTAATTTAAATGTCATCTGATATGATACTGAATACTGATATCCTCCTTCAACCCATTCTATCCAGAGCTGCTCCCCAGCCCCATTCTCAATATCATTACCTGTTTTACTATCTTCTTCACACTATACTACCTAATAACTTATTTGTACTCCTTTTTCTTTTCATGTTTCTCCATCACTAGAACCAAAGCTCTGTAAGTGCAAGGGACCTTAGCTATCGTGTTCACCTCTATTTTAGACACTGGGGATATTACCAATATAATCACTCATCTGGCAAATATCCAACTCTGGTAAAACTCAATTCTCTAACTCTTCCCCACCTGCAGCCATGCTGCTTGGTCTCATGTCCATCAACTTCAAGTGACCCTCACTGCTGCTTGGCAATGGTACCATGTTCCTCTAGTCCATTCACTCTTCACTTCCCTAGACAACCATTTCACATCTTTCTGTCATCAAACCTCAAACACCCTGCCCTCACAAGCTTACCTGATGACATTGTTTCTATTGCATTTGGGCAACAGTCAAGAGAGATCAGGTGATGTCACCACCAAATCTGTCTTCATACTGTGCCTTCTGCTGTCTGTGTGAACCCCTCCCTTGTACATTAGACCCCACTTTCTCTCATTCAAGAACATTACCCTGGTATCATCAGATTTTATCTCCACTGGATCATTCCCATCAGTATCCAATACGCTCTAACATCACCCATCTTAAAACAAAATAAACTCCCCTGACCTGGTAGTTACTGCAGCCACTTTTCTGCTTCCTTTTACATCAAAACTCTTCAAACAAGGTGAGATGGTCTTCTTTCCTCCCATTCTCTTCTTTTAATCACTCCAATCAGGCACTGGACTCCTTGCAAAGGCCATTGACAGCCACAATGTTGCCCAAGTCAGTGCTTATTTTCTGTCCTATCTTTACTCCACTTCTTAACTGCATTTGATGCAGACGATCACTCTTGAAACCCTTACTCCTTTGGCCTGAGGGATGCTATGTTCTTAGTTCTCATACTATTTCATTGGCTGTTCTTAGTCTCTTCTACTGCCTTCTCTTCTCAATTTCTAAATATTAGGTGACCAAGGATTACTCTTTTTTAGAGTTCCAGTCATGCTCTTGGGGATATTAGAACTTAAGCTACATCCTAAAATTATGACTTCCTTATTTATACTCAGTTCTGATCCTTTCCCCTGAACTCTAGCATATTCTATCCAGTTACCTATTCAAAACCTGTACTAGGATCTCTGTAACTGTCTCATAATACTCTGTTCAAAATTGACTTATTTTTCTTTGCATGAATTTTTCAAAAAAAAGCTTTCAAGATGTATTTAAAATTTTTTTAAAAATTTTATTTATTTTTTTAGTTGTAGGTGGACAGAATATCTTTATTTTATTTTTATGTGGTGCTGAGGATCGAACCCAGTGCCTCACGTGTGCTAGGCAAGCACGCTACCACTGCACCACAATCCCAGCCCCGTATTTTAAAATTTTTAACAGACATTGTAATTGTACATATTTATGGGATATAGTATGGTATTTCAATATATGTACACCATGTGAAATAATAAGATCAGGGTAATTGATTTGTCCATCACCTCAAATGTTAGGAACATTCACAATGCTCTCTACTATTCTGAAATAATTAATTTCATAATAATAATTAAGAACCCCCCTGTTAGAGAGCATGACAAATTATTCCTCCTATCCACTTATACTCCTGTGCCCATTTTTTAAAAATATTTTTAGTTGTGAATGGACACAATACCTTTGTTATTTATTTATTTATTTGTATGTGGTACTGAGGATTGAACCCAGTGCCTTACACATGCTAGGCAAGTGCTCTACCACAGAGCCACAACCTCAGCCCTAACTGTCCTTTTTCCATTCCCCTCTTCTTCCCACTCATCCCAGACTCTGATAATCCTTGTTCTACTCTCTATTATAACATCAACTTTTTCAGTTTCCACATTTAAGTGAAAATATGCAGCATTTGTCTCTTTGTGCCCGACTTATTTCCTTAACATAATGTCCCCGAGGCTAATCCATATTGTTCTAAATGACAGAATTTCATCCTTTTTTTGGCTGAGAAATTTCCAATATATGCCACATATTCTTCATTCATTATCCACATATGGGCACCTATGTTGATTCTATATCTTGGCTATTGTGAACAGTGCTGTAATAAACTTGGGAGTAATCTCTCTTTCACATGCTGATTTCATTTCCTTTGGATACACAGTCAGTAATGGATTGCTGGATCCTATCGTCGTTCTATTTCCAGTTTTTGTTTTGAGGAGCCACATAGTGTTTCTCTTAATGGTTGTAATAATTTACATTCCTTCCAGAAATGTATGAGAATTCCTCTATTTATGCATACTTGCCAGCATAAAAATGAATTCTTGATGTTCCCCCAAACTCTTTATTCTGTCTTCCTCCTTCCATATGGTAACTCCATTCTAACATACGCTAATTCTAAGTCCTTGAAATCACCTGATAGTCTCCTATTTCTCCCCAATGCTCAATCTGTGAATCTTCTAGGCATTATCTGTTCAATATATCTACTCACCACTCTCTTGCTACAGTGCTGGTCCCCAAATTATCATCCTTTGCCCAGACTATTCCAATAGCCTCTTAACTGAACTCTTTGCTTCTCCTCTGCCTCTCTCTACAGGCTCATTTCATACACTATTCAGAGTAAAACTTTTAAATGTGTTACCTGACTTGCAGACCTGAAGTCTCTTGGCTACCTTTTGCAGCTATATTTTAGATGCCAGCCTCAATATATCAACAGTCTACTTACCTTATAGCTAGGACTCTATCTCTGAAATACACTTTAAGTTAAAAAACAATAAGCATCCTTTTGTGTAAGTGGAAGGTGGTTGATACCATTGTTTTAGCAGATAAATTTAGTGCATTCGAATCTGGATGGGTGGAAACAAGTCAAACAGAAAACAGGATGCAAAAAACACTCAGAAGTAGTTTCATAGGACAGAGGGTCTTCCAGAGAAGCCACCAAATGATACAAATCTATGACAAGGTTTTGAGAAAACCCCCAAATAGGAAAGCAAAACAGGGTCTTAGGCTGCCTTTGCCAAAAACTCTGTCTTCACTTGGGCTTGCTGATACCCAATGGGTAACTAAAAGCAGGATAAAGTTTGATCTCTGCCTTCATTTTGTATTTGTCTCTTTTATTACCTTATTTAACTTTGGGTCAGATTCCTGCTCAACTCTATATCATATGGTAGTTCTATTTCTAGTTTTTATTTTTTGAAGAGCCTATAGCATTTCCATAATTGCTGTACTAATTTATATAAGCATAAGCATATTAATTATTCAGGGAGTATTCATCTAAAGCTGATAATATGCTTCCTTCAAGGCTAAAGATATCAAGGTCTGAAAAACCAAGATATTTTACACAGAGTGCTTGCTTTTGCTGTGTTCTGTTCCAGAGCCCTGGAATGGTGCCTAGAGGTCTTCAGTCTTTGCCCTACATTTTCCACAAACAGTGAGTCTTGAAGGCAGATCAACCATGAAGAGACTGCCTTCCTTCAGCAGGAGTAATACAGTGCCATGAGAACTGAATGGTCCCCCAATCCAGCAACATAGATCTAACAGACAAATATCCTATGAAGCAAGTGGAAATTGCCCTTTGAACAGCTGGCAATCTTTCTCAACACCAATAAGACTTGCTGTGCTCAGAACTCAAAAGAATGATAAACCACACTAGAGTTTTACCAAGACTGCTTATTACACATACCTCTTGTCTTCTGCCTCAGTTCTTCCTCTATTTAAGCTAAAGCTCATATCGGTATCCTGAAACACAGGATAGAGACACTTGACATCACTTGTGTTTCCAATATACGTACTTTGATTAAAGTTCCTTTCCTTCTTCTCCCTATTATTTTTTCCATTTGGTTTCTGGGGGCAAGTGATCAGTTCTGATTTGTTGGAACCCCCAGAATTAGGGCTCCGGCCTAGATCTTCCTTCACAGGAAAGGTGGTGCACAAAATCAATGTAGCCCTATGATGCGACACTGTTTTACTGTCTTAGCATTGATCACTACCTGATTTCATTTATTGCCTGTCTTTTCCTTTTAAAATAAAATCCCCATGAGACTAGTAACCTCTATCTCTAGTATCATAAGGAGTGCTTGGCACATAAAGTAAGTGGCTCAATCACCATTCATGAAGACTCCAGACACAAAATTAGCTTCACTAGCCCGTGTTTTGTTGGAGTTTCTATGAGAAGACAATCAAAATTCAACTCTTTCGTCGGTTACAATGAATTTATTGAGGGGGTGCACTTCTAAAATGGAAGCACCAGGATTAAATTCCGTGCAAATAACACTCTAACGACGTTACTTAGAAAATAACAGCTTCTGTTCCCTGTTTTGCCATTTTCCATTCCAAGTCATAGTAAACAGGACCTATTTGTAAGGTTTTTGTGTTAAAAAAGAAAATATGTGTAAACTCCTTAGGGTAGCACCCAGAACTGCATTAATAAATGCAGATATTGTTATTATTATAATATTAATGGTAGTCGTGTACGACATCATAAAATCCCTCAGAACTGATGTTGAGTCACCCTTAAGTTAACACATTGGTTCACTCGACTTCCCAGAGCTTCCTTGAAATATCCTTGGCAGCATAACGTCTTTGGTGATTTGAACTCACTAACATTCACAGGCCTTCACTTGGCCTACAGCTAACAGGGAACAGGTCAGGGGAGTTCACGGTCTAAACCAATTTATCAGTAGAGTCAAGGAATGGAGGACGCCTCCTGAGAACAGAGAAGGCACTCCAGGACTCTACCCAAGAATTCCCGTACTAACCTGGAGGCGGACCCACAGCTCCAGCTCCCAGCAGACGTCCTCTCAGCAAGCCTCCCTGGCGGCTGTGTGGCCCGCTGGGTCTTCAGCTGCGCACTGGAAACGCAAAGCACGCGGCCCGCGGGGCGGAGCCTCCCGCAGCCAGAAGGAGGGCGACAAGCAGGGCTTCTTCCTAGCCCTACAGGCGAAGGGCTGACCCGAGGCGGTGTGGACGCAGGTGCGGGAGCAGGGTTTTCGGCAGTATAGCCCCACAGGTAAGAGGGCTCCTAGCGAAGGGCCGCCCAGACGCGCCGACTCAAGGGCACTGGCCTCTTGGCTGGCTCCTGAAGGCCGTTTTCCCGCATGCGCCTTCCCTCCGCTGGCCAAGGATGGGGGCGGAGGGTGCGGAGCACGTGCTGTGCGTGTGGGGGGGCGGAGCTAGGCCTGGGCCACATCCGGGGCAGCCAGGCCGGTGGGAGGGCGAACTTGCAAAGTTGGGCTGGAAGTGCAAGAGTCTTCAGAGGACGGTATGAGTCT
>CM053400.1:93864957-93902736 GCA_028644305.1 Xerus rutilus | reverse complement strand
AATTAGTATGATTATGTAAAAAAAATGAACTGCCACTCTACCATCACAGCCCTCTAATCCATAGCTGCAAGCTGTGGCTTTACATCATTGAAATTATAGTGCACATATAGCTCATATGGTTTCTATTTGTTAATGTACCACTGCCACTGTGATTTTGCATTTCATTATATTCACAATCATTTTTAACTGGCTGCATAATATGCCACCAAAAGAATGTATAATTTGCTTAAATGTCCTATTGATGAGGAAACATGAGTTGCCCCTTTTTTGGCTTACTTAATTTTGATGTGAATATCTTTGAACCTATAGTTTTCTCGGGATTTTGAATTGAATCCTTTGGGCATATTATTTTTTCTTCAGAAATAGCACAGTATTTGGGGATGCAAGCTTTTCACATGTTTTCTTTTTGTCAAGAGTATTATTTTGTTGTTTACCTTGTGCCTCGCGTGGGTTTGCTGACAAGCTAGGTTCCCCCGGGACGAAGGTATTGGGCCCTTAGGAAGTGCGATATTGGGTCCTGCAGTACAAGGTATGGGGTGGATGGTCACAGAGTCACTCACCTAGAACTAGAGGTAGGTAAAACTGCTCTGCTGGAGCCAGACGCAGAACCCATTTATGTCAGGAAGTATAACAGCTTATATACAATCCTTGGACCAATCATGGCCCTGAGGTTACAATACCCCATGGCCAATGGGGTATTACTCCATGTCAGATGCGCAGTTAATCAGCATGGGGTGAGGAAATGGGAGGGGAGGCGCTGAAGGTATGGAGAGAGCTCCTATATTATTTTTCTTTGAATATCACAGCAACTTTAGAGTCACAAGTGCATTCAGCCATCTCCTGAAGTATGCCCATTTGGCTTCACGAAATTTCATTTTATAGCCATACTTCTTCTTTTTTTTTGGTACCACAGATTGAACTTAGGCACTCGACCACTGAGCCACAACCCCAGCCCTATTTTGTGTTTATGTAGAGACAAGGTCTCACTGAGTTGCTTAGCGCCTCGCCTTTGCAGAGGCTGGCTTTGAACTCACAATTCTCCTGTTTCAGCCTCCCAAAGTGCTGGGATTAGAGGAGTGTGCCACCGAGTCTGGCTAGACACTAGATTCTTTACATAATTCATATAGACACCTTTCAGGGCTGCTGTTCGGCAATTTTACTGTAATATAAGAGCCTTTTCCTGGAAATAACAAGGTAGCAATCAGTGCTATAGAATTAACTTTTTAGAAAGGAATTTTGAAGTATATTTCTAATTTGTCCATTTAAACCGTGTTTTGGTAGTGAGGATTGAGATCAGGGGCACTTTACCACTGAACTGCATGCCCAGCCCTTTTTGTTGTTTATGTTGCTCAGGCTGGCCTTGAATTTGCAATTCTCCAGCTTTCCATGTAGTTGTCATTATAGGTATGCACCATCATGCCCTGTGTGCGTCTTTAATATTCAGGAATTTTTGTTCTCTAAAGTGCCTTATCAATATTTTAAATAGTGCTTTCCTCCTCCAGGTTGTTGTGAATGGGTTTCTGTTTTAATCTTATTTTGAAGTATTAAAGACTAGGTTGTAGATTTTATGATTTCATCCAGTATTTTGTTTTACTTTACATTTCAATGAGCATATTTATCTTACTTTTCTTAAGAGTATATGCTCTTTTCCCTCTTACTTTATTTCATTATATGTCATATCACATTAATTTCATGTCATTTCATTTTATAGTGCTGGCCATTGAACCTAGGGCCTCCCACATAGTAGACAACTGCTCTACCACTCAGTTATTCCCCTAGCTCTTCTTTAGACTCTTTTTTTGGGGGGTACCAGGGATTGAATTCAGGGGTACACGACCAGTGAGCCAGATCCCCAGTCTTTTTTGGTATTTTATTTAGAGACAGGGTCTCACTGAGTTGCTTAGTACCTTGCTTTTGTTAAAGCTGACTTCAAACTTGCAATCCTCTTGTCTTGACCTCCTGAGCTGCTAGGATTACAGACGTGCTCCACTGTACCCAGCCTTTATATTCTTAATATCCAACTTAACTGTTTTGAAGTCTCTCCATGGAAAGGAACTGTTCTGAGAGTCACTGGTAATAATGAGGAAAGTAAATCATAGAGCTACCCCATGAGCCAGTAGAGGGATAAAAATTATAAAGATATCCATGTTACAAGATAATATATGGCAAGTGTCAAAAGATAATAAAATTGAGACATAACTGTTGTTGGATACCTTATATGAATTATCCCATTTAGGTTTCATGAAAACTCTAGTAGGTAGATTTTATTTAGTTCTTACTCAAACATCAATCTATCATTAAAAGGAAGAGAGTCTAAGATTTATATGTCTGATAAAGGAAGTGAGAATGTGGTAGATTAAGTAATGAGTTATTATGTGCAACTGCTATTACTTAAAGGGTATTTTATTCTCAAATTCATGTAGAGATAACTGCAGAAGAGTTTGTCAACAATAAGAAAACAAAACTCCTTTAACACTATGACATACTCACTACAAGATATTATAAATATGTATTATTATACCATTACTTATATATTCTGCTTTAGGCAATATAATCTCATTCTGAATAATTCTGTTAATTTTTAGGGCATCAGTTTATCAAGGGCACAGCTCCATAAAATAAACCTGAAAACAATAAATCATTAGCTTTTTTGTGGTATAGAGAATGATTACTGTATGTGACATCTATTGGCAACTTCCATCAAACAGGTAATAAATTATACACCTTTGTAAAAATATTACAGCATAAATTTCACATCATTTTTTAACACTTCATTGAAAGAGCTAAACTGATCTGGCAATATCCTTGGTTTCATTGTTTTTGCCAAAATATGTTATTTTATTACAAAATATGACAAATATTTAAAATGTACAATATTTAAACTTAAGTATGCTCACCCCATTTTTGTCTGTTATATGCTGTACCTTTTCTGACTCAGAATTATAGAAAACTTGATAAATACTTGATTTTAACCAACAAGACTAGAGGCAAAGAGGACTAAGTGCTTCAGGGACAACTGTATAATATTTAGCTTAAATTTATTTTGTTCAGTAGGAACTATAAGAGCATTTTTATGTAATGTGATATGGACAACTATTATCTTGGAAATTAAACTGTCAAAGCAGAGAAAGGAAGGACTGGTAAAATGAATTTTGTAATATCTTCAGGATACTTGTATCATAAAAGTATATTGTTAAAGATTTTGTAAATTGTATTTCATAATTTTAAATGTATTGAGCAAGTTGCAGTGAAAACACTGTCATTATGTAGCGAGATTTTATAAATCTGTAGCTAGAAATTGTGCAATAACAATATATTACTATTTTGCCCTGGAGAAAGCTGTGATAGCATTGCAAACAATATTATTGTTTGGTGTAGTTAAACATAAGTTATTTTTCAGTAATTTCTTCACAAATCAGGATTCAAAAGGCTATGAACACTTTCAATGAGATAGAAAAATCGCTATTGTGCTTATTAGAACAAAAAGCATTAAGGATGAACTATTAATAGTATTTTAATTGAGGATTTATATGAATAACCATAAATGATGTAAGTGCATATGTATTTACATCCAGAGTCATGATATTTTAAATAAATAATCATGAAGTGACTTTTTGGCAAAAAACAAACAAACAAACAAACAAACAAAAACAAGACAAAAATCCTAGTAGGCAGGCATTATCATTCATTTTACAAATGATAAAATTAAGTGATTAGGTATCCCACTAAGGCAGAGCAGACATTTAAGCAGATATTCAAGTCCAGCACTTGGTGCTGTGGACCTTCTTTTTAAGAGAGCTTCCTTAAGTATGGAGAAGCACTGGAATGTCACTTTCTTTAGCAGAACTACATTTTTATATCTCAGTCTGTTCTGATTGCATTTCTGGGTGGATTTAAGAATATTAGTAATGGGGCTGGGATTGTAGCTCAGTGGTAGAGTGCTTGCCTTGCAGGCATGAGGCACTGGGTTCAATCCTCAGCACCACATAAAAATAAAATAAATAAGATATTGTGTCCATCTACAACTAAAAATATATTTTTAAAAAAGAATATTAGTAATGAAGGGACATTTATAATATTTAATCATAGTAAGAATCCCCATAATGCATGTGTATTCTTATAGTATGTTTGTTAAGGTTATATTTTCTCCATTACTATATTATACATTCTGAAAATAGCAGGGAAGTGTAACAAAATCTCTGCACTGAAGATATTTATGAAGGACATTTAAAACTGCATGTTACCACCATGAAAAGTTTGGAATCTTTTGGACAACAGACAATAGACTTGGAAAAGCCTTGGATCAAGAGGATCAGGAGTTCCCTTGTTGGACTGTCCATTCTGTGTTGGAATTCCCTCTACCTCTTCCTCTCCAGGAAACATGCTTTAATTTCCTTTGATGAATGATTCAATCCACTTTCATTCATTGAACCAAAATGGACCTTACTTAGCATTTTGCATTGAATAAACATTTTTAGATGTTTGTATATATACAAACCTGTGTCTAGTCCTTCCAAAGGAATCAAACCTGATCATTTTTGAATGGCACTATACCATAGTACAGTGCCACCTTATGTCATAACCACTATCCAGCCTCCTTGGGACCCTATCTCCTTGTAACCCTTAAATGCATCCTCTGCTTGTGCTTCCCAGTGCTCTCCTTGGACTTCCTGCCCTCTCTTTGGATCCCCAGTTCACTCTTCACCTGCACCACTCTCATTAGTTGGCAATAGGCACCTCTGTTGCTCCGAATTTTCTCTGTAGCCTCAGAGGAAGAAGGCTTCCTTTCTGTAGGCCAGCCTCTACACAGATCTTTTAATTTTTCAGGAATTGTCCTTCCTTACCCACTATTTTGCTTGACCTACTTAGTTTTTTTTTAAATTTTTTTTAGTTGTAGATGGACACAATATCTTTATTTTATTTATTTTTATGTGGTGCTGAGGATCGAACCCAGTGCCTCACGCATGCGAGGCAAGCGCTCTACCACTGCGCTACAATCCCAGCCCTTGACCTACTTAGTTTTACAAGTACAAAAATAATGCAGTGGGATTCTATAATGTTTATAAACAAAATTAAAAGTTAAAAATCTTATAACTTCCACTTTATTATCTTGCATGATTTTCACATTTAAAAAATATTCAGTATTTATATCTTTTAGTTATTATATAAATATTTTTGCAGCATAGTATTTATCATTTTATCACTTCTTATTGGACACTTAGTTCATTTTGTTTTTTGCTATTTTAAGTAATGCATCTTAGAATATCACCCAATCTTTTTCCATATTTTGGATTTTTTTAAACAGCTTTCCACCAATAGTAGCTGTTAAAAATATGCTTTTATGACTGAAACTTCTTGAGAAATCTCTGTCATATCCTACCATTCTGTAAAACATGCTCTGACAGCAGCCACCAATGACCTCCACGTTAAGAAGTCCAGTGGCTGCATCTTCCTGGACATTGCTGTGATCCTGTTCACCACTACCGCATTTTAAACTCCTACTTCTTTAGCTGCTGTGACAGTGGCATCTTGATTTTCCTTATGGATTTGAATCTCAGTTCTACCTTAATGATCTTGACCTATTTAGCTAAGCTTTCTGAGTTTTAGTCTCCTTGTTGGCACAGTTATGGTTGCTTGTCTTATTCTTTTGGATTAAATAACATAAAGCCACAGCACAATGTTTGGTACATAGTGCAAGATTATAAATATATCCTTTCTTTTCTGTCCCTGGCTCCTTCCTTTCTGTATAGATCTTTCTCATTCTGACCAAAAAAGAAAAAAATGCACATGGTAACCTCTCAAACAGGAAGGTTATGATTCCAGGTATGTTTCTAACAGAGTGGGCTTACTGTTAGTCTTTCTAACAAGTCACCATTTTGTAGTAAGATGTGGTTGTAAGATACGTGTTTGAAATATGTAAAACTGAAAGTTCAGATTTTCTCTCTCAGCTTCACATGGAGTGTTCTTGTTGTAGATGAAGCTCACAGGTTGAAAAACAAAAGCTCTCTGCTGCATAAGACATTTTCAGAGGTAAACTCAAAGGATAGTCTTAGTTTTTACATAGCCCCCCCTTCCTTTTTTAATAGACTATTTTTTAGAGTAAGTTAGTTTTATAACAAAATTGAATAGAAAGTAGATGTTCACATATATCCCTTGTTCCTTTACAAGCATAGCTTCCCCCATTCTCAGCATCTCACTGAAGAGAGATGTTAAAACTATGAACGTACATTGACATATCAGTATATCACCTGGAGTCCATTATTTATGGGTTTACTCTTGCTATTATGTGTTCTGTGAATTTGGACAAACAGGTAATGACATGTATCCACCATTATAGTATCATGCAGAGTAGTTTCACTGGCTTAAAAATCCCATATCCCTTCTATTCATTGGGCCTTCTCCCCTCTAACTCCCCTTTAAAAACACTTAGTTTAGTTCTATACAAAGTCAAATAAGTTGAGACATTTTTAGTCAGATTTCTGCAGGGCTAAATGAAACTTTTAGGGGATGGTGGGTGACAAAAGTAGTGAATATGGCTTACTACTTTTCCTTATTTTATTTAGGAGATAATATTTACTAAAATCCAGTTATCAAATGAGTAAGACCCTATCCCAATAAAATGCATTGTATTTTTGGAGATATTTCAACTCTTTTTTGAATGCTTTTAATTGCTTTACAAAAATGATCTTATACTTCTGTCTGCAGTCACAGATGTATTGGACATACCTTACCCCTCCCCCAATTTACCTATTCAAAAAATTTGACCATTCACATGGAGTCATGAAGACACCGATTTCTTATAGAATATTGCCTCCAATGTCTTGTCTGTCATATACACTTAATTTCATTCCTTTCTCTTGATCTCATGTATCATTCTGGCAAAGTAGGTGCAAAAGATCATTGTGACCTAGAGCTGCCCTTTTTATTTTGAGAAGCCAGTGGAATGTGAAGTACCTTTTTCTTGTTGATATGGTAAAAGTTTGCTCATTCACAAGACCATATTTGGTAATTTCTGAGATGATAATTGAAATTTAGTCCTTGTCTTATAATGAATCATTAAAGTTATAGCACATTTAGAGAAAATTCTTAGATCTGAATTCTGTAGTTAATATTTAATGGCCTAAAAGTTGCAGTTTTTAGAGTTTACTGAAGATATAATCACTATTTATTAGTTTCAAATATTGTTATCCGCTGCCTGGTAGGGCATCCTCTCTTTCTGGTGTCCTCTTTGCCTTTTTAGAAACCCTTGATTGAGTCTCTTTCCCAAAAGTTTATACTTTAATATTTAAAATAACATATACATAGGATATGACTTTCCCACTTTGATCTGTTATTTAATTCTGGTGGTATAAGCTCTTGTTAATGTCAGTTCAGAGGTTGACCTTGCTTGGCCTAATATCTGTTGTTACTGTTTTTCTTACTTCATTAGTCTCTTGTTCTTGGTGTTCTTATCTGTTTCTCAATGTTTTCCCTTTTTCTTTTGGAAATGCTGGGGATCAACCCAGGGCTTCGTGCATGCTAGGGAAGTGCTCTACCAGTGAGCCACATTCCCAGCCCTGTTGCCCAGAATTATAAAGAATTCCTTTCTATATTGGATCTATGGCAGAATGTCCAGAGTCATCCAGAAATCATGATATCTTGAATCTGAAGTACTGCAAAGTTTTATAAACAGACATTCTGTTAGTGTACATCTTGCTTCTTGCTTGTTGCAGACAGGACTGAGGCTATAGCTCTGGCTTCTCAAACTCCTTGAGTGTATGTGTGTACTCAGATGCTCCACTTATCTCCCCCTTGTGGGTCATAACATAGTTTGAATCCTCACAGAGATGGAATAATAATAACCACAGTGAATACTCATGTAATACTCAGAGTTCACAATGTGATGTCACTTACATTGTTATGATGGTGTCTGTATAGATTATTATCCCCTTCTTATAGTTGAAACTGAAGAGGTATTATTTCCTGCATTAAACAGAGTGTACAACTTGAACTTGAGCCTTCTGATTTCATGTGCCTTGTTTCATTACATTAAATCATGCCACTCTGAATAAATGTTGTGATGGGTAACTCAGTTTTCCCAATGGTAGAAATTTCTAATTGTGTTTATTTATATATTCTAGTTCTCAGTGGTCTTCAGTGTCCCATTGACTGGAACTCCTATGCAAAACAGCCTCCAAGAGCTCTATTCTCTCCTCAGTTTTGTGGAACTTGACCTTTTGTCTAAGGAACAGATGGAAGGTGTTGTTCAATGTTACCGGGATATTGAAAGAGTCCAAATCAGGTGAGTTCCCATTTAACAAATCATCCCCGAGAGATCTTGACACAGAAGCTTCCCTGATGCATAACAGTTATGGACAGAAAATGAAGAGAATCGATAAATAGAAAATACCTTCCAGGGAGACAGAGAAGCACAAATATAAGGCAGATGAGAGGTCGCTCATGTTGTGTCCAGTTGTCTGCTATTCATGACTCTTGTTTGTTACATGATTCTACAATGGGGCTTATTTGGTTCATTTTTGAAAGAATTAGAAACTACCCACTGATATGTACACTTTTTTTTAAACCAACTTCTAATTTTCTTCTTATTTTTTTCTTTCTGTGGTGCTGGAGATTGAACCTAGTGGTGCTCTGCCACCGAGATACATTCTCAATCCTTTTGTAAAAATTTGGATACAGGGTCTTGCTAAGTTTCTTAGGCTGGTCTTGACCTTGCCATCCTCTTGCCCCAAGTGTATGTTACCAATCCTGGCTTCAACTTGTAATTTTTATAAAGACTGCGTTAACTTTCCACGCCACTTCCCCATGCAGAAAAGTAAGTGAATGCTGTAGTCCCCAACTACTGTTAAGAATTCTGCAACACTGCTGTTTCTTTTTAACACTTTCCAGTTATTAGAAGTTTGAGATGAGTGAGAAGTGGAAGTGAAAAGTGAAGCCTTCATTCATGTAACCATTAGCTTTCTCTTATACCTTTGCCCCTCTTCCTTGTAGAATTATCTGAATATTCCTGTAATATCTGAATATTCTAGGATGATTATTCAAAACAAATGGCAGGAGGCCACCTAGTGATGATGGATGTACTAGCTAAATATGAGTTGCAAAGTCTTAGAGCAAAAATTCTCAAAATAGAGGGAAAAGATTACCTGGTGAACCTGCTCCGATTGATTACTCCCATGTTTAGAGTTGCCAGATAAAATATAGGACATCTCATTACAAATAACATGGAACCACTTGTTTTGAAAATCTATTAGTTGTTTATCTGAATTTCACGTTTAAGTGGTTGCTTGTATTTTTATTTTCTCTTTCTGTAATCCTAGATGAAGTATAATTCTAATTTAGCATAGCTTTTGAAGTTCAAGATACCTGGTAAAGAACAAGGGATTAGAAGTCAAAAACCCAAGTCTGAATACTGGCAATGTTAACATTCATCTCTGTATCCTTGGATAAGTTGCTTAATTTCTCTGAGCTTCACCTAACTATTATTAAAATGATGACAGTTTTTATTGCCCTACATTTCTAGGCGTTGTGTTGATCAGTGAGATTAAATGCAAGAATACCCTGGAAAATAGTTTCTTACAAATGAGATTATCAGTAAGAAGAATCAAGCTCTTTGAATGTTTCTGGTTTTAGGGTTAAAAGCCATTAACAAGTCCAGAAGGAGTAAGGAAGAACACAGTTAAGGTACAAAGCAAATGGTCCTCTGATTATGGTGGTTCAGCTTACAATTTTTTGACATTACCATTTTATAAAAGCAATACACATTCAATAGAAACTGTACTTTTGAGTTTTGAATTTTTATTGATGTATATATTTGTACCTGTGTTTGAGGTACATATTTGTACCTATTGATGTTTTGATTCATGTATACATTGAGTAGTGATCAACTTAGATAATTAGCATATCATATGCCTAAAATTTTATCATTACTTTATGGTGAGTATATTCGAAATACTGTCTTCTAACTGGTTTGAGATATATAATGCATTATTGTTAGTTATATTAAAATGTTCAATATGATTAATTGTCAGGGAAATGCAAATCAAGACCACAATGAGAAACCATGTCACCTCAGTGAGAATGGTTATTACAGAAAGACAAAAAACTAACAAATGCTAGCAAGGATGTAGTAAAAGGGAACTCTGATGTACTACTGGTGGGAATGTCAGTTGGTACAACCATAATGAAAAACAGGATGGAGTTTCCTTAAAAAACAAAAAATAGAATGGCTATACAATTCAGGTAGATATTCAAAGGAAGGAAAATCAACATGTCAAAGAGATATCTGTCCTCCTGTGTTTATTGCAGCACTATTCACAGTACCTAGAATTTGGAACTAACCTAAATGTTCATTAGCAGATGAAAAAAGAAAATGTGGAGCATGTACATGATGGGATTCTGTTTTACCCATAAGAGAGCATAAGTTTTAGTCTTTTCCCAGGCTAGGAATCGGTCATAAGGTGCTGTCCATAAGGGTGGGTGGCAGCAGTGAGTCACAATTCCCCAAGTGATCATGAGGGTAAATAACTGATACTATACAGTGTTCTGTGTTGTTAGTGTTGTTTGGATACAGGTATTCAATACATCACATGAAGTATTCAACAGTTTTTCATAAAAGAGGCTTCGTGTTAGATTATTTTGCCTACCTAGACTGATGTAAGTGTTGTGAGCACATACTAGGTAGGGTAGGCTAAGCTGTGATGTTTGGCATGTCAGGTCTATTAAATTCATTTTTTGCTTACACGATATTTTCAATTTGCGATGGGTTTATAGGAATGTAATCCGTTGTAAGCCCAGGAGCATCTGTACTATGAAAAGTTACTATACTGACCTAGAATGCAGAATTAGCATGAAAATGAGGAAAGTGAATTGCTCTATGTTCTCTAGTAGTTCAGTGCCTTGGCTGTAGTTTTGTACCACAGTCTTGTTTTTTTCCCTTTCACAGCAAGTGAACTGCATAACCTCTTGTAGCCATTTCTGCTGAAGAGACTAGAAGCTGAGGTAGCTCCAGAGCTTCCCAAGAAGACAGAAGGAGTGATATACCACTGCATGTCAGCATTGCAGAAAAATACTACAAGGCTATAATAGACCTAGGTAATCAGAGGGCACTTGGTCCATTTAGAAACTAAATGAGGATGTGATTTTTGTGGAGGGAAATATTTCATAATTATACTCACTTTGTATAGCAAGAATATAAAATAGAATTTTGTATTCTGAATGATACTCAGGTCAGCTGCAGTGAGACAATGGCAGTGTTAAGTGTAGCTCAGAGTTGGTTGTTGCATGATGAAATTTCCCTTTCTCGCCTAGTTTTTCTTATTGCCTGCAATGAAGCAAACACCTTTAAATGCTCACTCATGTCTTTTGTCCTTTATTTGCTTTATTTTTCCCTCTTATACCCACAATAGCAGTTAAAGAAGGAAATTTTAGAAATTTGCAATCTCGTAACAAAGCACTCCTAAGTTCAATTTATAGGCTTCCTTCTCAAAACATAGTGATGGGTAAGAAAATTCCATATAGATATGCTGTTAATTCTCAATGAGGTTAGTATAAATTTGAGGGATATATTATGAAATGAGTAAGGTTATTTATGAAGAGTTGGGTTTGTTTTTTGTTTCTGTTTTTGATTTATAAGTCCATTTTTCTCTCTCTCTTCAAAATTTCAGATGCATTTGAAAATGAGATGGCAAAGCAAGTTAAACTTTAGAATATCTTATCCCATCTTTGAAGGTGCGTGGATCATCTGTATTTGTTTGATGGTGAGGCAGTGTCCTTTTTCCCCACAATATTTTTTCAGTAGTAGTTCTGTAACCAAAATCGTGGCAGAATTCTTCAGAAGAAGCACCTGTATTTGCTGTGTCTACTTTGCTTATTCTCATTTTCTCTATATTAAAGTTATCTAATGTTATTCATATTCAGATTTCTTCAGATATTCCTGAAATATCCCTTATGGCTATGTTTTTCTTTTTCTCTCTTAATGCAAGACCCAGTCATTGATTCTGTATTGCATTTGCCATGTCTCTCTTTTTCTACAATTGAGAAATGTTTTTAAGCTTTTTTAGGGGGCAGGGTCTTTTTTGTCTTTCATGATATTGACAGTTATGGAGAATGTAATTGGTAGTTTTGCAGAAATGTGTCATCATCTGGATTTATCTGATCATTTCTTCACGATTAGATTTCCCTTTGTCTTGATCCTAACTCAGCCACTACGCCAAGTTCACCAGTGATCTCTGTGATGCCCAGTGATTGTCAATTCACATTGTCAATTCGGTTAACCTCTCAGACCCTTGACGCAGATCATGTCTTCCTTGAAGTACTCTTCACTCAGCTTCTGGGGTAGCACTTTCTCTTGCTTTTCCTCCTGCCCACGTGCTCCTTCTCAGTATCCTTTGCTGCTTCCCCTTTATCTTACTGACTTCTGTACATTTCCCTCTAAGCACTGCTTTAGTTGCTTTCTAGAAATTTGATGTGTGGTGTTTGCATTTACATTCAAATTGGGTTGTCTGATGCACTCTGATAGGCAATTCTCTAGCATAGAGAGAATGCAATAGATATGCTGTACTTGTTTTAAGGAATATTTGCCAAGCAGCACTATGAACTGTTTAAAAGTTTAACCAAATCTTAATTAGACCTACATTAGAACTTTTTTTTTTTTTTAAGGGAGAAGGGGCATTAGGAACATAGAAGCTTCACCTGCTGGATGACTGGCTGGCATTCCTGCATTCCAGGTAGGTAATAGGTTCCCATGTCCTGCTCTCAGCTAATGACTGGTTAAAACTTGAATAATGACAGCACTTTGGGAGGCTGAGACAGGAGAATCGCGAGTTCAAAGCCAGCTGCAGCAACAACAAGGCGCTAAGGAACTCAGTGAGACCCTTTCTCTACATAAAACACAAAATAGGGCTGGAGATGTGGCTCAGTGGTCAAGTGCCCCTAAGTTCAATCTCCAGTACCAAAAAAAAAAAACAAAAACAAAACTTGAATAATGAGGAACTTAGTGATTTCTTGAGATTGATTCAAGTTTTCCTTTTTACAAGACTCTAATTCAGAGTCTACTTTCTCTGCAACTGTACACCCACCCGATTCCATCTCATCCCCCCAGTCCTCCACCATTATCCTTCTTTCCTGAATTCCTATGGCATTAGGATCCTACTCCAGCAGTTGGCAAGCTCTACCTTAATCTGCTACCTGGTTGGTCAGTGTATGTTCACCTCCTCAGTCCAGCTATATTGTTTGGATCAACAAGGACGAGTCAGTATTGAGCATTTCTTTTATAATTGCCTGCTGGTCCCTTGGGTTGAATTGACACATAATAAATGTTCAGTATACATTGGTTCTTGTTAACCTATGGGTTTGATATAAACTCAAGAGAACTTGGGGTACTCTTTCCCAGAAATGTGACTTGAGTATCAAAAGACCAGGTTTGGTTAGTGTTCAGCAGCCTAGTATCCAGTATGTACATCTTCATCACCACAGGAAAGGAAGAGTCTAGGAAAAGACCAGATTCTTAAGAATTTCAAAATTGTCCCTTTAGGATGTCCAAAGTGTGGCCTACACTAACCTAAAACTTCAGATCTGGCAAGATTGCCCAGTCTTTTGCAAGTTAAATAATTGCATATCTTACTGTATTTTATTGCCTTTGACATATCTACCATAAGTGTGTTAGAGATGGAGAAGAACCCATAAATACCTTCCATCCAAGCTTTTGATGTCATAGACTCCAAAAGTTCTTGTCCAAGGTCATGTAGCTAGCAAATGGCAGAGAGGATGTAAGAGTTGAGGTACTCACCTTCAAGCTCAGTGCTTCTTCCAGTAATTTGAGGCTAGAATCTGACAGGAGTTCTCCTAATTCTTGATCTTACTGTTGTGTCAAGCTTGAATTAAGTTTCTTTTCTTAAAAAGAATATTGGCTTGACAGCACTGTACTTCTTTGTTTAGGCAAATTTAAAACAATGTCTGAAAACAAGGGGCTGTCAGCTTGACTTTGTTCTTACTGCATTATTTTGAATTCTGATTTCCTCTCTTCACTAAGTTCCCTCATGTATCATGGGGGATTGCTTCTTTAAAGTGATGCTTCTCAGACTTTTCTAGATGATAATGACTTATACCCCCAAGTAGAGGATAGCAGCAGATATCTGACCACAGCTCTTCAGGATCTTGGGCAGGGGATACATATATATTGAATCTTACCTTTTGCTCTTCACATTTATATTTATTTCTCTATTAAAGTGAAAGCTTATATTTCTTTTCATTGAGTGAAGAGACATTCCAGAAAGAGGCTCCTTGGTTACTCTAGGGCTTCCATACTCCCTGATGAATTGACAGGTGCCCTGGGAATATCTCCACTGTAGCTTTAAAACTACTGCTCTGAAGGATGCAGCTACATGTGGAGGCACTTTGTATTTTTATATAAAGCATTTAGAGTTTCTGAAAGAGTTATATGACATTTATATTTCTACTTTAGCATTTCACTTATTTATAAAATTGTATTCTTTGGTAAATTTTTCCTTAGGGTAACTCACCCTAAATACTATTAGAGTTGGCAGTTTCTCATTTTCTTTTTCTTGCCAGGGCCATCACGTTTAACTTTTCTCCCAAATGACCCAGATGTTGGATATTCTCCAAAACTATGTGGATTACAGAGGTGACTCCCCTTGGCCACCACATTACCCAAGACTTCTCTGAGATTTAATGATTATATTGGTCCATGAAGAATAATGAGGGGTGTGGGAATGTTACAGAGGAAAAAAGTACAAAAACATTATTTAGATCCATAAGAAGGTGAAAGATTTGAGGAGAGTGGACAGTGCTATGTGAAGCCAGAATCAAGAGCAGGGTAGAAACACCTGGGCAGAAATAAATACCCATATTCTTGCCAGATGATGTAAATTATGGGTACTGGAGCAGATGTTGTGAAAATTTGAGTGTTTTAAAAAATGTATGATTAGTTTTCGGTGACTAAAACTTTTAGTGTCTTGCAACAGTTTAACCATTGTACACCTATATTCAGGATTAGTAAAAAAAATGAATATTGATAGTATAGAGATCCCACAAATCAAGCAGTGGGAAGATAAGATCAGTTATTTCTATGGACAATAGGGAATGTAGGCAATTACTTGAGAACTGTTTAATATATAATAATTGATGTGGAATAATGGGAAAAAGCTTGAACAATGGTTGATTTTTGAACCTGTGGTAGAGTATCAGCTGCAGAACTAACAGTTTAAAATATGGTTCAGAGCCGGGCACAATGACACACTTGTAATCCCAGCACTTTGGGAGGCTGAGATGGGTGGATTGCAAGTTCAAAGCCAGCCTCAGCAATGACGAGGTGCTAAGCAACTCAGTGAGACCCTTTCTCTACATAAAACACAAAATAGGGCTGGGGATGTGGCTCAGTGATCAAGTACCCCTGAGTTCAGTCCCCAGTGCCAAAAAAAATTGAGTACAGTGTTGTCTTTCAGATCCACTTGATGCTCCCCCAACCAAATACTGCAGTAACTCGGTCACTTATGCCATTGGCACATTGAGGAATCTCTAGTGCAGAAACATGACTTCAGTTTATAATTCCCCTTCCTGACTTGATGTGTGGTGACAGGCAGAGAGCCTTAAAGCTTCATTGAAAAGCAGGTGCTGGATCATCAGGCACGCTCTCAAGTGCTTGTCTTACTGCTTGCCTGAGTAAGCAGTAAGTTCCTCTATTCTTCAAAGTTCCTCTATTCTTCCCATGTCCCCCCCTCTCCCCATTATGGATCAGCATCTACTTATCAGAGAGAACATTTGGCCTTTGTTTTTTGGGGATTGGCTTACTTCACTTAGCATTATGTTCTCCAAATCCATCCATTTACCTGCAAATGCCATAAGTTTGTTCTCTTTTAATGCTGAATAATATACCATTGTGTATGTCTACCACAGTTTCTTTATCCATTCATCTATTGAAGGGTATCTAGGTTGGTTCCACAGTTTAGCTACTGTGAATTGAGGTGCTCTAAATATTGATGTGGCTGTGTCACTGTAGTAAGCTGATTTTAAGTCCTTTGGGTAAAGACCGAGGAGTGGGATAGCTGGGTCAAATGGAGGTTCCATTCCAAGTTTTCTAAGGCATCTCCATACTGCTTTCCAGATTGGTTGCACCAATTTGCAGTCCCACCAGTAATGTATGAGTGAATCTTTTTCTCCACATCCTCAAAAACACTTATTATTGCTTTATTCTTGATAATAGCCATTCTGACTGGGGTGAAGTGAAATCATAGAGTAGTTTTGATTTGCATTTCTCTAATTACTAGAGAAGTTGAACATTTTTTAATATATTTGTTGATTGGTTGTATATCTTCATCTGAGAAGCGTTGTTCAGTTCCTTAGCATATTTATTTATTTATTAGGTTTTTTATTTTTTTGGTGTTAAGTTTTTGAGTTCTTTATATATCCTGGAAATTAGGATTTTACTACTGCACCTGGATTTTGCTACTCCAATATCTGGAGACTAAATAATATGCCATTGAATGATGCATAGATAGCACAAGACATCAGGGAGGAGAAAAAAAAAATTCTTAGAGGTAAATGAGAACTCCAATACAACATATCAAAATCTTTGGGACACTGTGAAGGCAGTGCTAAAAGGAAAGTTAATTGTATTGAGCTCATTCATTAAAAGAATGAAAAGTCAACAAATAACCTAACATTACATCTCAGAGCCCTAGAAGAACAAATCAACACTAAAAGTAGAAGAAGACAGGAAATAATTGAAATCAGGATGGAAATCAATGAACTTGAATCAAAAGAAACAATTGAAAAAATTGACAAAACAACAAGCTTGTTCTTTGAAAAAATAAATAAAAGTGATAAGTCCTTAGCCACCCTAACAAAAGGAGAGAGAAAACTCAAATTATTAAAATTCTTGATGATAAAGGAAATATCACAACAGATTCTACTGAAATACAGAAAATAATTAGTATTTTGAAAATTTATACTCCAATAAAATGGAAAATCTCAAAGACATCGACAGATTTCTAGAGATATATGATCTTCTCAAACTTAATTGGAAGGATACACAATTTGAACAGATCAATTTTAAGCAACAAAGTAGAAGATGCCACCTACAAACCAAGAAAAGCTCAGAGAATTCGACCAGATGGATTCTCAGAGTTCTAGAAGACCTACATAGAGGAATTAGTACCAATACTCCTCAAATTATTCCACCAAACAGAAAAGGGGGGAACCCTTCCAAACTCATTCTGTGAAGCTAGTATCACCCTGATACCTAAGCCAGAAAAAGACACATCAAGGAAAGAAAACTTCAGACCAATATACCTAATGAACACAGATGCAAAAGTTCTCAATAAACTTCTGGCAAATCACATAAAAAACATATTAAAAAGATAGTGCACCATGATCAAGTGGGGCTCATCCCAGGGATGCGAGGTTGGTTCAACATACGGAAATCAATAAGTGTAATCCATCACATCAGTGGTGGTCTTCTTGTTGTGATGAATTGTCCCCCTAAATTTAGATCTTTCCCATGGGATTTATGTAATGTAGGGGCATGCCTGGATATAAAAAGGACAAAATAGGCATTGGTTTAGGAATGACTTGATTTTTTTTTTATTTCCTGAAGAGTCTGTGTAGAGTCATGACCTGTTTGTTGTTGTTTTACTTTTCTATGTAAAGGCTACAGCTATGAGCGTGTGGATGGTTCCATGAGAGGAGAAGAGAGACACCTGGCTATAAGGAACTTTGGACAGCAGTCCATTTTTGTTTTTCTCCCGAGTATCAGGGCAAGTAAGCCACATAGGTATTGATGAAAGCAGACAAATAAGGAGTGGTGTAGTCCTTTGTATGTATGTGTATGTTGCTGAGGATTGAACCCAGGGCCTTGTGCATGCAAGGCAAGCACTCTACCAACAGCTATATCCCCAGCCCCGTGGTGTAGTACTTTTACATCCCAACCATTGGTACATTTTCCCATAATTCTCTGAAAGGTGAGATTATTACGAAGGAGTATGAAAAAGAAGAGAATCAAGGCAGTTGACAGCATAGTACTGAACTTTTAGTGTGGAGCTCTTTTCTGTCCAACCTATGCAAGCTGTGCTCTCAACAAAGAAGTGAGGCTGAAACCTGGGCTTGTTAGAAAGTGATTCCGATTTGCTTTGTCCACTGACATGGGAATGCCCTAAAAAAATTTTTTTTGTAATTTTGGGGAAAGTTTATTCACATTCAATGGAGGCAGCTCTCATTCCTAGTCATGAATTTAGAAAATAAGATAATCTCTTTGCTAATTGCCCCTCCTCTAGAAGTACCTCTGGAATGCTATTGTGAAGTTTAACATTTTGTTGTTTAAAATGTGATTATAGTGAAATTGCCAGCTATTTATAATTATTATGGCATTGTCCATATGACTCATATCATAAATATCATGACATTTGCAGTGCTTTGCCAGTTGCAGAGTGCTTTCATGTACTAATTTGAAATCAGTTTTGGGAGGTGGAATTTTTGTTACAGCCTGAATCAAAAAGATGTTAAATTAATTTTGAATTCATAATCTGAGTTTCATTATCTTATTTTTTGGAGGCCTTAATTCTGATGGAATATATATAGGAATACAAAAAGGATGTGTGTCCTTGATGAAAGATTAATATCTTTATGAAAAGAAAGTTCTGCCTTATTTAGAAAGCATTTACTAAGTGCTTTGTACTATAAGGGTATATAAAAGAAATATTGGATGTAATACTTGAGTGTAAGGAAAGATTATTTCTCCAGTGTATGTCTTCACCTCTTTAATAAAGACAACAAAAGATATAATCAGATTCCTTTGGCCTCAGTCTCTTCCAAGGTCATGGACCACACCCTGCATCAGAGCCATTCATTCATGTCTCATGGTTAGTCTTAGGGGAAACTCAAAGGTTCTGGTCAAATGCATGGTCAGTGTTGGGAGAGGAATTCCATTTTTGTTTTTAAGATTTTGTTATTCATATGTAGAAAGCAGGTAATGTTTGAAACATCTGAAATGAGGAAGAAAGAAACCTTTGCTTTTCAGTTAACCTCCTTGGAGGCCTCAGATAGATTATCTAGGAGCTGAAGCATTAACCTGGACATTAACCTTTTCCAAACACTGACTGTCATATTTGCTGTCACGTTTTTGCTATAGTTCAGCAGCATTTTCATTTAATGGGTTTCCTTCCAACTTTCAAGAGATGAGGTTACTACCATATATTGCCAGCAGGTGGCAGTGACAGCTTATGAATATGTGCTCAACAGCTCAAACAGCTTAAAATATCCCCCTTAGTGAAGAAGGGCTGCATTAGCCAGCATTAACCCAAGAGGAAAATAATTTCTATGGGACACATTTGAAAATGAAACGACTGCCTAGAGAGTATTAGCATACAGTGAATAAAAAGGTTCTGGAGCCAGGTACAGTAGTGCATGCCTATTGTCTCCGCTATTCAGGAGGCTGGGGCAAGGGGATGGCATGGGCCCAGGAGTTCAAGGCCAGCCTGAGCAACACAGCAAGACCCTATCTCAATCCCAGGAGTAATAACCACAGGTTCTGGAGTATGGGATGGAATCCTGGCTCTTTCATCTTGTAGGGATGCAACTTCAAATGAGTCCCTTAATCTAGCTGTGTTTCCATTTCAGCATCTGCAAAATGAGAAAACTAGCAAAGATGCAGGGTTGTTATGAAGCTTAAAAGAGTTAATATATGGGGCTGGGATTGTAGCTCAGCGGTAGAGCGCTTGCCTTGCATGCATGAGGCCCTGGGTTCGATCCTCCGCACCACATACAAAGCAATAAAATAAAGACATTGTACCCATCAACAACTAAAAAAAAATATTAAAAAAAAAAAAGTTAATATATGTAAACTCCTTTGAATAGTGCTTAGCGAGTACTAAAGTAGAAGTGTAGTTCTCATTATTGGGTAGAATTTAGCATCTCTGTCATCAGCCATTATTATTTCTTTATTCCAACTTTAATTTTATATGAAGGCTTTAATGAGAATGTTCCTGCCTGACTTGTCTTGATAGCCACCTGGGAATCAGTAGTCCTTGTGAAAAGGAATCATTCAGCTAGCTCTTGGAACAAGTCCTTTTAGGCTTGTTTTAGCAATGAGCTCTAACGACCCTGGCAAGAATGGGTCTGTTCTATACTAGTTTTCACCTTAATTAAACAGAAGGCTGTAATTTGCCTTCATAGAACTCTACAACGTACTTCCTTGGCCTTTTCCTGCACCACTGGAGAAAGACCAGAAAGTTGTAGCATTGAGTGTTTTTGTCTTGAATTGATTTTATGACATTGTCTTTGATTAACGTGGAAACCAGTACAGGAAGACGCACTCAAGTTTTCTCTAGTCAGAGGCATGTGTCATCCCCTGTCCTCATTAACTAGTGTCAGGGTCTTCCTGCCTTGTAGCTTGCAAGTATGGTTAAGTGCTTTTCTTATTGCCCACTGCAGACTTCTTTTTTTAAATCTATTTTTAGTTGTAGATGGACACTGTTTTAGTCAGCTTTTTCACTGCTGAGACTAAACGACCTGACCAGAACAGCTGTAGAAGAGGAAAGTTTGAGGGGTCACGGTTTCAGAGGTCTTAGTCCATAGGAGGCTGGCTCCATTCCTCGGGGCTCCAGGGGAGAGTGAACATCATGGTGGGTGATTGTGACTGAGGGAAGCAGCTCACATCATCATCTGAGGGCAGACACTCCACTCTTCACATACAAAATATGTACCCCATATCCACACCCACAATGAGCCACTTCTTTCAGCCACACCCCACCTGTCTCCAATTACCACTCAGTTAATCCCATCAGGGATTTATTCACTGTTTAGGTTAAGACTATGGCTCCAGCATTTTTCCTTCAAACCTTGCATTGTCTCACGTGAGATTTTGTGGACACATCATCTAAACCATAACAGGCAATACCTTTATTTATTTTTATGTGGTGCTGAGGATCAAACCCAGCACATTACACGTTAGGTGAGCACTCTAAAAAATTATATACTGGGGAACCTGCCTCTTAAAGATATTTTGCTGCCAACTTTTAATAAATTTTTAATTGAAAGAGCTATTTTCTATAACCTCAAAGGTAAAATGCAGTAGCTTTTAAAAGTTTCTTCAAAAATAACTTGAGAGGGCATCCACCAGTTCTCAGACTTACATCATGTAATATGTTGTTGTCATTGTCATAAAGTTGCTAGTTAGTAAGCAATATTTAAGTTGTCCCATGATCATTGATCCTTTTATCACAGTTACCATCACTGGGAGCACAGAAATGAAGGAAATTTGTAGGCTGCTTTGATAGCCTCACATCCAGAGTTCCTTACCATTGACTACTTTATCTTTAAATGATATTGAATGGGTTCTGAGGACTTTTCAAACATTCAGCTAATTCTACTGGCAAATTCCTCTGTTTCAAAGGCAGAAGCACTCATGCAAATACTTAAACACCTGAGTATAATGCACAGGTTGAGTTCCTATCTTCCTGTAGGAGTAGCCATGTCTCTACACAGGGAGGCTCTTGAAGGGTCTTTTGTTATTGCTGCTGGTAATGGTGGTGATTGTGTTGATAATGGTTACAGGTTTTGTTCTAGCTGTCAGTGTTTGTTTTCATTTTTAACTGTTTCTAGGAAATAATTGGGGAGTAAAAGCTTTATTTTCATTGTGGAAGGCATAAGTACACAAGTATTTTTCTGAAGGAATCTTTTAAGATTTTAGTTGAAAATTTATGGAATGATGTGATCTTTAATTAAGCTTCTTATTTACAGTTGTGACTCAGTGACATAGACCAATGTGTGGTAAACTGTGGTCTGCAGCCACCTGCAACAGCCCCACACTCATTAAAGTGCTTGGTATTGTAGGCCAGGAAGTTGCTCCCACAACCTGTAGAGCTGATAGTGAAACAGACCCTCCCTGAAATGAAAAGCTTCAAATTCTTTAACTTCACAACTTCTTAAAACTGAGAATAGAGGCTGATGGCCTGCCCCTGGCCCCGATAGCCATTGCACACAAGAACATAAGACTGAGATACGTTTCTGATTAACACAGCCTAGCTAAATATACACTTGGGAATTTCCTACCCTGTATCCCACTGTGTCCCCTCTGTTCATATAAAAGCTTTCCATGCCATTGAGTCACCAAAGATGCAGGGCTGTGAACAAAAATGTTCTATCTTACCCAAACCCAGGATGGAAAGAAACCTGTATTCCCCTTGTTATCCTAACTCCTGAGTTTTAACGGAGCACAAAAGACCATAAAATATGTCCTTCCCCCGTGAAAACTGTAAGGCACATCAAGTTTTAGGATCATGCCGTCATATCTTAGATTGGAGATTTTTGCAAAATGGCAAAGAGGGAAAATTTTCATTTTTGAAACTTAGACTTCCATAATTAGCCTATGAGTTTTCTTTCTTTCTTTTTTAAAATCTTTCAGTTGTCAATGGACCTTTAGTATTTATTTATTTATTCATATGTGGTGCCAAGAATCGAACCCAGGGCTTCACACATGCTAGCCTATGAGTTTTCTGAATGTTTTCTTTTCTATCCTTAGCACTTGTCCTAGGGACTGGTGTAGAAATGGGAAACAAAGCAGAAAGAAACTATTTATTTATACAAAGTTTTCTTTAATAGCCACCAAAAGCCTGTTATTCTATCTCACCTCTGTCCATGAGTGGTTCCTTCCTCACGTGGACTCAGAGAGCTCAGACCTGACAGTGCTATACAAAGTCGAGTTTGGCTTGGACCAGAGGAGCTACCTAGTCAGGTGTGGCTGTGTGAAAGGTTTTTGCTGAGCTCACTGACACTGTCCAGCAGTGCACTGCTGCTTACTAGGATGCTTCTCGAACTCCAGGGAGCTCCAGCATTGGGACCACATGCCCCACCTGTAGGAGGCATCTATTTCCTCTGAGTTGGCCATCTGAGGAGAGCTGCTGAGGTGAGAACATGCTATGGCAGGTGTTGTGCCACTGAGGCTGTTTAGCGGAAGTATCACAAAGTCTACTATGCAAATCTTAGGTGCCCTTTGGTTAGTGCTGGGCCTGGTGGAATTTGGCTACTGGTATTCTCCCACTGCCAGGAAGTCATTGTGCCTTTCTGCCAACCAAGGGGGGACCTATCTCTGACCCCCTCTTCAGACCTGCACCAGCTTTGAGGAACCAGGCCCACATGCTCCTCAGCAGACAGGCAGTTGTTCAAAACAGAGGTAGGCCCCGGCTTCCTGATGCTTTAGGGACTTAGGGTGACTTTGCTTCTTGTGTGGCTCCTGGAAGGCAAGGATCTCAAGGCTGGAGCACACAGCAGGGCCTTAAGGCAAACATAAAACAATTCTGTTCAGATGGAACTGTGGGACACTGCTGATGGCGCCCAGAGGGTGTAATGAGGGCAAAGAGTGCAGGAAGGCAGGGACATGGTGGGGGGTGGTTAAGAGGGTGAGCCAAGGGGATGCACTGGGTCTGGAGGAGATTCTAGGTTCCAGCTTAGAGGAAAAGCCTCCCTGTGTACCCAAATCCCTGCTGCCCTAGCCGTTGCCCCACTGCATGCCGTATGGTCAGATCCTACCCAGTTTCTATTCAAGAACCAGTTAATGCTGCAAGTTATGTGGTCTGAAAGGAAGAAAAGGCCTTTGTCATCTCCCAGGAAAAGGAGGATAGCACATGAAACACATGTAGAAACAGCCTGTGGTAGGAAGGAGAGGACATGTTGGGGGAAGTTCCCCTGTTCAGTGGGTGTCCTAGTGTACGTAAGGAGGGATCAAATCAGCGGGGACTTCAGATCATTAAGTCTAATCCCACTTTTTCAGAGAAAGGGCAGCAGTTCATAGAGTCAAAGGGGCCAGCCAGAGGCAATGATTAGAGCCCAGGCATCAGGAAAAAGAGAGTGACCTCCACAGTGGAGGCAGCCAGTGGGGACAAGATGCTGCTGGGTTACTTGGCAGGGACAGGATGAGGCGGCACAGAGGCAGTCTTGTAAGTGTTGTTCCATAGAGGCTCAGGAAAGAAAGGAATCAGAGAAGAACCAAAAGGAATTAGAAAACACTCTTGGGGTCAGAGCTCTCAGGGTACAACTCAGGAACATTCCTAGGAGTGTGTTCAACTGCTCTGATGAAGTTTACCATCTACATTTAAAGGTGTAGGGGGCTGGGGTCATAGCTCAGTGGTAGACTGCTTGCCTAGCATGTGTGAGGCACTGGGTTCGGTTCTTAGCACCACATATTAGTAAACTAAAATGAAATAAAGGTTCACTGACAACTAAAAAAAATAAATTTAAAGGTTTAGTTTCTGATTTTTAAACCAATTAGTATAGATCAAGTCTTTCTTCAAAGTATTTCTAGGGAATGATTAGCATTTAGCATTTAAGTAAACATAGAAATTGTCTAGTAATACTTTAAAAAAACAAAACTTTCCCTTTCAGTATTTGTTTATTACCAATTTTTTCTTTTCTATTAATGGGACCAAGTGGATCTTTCTTCATGTTTTTTAAAAGAAAATGATGTGTCAAAAACAAATTGGTGTTCTTAACCTCATATTGTGCACTAAAGTAAATTTATAAGGTTATGTCTTATTTGGTTTTTCATAAAGTAGTTCAGGAAAGTCCAGAATGCACAAATGGCCTCAAGATTCCTTTGCAGACAACCAATTCACAGACAGACTTTGAAAGTTTCCTCCCTCAAAGGCCAAGTGAACTGCATTTCTCCTGGCTCCTTGCTTGCCTGACATCAAGGAGGGAAAACTGGGGTAAAGAGAGATGGTGACAAGGGGAGAGCAAGGGCAGGAGAGGGAGCTGAGGGGGCAGAGGGCGAGGGGATGGAATCCTAGGAGGAGGCTATCTAGGGGCTAAGTCCTGTCCAGTGGACCAGATACCTCCCTGTGGAAGGTCAGAGGTGGTCAGGGTCACCTACAGATCTGATGCCAGATGGTGAAGTGCTGGAGGGAGGCTCTATGACTGTGAAAGGTGCAGCCGTTTCCTTAGCTCCAAGTTAGTCCTTGCCTTCCTCAAAACACCATGTGTCCTGGTCACTGAAACAACAAGAGCCTCACAGAGCAGGAATTACCATTTGGGCCCTGCTTGCTGGGCACGTATTTTCTAAAGCATTTTCTTATGAGTCATCAATCATGGTCTCTTGCTGATCCCTTCCCTCCCTTTGCACCCACAATTACTCATGGCACAGGAGGTTTGGGCTCAGCTCATCAGACTCTCCCCTCCCCACATTCCTGTGCCTCTCTGGTCACTGTTCATCTGCAGCACAAGTGAGGCATCTGCAAGACCACCCCTTTCCTCTGCTGCTGCACAGCTCAGGGACACCTACGCTGGCTGATGATGAACTGTTCCATGCTCTCCTTCTGCTGCCTGGCAGTCTTCAGATACTCAGCTGTGCTCTGAAGGAGCCTCTCCTGCTTGGATACTTGGGCTCGCAGATCCAGGAGCTCCCTTTCCATTAACTCATCCTGGGGAAGAGGGACAGGCTCTCAGACAAGTTTGGAGAATGAATGTACCCCCTGTGCTTTGTGATTTTTACTAACCGGATGCAGTAATCTACAGTCTTCCTAACACTCTATAGACTGTTCCCTCTATTGCAGCCTCTCAATCCTCCAGTTCAGAACAGTTGAGAAGAGAGCACAGGTAGGAATATTGAGAACCTGAAAGCCCCATGCAGACTAGCACAGGCCTATATTCCTGTGGTTAATGCAACCCTGATCCCGGACCTGAAGAAAACTCCCAAATGTGAACAAGACCTCCAGTTCAGTCCTTGTGAAAGTTTTATCTCACCACACTCCTATCCATACAGGACTTGGAATTCCAGAGATACTATGTCTGTGACACAGGAGTGCCCTGATGACAGTGCAGGTTTTGAAATGTCTATACCAACTTGAAGATGGTAAAGGACTTCCCTGGAATTAGCATAGTTAGATCCCAAAAGATAGCAGCAACATTAATGTGGAACTGGAAACTGGGGAAAGGATCAGAAACTGGCCCACTCCGGGGCTGGTAGTAAGAGCCAGCCCGATAACTGAGCAGTTCCTCAGAGGGTCTGCCTTTCCCCAAGCCTAGCATAGAGATGAAAATTTTAAAATTTTGTGTTGGGATTCTAGGAGCATGACCCAAAGAAGCTGCAGGCTCATAGTGACATCCTCTGATCTTTTGATCAAGCAGCCCTGAGGGGTGGAAAAGCTTCAAAGGCCCCTGAATTTCAGCTCAAACGTCAAAATTATAAGAAGTAGACATTAATGGATTATCAGGGTGACTATGTGTCTGTTTTTCCATTTCCTTTTCTTCTCTTTGATTCCTTATTTTGGGAATTGGGGTGTGAGAAGGCAGTGAGGTTATCAGAGCTTTAATGAAAGCAGCCACCATGGATTGGGGGTCTCCCTCCAGGATGCTTCACTAAGGTCCAGCCCATTCTACAACCATGTGGCTCTTGACCCTCAGAAAGCTCTGGAACTGAGAAGAGAGAACCTGTGGGGCAGAAGAGCAGAGCTTGTACCAAGAGAAGACATTGGCCTCTTACCACTTTGCTAGGCAGCCCAGGGCCACTGAGTTTTGGCAAGGCCGCTCCCCAGAACACGGTCATGAGGGAGGCCGACTCCTCTAGGGTGCGGTGCAGTGCACTGGTACTGCTCTGTAGCTCATGGAAACAGTTGTTGCCGGGTGCCTGTGGAAAGGAGGAAGGTAGCCATGGACATCACTGAAGCTGAGACATCTCAGGGCTAAGGACATCACAGGCCCGCATAGGACTCAAGCTTCCCTGGTGAGTAAATCACAAAGCCTGTGCTGCTGGAACCTGTAAAACACAGGCTCATCCTTTTGAGGTCCCAGGACTGAAGGCCGCTCGATTTACCTAGAATACCTCCTCCACCTGGACACCCTATAAGGCCGTCAAGGCTCATTCCCATGTCATGTCCTCTAGAGACTTGTCACCTCCTGGCCTGCAATAAAGACCCTTCTGCATCAGTGCACTCAAGGCACAAGAGGTGACTTCTCACATTTGGCCCATGGCCCCTCAGTTTGCTTAGCAATAGGATCCAAGTCTTGCCCTGGAGCGGGAGTTCCCTGGAGGCAATGTTGTGTCTACACACCCACGGGTCTCTGGTGGCTCAGACAGCGCAGCCACTGGCCCTTGGTCTCTCAACAGAGAAGCACACTGAGAAGCATTGCAGACTGCTTCCCTACTGTTGCTTCATGGGAAAAAATAAATCCTGTGGTGGCCAGGTTTTTACTCTTTCCACACATAAGGCCTTTAAGGATGCAGATCCCTCAGCATCTGTCCATCCCATTGATTTTAATCTGTCCACATGGCCAGCATGACAGTAACAGATAATAAGCTATCAGAAGGTGCTGAGTTCAACTCATGGACATCAACACCTAACAAATGCTCTACTGAGGACTGTAACAATGCTGCACAGGCTCTCTGTGGCTCTGAGGGAGAATAGCTGGCTGTCCTTATCTACCACAGAGTAGTGAATGAGGAGACAGGGAAGCAAGGGCCTGGCTAAAATAATTGGAAGATGCTTTTTCTGTCTTTGGGAGATGCAGAGCACAAAAACAGTGGTGAAGGAAGTAGAATCAGAGGGAAAAGGCTACAGGCATGACTACCTCTGAGCTCTGAGCTTCAAGGCCCAAGAAGTTGCATGTGGGCCTTAGGAGAGACAAGATCTTTTGGACCAGCTGTTTTCCCTCCCCAATCTGCTGTCTGAGAGCACTGTAGTAATAGATGTGGCCTGTGACATGGCAGCCATGCTTGTTGGTGAAGGAGCCATCAGTAACATCACCCTCCAGCTTGGGAAGGTTCTTCATTTCTGGAGGAGCATCCGAATCCAGCTCTGAAAAAGAAAACCACAATAACATAGGATCTGCTCTTATTCATGATGATATCCTCAGTTCCTGCCAATGCAAGGATACAGCGAAAGAGCCCAGCATCAAGAAAGGTAGCCTTCAAAAATGCAGAGTGGGTCATGTCCATAAAGACTTTCTGGGTTCTTTGTTTTTATGATCGTTCTTAAATTGCTGCATAATGATAAACCTGACAGAAGACAAATTTTGTCTTTATTGACAAGTGGGCCATTCAGGACAGATGTTGTTATAAACATGAATAATTTTGGGGTAGAAAAGACACAGACAAGTGAATCAGCTGAACCCAGAGAGCACATTTAAGAATGGAGGGATTACAGGGCAATGATGTGAACAAATAGGACAACTGGGGCAGTAAGAATGAAAAGAGGCAGCCAGAGAAGATTCCACAAATTGGACTGAGGCTTTGTGGCACACAGAGAAATTTTTCTAAATTCAGATAACAGACTGGACCAACAGTTATTTGCATTAGTGATTTTCCATCATGGTGTCCAAGACCTTTATTTAATGGTCATATTCACCATTTCTTATAGTGACAGTGTCTGTATCTGAGCCAGGAGAAGAGGAAGAAGAGCTGAGGAGGACTAGAGTTGGAGAATCCATGCCAACATCCCAAACTGCAGGGGAAGGGACTGAGTCTAGGGAGTAAAGACAACCACAGTTCTTAGGACACCTGGAACATTCTGTGCCCCAAATCATGCCCAACCTAGTCTTTTCCCACACCAGATCTAAGGTGGCAGGACTTCCTCTCACATCATTAGCAGACATGTACCGTATGGAAAAGCAAAAGGCAACAAATCAATTAGATTGGTATGTTTCCATTCCTCAGAACAAAAACTGTTTCTCTGCTGGAAGGGTGTTCCAAAAGAACATAACTTATAGTTTAAAGACTTGTTAGGTCTAACTTTATAAACCAATTTTGAGTATAATTTTCTATGTGCTGTCCAGTACAATGCCTTGAAGTAAAATTTAAATATGCACAAAATCAGGGGCTGGATCATAGCCCAGTGGTAGAGCGCTTGCCTAGCATGTGTGAGGCACTGGGTTCGATCCTCAGCACCACATTAAAACAAATAAAATAAAGATATTTGTGTTCATCTACAACTAAAAAAATATTTTAAAAATGCACAAAATCATATATATACACTATATGTATTAAACACACACACACATACACACACATATACAATGAAAAGAAAGGCAGACACAGAAGATTCCATGAGTAGGACTGAGGCTTTGTGGCACACAGAGAAATTTTTCTAAACTCAGAAATATATACACATATATATGTATATCTGTATATATACACGTTAAAATATTGATCACATGCACACACATATACACAATACAGATACATGTATCTGTGTGTGTATATGTGTATATATACACATTAAAATATTGATCGAGGTCTGGGGCTGCAGTTCAGTGAGAGAACACTTGCTTAGCACAGAGAAGGATTCACTTCCCTTGTACCCCAAAAATAATTTAAAAGTTGATCAAAATGTGAAGTATCACAAACAGTTCCTGGTAAGAGAAGAGTGGGTCAGATCCAGGTTCTAGTCTAGGCCTCTGGGGGCTGGGAACAAGAGGAAGAGCAGGGACTGAGCCATGGGGCTGCATCTCAGCTGGTACATGGGAAAACAGTGACAGGGGAAGCCTTGCTAGAGGGAAGTGGGGATGTGACTCAACCCCACACATGCCATGGCAGCTCCAGAGGGCAAGGCCACAACCCAGTGTATGCTTAGCAGTTCCTGCCAGCTGGGTACTGTGCTTAGCAGTTCACAGATGTTTCTTACTTAAGGGCCACAATAAAAAGTCCACGAAAATTTCCACATTCATTTGACAATTGAGGTCATTATCTGATAAGTGAGTATTCCACAACCAGAGAAAATTAGGATTGACATGACCCAAGAATATCTAACATGATAAATTTCTTTTGTTAATTAGAGCTTTATACACATAGTAGTTCATAGTAGTTCATGATTTCCCCCCTTTGACTCCCCCTTTGACTCCCATGTTTCCTACTCTCTACCATTCTCATATCTCTACAAGATTCCCTTTTGTTCATCTATTAATTTATATTTGATAGGTTTTTTCTGCATAAAGGTGGAGTTCCCTGTGGTATATATATTTTTGAGGGGGAGGGTGTTACTAGGGATTGAACTCAGGAACACTTGACCACTGAGCCACATTCCCAGCCCTATTTTGTATTTTATTTGGAGACAGGGTCTCACTGAGTTGCTTAGCACCTCGGTTTTGCTGAGGCTGGCTTTGAACTCACAATCCTCCTGCCTCAGCCTCCCTAGCCACTGGGATTACAGGCACAGACTAACGTGCCTGCCTCCCTATAATATATTTATATGTGCACATCATATTTTAAATAATTCATTCTGTATTTCCTTTCCTTATTCATCCCTCCACTCTACCTCTCAATCCTCTTTAGATAAAGAAAATCAGGTATCTTCCCTTTATCTTTATGATATAGTATCATGCCCTCACCCTTTTCTTTATTTTACTCTAGTTTCTGCATATGAGAGAAAACATTCAACATTTTAGTGTTTGGCTTATTTCACTAGCATGATATTCTCATTTCCATTTATTTACCAGCAAATGCCATAATTTTCATTCTCTTTCATAGCTTAGTAGAATCTCATGGTGTGTGTGTGTGTGTGTGTGTGTGTGTATAATCACAATCTCTTAATCCATTTATCTATTGAGGGGAATCTGGGTTGATTCCATAATGTAGCTATTATGAAATGTGCTGCTATAAATATTGAGGTGGCTGTGTCACTGTAGTATGCTGATTTTAGGTGTTTTGGCAAAATACCAGGGAGTGGGAAGCTGCTCATAAGGTGCTTCCACCTCTTGTTTCTTGATGAGTCTCCCATACTGCTTTCCAGAGTAGCTGTACTGGTCTGCAGTCTCACTAACAATGTACAAGTATATCTTCTTTCCCACAACTTTGCCTTCATTTATTGCTGTTTGTGTTCTTGATCATTTCCATTCTGGAGTGAGATGATATCTGAATGTAGTTTTGATTTGCATTTTCCTGATTGCTAGCAATGTTGAACATTCATATATTTGTTGTCCATTTGTGTTTCTTTTTTCAGAAGTTTCTGTTTAGTTTTATTGCCCATTTATTGATTGGGATATTTGGATATTAAGTGTTTTAACTGTTCTATTAAATGTTTTGAGTTATTTGTGTATTCTGGATATTAATCCTTTATCAGATGAATAGCCAGCCAAGATTTTTTCCCCATTCTGCAGGCTCTGTCCTCATGCTTTTATTTGTTTCCTTTGCTGTGCAGAAGTTTTTTATTTTGATAGCATCTCACTTATTCTTGTTTTTATTTCTCGCACTTTGGGGTCTTTTTAAGGAAATCAGTGCCAACGCTGATATGATGGAATGTTGACCGTATGTTCTTTTCTAGCAGTTGTAAGGTTTTCAGTGTAATTCCTAAGTCTTTGATCCATTTTGATTTGAGTTTTGTGCAGGGCAAGAAATAGAGTTCTAGTGTCATTTTTCTATATATACCTATTCAGTTTTCCCAGCACCATTTGTTAAAAGGCTATATTTTCTCCAACAAATATTTTTGTCACTACTGTCAATATCAGAGAGATGTAGTATGTGGATTTGTCTCAGTGTCTTCTGTTCCACTGGTATTTGGGTCAATTTTGATGCCAATACCATGTTTTTGTTACTACAGCTCTGTAGCACTATTAAAGTCTGGCATTTTATGCCTGCTGCTTTGCTTTTCTTGCCTAGTCTTGCTTTGGTTATTCTGGGTCTTTCATGACCTCCAAATGAATTTAAGAATTGTTTTTTTCTAATTGTATGGGGAATGTCATTGGTACTTTGATGGTTATTGCATTGAATCTGCATATTGCTTTTGGTAATATGGCCATTTTGACAATATTAATTCTGCCTCTCCAAGAATATGGATGTCTTTCCATCTTTTCAGGTCTTCTACAATTTCTTTTTTCAGTGTTCCATATTTTTCATTGTAGAATTCTTTTACCTCCTTGGTTAGATTCATTCCCAAGTATTTTATCTCACTTATTGTGAATGTGATCATTTTCCTGATTTCTTCCTCAGCCGAATCACTGTTGGGGTATAGGAAAGCTATTGATTTATGGGTGTTCGTTTTGTATTTTGCTACTGTTCTCATCTCATTTATAAGCTCTAGTACTCTTCTGGTGGTGGTTTTTTTGGGGGGGAGGGTTCTAAATATAGCATTATGTCATCAGCAAATAGATTGTTTGATGTCTTTTTCAATTTGTACCCCTTTGCTTTCCTTTTCTTGCCTGATCACTCTGGCTAAGATTCTAGGACTATACTGAATAGGAGTGATGAGAGTGCACGGTCTTATCTTGTTCCTGATTTTAGAGGGAGTGTTTTTAGTTTTTCTCCATTCAGTATGATCTTGGCTTTGCATTTGTCATGAATGGCCTTTATGATGTTAACTTGGTAAGGTTTTTAATCCATAGCTTCTCCAGTGTTTTTAACATGAATGGGTGCTGGATTTTATCAAAGGCCTTTTCTGTATCTATTGAGATGATCATGTGATTCTTGTCTTTAATTCTGCTTAAGTAGTGCCATACATTTTTTGCCTTGTGTATGCTGAGCCTATCTTGTGTCCCTGGGAAGAACTGCACTTGATCATAGGGCATTATGATTTTGAATGTGGTTTGCTAATGTTTTTTAAATATTTTTTTAGTTGTAAATGGACACAATATCTTTATTTATTTTTACGTGGTGCTGAGGATCGAACCCAGTGCTTCACACATGCGAGGCGAGCACTCTACCACTGAGCCACAACCCCAGCTCGCTAATGTTTTATTAAGAGTTTTTGCATCTCTCTTCCTCAGGGATATTGATCTACAGTTATCTTTCCTTGATTGTCTTTGTCTGATTTTTGTATCAGAGTTATACTGGCTTCATAGAATATATTTGGGAGTTTCCTCCCATTTCAGTTTCATGAACTTATTTGAGAAAGACTTGTGTTAGTTCTCCTGTAAAGGTCTGGTACTATTCAGCTGAGGATCCATCTGGTTATGGGTGTTACTTTCTTGGATGACTTCTAATTGCTGTTTCAATTTCATTCCTTGACATTGGTCTGGCTAGCTTTTCTGTATCTTCCTGATTCAATTTGAGCAGGTCATAGGTGTCTAGAAATTTTTAACATCTTCCAGATTTTCCAGTTCATTGAATATAAATTTTCAAAATAGCTTCTTTTTATCCTCTGCACTTCAGAAGGGTCTATGGTGATATCGCCTTTCCACCTCTGGTAATTTTTGATTTGGGTATCCTCAATGCATGGAATATATATTCTTTCCCATTCTTTTACCTTCAGCCTATGGGTGTCTTTTGCCTATAGGTCTCTTGTAAACAGCACATATCTGGATCTTGGTTTTTGATCCATTCTGCTAATGTGTGTCTTTTAGTGGGGGAATTGAGACCATGAACATTCAGTATTGATATAGGTGAGTTTTTATGGTTTCCCACCATTTTGACTTTTCACCATATTTAATACTGTGTTGATTCTCATTCAGTGAATTCTTCTTCTATTGAACTTCCTCTGTCTGGGAGCTTTGGGAATTTTAAAAGAATTTCTCTGTATGCACTTTATCTTTGAACATTATTTGTAGTGCTGGGTTGGTGCTCATGAATTCTTTTATTCTCTTCATAGAAAGTTTTTATTTCCCCCTCAGATTTAAAACTGAGCTTTCTTGGGTATAGTAACCATGGCTGGCAGTTTTTTCTTTTAGGGACTGAACTATCTCTTCCAGAATCTCCATGATTTTATGGTCTGAACTGAGAAATCAGACCTGAGCCTTATTGGTTTGCCCCTAAATGAGGAACCTGATGTTTCTCATTTGTAGCTTTTAATATTCTTTGTTAGGCATTTTATTAACTTTGGGGACTTGATTAACTTTCTGTGTTAGGCATTTTGATTATGATGTGTTCTGAAGAGCTTCTCATTTGTATAGGTCTACTTGCAGATCCTGTAAGCCTCCTATATATGGATGTCTATCTCATTTCTCTTATTTTAGTTGATACTTTTTAGTTAGACATGACAGTAAAATCCGTTTTGACATAATTATAAAAGCATGGAATATATCCTGCTCTATTTCAGTCCCCAGTACCTCTCCTTACCCTTCCCTCCTCCACCCCCATTCTCTTTCTTCTATTATCTTTCTGCCATTTGCCCATAGTTATTTTTAAAAATTTCTTGTGGATGTACATATTGATAAGATTTGGGGAAATTTTTCTGTAATTATTTCATTGGAAATGTTCTTCATGCCTTTAATTTATATCTCCTTGTTCTTTTCCATTGCAGTGATTCTTATAGTTGATCTTTTAATGTTTTCCCAGAGTTCATGTATATTCTGGTCATGTTCTCTAATTTTTCTCCCTTTATTTCTTTCCTTGTACTCAAGGTCATATAGCCTGTCTTTAAGGCCTGAAGTATTGTCTACAAGGGTTGAGGTTCTGTTTTATCGACCATCTAGAATGTGGTTGATACCTACAAATGAGTTTGCAATTTGATTGATCTTGTCTTTTGTTTCTAGGAATTCTGCTTGATTTATTTAACTGTTTATATTCTTTATTAAAATGGTCTTTCATCACCTTATTTGCTCCCTTATTTCCTTCCTCAGATCCTTTTAGTTCACTGAACATTTTAATAATTAGATTTTTGTAATCTCTCTCTGGGGTTTCATCCACATCACTGTCAGTGGGATCCTTTGTTGGGAGTTTGCAGATTTGGGGGAAAGATTTGTTTGCCTGTTTTGTCATATTTTCAGAGGTCTTGGTCTTGTGCATCAATTGTAGTGGATTCCCCTACCTCTCATTTATTATGAATGTTCTTTTGTGTAATTATCTTATTTGTTCTGGGACTCTTCTGTGTTTGTGATATATGAGTGGATTCCAAGAGGTGGTACCTGAGGTCTCTCTATGATAGTTTCTCCTTGCATCCTTGTTGTTGGTTTGGGACTTTTGTGTCTTCGATTCCTTGAGTTGGAGTAATGTCAGGTGTTATGGTTTGGATGTTAGGTGTCCCCAAAAAGCTCATGTGTGAGGGAACGGAATAAGGTTTAGAGGAGAAATGATTGTGTTATGAAAGCCTTAACACAGTAAGTGAATTAATTCCCTGATAGGGATTAACTGAGTGGTAACTCAAGGCAGGTACAGTGTGACTGGAAGAGATGGGTTCCTGGGGCATGCCTTCGGGTACATCATTTGTTTCTGGCAAGTGGAGTGTCTCGCTCTGCTTCTATGTTGCAATGTTCTGGGTTGCTTTCTTCTGCCACACTCTTCTGCCACGATGTTCTGCCTCATCTCCAACCCTGAGGGATGAAGCTAGGCTTCTATGGACTAGACCTCTGAAACTGTGAGCCCCCAAATGAATTTTTCTTCTCTAATTGTTTTTCTTAGGTCTTGTGGTCACAGCAGCAAAAAAGCTGACTAAAACATATAATCAAGTAGATTATATGTGAAGTGAAATTGACTGCTGCTTGATTGAGATGTATTTCTCAGCTACAGTATCTCTACTCTGTGATCATGAAGTGTCCCAATCTCTTTCTATCCCCTCAGGAGGGGGGCAGGAGTGGTCCTAATGTCAGCCACAGAACTATCACTTTGTGATAAATGCTCAGTGTCTACTTTAATGTCTGTAACACTATTTGCCACATATACAGGAATGTGGCATCAGCATTTAACAACAGTACCAAAAAAAAAAAAAAAAAAAAGAACTAGTTCAGGAATTGGACAGTAGGAGTCTACTATGTTGTTTAGTATTATTAACACCCCAATGTGAAGGGGTGGATTTCAAAGTCTAATTGTTAGTTTTGGGTTTTATCTCTTCTATTCTTTGTATTAGAGTATAGCTGAAGGTTGAGTGTCATTATTTAACTGTGCAGCAAGGTGCACTGTCTTTTGGTTGCATTTAGATCAGTAGCATAGTCTCTGACCTGTAAACATTCCTTGTCCCTGTATGTTCCCAGGAACTTAAAGAATACAGTGAGAGAAAGGAGAGTAACAACAGTTGCAAACAATGCAAACAATATATGGCATTTCTAAGATACGTGCAAATACATTTGCATGTCCAAAATAAGAATCCAGGGTTGACTTAGACTTGTTCCCCACAAAAGTACCAAGGGAAGAATCCATATTCTAGTGACTTATGAAGCCATGTTCTCAGTAGAAAAAGGCTGTGGTGTCAAGGAAGCTAAGAGAAAGCAAAAAAGCCTACCAAGTGTGTGATTGCAGGGAAGGTAGCATGTGTATAAAAGACGCTCTTCATAGGTTCAGGCCCCAATCTGACTGGGCTTCCCTGAGGTAGTTACAGAAGATATCAGGAGAGCAGGTATAAGAATGGAGCAGAGTTCAGATCACAAATAGGAGATGGACACAGCAGGGCTGTCAGGGCTACAGCTCGTGGAAAATACAGATAAGACCAAACACAGGCTCCATCAGGTGTTGGAGATAACTAACAGTAAAGAGAATTCCCTGCACGAGTAGGAGCTACATCTTTAATATAGAGAGTTAAAAGTAGTAAGTGCATCCCAGAGCCTCAGATATGATCACCACCATACCTGAAGCTTGAAGGGCAGGGAATCTGCATGCTATTCTCCACTTGCTCAATAGTAGTTTTCTTCTGATGATGATCTGTCTCCAGACACTTATAGCATCATTGAGGACATGCACCTGAGAACCAGGTATGTTGGCAGATGACTCTTTAAGAGCCTCTCCCTCCATTTTGGCATGGTTTTTCATTTGAAGGGAAGCACCCAAATTCAGCTCTGCAAATAAAACCACAAACAGGAACTATTATTTTCAATGACACTACTCTGACATACTTGTTGACTCAAGAGGGTCACAAATGAAGAAAGCATCCTTGGGCAAGAAGTCCATGGGTTGATATGCAGCTTATAGGAACTCTGACCTTTTCTTTTTTTCTCCTCCCCCACCTCTGTTTCTTTCTTTTTTATTGTACATTCAGTAATGGTACATTTTCCAGGTGACAAAGGTGCTCAAAATTTTAAAAAATGTTCAAGTAACATAGGATTGGTAAAATCCAATATCAACTAGATATATAAGCCAAAGTCTAGGAAATCACACTAGAGGTAGGTTGTGCTTTTGGGAAAAAAGCGATAATAGAAATCAAGGAAAATCATAGTAGGGAATAAAAACATTAAAGAAAGGAAAATGAATCCTAAGGAATTAATAAAACTTGCATAACAATGATATATTCCATATATACTCATTATATATAATAACCACCATTCATGAATAATGCATGATGCACACAGGGGGAGCCTATATATTTATCTGATGGATAACTGTCTCTTTGGGCTCTTGACTCCACCTGTGCATGGGAAACTTTGATCTCTTGCATGTAAAGGCTCACATGTCCACTCAAAGGTCCTTGGGGACAAGCCTTCCCCATGGAAGTTGAAAGAAGATGATTTGTAAAAATCTTCTTTTTACGAAGTGGGATTTGTAAAAATCCCACTTCTCTCTTTGCTAAGCACATGTGGACTGCTCATTTCTTATGTCCCTGCCTGTTGGTGAAACCATCTATTGACCCAGGGACAGAGAAGGGCTTGTGTGTCTGATGGACATGGCACTATTTGTGCATGCGCCTGGGGCTTCTTGGATAGCAGGTCCCCAGAGAAGAGTGTCCAGAAGGGGAAATCATCCACTTGAAAAAGAGGGGTTTGAGGTGACAAATGAGTTTGTGTTTATTATCCCAATATTATTAACCTTAATCATTTTTCCTGGAGAGAACATTCTACAGAGATATGAGAGCATGGGAGAAAATAAGGATTTGTTGATCTCTATCCACAGGGACAATTGATCTCAGAATGAAATGGTGCCTCCTGAACTTAGGATACCATGAAAAGGGGAGTCGAGTAGCTGCGTAACATGTTCCTGGTTATGGGACCTTCTCT
>CM053400.1:93853932-93864457 GCA_028644305.1 Xerus rutilus | reverse complement strand
TCATATCACACACATACAAAAATCTGTTAGCCTCTAATCTACCTCCGTCAGCTCTTTCAGGCTGGATCCCTCAATCATCATTGTGTACACTGTCTGTTTCCACTGTGTCCAAACCTCCAGCCCCTCCTTCATATAGTATCTATTAATGAAAGTGGTCATATCTATCAAGTCCCTTGGGAAAGTCTGGCCTGCCCACATAGACATTCAATTTAAACAACATTAAACTAGAGTGAAGGCCTTTGGGGCAGTTTTGTCTCAAGGATGGCCTTAACTCAATGAGGACTCGCTCTCTCTGAACGAATTCAGAGCCAGGTGTGCCCTCTAGGTCATCTGCAATGAATATTTTAAATCAAGGTAAAGATTATGTCATGTTTTCTGTTGCTAGCTTTTAGCAGGGAGGAACCCTGCTGACCATTTTCAAAGCTCACCCTAGGAGAGACTCTGCAATTATAGGAGATACTGAAAACCTGTGCCAAACTTCTTAAGTACTGTCGCATGCTGTTATTTGGCAAGGTAGGAACGTCCTCAACAAAAGATCAAGTTATAGCTTGGGTTATATTCATGCTGTTTCTGCAGGGCCTTCTGTGTACACAGAAGATAGATCTAAGCAGAGTGGGTGGCACTGCTACTGTAGTCACAGTTATGTCCTGTTCACACTGTTCATATATTAGGTCAGTTAACCACACAGGAAGGATACTTGTATAATTAGGAGACTCATTTTTTTCATCACAGACTCATGCATAAAGGTGAATGTGTCTCGCTCCATCTGGGGGGTGGGGGGGAATGGATGAGGCATTGGCTCCTCTCATGGATAAAGTACACTGATTGGTTAATACCTCAAGAACCTGTGCCAGAAGCCTTTACAATTCTTTGTCCCAGAGAAGCAACTTTCCTGTGTATGTTTGAAATTATCTCAAAAACATTTGTAACAAAAAGAATCAGGAATGGGTGAATACCCACCACAGCCTAGTCCTTGAAAGGCACATGTCTCAGCCTAGACAGTGGACTTGAGTGCAGAGAATTTGTGCTTTACCAGGGAGACAAGTTGGATTCATCTGAATTATGGTAAGAGTACTCACTGGCTCCATCCAGAGAAGAGCTGACTTTAGACTCATCCAATGGGAGGACAGAGCTTGTGAGAAGTTCTTGTGAGTCAGATGAATCAGGATGACCAGAGGGTGGAAAATATTTCTCATCTGGAAGGAGCTCATTCTCTTTCTCCTCCTGCAGTTCACCGTTGAGACTGTTGAGATGGGGAAGAACAACAGATGAAATCAAGGTGGTTTAGAAACTAAGGGCCCCCCAGCTGGTGCTGATTCCAAGCTGAAGGGTAGAGTCTCCAAACAAGTCCCTCCCTTCAAAAATGATCCAGGAAACCATTCTCATCTGATGGATGTAATTTAGGTGCCACGGTGAGAGAGAGAGCCACCAGTGCCCAGTGTGCTGGCCAGATAACAACTTGATGAGGAAAGAGGCTCAACTCCACCTATGAGATACAGTCATGGAAGCAGCACAAAATGAGAAACACAGCAGTGGCTAAACCTTGTGCATGACTGATATTGACACACATAGCTGCCCAGTGAATACAACCTGCTACATTGTAGAGTGCCAGAGAACTGTGCCTTCTAGAACATTTTCTATCCATTTTTTGACATAATACCTTTTTTTTTGGTCTACTTTTCTTGCTATGGCATACCTGTCTATGATCTCAGGCCATTAGTGTAGAAAGGTGGTATGCCTCTAATCCTGATTTTAGAACTTACCACGTTAACAAGTGATTTCTTTTTTTTTTTTAATGAAGAAACTTTTTTTTAAATATATTTTTTAGTTGTAGATGGACACAATATCTAATATCTTTATTTTTATGTGGTGCTGAGGATCGAACCCAGTGCCTCATGCATGCAGGGCAAGCGCTCTACCACTGAGCTACAATCCCAGCCCAACAAGTGATTTCATTAAGGGAAAAAAATGCCCAATACTGACTGCACAGTTCCCCTTAGTCAGACGCACTCTACCTGTACCAGAAAGATAAAAGATAACCTTGCTAAAGGGCTCAATCACATTGGGCTGAGTCAACGCCATCACTACCAACAGGAGTCTTTCTTTACATCTGGTCATGAAACGTGGCTACTTTTGACGTCATGGACTATACATTCAGAACATCCTTAACCCCTTATTTTATCCTATTTTACTATCCCCAGATTATTTGTTATTACCTGGAATTCAGTGAATCTTGATCCTTATCATCTTTATTTTCATGGTTTTCTGAAATTCAAAAACATCCAGGAGTCATTAAATAGTGCTATTTCACCCATTTCAACACAGAGCCCATGTGGGTTCCTCAGTCACATTAGCTAGACAGGAATAAGAATCCGCAGGAAATCTTAGAAGTTATTCAGTATAGCTCAGGAATGAGCAGAAAAAGGAGTTATGGAAAATGGAGTGAGCCAAGGGGTGAAGACAAAATGACTCTAGACCAGTTGGGTCTGCCACCTACAGCCCAGATGAAGTTTAGTTGTTGTCATCAGGGCTCTTTCCCATCAGTTTTCACACTTTTCCTTTGTATGTCCAAGATAAGAATCCAGGATTGACTTAGTCCTGTTTGCCAAGGAGAGTCCAAGAAGGAACCATGTGCCAGTAGCTTACGAAGGCCATGTTCCCAGAAGAAAGAGGCAGTGGAGTCAGGGAACCTGGGAAGAGAGGGGGAAAAAGCCTAGACAGTGTGTGATTCCAGGGAAGGGATCATGTGTCCGAAAGATGCTCTTCATAGGATTACGACCCTCAATCTGGCTGGGCTTTCCTGTGGCAGTTACAGGGAATATCAGGACAGCAGATGTGGAAACAGAGCAGAGTTCAAAGCAAAGAAGAGATGAAGATGGAAGGGCCTCTCAGGGTGGGAGACCATGACAAATAGAGGTAAGACCAGACAGTCTCCATCTGCTACTGGAAACAAGCAATGGTGAAGAGAAATCACAGCAGAAGGAGCTGCATCCTTGTAGGGTGAGCTAAAATGGGTAAGTGCATCCCAGAGCCACAGAGGCTATCACCACTCTACCCGAAGCTTGAAGGCCAGGGAATCTGCATGCTATTCTCCATTTGCTGAAGAGTAGCTTTCTTTGGATCATCTTCCATGTCAGGACACTTGTGGCATCAGTGAGGATGGGCACCTCAACCCCAGGTGTTTTGATAGCTGAGCCTTCAAGGGCATCACCCTCAGGCTTGGGAGGGTTCTTCACTTCGATGCAAGCATCCACATTCAGCTCTGAAAATAAACCACAAACAGGAACTATTATTTTCTATGACCCTTCTGTGACACAACTATTGACCCAAAAGGGTCACGAAATCAAGAAAGCACCCTTGCACCAGGAAGTCCAAGGATTGGTATGCAGCTTATATAGACTGATATTTTCATTTGTTGATGCTTCTGACATACCCAGTAATGATAAACTTGACTGGAGGCAAGCATCTTCCAATTTATGAAAATATTCAAGAAAAATGGAAGTTATAGACAACTGCACCTCCCAGGTAAATAAGTCAATAATACCATTGGTGACATAAGTAGCATTTTTAGTAGGGAAAAGATTATAAAAGTCTAGCAAAATCAAAGTAGAAGGGAAACTATATGAAAGGAAAGAACTGGGGAAGAATAATCCCTGGAAAATTTTAAATCTTGCATAAAACAGACTTATTTTATAAAGAGGCATTATTACTAATATAACTACTATATACGCCATCAGATGGATACATCTGATGAACACATAATTATGAATGTTTACATGAGGGATTGATACTTTGATATTCTGGCCAGTAGAAATTAGAAATAATTTAGAAACATGAGAAAAGAGAGAGATGTTTGAAAAGCAGATATCCTGTTAGATACCACCATACAATCACAGTGTGAAGGTGTGTGAGAAAGAGCAGAGGAGTCAAAGTATCCCTGCTCCCAAAATCTTGCCTAGAGCTGGCTTCATGCACTGGCATCTATGGAAGGTGAGCTGGAGAGCAACTGAGCCTGTGGGCTGAGTCTTGCCTGGGATTGTGGGAGCATCCAAGAGAGTCCAGGAGGAAGAAAAGATGGTGAACCTCCCCCAAGTTATTACATTTGCTTCAAGAACTTCACACCACTGATGAGTACTGAGCCCATTCCAGGGACTGCTCCACAGGAGGGACAGGTGTTTCTTCTCTTCCATGACCCTCAGAGGTTCCTAATGAGTGCAAAGGTGCCCACATCTGTCAGATGAATGTGGCACCTGACATGAGAACCAGAGGTTCCAGAAGCTGATATTGAGGGAGATGGAGAATAAAAATGAACACAACCCAGATTAAGTGGGCAAGAGGGACTGAAAGCTCAGTCTTCACATTTGAGCAGAACTGGATCCCTGTGAGAAGAACCCTGACAACATGGCTATGGAGGCAGATGAATGGAGAGGATAGACTCAGTGTGGAATCAAGGAGACCAATTTGTGCACTTTCTGTGTGAAGGATTCATTTTATTTCAAAGAGAGGAAAGGAGCAAAATGAGCTACTTATGTCAGGACACAGAATTATGGGCCTAGGATTTATACTATTATGGAAAAGTTGCTCCATATCAAATGAAAATGACTTTGTGAAATCATTATTTCTCAAATCAGCAGAGGCTATGGAAGGATTTGAAATTACATAGTCAAAGATTTCATTTTTTTTTTATTGAATTGGCACCATGGAAATTATTTTAACTAATGAAACCATGAAAGAGATGTAAACACTTAAGATATCCCCGTGCCTAAGGCCACCCCAGGACCTGAGAGCATATCTGACCATAAACCTCAGGCTCTGGCTCACCTCACTATGTGGGAGAATCTCAGCTTTCAGTCTGACCCTGATGGAACATGGAGAGGCCCATCATCTCCACCACCCACAACAACCTGACAACCAGCACATGAATCACAGCTTACAAATTCCCTTTCCTCTTCTACCTGGGAAGAGCATCCACCATTTTCTGGACTCAGTGTTGGTTATACAGCTATTCATAGTAGAAAAAAGGCTCAGCCTGGCTCCACCATCACCACAGTTGAACTGGTGACCCAATGTTGTCCCCTGACAACTGCTCTTTTGGGCATTTAAATCCAGGTGTGCATCTGAGGCTTGCACCTCTGACATGTTGGGGCTCACATGTCCACTCAAAGGCCCTTGGAGACATGCCTTCTCAGTAGGACCTGAAAGGAGCAGAGGGTTCAGCAACTATCCCAGTTTTCTCTTTAACACTCCCAGAATACCCATTTCTTTTTTTTTTTTAAATTTTTTCTTAGTTGTAGATGGACACAATGTCTTTATTTTATTGCTTTGTATGTGGTGCTGAGGATCGAACCCAGGGCCTCATGCATGCGAGACAAGCGCTCTACTGCTGAGCCACAATCCCAGCCCCCAGAATACCCATTTCTTATGTCTCTGCCTTCCGAGGAAACCATCTAGTGATCCAGACACAGAGAGAGAGGTCATGTGTCTGATGGGTATGTCACCTCTGGTGTGTGCGCCTGGGATGCTAAGAAGGCAGGAATCAATAAATGGGATGGCATCAAACCTAAAAGCTTCTTCACAGCAAAGGAAACAATAACATGGAGAGAGCCTACAGAATGGGAAAAACATTTTTGCCACATGCACCTCAGATAGAGCATTCAATCTCTGGGGTATATTAAAAACTTGAAAAACTTAACACCAAAAAACCCCCGATAACCCAATCAATAAATGGGCAAAGGACTGAGCAAGCACTTCACAGATGAAGAAATAGGAATTGTCAAAAAATATATGAAAAACTGTTTAACATCTCTTGCAATCAGAGAAATGCAAATTAAAACTACACTGAGATTCCATCTCACTCTAATCAGAATAGCTATTATAAAGAATACAAGTAGGACTGGGGTTGTGGCTCAGTAGTAGGGTGCTTGCCTAACAAGTGTGAGGCACTGGGTTCGAGCCTCAGCACCACATATAAATAACAAATGAGTAAAGTAAAAAACTCCATCAGCAACTAAAAAAAATATTTAAAAAAAGAATACAAGTAACAATAAATATTTGTGAGGACTTGGAGAGAAAGATATTCTCATACATTTTTGGTAGGACTACAAATTAGAGCAACTACTATGGAATGCCACCATTTGACCCAGTTATGCCACTCTTGATCTAAACCCTAAGGTCTTAAAAACAGCATATTACAGTAATGCAACCACATCAATGTTTATAGCAACTCAACTCAGTATCCAGGCTATGGAAACAACCTAGGTGTTTTTCAACAGATGAATGGATAAAGAAAATGTGGTGTATAAACACTGGGAATACAACTCAGCCAATAAAGAAAAATAAAATAATGGCATTTTCTGGAAAAAATGGATGGAACTAGAGATATCATGCAAAGTGAAATAAGCCAATCCCCCAAAACCAAAGGCTGAATGTTCTCTCTGATTTGTGGATGCTAACTCAAAACAAGGGAGGTTGGAAAGGGGAATAATAGAAATCCATTGGATTAGACAAAAGGAAATGAAGGAATGGGGGGGGGGATAGGAAAGACAGTAGAATTAATTGGACCTAACATTTCCTAGCTTTGCATGTAAATACATAACCAAGGTAACTTTGTATCATGTACAACCACAAGAGTGGAATCCTAAATTGAATAAGTTATATTCCACTAATGTATAATTTGCCAAAATACATTCTACTGTCATGTGTTACTAAATAAGAACAACAAAAGAGGCAGGTGCCCAGAAAAGAGTGTCCCTAAAGTTAAATAATTCACTTGAGAAAGATGGCTTTGAAGAAAAAAGTGAGTTCAAGGTTATTTTCCCAATATTATTAAACTCAGTCACTTTTCATAGACAGAACATTCTATAGAGACTCAAGGGCATGGTTGAAATAAAAGAGTTACCTCATCTCTATCCACAGGGAGAAAAGATCATGGAAAGAAATGGTGCCTCAAGAATCTAGGATACCATGAAAAGGGGTGTTGAGTAGCTGCATAACATTCCTAGTTACGGGACCTTTTCTGAATTTTGGAAGCCTATGACTCCTTGTGGCCTAGGGACCACCCATCCATACACATATGCCGTCTGGATCCATATGCCATCTGGAGGCTGTTAGAAGCTGTAAGTAATGCAGCAGAGGAGCTGGCTGCTTATTGTTATAATACAGGGGCCACATGTGCTACAGAATCTCCATGTCTGGAACTATGAGGAGATGTCGGGTCCATAATCCTTATATTTTCTACATCCTACAGTGGAGTCTTGGACGTTCCCCCTGTTATCAATGAGTTCTGTGTCCCTGGGGAAATGAACAGTCCTCCTCAGAAACTGAGCTGACTGAAGGCTTCCAGCAGCCTCATGCCAACCCAGCTCAGGCTCAGGAAGGAGTGTGACCAGCAGGGCCTGCTGCCCATTGCTGTGTTTTCCACACTCTCCTCTAAAATTCCTCCTTCTCAGCAAGGTCTGTTTCAGTTTTCTCAACATTTCTCCCACGTGTCTGTTCTGCTTCATCTCTCCGAGAGCACAGCACATCAGTCTCTCACCATTGGTGTCCAGAATCATCCACTCTCCTCCTCACTACTTTCTCTGGTTGTGAAGTTCCCCACATATCAAGGGTCTCATCAGGCTTACTTTTGCTAAGATACAGCTTCACAGTGTGACCCACACTGGCCTCAAACTCTTGGTCAAAAGAGACCCTCCTACTGGGACCACATGTGTGCCACTGAGCCCAGCCTCACTAGTCTTCTCACTCAAAGTCCTGCTCTTAACATGTTCTCACTGTGCTTGTGCAGATTTCATTCCTATATCCCCCTAAATAATTCCAACTCCTCATCTTGCCTTTGAAGTCCTAATTATTGGTGCCACAAGCTTATCCAGCATCACACCCCAAATCTCCCACACATCATCCTTCCTTGGACGCAGGCTGTCTCCTCCCTGGCTCTTGCTCAGCATCATGTGGCTTCCAGCATTCAAGTCTTTGTCTCCAGGTGATGCTCTCTGCCTGTCATGTACTGTGTGTCCCAAAGTCTCAGTTTGGGTATCATTAATTATCAGTCACTTAAGACAGTAAGTAAGATGCTATGATAGATCCTCTTGGCCTGAAGGGTGAACTGTCTTAAACCAATATACCTGTTTGTGACAGCAATGGTCAAGCACAGAAAAGATTTTAGAGGTGGAAGAACTGAAAAGTGGCCACTGACACAAGAACTTCTTCATGGACTCTTGGCAACTTGACAGTTTCTTCTCAATGTCTTGTAGGGCATGCTTACTACCAGCCGTTCTGTCATTAGACAGTTTTGGTGGGAAGGACAACTCCTTTTACATATCCCACCCCTGACACCCTGACCCATTCCTTTACATGATTTCCTGTTTAGTCTCCTGATATCACAAACAAATCTGCTCTCCTTTAATCCTTTAAATCTCTTCCTTCATTTCTTTGAGGCTGGATCCCTCAGTCATCACTGTGTAGATTGTCTGTCTGCACTCGTCCAAACCTCCAGCCCTCCTTCATGTAGCGTCTATTGTGAAAAGGGCCATATCTATCAAGGCCCTCGGGAAAGTCTTGCCTTCCCACAGGATATTCCATTTAAACTACTTCAAACTCAGAATGAAGGACTTTGGGGCAGTTTAGTCTCAAGGTGCCCTTATTTCAATGTGGACTCTCTGCCAGTCCCATGAATGACCACAGAGCCAGGTCTACCCGCCAGGTCATCTGCAATGAATATTTTAAACCAGGGTAAGAATGGTGTCGTGTTTTCTGTTGCTTGCTTTAAGCAGGGAGGAACCCTGCTGACACTTTTCAAGGTTTACACTAGAAGATCCTCTGCCATCATAGGAGATATTGAAGCCATGTGTCAAACATGCTAATAGTTGGCAAGGTGGGAAAGTCCTCAACAAAAGATCAAGTTGTGGCTTAGTTACATTCATGCTGGTTCTGCAGGGCTTTCTGTGTATCTAGAGGATGGGTCTGAGCAGAGTGGGTGGCACTACTACTGTGGTCACTGCTGTGCCCTGCTCACAGTATTCACGTTAGGGTCAATGAACCCACACAGGATGGATACTTGTATACGTAGGATGCTCCTTTTCTTCACCTCAGACTCATGTATAAAGGAGAATGTATGGAGAGAATGGATGAGGCACTGGCTCTTCCCATGGACACAGTACACTGACTGATTAACACCTCAAGAACCCATGCCAGAGGCCTTAGGAGTTCTTTGTCCTAAAGAGGCAATGTTTCTGTTTCTGTTTGAAATTATCTCAAAAACATTTGTAACAAAAAGAATCAGGTATGGGTGAGCACCCAACCCAGCCTAGTCCTTGAAAGATCAGACTGCACAGCAGTAGAAACACGGTAGCTGAGGAATGGGACAGACAGGGGGCCTAGGTTCCCACCACACTCTAGGGGTGATCTGGGGGCAGATTAAGTGACCTTGCTGAGTCTCAGTGTCCTCAGCTCTATTGTAGAGATACCACTAACTATTGGATAGTGTCTCTTGAGGATTTAAAGGAGTAGAGTGTATACAGAACGCACTTGGCAGTGGTCAATGTTCACATATGTTTTATTTCTGTTTCTCAAGTGCTGTGACACCGAGAATAAACTTTTGCATAATTGCACCTCAGCTGAGATGGGAAAAAGAGAAAGAAGATGGTCACACCATGAAAAGGCATTTACTAAAACAAAGGTTGGAAAATAAATTTTCTCACAATTAATTAATAAAACAGTCTGATATAGTAAGACATTAGACTTCTGCTTTTCCTAAAAATTGACTTAATGAGTAAAGACTCCCAAGAATTTCAAAGGCTTACCTGAGGAAAAGTTCAAGTCTACCTTGAGTGAGAGGAAAGAAGAGTTGAGTTTTTTCTCTACATACTCTACGAAGCTGCTATCTCATAGGGCTCTTGTTCACCAAGAGTGATATTTCTGGAAATTGTGGAGAGAAATGCTCTCTGCTGTCTGAATAACTGGTTCAGTTCTCCATCATGTACACTGGCCATTGACAGTTTACATGAGAATATAACTCTCAGACTGAGCACATGACTCAACCTATAATCTCTGGAGGACAAAATCATTTGTGCTCCTTAGGGTGGAAAACTATACTAATGTATAGGGGAACAGAAATGGGAATGTTTAATTGAGGGAAAGCCTTCTTAGAGGAAGTAGAGAAACTGAGTCGGGATGGAAGAACCATAAGGGATCTCCACAATGCTTTTATAAATCTTCTATCACATGCAAATAAGAGGGGAAAGCATAGGTCAATAAGTGCAATTTACAAGGACACTGCAGAAGGAATGACGTGACCCCTCTAAAGACTGAGTCTGACCAACTCTTGTTGGGAACAGGCTGTAGTGTTGGCCGTTGAGGTGCCAGTGATCCCCTCCTCCTAACTCCAGTCTACCTGCACATCTATGGCTGGCACATTGCAGACCAGGACAAAAGAAACCTGACCTGGCAAGGAAAATAACCAAGCTTCACATCCACCTGCCCTCTGCAGCTTCTCTGAAACAAAATGAGTCTCCTGGCCCTGCATGCACAG
>CM053400.1:93843336-93853832 GCA_028644305.1 Xerus rutilus | reverse complement strand
ACAGCTGACTGTAGGCTCATCCGATGGGAGGACAGAGCTTGTGAGAAGTTCTTGTGAGTCAGATGAATCAGGATGACCAGAGGGTGGAAAACACTTTTCATCTGGCAGGAGCTCATTCTCTTTCTCCTCCTTCAGTTCATTGTTGAGACTGTTGAGATGGGGAAGAACAACAGATGAAATCAAGGTGGTTTAGAAACTAAGAGCCTCCCTGCTGGTCCTGATTCCAAGCTGAAGGTTAGAGTCTCCAAACAGGTCCCTCCCTTCAAAAATGATCCAGGAAACCATTCTCATCTGATGGACATAGTTTAGGTGTAACGGTATGAGAGAGGGAGAGGGAGAGCCATCAGTGCCCAGTTCACTGGCCAGATAACACAAGCTGATGAGGAAGGAGGCTCAACTCCTCCTATAAGGCACAGCCACACAGGGAGCACACAATGAGAAGCACAGCAGGGGTCAACCTTGTGCATAAAGAATGGTGAATTTTAGATACTGATGTCTGAGGAAAGTCTCCTGAATTGAAGAGTCTCAGAGACGTTCTGCCTTCTTTTCACATCAATATTGTGACGTGGTATCATTTTTATTCTATTTACTTTTCTTGCTATGGCATACCTGTCCATGAGCTCAGGCCAACAGTACAGAAATTATTTTGGGGTCTCATTCTGAGTTTAACCTTTACAAAGTGATCATATGATTTCTATAAGAGCTAGAAGTGCCCAGCGCTGCTCAATTCTCCTTGATCGAACTAAGTCTTACAATACCATAAAGAAAACAGAGAACCTTGCTAACAGGCCCCATCATCTTGGGTTGGATCAACAACTTCACTGCACTCAGCAGTCCCACCATGCCTTTGTTTAAGAAACCTGTGACTACATTTGACCTCTTGTTCTGTACTTTTAGAATTCCTGCAGCCCATTTATTTTACCCATGCTTAGCCCCTGATCATTCATTGTTACCTGGAATCCAGTGACTCTTCATCACTGTCCCCATTGTCATGGTATTCTGTAAACATATTCAGAAATGTAGAGGTTACTAAATAATTCCCCATCACTCACTCCAATACAGACACCTAAATGAGAAGATGACATAATTTATGTATCCATAATTCAGGGAGCAATTAAGGGAACTATACTAGAACAACTCACATGCTCAATTTAAAGACATGGTCCAGGATGCTACGCTGATCCATCATGTGCAATATTTGTGTGGATCATTTTTATGGAATGCTCTTCATTTACTTGTGCAAAGTCCAAATGCATTTTGGTCTCTTGATCCCTGGATACTTGCCCAGGTTCTTCTAGATTTCACTAAGTGCACCTTTCTTTCTTCCTTCCTTGCACAAAGCTCATTCCAAGACTTAGTGGCACTGTGCCCCCTCACAATTCTCAAATAGAACCAGTTCCATTCACTATAAAAAGGATTAAAATCCTTGAGCCTCATTTCCCTCAATATTGGGGATTTTTTAAGGATCTTAAAGTTGACTTTGGCAGCATAATAGAGGGAAACCTCTTTCAGAACTGTTCTGGTATAAACCAATATTTCTACCACCTGATTCTAGCATTTTAATGGAAGTAAATGAAAACATTTCAATATTCTCTTCTCTTTTTTCCTCTTTGATACCAGAGATAGAACTCAGGGGCACTCGACTGCTGAGCCACATCCCCAGGTCTATTTTTTATTTAGAAACAGGGTCTCACTGAGTAGTTTAGCACCTAGCTTTTTGCTGAGGCTGGCTTTGAACTCACGATCCTCCTGCCTCAGCCTCCCAAACCACTGGGATTATAGGTGTGCACCACTGCACCCAGCTCAATGTTCTCATTCTGCCATGGCCTCAATCAACTCTGATATAGGAACCAGGACAGCTGGTGAGATGTTACTAATGGAAGGATGGCATATCAGACACTTTGGTCCAGATAAAAATAGACACTAATTAGGGGCTGGGATTGTAGCTCAGTGGTAGAGTGTTCACCTTGCATGCGTGAGGTACTGGGTTCAATCCTCAGTACCACATAAAAATAAATAAATAAAGATATTGTGTCCATCTACAACTAAAAAAAATTTAAAAAAATAGATGCTAATATTAGATTTAGGTGGAATATACAAAGTTTCTCAAGTGAAAGCATACTTGGTGCTCCCAAGGGCACAGATATCTTGATCATTCATCAGTATTGCAGGTAAGTGGCTGTAGCATTCCCATCAGGGATAATTCCAAACACAGGGTATGAGTGTGTGGGACTGGAGCTCAGAACTGAGGTGCCATGATACCATCTCCAAAAATACAGGTAAAATTACCATTATCCTTCAACAGTCACATAGACTCAAGAACAGTGTTCAGACTTGACAGCAAGACAGTTGGAGGAGAGGGGAGATGTCCCACTGTAAATCACTCTCTGTTGGACAGAAGACAGGGTATCTGCTTGTGGCAGAGCTGTCACAGCTTGTCAGTACACCTTCTCTCTCACCTCAGCCTGCACTGATTCACATCCTGAATTGTCCAATGAGTGCCAAGGCGGGAGAGGTGTGGCTGGAAATAAGAAGAGTGCAAGCTGTGTGACCCACTTGATGTCTGCGCTTCAAACCTGGTTCTAGTGTTTAAAACCAGTGAATAACCACAGGACCTGCCTGCAGGGAGATCCCTCTATCCACACATGGCTGAGCTTAAACAACAGGCAGACTTCCTGGGGAGCCACCAGGAGCCTTATTCTCCCTGTAAGTGAAGTACTTACTGGCCACATCCAGAGTAGAGTAAACCACATGCTCTTCAGAGAGGGAGGCTGGACTCTTGGGAGGCTGGTGGGACTCACACAAGTTGTGGCAACTGTAAGGAGCCAAGTATATCTCATCCAATGAGTACAACAGCACATTGTCCATTTCCTCATTCTCTTGTAGCTCCATGCTGAGTCAAGGATATAAGGAGAAAAGAATGTTAAAAAACAAGAGATTAGACTTTACCATTGCTCGGCAGGTCATGACTGGGATCCTCAATGAGAAATCGCAGAAGGAAGAGTGGCTACCCCTTCAAAGAGAAGGATCAAAAAACTCTCCCCTCTGACTAGTCCAGAATGTGACTTTTATGGGATTTTAAGAAGGGGGTAGAGTTGGAGAGAGGGCACCCAAGTGGTCAGTGCACTGGCCACATTACATGCTGATGAGGAAGGAGACTTGGCTTTCCTTGTGGAATCCAGGCATGACAAGCCACAATGACAGCCCTAAGTGTATTTTGTTACCCTTTCATGCAGGGTTCTAGTAAACTATTTCCTGAGGTGTTACAGGCTCCAAATGATCATGGCTATTCTAGGCTTTGTTCTAATATTGTGATTTAACTTGAATTTTCCTGGATCTGTTCACATATTCTGCTATGTGATTACAGCCCCATAAAATCAAGTCTAGCCTGAAAGCAAAAGAATGTGCATCTCCTCCCAATTTCCTTGTACAGGAGAGTGTGTTGGTTCAACCTGGGTGCAGGAAAATCTGACTTTAGTTTACCTTTGGTTAGACTGTCTCTAGGTTACTAAACTTCAAAAGGTAATGGAAGCTGGAAACCAAGAGAACCATAAAGAGAAAAACAGACCCACTTTCTGGTTAGTAGAATAGATGAAACAGACATAGTCAGTACTTTCTGCATTCCCGGGACCTGAGATCTCCAGATGTCACCCTTGCATTCAGATTCACCTGGGGTCTGTTGGCGCTTCCTCTTCCACTTGCTCCTGATTGTGTTGACTTTCTGCGAATACATTTAGACAGAAATGGTCACAACAAAACCCTACTTATGACCCATTACCAACTCTCTGCCAATTTATACATAGGGTGTGTTGGGTATTGGTGTGGGGAAAAGATTCTCTTTGAGGAAGACCCGAGGAAATCTCAGCTGTGTCTTCTGAATAATGGAAAGACTTCTTGGGCAGAGAGTTCCATTTGGTCAATGAATATCACAACACCTCTGAGCTGAATTTCATGATCAGCTAAAACTATCTTTAATCCAATGATCAGGAAAAACTAAATAAAGAATGGCTGCTGGAAGTTTCAACACTCAGAACTTACTCCATCAGATAGGCTGCTTAAGTATGGTTGATTTGAGATTATATACTGAGACTAAACTGATGAATGGAATCACAGATTCTCCAAGAGGAAAGACCTTTTGTGCTACATACAAAACAGGATACTTTCTAATAAAGGAGGCAAAGAGTGCCAAGGTCCAAGCCATGCCTTCAGGAAAAGTTCCAGACACATTAATGAGGGATCATGTCAACAGTATAGCTAATGACATAGTCAAGATGTTAACCTATTTGGACAGTCACTAATCCTTAAAGTATACTTTCTGTTTAGGATAAAACGTTAGCAAGAACATTGTAGGAGAGATTAGTTTCCCAGGTTGGAAGAATGAGGTCATGCAGACCCCTGTTGTGCATATGCATCAATGGTGCCTGAGAGTAGGTTATAATCTCTGTAACTCCCCCACTCTGGTTAGTAGTAGGTTTACCATCCTGAATTTGCCACTGGACCCTCAGAATTATAACACCACGTGTGCATTTCTCTTTTAATAGGGTACTCATGAGCTACATCTAGAGAAGGGGAGACTTCATGATCACCTAACAGATCAGCACTAGAGCAGGGAGGTTGGTAGATATCTGACAAAGCAGAATGGCTGGAGGAAGTCTTATAGCCCTCATCCAATGAGTCCTGCAGAATTTCTTTCACTTCCTCCTCCTCTTGTGTGGCTTTTCTCAGCCTGGGGAGATAAAGAGTACAGTTAAACCAAAAGGATTAAATATAATAGTCCCATGTGGTCTGAACAGAGGCCTAAGGGAGTGGTCATAGAAGGGCAGGGGACTCCTTTCAAAGAGAGAGAAAATGATCCTCCCAGGATGTGGGCAGGGTGCAGATGTCTTCATGGCAGGAGGCAGGAAGAGAGGCTCAGTCTACTGGATAGAAATGAGCTGAGCAGGATGGAGACTCCACTCTCCCTGTATGAGACAACCATGACCCACAGCATACACAGAGATCGGAATATATATATATATATATCTCCCCCAAGGCTATGACATCCTTGCCAACAAACCTGTGTCAACCACAAAGAAACTAGATAAACATCTCAGCCTCAGTTGATCCATACGAGAGAGGCGATGTGGATTCTCTGAGTTAAAAAGAATTTAGTTAGGCTGATTACTTCTACTTGGATACAGACCAGAACCACAAAGAAGATCAATGCCTTGTTAAAAGATGGACTTCTTATGTGGTTGACGTAGTCATGCCAGCAGCTTTTGTTTGCCTTTGCATGTGAATTGTGTGGCTACTTTGGATCTCTTGGTTTGCTCATCTGGGGACCCTCCTCCTATTTAAGCCATCCTCTTCCAGGCTCTTAATATTCATTTTACCTGGGAGCCAGTAATTCCTGTTCTTTTCCACTTTCCTCCTCTGCACCACTCTCTGAAATCAAATTCAGAAATGTCCAGTTAGTCATGAGTAGCTCCACATCACTCACTGCAAACACAGTGGAGGCCCTGATCATGGAGACATAAATTTCAATGTAGGACCTATTGGATGAGCTTGAGGTTCTTCTCTGGACGCAGCTCATGAGGACTCCATTAAAAGGTGAGCTGCACTATTCCAACCATATTTCTCATGACCCACTGAAATCCATGGTCATGTTCAGAGGACTGACTGGAGTGGACAGGCAGCAGGAACACAGGGAAGCACTTGGTAAGTCACAGACCACTGCACTTGCTGACTACAACCTGAGACTGAATCGCAGGAGGGTGCAATGCTTCCGCACCCCCACCTCACCCACAGGGCTCAAATAAAACAGAACAATAAATCTTACAGGACTATAGACTCAGACTTTAAGCCACACTGGAGTAGAAAAATTAAAACAGTAGAGGGAATAGGATTCATTGACACGTATAGCTAAAGCATACAAAACAAAAAACACCACAGCCTATTCCCTGGGCAAATACAAAGAGAACGACAGTATAATTTGCATTTTCCTCCATTCGTGACATCCAACTTATCACATGTGGCTCTTAAGCCAAAATTTAAAAATACAGTGAGAATTAAAATAATTTTCTCAAAGACCAACCAGACATTTTAGAGTCTTCAGATCAGAAATTTAAAGCCATTCATAGGAGAAAGGAGACTTTTTAATAAGTGGTGCTGGAATAAATGGACCTTTGTAAACTTCAAAAATGAACTGGACATAGAGCTTCCACTTTTTACAAGAATTGAATAATTCACACAGGTGTAAAATACAAGTATTTTTTGTAAATTTCCTCTAGATGACAAGGAAGAAAATCTAATCTAGGTGAACTTGGGTGCTGTGGGATTGTTCATGGTGAAGGAAGCATGGAATACGGGGAAATTATTCTCTGGGCCACTGCACACTGAAGATACGTGACATCATACATTTTCCAAAACCCATAGAATGTACAATGAGTGAAACTAATGAAGTCAATTAGTCTTTAATGTTAATAATTTATCAATCCTGCCTTATCAGTAATGACAAATATAACAATTTAGCCCACACTGGGTTCCTGGGAAAAAGTCTCTCCATGAAACATGTTGGAAGTATAAAGTAACATTCCCATCATCAGATGCTACTATGTCAAGGTCTTAAATTCCAAAGTCTGAGGTTCTATATCTGTTTTAAGCGCACTCTTGAACATTTCATTCCCACACATGATAACTCTAAATACTGCCTCTTTTCTTCTTATAGATGAAGAAATGGAAATTCAGGAGAAATAAAATGATCCCTGGCCCACTACCAGTAAGTGAAGAAGCCAGGCTTGAAGGTGGGAAACTCTCACTCCTGATCCAGAATGATTTCAGTCTAACAACAGCCTCCTGTCACATCCCTCTTCTCTACTTCAACATGTGATGGATGCCGCCTCCTCAACTAGAGGCCACATTCCATCAGGGTGGAAGGACACAGTTGGACTTCCTTGGGGTGCAATTATCTTCTGTGTTCCCACTCAGGCAACCTTGACTATACCATGCCCTAAATTTGAAATGGAAAACAAAAGAGCTGCTGAAAATGTCACTTTGTGAGTGGAGCATCCTGTGCTCCAGAACCATGATGCAGCTCATTGCAATTAGGGCCTGGAATCACCCTACCTGGGCTGAGTTTGAGGACAAGGCCATCTGCTAGCCTATACACTGAAACTAGCAGTTCGTGCATGTCCTGTAATTGGTGGCTTTCAGAACTGTCCAGAGTGAGGAGTTTCCACAGATGCTGACGGATATGAAAAGATATCTCTTTTCCCTGATGTAATTTGTTCCTCAATCGAGAGAGCTCCTGGGTCCAATCTTCCATGATGATACTGGATTGTCTGGGGCAGAACAGAGAAAAATTTAAGCCTGCAAAATTGAACAACAGGTTATATGGGCTTTGACAGAGATTCCTGTGTGAATATCTCCAAGAAGTCTTCTAAGAAGAATTCTCCTTGATTGTAGGGAAGTTGGGGGAGAGGGAGCAAAGCACACTCTTGTATCAGAATGTGCTCTGTAAGATTGCTAGACATCCCCTCACCCACTGTTGTTTAATTGGAGGGGCATCTTCCTGAATATCCTTCATAAAGATGTCTCTTCAGTACGCACTTGGCCAATGACATTTCTTCATGGAAATATTGCATTGTGCCCAGATGGGATGTAAGGCACAGACATAAAATGTGTCCTGAACCACACAGCTGGGGTTAACGGGAACAATGAAAATAAATCAACAGATTAAAGGAACCAACAATCTTCTGAGAGAAAGGTTACTGAGCCTTACTCTGTCAGGAGGTGATTGGGACTAAGAATAAAGGAGGCAGCGTGTGCACATCATGGTCACACAACTAGGTCGCTCACTTTAACTTCCTTATTTTATATTTGGTGAATATATTAGCTCAGTGCATTTTGAAATAATGAAGCTTTTCATAACAACATAATTTTGGACCATCGTGTACCACATTATTTGTTCCCTAATTCTTTTATAAATATTTGTGAGGCATGTGCCTGCCATGGGACTTTGTGCTCTTCCTGCTCAGATGAGCTCTTACTTCTCCCAGCTGAGCTGCCTTAATTCAGAGACTCACATACCTTCCCTCCTGCCTGCACTGTGCACAGCCCCCTTACCTTAGCTTCTCAGCTGCCAGCTCCCCATCACTGGACTGCATCTTCTCCCCCAGCACGGAAACAATTAACTCATTGTCCTCTTCACATTCTAAGAAGAGATAAATGTGCCTTCCTCAGTGGACAGCTGCACATGCTACTCTGGGTACTGCTTTCAGAGGAGGAGGTAGGCCCACCCCAGGGGCAACAGGAACTGCAGTCCCAGGCTTTATGCAGGGATCTCTATTGCTTGAAATTTCCTCAAATACATAGCATTTGATTATTACCACTTTAAAGATGATGAAATAGAAGCTCATAGACATAGCAAATGTCATGAGAGGATAATTCAATGTATTTGGCAGGCAGTGTCACATCTGACTGTGAATGGACAACTGTAATTACCAAAACTACAGCCCCTTAAGTCAAAAATCAAGCTGGGAATGAAGCATTGATTCCTTCTACACTCAGGAAGACCCCAAGGACTACAGGGCTGAAGGTTCCCTTGTCCTCAGAATTTCAAGAGTAAGCAAACCTGTCCCAGATAAAAAATTGTATCTAGATGTTCTTGGGGTAGGGCTTAGGACTATAAGTTCATGAAAGAAATATGTCCAACACAAATAAAGTTTGTATTAAATGAGAAGTAATAGAACAAGGAACTGTCCCAGGCAGTGATGTAAGATCTTTAAGAGAATTAACACGTATATACATTAAAAATCATAGATGTACAATTATGATTTACCATATGAGCAGAGTAGGAAACTGAGGGGCAGAAAATGCAAAACCCTTGGTTACAGCCCAGGTGACTGGCTGGTGCTCATATGCTACACACAGTTAACCCAACAGGTTCTTTTGAGATATTTTTCAACATCAACTTTTTTTTTTGAACTAGGGATTGAATTCAGGGGTATTCGACCACTGAGCCACATTCCCAGTCCTATTTTTTTGTGTTTTATTTAGAGACAGGGTCTCACTGAGTTGCTTAGCACCTTGCCATTGCTGAGGCTGGCTTTGAACTTGTGATTCTCCTGTCTCAGCCTCCCTAAGTCCTGAAATTACAGGTAGGCATCACCGTGTCTGCCTGTAACATCAAGTTGTTCCCTACAATTATGATTCTGAGAAAAGACATTAATGTAGTCTGCCTTGTTCCAAAACTCATTTCTTGAATTCCTTAACAAGCTTCTTTACTTACTTCTCTGGTATTACTTTCATATGAAAAATTATACCACTAGTTTTTGAAAAACAAGTTGGTGTAGGAAAATTTGAGCTCATTGGTGGCAAGGTTCTTTCTAATCATAGCAATTACCACAGGTCCCTGTTTCCGTGATTCCTTTAGTCCCAACAGCTCACCTTACTGAAAAGGGCAATGGGCTCCCATTTCCTGGCTAACTATGGGAAGGGAGAGCCTGCTCTGCAGCACAGCTTGGGTTTCCCTGGGGCTGGTGGTCTCCCCTTATCTACCCTTATTCTTACTTTGACTTAGAGTGTGGTACAGATTCTCCGATATTCCAGGAACAAATTGCACTGCAGGGAAAAGTCTCTCCTGCATTCCTGTGAAGAGCCTGTGACTCTGGAAGCAGGGATTTCCCCTCACCCACAGAGTCCCTGGCCTTATGGTGTCACTTCTGTATACCACAGTTTCCGTTAGCAGCAGACTGTCTTCAACTCCCCTAAAGGAGGTCTGTGCACTGTCACACTGGTTCCCAGTATAACCAAAAACGCTGTCGTATTAGTACTCAACAGAGGCTTGAACTGAATGGAGGCTCATTAGTCCCAGACATTCAGACCAACACGCTTATTATATGTCTATAGGATCTGATACGGTACAGGCAGGATCCTAATAAAAATGGTATGAGCTATTGTTGCATGCCCATGCCTCCAGTAGAAATCAGTAGCTAGGAATTAACTCACTCGCTTCACTGTAAATTAGAAGTTGCTATAGTCTTTGTGTCTCATTATTTCATTGTCAGTAAACTGAAGGCAAAATACCAATTTCTATACCTTCTAGAAATGTGCTAACAATGGGATTTATTTTGATGAAAGAAAGGAGAGAATAAATTTTGGAGAAAATCCTCTTTTCATAGGAGAAACAGATGATCATACCTCACTTTAGTAACTATAAACCTATCTGCAACTTACGATATTTTTCTAGCTGACTGGCCAGGACATAAGCCGTAGATTTACATATGAGGAATTTTTCTTTCAGATCTCGGAACTTCTGTTTGCTCTCTTCTAATTCAGAGCACAGTATCTGGACGACTTCGTCAGGGTTCACTTCTGCCCCTCCACCAGGGGAAGGGCTGGCGTATACTGCCATGATGGTGTTTGTAGCAGTATACGTACAGCCAGGGCCTGCAAAGAAGAAACCCAAACATGTCATGAGTTAAAAACAAATGAACCCAAGTAGGATTCATCAGGAC
>CM053400.1:93777448-93843236 GCA_028644305.1 Xerus rutilus | reverse complement strand
TTGGGCTGAGTGCGCTAGGTAACAGTCTAACAGAATTAGAAGGTGGGAGATGTCATGGAATGTGGGGAGCCCCTCCCTTCCAGTGGCCTCCTCCAGGCTGATCCACTGGTCTTTGCAGAAGGTCACCACAGATGTGGACCACCACTTATCGGCCAGTCTCAGTTGTGTACCCTCATGCCAATATTACCAATTTCTCTTTGCCCCCGCCCCCCAAACTTACCATATTTCACACTTCTCCTAAGTGTGTATGTTGAGAATCCTCAAAATAAAAATGGTTTCCCAACAAGTTAAAGTGTCTACAGGGCTACCCAGTGGTCACCTCATCATTTCTTTAATATTCAAGTGGATCTTAAGGCTTTTCCTCAAGTGAAAAATGCAAAACTGCCAATGTAAAACAGTCATGATGTTCTTCTCTGACTATCCAACCATTATTTGTAAATCCATTAAAAATATAGAACAAAGAGCACTCTATAATACTAAAAAAGTAAACTATGAGTGTTTGAAACTGTTTTCTGCCCTTTATCAATGTTATTTTGTTATACTCCATTTTTATTTTGGCCTCTTTTCTCTCACTGGGACATCTGTTGGTATATAAGGCTCTAAAGGAATTCCTCACTTCCATTACAAAAGTTCCAATTGGCTCAGGCAAATACAGGATGAATTTGGTAGAGAATGGTTGCAGAGCATAGACTACATACTAAGTGTTCATTGGGTCCAAAGTTTTGCTGCACTCCTTTTCTAAGAAATAATGCTAATCAGAGCCAGCTCACATGCTCTTTTAGAAGCCCCAAGTCCTTTTTCCACTACCATCTGCCACTGCACAAACTCGCCCTCCTCCAGTGTCCACTAACCTGGGATGCCTTTCCTTTCTTGGCCCTAGAGTCATAGCCATTCTTCCAGCTGGTTTAAGTGCATGCAGGGCCTCCGGTTTCTGTGAGGTCAGTGCAAGTCTTTGCTCCTTGGTATATGGCCACCAACTGGGTCACTTAGGGATGTATTTTCTCCATAAGTCAATAAGGAGCTGCTAACTGCAGTGATATTCTCTCACTATAGAATAATTAACCTCACTCATACATTGAATTCCTCTGGCTCCATTTTCTGAGCAGGATTGGACCTTGTTGGAATGTTACTGCACAAACACATATTCAGGCTTTCCAGACCATCTCTGTGCAGCTTCTCTTGATTTTGCTACTACCTAAATATGATCCATGAATAGAAACATGGAGGGGAACCATGCTAAGTATTTGTGAACTCTCAACTGTGTGACAGCATTGGAAGAGATTTTCCAGATTCCTCTTATGGTAAGTCCTCAGCAGATACAGTCCAGTGCTGAGTGTGCTGTTCACAGCCATCTTCCCTTCACCAGGTTGGGCTATTGGTGTCTGCTATCAGTGTTCTCACCCACTGAGAGCCATGGCTAAATTTGAAGCAGACATTTTGAGCTCCTTTCAGTAAGGACTGGATACCCTTGCTAGCATACCCCAGGGAATCGAGCACAATGCTTTATCTGAAGGGGCTCAGCAAATGCATTCACTGAGTTTAACTAATTTACAATCCAAGTTCTCTAGATAAGTGGAGATTTTACATTTTATATATATGATAGGGTAAATTAAAGACTAAAGCAGGGGTGTTGATTTTTTGCTTCTATAATCACAAAAGTCATCAATTGGCGTCCACCTGAATGTCAGAAAGGCAGGATTTCTGACATTCAGGTCAGAAAATGGCCTTTGGACTGCAAACCTGAAAATTACTTCAATTCTTTCCCCACATTTGAAATGAAGTTTGAGAAAAAACAAGAGCTATACTTTGAGGAATTTGACCAATATTACTTTGTTTTGATGTGGAGAGAGAATGCTGAGGTCTAGAGAAAACATCATGATAACTTCAGCAAGGATGAACTTTTATGTCTTACTTAACTTGCCTGTTTCTCCAGCTGGCCAGAACATACTCAGTAGCTAGTGATGTCATCAGAATCATCTTCAGACCTTGAGAGTGTGTATTTCTATGAACCAAACTGGAGACCAGGTGTTGGTAGTAATCTGAGATGTCACCCATCATTACGCTGAGACCTGTTGGAAATAACCAGTGGGGGGATCAACCTGACTACCAACATGTTTTGATACAGCACTGGCTACATTCACCAATTAGCCCATTGTCAATTCTTTGACCTTCTGGTCACCAGACAGACAGCTCTGTGAAAGCCAAGATGATGTCCTATCCATCTCTGTGCTCACAGTTTCCAGTAAGGCCCAAGCCCTGAGGCACTTAGCCCACAATGAATGCATACAAGTGGTTGCATACCACTGTGATTGGAATGAGGTCCCTTTACAGTGTCATCTAAAGCATTCCAGTTGGCGTCCCCTTCAATGACATCCTGAGTGCCACATACAGAGTCCTGCACATGACTATACATATGGCGCTGAAGACAAAAGTGTCCTCAGAACAGTTTGTGTTTCCCACCTATAACCCGCACTGAACTTCAGGGTTTATAATCAGAGCTCTTGTCAGTTTTAACTTTTTCATTTGTATAAAAGTTAAAGGTTGGCTGCAAAAAAGACTTAAGGGTTGACTTAGTCTTGTTCTAAAAGGCGGGCTTAGAGAAGTGTCCGTGTGCCAATGATTTATGAAGACCATGCCTCCAAGAAGAAAGAGGCAGTAGAGTTGGGGGAGCTGCGAAGAGAAGGCAAAACAGCCTTCTTTGTAGTGTGATTTCAGGGACAGTACCATGTGTTTAACCGATGATTTTCATACTATTTGGACACTTAAGTTGGCTCTGCTTCAGTTAGCAGTTACAGGGAAGAGAAGGACAGCAGCTTTGGGAACAGAAAAGAATTCAGATGTGAAAATAATAGGAGTGAGTCAACCTTATGCATAACCAAAGTTGTATTTTATACTCATCTATCCAGTGAATACAACCTCCTGCATTTGGAAAGTTCCAGAGAACTGTGTCTTCTGAGCCTCTTCCTATCAATATTTTGGCATCATATGATATGTTATTGTTGTTTATGTATCTGCTATTTTTGCTATGGCAGAACTGTCCATGATCTTGGGATAACACTGCAGAAAGAAGTTATTCATGTCATTCTCATTTTAGTGCTTACAAAGGAGGAAGTCACTTTTTTAAGGGGAAAAAGTTCCCAAGACTCCTTAGATGATAAAAATGCCCCACAGAAAATAGGCAATGTAGACTGGTTGAGCAAAGTAAACCAGTGACACCAGCAGATTTGTTTTTACCCTTGCAGCATAAATGCGACTATTTTGGCTGGTTTGTGTGCTACTTTTTGCCTGATAATTATCCTCACCTGAAGATTCCCTGGGGGCCACTGAGTTGAGTGATGCTTTTTCTTCATCACAATGCGCTTCACTACTTCCTACAACCAAATTTATAAAAGCCCACTTAGATATTAGGCAGTTCTACCTCATCTGTTAGGAACACAGTGGCATAGTATTGTGGCAGAGGAATTATCAGTATTAATTTAGAAAGGTCTTGGCATTTCCTTAAAGAAACAGTCTGCCTGGGTATTCTTATCCATGAAACAAAGTGGCCTCAATCTAATGGATCTCCTTAGTAGCATGCTATCTGTTTAATTGGGCAAAGAGAAAAATGTCTTTTTCCCCCTAGATCAACAGAAACTGGAGACAACCGTGAACATTGGGATGCTCCAGCTGTACCTACCTCCTGCCACATGGCTGCTTCTCAGGCTCAGTGATTTACCTCCCAACATGACTTTCATAGAAAACCTACTCATTCCTCTTCAGGGAGGAAAGACAACCCTGTCCCAAGACACTCCATACATCTGGGGACATCACAGGACCCTCCATGCCTGCTTCTATCACTTAATCAGGGAAAATTCTCTCCATGTCACCTCTTAAGGATTCCAGGATACCCTCCATCCCACCCCCAGATTCTACTACTTCAAATCCCTAAACCAAGCCCTGGGAGTGACTTTATCCTTTAGAAACTACATTCATAAACATTCCCTGTTTGAATGCTATAGCTATCATGCAATGTGCATCTTTTTTTAAAAAATGTTTTTTAGTTGTCAATGGATTTTATTTATTTTTATGCAGTGATGAGAATCGAACCTAGTGCCTCACACATGCTAGGTGAGTGATCTACCACTGAGCTACAACCCCAGCCCTGCAACGTGCATCTTAAATAATTTTTGAGATGCGGAAACATAAACCAGGAAGGATAAATCACCATTTTGCCCACAACTAAATCAGCATGTGAATACCTGAAAAGTTTTCTTGGTTAGGCCAGGCTCTTTTCAATCTTACAAAATTCCACCTGTCACATTCTCCTTCCGGAAAGTATGCTGGTTGGATGCTGCCTGCCATCTAAATGCTTTCAGGTAGGAACAGTGTTGGGACAGTATGACCTCTACCCAGTAGACCTATCTATTGTCCTCCCACTGAAGCAGTCCTCATCATTCAAGACTCCAAACAAAATGCAGATACCAGGAGAGCAGGTACAAATATTACTTGCCTAATGGAGTCTCCCATGAGCTGGGCACTTGGAGCAGCTTCCTATGAGCAGGGCCTCTGGGCACCTTACCTAGGCTCAGCTTGTGGACAAAGTGCTCTGCCAGCTTTCACTCCTCAGCCAGTTGTTCCTGATGGCCCTCAGGGTCATGCTGGGTCAGGAGGTCCTTAATACGCCTATTGAGGGAGAAAGAAGCATCTTTCCTTTCCTGCGGCTTCTGCCTTACATAGGCCAAATCTGGTGCCTGAACTTCAGTTAGAAAACTGAAATCCTTAAGGTATGATACAAGGGGAAATTTATAATTAGAACTCAATGAATGATGGAATATTAGGACTCTGAGAGAGATTTCTAGGACAATATCCCCTTCAAGCTTTCAAACCAGAATTCTGGTAAACTTTGAGCACCTGTGCATACATTTTTGCACTTGCCAGTTTACCTCCTGCAGACTAGTAAACAGTCAACCTTAGTAGTTTACATACTTTTTGGGTCTTTTTCTTTTAATACTATAAAAATACATTTGTGCTTCTGTGTAGATCTATACATTTAAACATATATATGTATATGCATACACACATGTATGTATGTATAGATAAAAACACACGTATGTATACATATATATCTAACTGCATTCGTTGCTGTGAGATCCCTACTACAGAAGATGAAGTATGTGGAAGGAGGTCTGAATTTAACCCTGCCTTTTGAGCACACATGAGAAGGTGGATGGCACCTGGGAGTACGGGAAATCCCGAGACCGACTGGTTCAGAGTAACTCTACAAATACCAGAGAAAAACATACAAACTATGTGGGCAACGGCATTGTTGTCTGGGTGAATAAAATAGGTAAAATCAGCAGTTTGTGTGTATCTCTGTGTCATGGACGTGGCTATTTCTCTCTGTCCTTCCAAGAACCCTCTCCATATTTGACCTGTCCTGCTCATTCATTTTGGACAGTGGTTTTTCTTCTTCCTCATTTTCATGATTAACTACAAATTCAGAAATATTCTGTCAGACATGAAGTACTTCTGTGTCACCCTAGCCTACCTGGGCATGGCAACATAAATGTTTACTCATGAATTTAGGAAGTACTATTTAGGAAGTACTACATACTGAGAATTTTAAATAAAAGCCCCATGTTTAATCTTTAAAAGGATGATCTGGTTTAAACTTATGATCCTTCAGAAAAAAATTTTAATCTGGTGCATCACCATAGCATGTTTTGTCTACAAATGGTGACAAGTTCAAATTTCCTTTTGTAGCTTACATCACCAAGGTTCTCTTCTAAATTTCCTCTCCCCTTCTCCATCTGTATCTTCCCACTTGCCAAAAAGCTGGTATCCTGGCAGTGACTCCATGTCCCAACACAGCTCTCACATAGAACTCCCTTCTCTAAGAAGAGGAGGGATAACCCTAGTCCAAGCCCCTCTAAAAATCTCAGTAGCACATTAATTGACAAGTTGACATGTGCTGTGTTATCAGGGAAAATCCTGAATGGAAGTATTTTAGCGTAAACCCACTTTCCTTCACTAACTTCATTGAAATCAATTCCCTATCCAATCTCAAAGGCCTTATCCTTTTCTGAAATGTGTTAGGAAACATTCCCACGTGTTTTGCCACCACTACCATGGTACATCTGTCACCATCTTACAGAAGAAGAAACAGAAATTCAGGAAGGATAAATTAAGTGTCCTGATTTAGTAAAGATAGCACTGAAGATGGTGCCTGAGAAATTACTTCTTCCACCAGAGCTCTCTTCACTCCAACAGCCTCCCTCCCCCACACTGTTGTTTAACACTGGCCTTCACCCCCTGTGGGTTTCTCCTTTGCCTTTCCAACCAAGCCAACTTGACCTTGTCATGGTCCAAATGTGAGATAAATAATAAACCTTGTAAAAATGTTACTTAGAGAGGTTTTAAGTTTTCTGTGACCCAGGGACCATGAAGCTGCACAGAGTAAAAAGGGCCTGAGGCCACTTACCTGGGTTGAGTTGTGGACAAAGTGTTCTGCCAGCCTGTCCTATCAGCAAGATGCTCTCAGAGGACCTGTCCCACGTGGCTGTCAGAGTCTTCCTTGGTGAGGAAGTCCTTGAAAGGCTGACTGAGGGAGGAGGCATCTCTCTCTTCCTGTGACTGTGGGGTAACTGGGTCCCAGCTCTCCAGCCTGAGCTTGACTTAGAACAAAGAATTTCCTGACGCAGGTAGAAGGGAAAACATCAGAATGCACAAAGTATTGATAAGTGAAAAGGACTTGAGAGAGGTGTCTCTGAATGCATCACAGGGGAGTTCTTCAGTGCAATTCTGACTTATTTAATGCCAGAAGTCCATTTATAGTTTTCTTCAACTCTATTTTAGTAAGTTAAGAAATTAATAAGTTTTGCAGGCTTGGCGCGTTGGTACACACCTGTAATCCCAGCACTTTGGGAGACTGAGACAGGAGAATTGCGAGTTCAAAGCCAGCCTCAGCAACAGGAAGGCACTAAGCAACTCAGTGAAACCCTGTCTCTACATAAAAAACACAAAATAGGGCTAGGGATGTGGCTCAGTGGTCAAGTATCCCTGAGTTCAATCCCCAGTACCAAAAAAAAAGTTTTGGCATTTGATACATGAAGCTTAAAGAAAGCAAGCAACACACTTTGAAAACACACTTTGAAATTGGCTGATTGTGTGCAATAGGTACGTAAATACAGCAGATCAACTCTTCTCTGGATCTGGAGGAATATGATATGCAATTGACATATCACATTAATTAGCTTAGCAGCCCTCGATTATCAGAGTTACCTGAGGGCCTTTGACTCTTGTCCTTCATCCTTACTATCTTGTTTGTTTTCTGCCAATAAAACCAGATGGGACCAGCCACATTATACCACTCCTGCGTTACACACTGCAAACACAAACATATAAAAGTTCTCTGGGCACACTGGGATATCCTAAGAATACTGCAGGACAACTTAAATGAAGGTACCCTTTATTTATGAGAAAAAAAACTGGCCTTGTTTTGGGGACCAAGTGAGTAGGTAGTCCTGTTCTGACAAGTTATTGACCCAGATCCATCGTCTGAAATGTGGAAAAAGTCAAGCATGCACTTTTTCCCCCAGAGATCTTATTAAAAGTGCCTAGCTGCCTTTTAGAACACATGGGGCAACTTGCCTCAGCACACACTTTGCTTGATGTTAGTCCATATGAGAAAAGATACTGAAAGTAGATTTAGATGGAAAAGACAACCTCTCACAAGGGAAAGAATTATTGGTGCTCCAAGGACACAGAATCCTTGGCCATTCATGGATTTTGCAGGTGATAGGGTGAAGCCTTCCCTTCACAGAAAATCCCATACATGCGCAAGGAGAATTGGAAACTGAAGCTTAGAGTCTGGGAACCATGGTACCATCTCCAAAAATATGAGTAATTTTGCCATCCTACCTGGACAGATACAAATGCTCAAAGAACACTCTTGAAAACTGACATTTAATAGGACAAGTTGAGAAGAGATAAGGTGGCCCACTGCAAAATCCTCTTTTGGATAGATGATGAGGCATCTGCATGTTGAAGAACTGTCTGAGTTTCTTTGGATACATTCACTCTCCTCACCCTTACCTGCACTGTTCCACACCTTGCATTTGCCAGTGAATTCTCAGGTGGGACAGATGTGGCTGGAAGTAGGAAGACTGCAAGCTACTGACTCATCCAATGTCTGTGCTTCAGACCTGGTCCTAGTGTTTGACTCAAACCAATGAGTAACTGTGGGGCCCGCCCAGAAGCAGATCTCTCTACCCACTCAGAGGGCTGAAATTAAAGAATAGAGGGGCTACCTGGGAAGCCATCAGGAGCCGCCTTCTTCTTTCATAGGGAGTACTCATTGGCGACAACCAGAGTAGAGTAAACCACATGCTCCTCAGAAAGGCTAGATCCTTGAGAAGCTGGCAGAGTGAGACAAAAACTGGAATGAGGCAAAAACACCTCATCCAATGAGTCCATCAGCACTTCATTCATGTCCTCCTCCTCCTGCAGCTCCATGCTGAGACCTGGTATGTAAGGAGAGCAGAATGCTAAAAATGGAAAGATTGGACTTTATAACTACTCACCTGGTCTTGATTGAAACCTTCAAGGAAAAGTTCTAGAAGGTAGAGTGGCTATCCCTTCAAAGCAGAGGAACAAATCAAACCCCTCTGATTAGAGTGTGACTTTCATGGGAGTTTGAGAAGAAGGGTGGAGTGTGAGAGAGGGCATCAGGTACTCAGTGCACTGGTTAGGTAATCCTGCTGATCAGGAAGGAAACTCATCTTTCCCTGTGTGGTTTAGGCATGTCATACCACAAAGACAGCCATAACGGATGGTACAAGCACAATGTCTTTTGCTCCATTTTCCTTGCAGGGTTCTGGTAAATAAAGATTCCTGAGATATTGTTGATTCCAAAAGATGCTTTCTCTGCATCAATTGATAGAATCATGTGATTCTTAAGTCTATTGATGTGATGGATTACGTTTATTGATTTCCATATGTTGAACCAATCTTGCATCCCTGGAATGAACCCTACTTGATCATGGTGCACTAGTTTTTTAATATGCTTTTGTATGTGATTAGCCAAAATTTTATTGAGAATTTTTGCATCTATATTCATCAGGGATAATGGTCTGAAATTTTCCTTTTTTGACGTGTCTCTGGTTTTGGAATCAAGGTGACACTAGCCTCATAGAATGAGTTTGGAAAGGTTCCTTCCCTTTCTATTTCATGGAATAATTTGAGGAGTATTGGAGTTAGTTCTTCTTTGTAGGTCTTGTAGAACTCAGCTGAGAATCCATCTGGTCCAGAACTTTTCTCGGTGGCAAGGCTCTTGATGGCATCTTCTATTTCCTTGCTTGTAATTGATCTGTTTAAGTCATGAATGTCCTCCTGGTTCAGTTTGGGTAGGTCATATGTCTCTAGGAATTTGTTGGTGTCTTCAGGTGTGGGGCATTTAGGCCTTGTTCTTTAATATTTTGACTTCATCTGACTTTGGTCTGGTCACATTTCTTGCTATGAAATTCCAGCCAACAAACTCAGGCTAAGCCTGCAGAAAATGATGTGCATCTCTTCCTAACTGCCTTGCACAGGAGACTGCAGTGGTTCACTGTGAGTGAAGGAAACCTGACTTTTGTTTAACACCATGGGAAAGACTGTCTCTAGGTTATTATAGGTAAAAACTAATGAAAGATAGAAGCCAAGAAAATAACCACCAGGGGGAAAAAATGGATCCCTTTCTTGGTTATCAGAATGGATGGAATAAGTACATTCAGCACTTTCTGCTCTTCCCTGGACCCATGCTCTCAAGAGGTCACCATTACATTCACTATCTATGATTTTCACATTTACCTGGAGTCCACTGGCTTTTTTACTTCAGATTGCTTTGAGTTTCTGCAAATATATTCTGACAGAAACAGTCCTAAGGGAAATTCAACCTTATGCCCCATTACCAATCCTGTGCCAATTTATACGATGAGTGTATTTATGTAATAAAAGGAAACTCAGAGGAAGACACTCAAGGAAGTCTTGGCTTGTATCTGAGAAATGGAAAGGTGTGTTTTCCTTAGTCACTGGTCAGATATCCCTTGTTTAGTCAATTAATAGCATCATATTCTATTTTCTGGATCTGGTGATCAGTTAAAACTATTCAGTATCCCAAGAGAAACTTGAAGACTAGCTTCTAGAAAACTTGTTCTTCAAGAATCATACCTTACTCCAGAAGCTAGTGCTTCTTGGTAGATTTATTATATACTGGGACTGAAATGATATGTGGAATTTACAGACTTTCTATGAGGAAACACCTGTTGTGCTACTGAGAAAACAGGATAATTTCTATTAAAGAGAGTAGAGTCTGTCAGGTTCCATTCCAGGCTTTCTGGAATAATTCTAAAACATTATTAACTATACAAACAATATCTCCAATGATGCAATCAAGAGTACTAACCTATTTGTACAGTGACTAAACCTCAAAGTAGACTTACTGTTCAGGACCAAAAATTAGCAAGAACATTATAGGAGAGATCAACTGTTACAGCTTGAACAAAAGAGATCGTGCAGACCTCTGCTACACATATGTATCAGTAGTGACTGTGAGGCTGTTGTAGTCTCCACAACCAGCCTACTCTGGTTATTCCTGTTCACCATCCTGATTTTTCACTGAACTCCCCAGAAACATGGCTGACTGGAGTATAGTCCCATTTAATGGACTCCCAAGCTGCAACCAGAGAAAAGATGTCATGCTCACCCAACAGGTCAATACTGGAGCAGAGAGCTTGGTGGATGTCAGGCAGTTCACAGTGACTGGAGGGTGTCTTATGGTTCTCATCCAATGAGTCCTTCAGGACTTCTTCCACTTCTTCCTTTTCCTCCTGTCCCTCTTTGCTCAGCCTGGTGTGATAAAGTATATGATTAGACCAAGAAGGACTAGATGCAAGAGTCCCAGGTGATCCTGAAAGAAGCCTAAGGGTGTGGACACAGAATGTCAGGGGCACTACCTTCTAAGAAAAAGAAAATGGTTCACCTCGGATAATGGCAGAGTGCTGCTGCTTTCACGGCAGGACACAGGAGAAGATGCACTGAGTAGAAAATGAGCTGAGCATGATGGATTCTCAAACCTGTTTGATACAACCATGACCCAATGCACACACACAGAACACAACAGTGGCTCCAACTTTTCTATAAATCGTGTCAACTTTTACATACATCAGAAGTTAATGCTCGAGACATTGCAGAATCCCAGAGATTTTGTGCATTCTAAGATTCTTTATATATTGTGAATAGATATCACTTTGTTCTAGTTCCTTGGTATGAAATTCCTGCCAATAATCTACAGCCAACCATACATAAACCAGGCATACATTTCATCCTTAGTTTATCCATACAAGACTACAGACATAGAGTCTGAGTTTAAAAACTTTAGTGAAGCTTATTATTTCTAAGCTCATGAAGCCCAGCATAGGACAGTTCCCCAGAAGAAATGTTTGTCAAGTAAATGGGTGAATTTAGTGTTTGTATTACTTTAAAGCTGAGGATAATCAGGGCTGTAGTCATAAAAAAGACTTGGTAAAACTAAGAAGAGCAGAGAAAATATAGCAAATTGTTGGAAATTGGCTCTTATATTAGAATAAGGTGGTGTCTTTCCTACATTTATTTATCAATCATCTATCTTTATACATATATAAGTATACATATATACACACAAATATATAGGTATTATATTTTATATATTGTATAATTTGTTTTCAAACATGAATTAAAGTCAAATTCTATTTTATAAATTTTGTTGTTAAAAATGGAATTGTACTCTTTCCTCATTTGAAAGAACAAACAATTTAAATCATATTAGCGGGGCTGGGATTGTGGCTCAGTGGTAGAGCGCTTGCCTCACGTGCGTGAGGCACTGGGTTCGATCCTCAGCACCACATAAAAATAAATCAATAAAGATATTGTGTCCACCTACAACTAAAAAATATTTTTAAAAAATAAAATAAAATAAATCATGTTAGGGCTGGGGTTGTGGCTCAGTGGTAGAGCGCTTGCTTCACACATGTGAGACACTGGGTTCAATCCTCAGCACCACATAAAAATAAACAAAATAAAGGTATTGTGTCCATCTATAACTAAAAAAATAATTTAAAAAGAATTTAAATCATATTAGTTTATACATTATCCTTTACTTACAATCTGCCAACACCAAGTGAACTGTTAGGTAGTAACCAAAATCTCTCTATTACATTTTCCTAATTTTTAAACCATTATCTGTAAGAAAGACATTACACAGAACATAGCTACAAAAGGAAGTTATGTAAGTGTAATCTTGATTAATTACATTAAAAATGAGCAGACTTGTCTATGTATACAGTTATTCAAAATAATTGTTTAATAATTTCTTCATTTTATACATGGTTGTCCCTTGATCTGCACAGAATGGTTCCTGGACTTTTCCTTAGGTACTGAGGTGCACTGATGCTCAAATCCCTTAAATAACATGGAATAGTATTTGCATGTGATGTACACACACACTTCTTGGTACTTTCAGTCATCTATAGATTCTGCATAAACCTAATACAATGTAAATAGTATCTAAATAGTTTTTATATTGTATTGCTTATGGAATGACAAATTAGCCTGTACATGTTTAGTATAGCTGTAGCCATGAGAGGCCTGAGTACATACATAATAAAATGATCCACAGTTGATTGAATCCACAGATGTGGAAACCACAGATACGAAGGACCAACTGTACTCAAGTTGCTTTAAGACCATTTTATGTATCTGCATTTGCTTTATTTTAAAATTTTTTTTTAGTTGTAGATGGACACAATATCTTTAATTTATTTATTTCCATGTGGTGCTGAGGATCTAACCCAGTGCCTCAAGCATGCAAGGCAAGCGCTCTACCACTGAGCCACAATCCCAGCCCGTGCATTTGCTTTTATAACAAAGAAAAGCTTTAAAAATTTTTGATGCCTAATCTCCTTTAATAAACTTAATTGAGAGGGTGTGATTTGCTTTAAATCTCGCATTTCCTTTTTTTTAGATTTAAATTTTTAATTAATTTATTCTAATTAGGTATACATGACAGCAGAATGCATTTGGATTCATTGTACACAAATAGAGCACAATTTTTCATTTCTGTGGTTGTACAAAATACAGAGTTACATCATATGTGCAGTCACACATGTACTTAGGGCATTGTCCATCTCATTCCATCATCTTTCCTGTCCCCACGTCCCTTTCCCTCCCCTCTAATCAAAGTTCTTCCATTCTCCCCCTGCTCCTCCCCACATCATGGATCAGCATCCACTTATCAGAGAGAACATTTGGCCTTTGGTTTTTTGGGATTGGCTTACTTTGCTTAGCATAATATTCTCCAACTCCATCCATTTACCTGCAAATGCTATAATTTTATTCTTTTTTAATGCTGAGTGATATTCTATTGTGTATATATACACATTTTCTTTATCCATTCATCTATTGAAGGGCATCTAGGTTGCTTCCACAGTTTAGCAGTTGTGAATTGAGCTGCTATAAACATTAGGTATAGACTGAAGAGTGAGATAGCTGGTGGTTTCATTCCAAGTATTCTAAGGAATCTCCATACTGCTTTACAGATTGGTTGCACCAATTTGCAGTCCCACCAGCAGTGCATAAGTGTGCCTTTTCTCTCACATCCATGCCAACGCTTACTGTTGTTTGTATTCTTGATAACTGTCATTCTGACTGGTGTGAGATAAAATCTTAAAGTAGTTTTGATTTGCATTTCTCTAATTGCTAGAAATGTTGAACATTTTTTCATATATGTGTTGAATTGTGTACCTTCTTCCAAGAAGTCTCTGTTCAGCTCCTTAGTCCATTTATTGATTGGGTTGTTTTTTTGGTGTTAAGTTTTTTGAGTTCTTTATATATCCTGGAGATTAGTGCTCTGATGTGGGTGTGTGTGGCAAAAAGTAGCTCCCAGAACATAGGCTCTTTCTTCACCTCATTGATTGTTTCTTTGGCTGAGAAGAACCTTTTTAGTTTGAATCCTTTCCATTTATTGATTCGTGCTTTCATTTCTTGAGCATTAGGAGTCTTAATAAGGAAGTCATGGCCTAATCCGACGTGATGAAGGTTTGGACCTACTTTTTCCTCTATTAGGCGCAGGGTCTCTGCTCTAGGTTTAAAATTTTTGTGAAGTGTAAATATTTGTTTTATATCCATTTAAAATATAAACCTAGTTGCTTGTAAAGTATAATTGTTTTCATAATCCTCATTTTAAAATTAAAAGGAACTGATGATTTTACAGTAAGATTGCTTAATGTTATTAGCTGTGTTTGCTATCCCTATATACATCCATGAAAAAATCCATAGAATGTTTTTTTTAATGTTTTTAGCTGTTGATGGACTTTTATTTTATTTATTTATATGTGGTGCTGAGAATTGAACCCAGTGCCTCAACAAGGTAGGCAGGTGCTCTACCACTGAGCTACAACCCAGCCCCCCATAAAATATGTTTATGTAGGTTATTTATCAGCCAGATTAAGCCTTTCATTATTTCTAATTTTACAAGGCACATATATAGGAATCTGTAAGATTTAGTATGAGTTTCCTATAATTGGTTTCTGGCAGTTCTATAATCTGTCATATTTCTTTTGAGGTCTCATAGACATATACTACACAATATTCTCTCTGAACTAGAATGCACTGAATGCAAAGATTATTGTTTTTAGAAGAAATGAAAATTGTTTGTCAACAAAACATTGTTCTATGTGTGAACACACACATTATCTGTGAAAGTACACAGCACTGCTTGTATTAAACATGCCTCAAACTAATCTATTTTAGTACTCCATTCCAATCTTATCAGAGTCCTTGTTTAATACTATCCTTTTTCTTTGGCAAACTGACTAGATTTATTGGATTCAGTGTTCAAAACAATTAACTAACATTATGACAAATCAAATTTTTACAATAATGGGAAAAGAAATATGTGTGGACTGTATCCATTCTTGGTGGTTTTATTTGTCTTTTGTCTTGACAATGTGTCTTTGTATATTATTTAATGACATTAGCAATCATGTTATATCTAGAAAGAAATAGTCTGGGCTTAAGCCACTTCATGAAGGATAAAGATGACATTTTCGACACTTGAATAAAATGGGTACTGAAAAAATTAAAAAATAGTTCAGGTAGATCTTACACAGTAGAAAAATTATAAAATATTCATGAACTATACGCAATTAAAGTATATAACCGAATTACCTAGAATAAAATTCAGCCCATGATAAACAGTAAGTAGTGTGACTGTACACCAAGGGAGAAAAATGAAGAAGCTTTGCTTCATGATTAATAACTGACTGCAACATAAAATATTTTTAGAGCTCATAATACTATTCCCATTTTTTCTAAAATTTAACCTTTATTTTTATTTTTTAAATTTTTTATGTGGTGCTGAGGATTGAACCCAGGGCCTCACCTGTGCTAGGCAAGTGCTCTACCACTGAGCCACAACCCCAGCCCATACTGTTCCCATTTTGAAAATAACATTGAACTATCCTATTAAGGGAGATTAATTAAGCATTGTGAAATATATAGAGCACTTGTAGTTAAGAGTTTAACTAAGTATTATTGATTTGATGTTTACCTGGTGAACTTCTAAGTACAAATTCCAGGAAAATGAGGGATTTGCCAATAAAATCTTAAGCAACTTAATGTACACAATGTAGGGGAAATGATGAAATATAGTCTAATGGGATAACTGAGAATTTTGGTTATTACATTGGTAAAATACATAGGAATTTTTTGGCTCAATTTAAAATAATTTGGCAAGTAAAAGAGCAGAAGTCAAAACAAGTTGCTTTAGAACACTTGTGACTCTGAACCAAAAGAAATGAAGATGAATTCTAAATAAATATCAAAGATGGTACCTTTTTTGGGGAGGGGGAGTGTACTGGGGACAGAATTCAGGGGCACTTGATCACTGAGACAAATCCTCAGCCCTATTTTGTACTGTTATTTAGAGACAGGGTCTCACTGGGTTGTTTAGTGTCTCTTTTGCTGAGTCTGGCTTTGAACTCCTGATCCTCCTGCCTTAGCCTCTCGAGAGGCTGGGATTAGAGCCATGTGCCACCACACCCAGCTAAAGACAGTGCTTTTTAAGTTTGCCAAAAATTGGAATTCTAGGTCAAGAGTCTTGGAAATTTTCCCTATAACATGGACAACTGACTAAATATCTTTTTAAAATTTTTTTTTAGTTGTCAATGGACTTTATTTATTTATATGCAGAGCTGAGAATCGAACCCAGTGCCTCACACATGCTATGCAAGCACTCTACCACTGAGCCACAACCCTAGCCCCTGACTAAATAACTGTAACACGTTTTGCTATGAATGCTTTGGGCAGGGCACTATGCATGGTAGTCAAAAGAGAATGATGGGAAATTATTTATACTTCAGATATGAAATCTGTCATTTATATTGTTACTAAGATAGCATGAAGATTTTAAATTATGAATTTAGAATAGTCATTAAGTTGCCAAAATTAAGAAGAGTTTAGGTAACTTGACACTTGATCATACAGAAAGTTAATCTGGTTTAATTTTACTGCTTTAAAAATTAAAATGAAGCCGGGTGTGGTGGTGCACGCCTGTAATCCTAGCACTTTGGGAGGCTGAGGCAGGAGAATTGCGAGTTCAAAGCCAGCCTAAGCAACTCAGTGAGACCCTGTCTCTACATAAAATGCAAAAAATAGGGCTGGGGATGTGGCTCAGTGGTCGAGTTCCCCTGAGTTCAATCTCGGGTACAAAAAAAAAATTAAAATGAAAACGAATAATTGTCGTTCAATTATAGGTCGGCTCCTTTTTGTATAGAAGTGCTTTAATATATAGATAGATACGTGTGTTACTATATATATGTATGCATATATATATGTATGTAGGCATATATACATATGTACTTACATTATCACACCAGTAATACATTCACTTATAGATACTGTATCCGTGATGGCTCTGTACTGACTCTGGTCTGTTTTTCATCTTTTATGCACTGTTGTATGGAGATGTAAAAGTAAACTACTTGAATCACAAAGAACACAATCCTATGATCTTAATGCTGGCATGAATTCAGATAAGAAGTTTTATATAAATTTATCAAGTGCACAATATTTTGCCTTCAGTCCTTTACTGAATTACTTATAGCTCCTCCAATAATTTTATCTTTTTCTAAACTAACAAATTCAGAAAATTAAATTACTTCTCAATAAAAATTCTTGGAAATCTCAATTATACTACTTTGAAAAGAAAAAAAATGTAGTTACCTAGAAATCCTTTTAGTCTGTACATTATTCTAATAGCTTTTTTCAACTCTGACATTCTAACCTTTTATGTTAGAAAGTTGCCAAAATTGAGAAAAAGAATTTGGGCTCCAAACATTCAGGTCAATTTAATGTTCAGTATTCATTACTGACATAGATTGTATATCTACATATTTGAAACACTGAAAGCTCCTAAGAAAGCTTTCACCTGTGATAACTTTAAATGCTTTAGAAATGAGGTCACTTTTGAGTCATAATTCAAACTTAATTTAAACATAATTTCTAGCTAGTTGATACCACTACTGAGAAGCAGGAATATAGAAAAAACAATAAAGAAACAGAATCAGAAAGTGGGAAGTATAATTACTTTATATGACCATTCTAATTATATCCCGCAATTCAAAAGTGGTATAAGAAATTAATGACAAAAATTTACTGTGTATGGTATGAAGTCTTAACTTTCATAGTTCAGCTAGTACATCCTGGGCTTGACTCAAATTATTCTTTGTCATCTAAGTCTTTCTGATGTTGAGGTTTGAAAAAAAAAATCATTGAGTTACTGCTGAGATTGATAGCTACAAATCTATGGAAAAGTAAACAATTTGTTCCTTTAAATGATGCAAAATTGATTTAGGGAATAATGAAACTTAGTAGCAGAGGCAATCTTGGATATGGGGAAAAAACAGAATGTACAAAAGCGAGTTTTAATTCTAAAAGTGTTCCCAGCCTCCAGTTCTTAAAACACAATGATACTAGAATCTGGAAGCTTTTAATTAACCAGAAACTAGTATAGCTGCTTACTGACTAGGGCAACAACTGATTCTGGGAGAAACCCACTATATGCATTTCATATCACTTCCAAAGTGTGCCTTATGTTTGGGGTAAATATTGCTCAATTACAGAGAACATAATTTAAGTATTTTTAGATTTTTTTGAATAATTCTCATGAAATAAGGAAACCAGGGCTGTCGGTGGACAAAATAACTATAGAAGCTGAGAACAAAAGGCCTTTCCAGATGAATGTCATCTATGAACACTGTGAGTATGCTATGGTTTAGATAGGTGATGCCCCCAAAAGCTCATGTGCAAGGAAATGAAGAATTTTCAGAGGTGAAATGATTAAATTTTGAAAGCTTCATACTAATCAGTGGATTACTCAACTGATATGGATTAACTAGGTGATAACTATAGACAGGCAGAGTGTACCTGGAAGTGTGGGTGTCCCTTTAGGATTTATGTTTTGTCCCTTTCTCGAGATCTCTGCTTCCTAATTGCCACGTTTTGAGCTGCTTCTCTCTGCCATCCCCTTCCACCGACCGTAATGTTGTTTCACCTCAGTCCCAAGGATATGGAGTCAGCTGACCATAGACTGAACCTCTGAAATCACTAGCTAAAATAAACTTTCCACTTCAGTTCTGTTTTTGTCAGATCTTTTGGTCACAGTGGCACAAAACTGATTAAAACAGTGGAAGAAGGCAAAAGACATTTTTATCAACTCTATCAACTATATCATAGGGAGTTACTGGATGCAAATGATTGAGATTTCTAGTTGCTGAAATAGATATATAAGTAAAGCAATGTATTTCTTTTACCCTTCAAAACTATTGATTTGGGCTTCTTTGAGCTTGCTGGGCCATGCTGGAAATGGATCAATAAACAAAATGATATACTTTCTCTCTTTTAGAGTTATAGCCAAATAGCTAGGTAAATTATAATTTGCGTATAGGATACAATACAGGTTATAAAGGAATACACAAAACGATCAACTTCATCAGCCATGGTGAAAAGTAATTATCTAAAGTGGCTCCTAAAGGAGACATAGGAATTAGCTACTGGATAACCTAATATGATTCTGATTTCCTGAGAACCACTTTCATAGGCCTGAAAGAGAATCTCAGTAACAAACAAATGAGCAATTTCATTTCCTAATTTCTTATAATCTCACTCTTCTGTTTATTAACCTCTTTCCTAAATATTCAAAAATATTTTAAGCTAGAATATTAAATAATTATTCTTGTAACATCAAATACTTTTCATGTCAACTCAAGTACAATCTTCCCAACACTAGCTAGGGTCCTGGAAAACTGTCATGTTGAATAATCTACAAAATATTTCTGTCTAGATAGTGAATAAACAAACCAATTCTAGAAACCTCCATGGAATATCATGGCTTCAGCTTCTTTAGGAGACTATACTCATTTATCAAATTTGAATGTATTACATATTTTATAAATGATTATTTGAAAAAAACTAGTTTCACATAAATAATTCTGAGGACAAATTCAGTGCCACAAAAAAATTTCTGACCACTTTTAAAATTCAAGTAACCATTATCCCCTTGTCACTTTAGAAAAACTAGGAATGTGACAAAGTGAATAAATTTCTCCTCAGATGCCAACTAAAAATGAATGTTTTCGGGGCTGGGTTTGTGGCTCAGTGATAGAGTACTTGCCTCGCATGTGTAAGGCAGTGGGTTCGATCCTCAGCACCACATTAAAAAAATAAGTAAATAAATTAAAGATACTGTGTCCATCTACAACTAAAAAAATTTTTTTAAAAATGAATGTTTTCTGTTTTTGTTTAATTATGAGCCAACCTCTCATTAATTATTGTGATAATAAACTAGATAGAATTAAATATTTCATGTAGTCTGCATGCATTTAAAAGTATCTTAATTTTGAAATTTTATATTACATTTGATTACATAAAATAAAATATAAAAATATATTTGCAAAAATATTTCCTGATAGTACAGAAAAAGAATAAGTTATGATGCTGTACTATACATTTAAAAACAAACTTGAGTTGAAAGACATTGCTCAAGTATGAGGAAAATAAAGGTATGAAACAGACTTAGCTACATGAATACAGCAGAGGTGACTTCAAAGTCAAAATGTCCATTGCCTGTGGAGCCTCTTAAGAAAATAGATACTAGCAATTTGAAGAGCTGCAAATATGTCCAGCTCTTCCTCTAAGGCAGTTTCAAGTGAAATGGGGGTCAAAAGAATCATATAATATAAAATATAACACTTTTCAATAATAAAGAGCCTAAGGCATGAAACGTTACAAAAATGCATGCTGCGCAATCTAAAAGGAATTTAAAGAATTTGATGAGGATTTTACCTTTATTTTAAATATAAATAAAGTTCTAGATATAACAGAATATCCATAAGAGACTGTAAAGAGCTTGAGTCAATATTAACACATAGAATGTAGCCCTTTAGAACTAGAGCTGTCAGATATTTCATAGTCTGAATGAAATGTGGTTTTGTAAATAATGGTAAAAGACTAGTAACTAGAAAAAGGAAAATGAATCAAAAGGCTATGCCAAACAATTTATCTTTCTAAACCAAGATGACTAACTCCTCACGAGAACTGCTAAAATCACTGCAGTACTCTTCACTTTCCCAGGAACCTTTCATTCTTCTGCAGAAAAAATAGCACATGCAGCACATAGATACATTTGTGTGTATTTTCCTTGCAAACAAATATATAAAATTTTGACCAGGATATTTATTTGTTTTCATAGGATTCAAACAATAGGGATATTGGTCAAACATCACAGTTTGAATTTTAAAGCTAATTTCTTATTTTCTTTTTTTTAAATATTTATTTTTTAGTTGTAGGTGGACAGAATATTTTTTATTTTTATGTGGTGCTGAGGATCAAACCCAGTGCCTCACGTGTGCTAGGGGAGCACGCTACCACTGCGCCATAACCCCAGCCCCTAATTTCTTATTTTTTTAGAGGTCATTTAAAGGTGTTTTGCAGCCTAGTCAATATTCACATTTTAGTTTAATTTGGATGTTTAATTTCCTAGAGATTAGATCTCAAAATTACAAATTAGTCACAGATTGCAATGAAAATGAAGTCTCACACATTATTATTATTTTGTTACATGTTTGCTTATTGTTGTCATAACAAAATCCTTAAAACAGTACATGACATATAGTAAGAATTTGATATATGTCAAATGTTATTTGTGTCATTTATTATTGCTAATTCATTTACAATTATACCATTGTTCATTTGGATTAAAATGATCTTCAAATGATAAAGTTATGTAACATTAGAATTTAAATTCTTGTAATAAATATTTTAAGTTTAGGTGGGTAGACAGCTTCTGGAAAAGTTCTGATAATCTTCAAATCTTAGATATATTGCTCATAGAAGAAATTTAATTCATCTATGATGATGAGACTTTGCATTTCTTTCTAGGAGACTTAACCTTGCATAATCTACAGAATAAATATATTCAATAATAAATATATTCCCTATTTAATTATATATTTTTTTTACTACATCAAGTGGTCATCCTCAAGTTAATTACAAATCCCTTTTACTTTTAATGCTAACTTGTTCTGGAGTAATAAGTTTTTGTACATCTGTCCCTCCTCTTCTTGTCCACTGGTATTTAAATACTGTCATGTTTTTGACTTACAAAAATAGCAATTTCATATGAATCAAATAGACTTTCCACAAAATGCAGTTATACCAGATCATAATTTTTAAGACACTTGCTTTATGACCCTCTAGAGATGGGACACAATAGACCACGACAAGAGTACTTCCTCACCAACTATCTACTGATGCTCAAGAATGATCATCTTTTCTTATATCAAAGTAGTGATGTTTATGACATGATTTCATTTTAGTTTTATTTGTTTTGGTGGGGGGTACTGGGGATTGAACTCAAGGGCACTCAAACACTGAGCCACATCCCCATCCCTATTTTGTATTTTATTTAGAGACAGAGTCTTACTGATTTGCTCCCTGCCTCACTTTTGCTGAGGCTAGCTTTGAACTTGTGATCCTTCTGTCTCAGCCTCCTGAGTCACTGGGATCACAGGCGTGCACCACTGCGCTGGCTTTTTTTACTTTTTAATTGACAAAATTGTCTATCTTGATAGTGTATACTATAACGCATTGGTATCTGTGTACATTGTATAACGGCTGAATCAAGCTAACTGATGTATCTGTTTTCTCACAAGTTCAACATGGTTTTGTGAGAATATTTAAAATTGACTCTCAGCAATTTTCAAGCATTCAGCACATTGTTATAACTACAGTCACCATGTTCCACAGCAGGTATCCTAAATTTATTCTCCCTATCTACCAGAAATTTTATATCCTTTGACAACATCTTACCAAAAAGATGAAAAGTAACACACTGTGGCAAGGATATAGAGAAAAAGGTACCTTTGTTATATTATTTGTAGGAATGTAAATTGGTATAACCATTATGGAAACCACTATGGAGATTCTTCAAAAAACTGAAAGAGAACTCCAAATGATCTAGCAGTTTTCCTTCTGGTTATGTACTCAAAGCAAATAAAACCACCTTTCTCAAAAAATTATCTGCACTCCCCTATACTTTGCAGAATTATTCACAATAATCAACATATGGAATCAGCCTAAATATCTATCAGCACATGAATGGATAAAAAATGTGGTGTATGTATATAATAGAATACTATACAATCTTAATAAAGAGGGAAATTCTGTTATCGTGACTACATGGATGAACCTAGAGGCTATTATTCTAAGTAAAATAAATCATGTACAGAAGGATAAATACTAAGTACTGCATGATCTCATGTGATCTCATAAAGTGGAACTCAAAGCAACTGAGAGTAGAGTAGTGGCTGCCAGAAGATGTTGTCAAAGGATATAAAATTTATCTCTCACCACATAAAAAATCAACTCAGATGGACTAAAAAATTAAATGTAGATTTGTAACTATAAAATATGAAAAGAAAACAAGGAAAAGGTTCTTAATAATGGTCTTGGCTAATGTTTTTTGAAAATGTCCCCAAAAATACAGGTAACAAAAGCAAAAATAGATGGAATTTCACTGAATTAAAGAACTTATACATTGCAAAAGAAAAAAATCAACAGAGGGAAGAGAGAGGCGTGGAATGAAAGAAAACATTTCTGAATGATACATGACAGTGTATTACAAAAAGATAGACTGATACCTGCTTTTAGCAAGTCTTATTTTTCTAAGTGCCTGGTTGTATCACATGTCTGATTTGTTTTTTGTTTGTTTGTTTCACTTTTTTAGTTGTAGACAGACACAATATCTTTATTTATTTTTATGTGGTGCTGAGGATCAAACCCAGTACCTTGCATGTGCGAGCCAAGTGCCCTACCACTGAGCAACAACCTCAGCCCTATAATGTCTTTTTTTGTGAATACAAATCCACTTATTTTTTAGTGGTAATATTCTTTGAATAGAAATATGACATTTTGCAGAGACCATTTACTTGAACATCTAGAGCAGAGGTAATGTCATGGTTTTTAATGCAAGTCTGGAGATAAATGTAGCACAGATTCTTATAAGATAGAATCCAAAGAAGCAGGTGATGCATGATAACCAAGTTGTTTTGGAAAACAGAGAAGTTAAGAGAAAATATAACATGCTTGCCCTTTATAAAAGGGAACTTTGTGCAAAGCATTGTTAAGTAGAAGAATACAAGGGCTAGATAATCATCATACACACACAGCAGGAGAGAGTAAGAGTGTGAAGGAATGAGAAAGGTATTCCTCCAGGCAGAACCAGCTGTTGGATAGAGTCTGTAAAAACCTGTGGCTAAAGGTGTGAGGCAGACCAATACGTATTTCCTTCCATTTAAGGTCAATCTGTATCAGGGGTGCTATCAGTCAGCCTCTGTATATCTCTGCTCCAAAACTGGCACCTATGGTCACACTGGGGATGCTCAATCAGACCATCCTGATGCCATCCATGCAGACATAATTTGATGGAGGAATGTATAAAACTATGATTTCTCAATCCCAACCACTTATAGAATTCATCACATATACCCAAAGGACTTAAAATCAGCATACTATAGTGTCACAGCCACATCAGTGAAATTAGTGAAATAAGCCCATCCTAAAGGCCGAATGTTCTCTCTGATATGCGGATGCTGACTGACAATAAGAGGGAGGGAGAGAGGGAGCAATGGAGGTTCACCAGATTGGACGGAGAAGGGAGGAGGGATGGGAATGGGAAAGACAGTGGAAAGAATTGGACATAGCTTTCCTATGTTCATATATGAATATATGACCAGTGTAACTCCACATCATGCACAATCACAAGAATGGGGAGTTATACTCCATATATGTATGATATACCAAAATATATTCTACTGTCATGTATAACTAAAAAGAACAAAAAACAGAACTTATATTAGAATTGTAGAGAAAAAAAGACTGGAGGAAATTCAGGTATCATATCAGAATTCCCAACAAACATCAATAACAGAGAAATCAAGGACTGAATTTAATAGTGTCCTCTGGACAGCCTTTACCAACCATGCCTGAAATCAACTTGTTAGTTTAAAAGTAAAAAAAAAAGTGCTTTAAAATCTAGATAGAATCTTTAACTGGGTATATAATAGAGGATATCAATGTTTGAGATATAAAATAATTGGGAATTAATAGTTAACTTATTTTGCTTTAACAGTTACAAAGAGATCACAATATTGATATAAAAATTTTTTTTGAATAATAGCCCATTTCTATCTTGCTACTTAATTTGAAATAATTTCAGTAGGTACTTAAGAGTAAAAACTTGTCTGAAACACACTGTTGTAATAAATATGTTAAAGCTAAAACAACTCATTTTCTAATAATTACAGGCCACTAAACCTGTTATCCATGTTGATCAATAAGGCAATAATTCTACGTCAGTTGAGACTGGCAACAGCTTTGTCAATGCCTATGCCTTAAGAAGCCTTATAACAATTCATTCAAATTATTAATTTATTTCCTATTATAGATTTTTAAAGACAGAAATAGATGATATACCAATAATGCGAGCATTAAATGAAGATATTTTGGAAAACACTCTTGGTCAAATAATATATTTCTGACCTTTGGCACACCCCTATAATTCCAGCAGCTTGAGAGGCTGAGGCATGAGGATTGTTAGTTCAAAGCCAGCCTCAGCAACAGTGAGGCACTAAGCAACTCAGTGAGACCCTGTCTCTAAATAAAATATAAAAAAGGGCTGGGGATGTGATTCGGTGGTTGAGTGCCCCTGGGTTCAATCTCTGGTACAAAAAAAAAAAAAAGATTATAGTTTGATTCTTTTCCAATGATTGATGCCTTGGCTAGTATGGCTTATGAGTACATATCCATATGCAGAAGAAAAAAATCATATCTTGAGTAGAAAACTCATATCTTGAGTCATTCTTATAATTATTTTAATAAAAATTACAGGAGTCACAATCTATGAATAGTGATTCTTAAAAGGCAATAGGTACATATTAGCATTAATTCAGTTACAAATGAAATGAGCTGTTCGATTAAAGTCTCTGAACCAGTGTATGGTTCAATCAATATTAGTTCTTTCTCACTCTAAAGAAAAAAGAGAATGATTACTATTCTGTGATACATGAAGCTAATATCAATTTTTTTTTTTTTTTTTTTTTGGTACTCGAGACTGAACTCAGGGGCACTTGACCACTGAGCCATGTCCCCAGCCCTATTTTGTGTTTTATGTAGAGACAGGGTCTCACTGAGTTGCTTAGCGCCTCGCCCTTGCTGAGGCAGGCTTTGAACTCGCGATTCTCCTGTCTCAGCCTCCCTAAGTGCTGGGATTACAGGCGTGAGCCACCGCGCCCCGCTTAATATCAATTTTTATGTTATAATAATCTATTATTTTATCCATGATCCATCCACTTCACATCAAGGGCACACATGCTTTCATAGGGGCTGCAAATCATAAAGGGTCTATTTGAGAGTCAAAAAAAAAAAAAAATCCAAGAACAACTCATTGAGATTTACTTGGACTTATGTTTTGCCCAAGTTACCAAAACAAATGTGCAGTACTTAAGGCCTGAAGTGGATACACTAGCTGGAAACTGAGGCTCTACTTCAGGGCTTGATTAAGGACGTAACTTCCTACAGGGAACAACCGGGAGATGAGCCTTTGCCTGAACTTTTGGCATATTTGGACACTGGACCTGAAAGGAACAGCTAGTAGTTAAATTGTCAAGCATTTGCTTTGTATGAAAAGTCATTCAGCTTAGACAAAAGAAGCAATAAACTGTATTTCAAATAAAAGAATAAAGTATTTAGTTGGACGTGGTGGCACATGCCTGTAATCCCAGCAGCTGGGGTGGGTGAAAAAGGAGGATCCCAAGTTCAAAGCCAGCCTCAGCAATGGCGAGGCACTAAGCAATTCAGTGAGACGCTGTCTCTAAATGAAATACAAAATAGGACTGGGGACGTGGCTCAGTGGTTGAATGCTCCTGAGTTCAACGCCCAGTACCCTCTCCCCCCAAAAAAGAATAAAATATTTAACTTGCATTTGGGCACAAAATGTGATTATGGCTGATTTAGATATATGCTCTAGAGACTTCTGAGGATAGAACTAAGAGGATCCAAGAGGAATGAGGGAGCATGAGAAATGGCATTTTATTAATGGTGCTGTTTTACTTGGTGCCTCTCAAAGCAAAGCAATCTGGTATTAGCATTTTTTCAAGAACTATATTAAGGAACTAAATTTTTTGATGTGGATGTTTCTCTGTATCCACTGCATTATTCTAGAAAAAGGTAATGATCAGTTGAGTAGAATAGGGAATGGAACTCTAGAAATTTAGCAATTGTTCATTTAAAAGTGAACCAGACTTTTAATTGACCTTATAATTACAATTATTATTTTTTAAAATCAGAAATATTTAAATGCATTTCCATAGGATCTGCTAGTTCATAACAATCAGAGTACAGGCAATAAGTGGAGCTTTCACTGAAATTGGTTTGAATGTGGCTTTGAGATAAGAATTTCAGCTTAGGAAAAACAAAAAAGTCAGAATATCAAGGTAAATAAATGGAGACATTGGGGCTGGGATTGTAGCTCGGCGGTAGAGCGCTTGCCTCGCATGCGTGAGGCCCTGGGTTCGATCCTCAGCACCACATACAAAGAAATAAAATAAAGACATTGTGTTCATCTACAACTAAAAAAAAAAAACTTTTAAAAAATAAATAAATGGAGACATTAAGGAAAACAAACAAAAATAGAAAACTAATGAAAAGCATTATCTTTAAGATAAGGAAAACTAAACAAGAGTAAGGTAAAGAAAAACTATATTCCTGCAATGATTACTTTTGGGTTTATAATAGCAGCCACTTATGCTCACAATATTCTTTAATGCTCTTCAAACTTAATATTTCAATACTTTGTTTCATGTGGTTCTTTTACAGCATACAGTAAATCAGGTAGCAAAAAAGCAGTAGAGGAACTAACAAGTCCAAAGCCACTGAAGTAGGAACAATCTGGAAGGCTTGAGGCACCTCCACGTGGACAGCCTGACTAGAATGGCCAGGAAGGCAGAGAGGACGAGATTGAGGATGTGATGGTAGGGCATGGTAAATATACTACAGAATGCACTTCTTACTCTATGTGATAAAGCCTTAGAGATCTAGAAACAAGCTAATCTGATTGATGTTTTTAAAAGACAATAGACAAGAGTGGAAAGAGAAAAGCCAGGGGATTCTCCCAGTGGTCCATTGATGTAAGATGGAGCCCTGCCTGAGCTGGCCTTCAAGGCAGACTTAGTAGGCAACTGGGTTTGGTATACTGGCAAGCAAACCTGATGATCAATTATATTTGAAATATAGGGGGAAGGGAAGAATCAGGTTGAAAGCTAGGTTTTTATTTGAATAGTGAGTTAACAGGGATTCCATTTATTGTAAGAGAGAAGTTTGGGGAAAAATAGGGTGGGGTGTGGAAAATCCAAAGTTTTCTCCTGAGATGCCTGTTAGATATCAAGAGTAGATGCTGTGTAATAATCAGTTTAAGAAATGAATCTGGACAGGAAGAGATGTCAGTTAGGGAAGCACTGATATATTGATTATATTTTTCCACATGTGGGAAAACATCTAAAGGTTATCTAATTTTTACTTTTTACCTGTGCATTAATTGCAAAATATTTTCTCCTATCTTGGAATTTTACTTCAGACTATATTATTCTCTCTGAAAAAATACAATATCATTCCTTGGACATTAGGCATATATCTGATTATAGTACATGACTGAACAGGTGTAATATATAAGATTTCTAGATAAGACTGAATGAGTTACATGCCTTTTTCAGTTCTACGAAGTTTGCTTCCTTTTACTATACTTCTTCCTTCCCAAACAAAAATTGGAGATAAGGAAAATAATTAGCCGCTCTGAGCAAATATTATAATAAGCAAAGTTGTTTTACTTAGTCTACTGTTTCCTGGAAAATACACATCATTTCAAGGAAAATAAAAGTTACATGTGATGCAAATTTATTATTTGCCTGGTTAAGACTGGTAGAAGTAACACATATTTCAAAGCAGCCTTGATCTCTAGTTTATAAATTTGCATAGAAAATATAATAACTACATGCAAAACAATGAGAACAAGGAAACAACATAGTTATAAATACTCAAGCACTATAATTGGTTAAAGAAGAAAAAGATATCAAGGTGGTGCTGGCTTCTCAAAGATGAAACCATATGCAGATGTGTGCAGAGAAAGCCTACTGTGCAATCTGAAAGTGAACATGGCTTACCGAGCAGTTGACCTGAGATGATCCCGGCATCTTCCCCAGCCACTGCAGCTCTCATGTGCCACTCACTCATGTACTATACAAATGCATAACCTCTGTGAACTGAGCATCCAACTATTCTCCCATACTTTGAAAATACGGCTTCAGTGTCAACCTTCTTGACAACGGCTGTGTTTAAATTGCTGATGAAAACACGGGAATTGATGGCGTTGGGGTCATTCTTGTTGGTGACACTGCTGGTCTGTGTGCTGCCAGTCATGGTTGGCTCACCAAGTTTTAATCCTTAAACAAAGAAACAAAATAACACAGTCATAAAGCAAACAATTAGATCCATAGGTATCACTGGCTTTTTTAGCTTTTCAATATTATAGTCAGGAAAGCTCAAATCCCAAAGTATTACTGATTTTCTTGGGAAAAACATTTAGTAGTATAAAAGGTATATGTTGCATAGCTCAATGCAATAAAAATACTCAATATATAATTTTGAATAAATTCCTGATTCATTTATCCAAAATTCATTTCTGATTAGTGACCAAATGTTTTAAGATTTTCTTTAAGTAAGCCCGCTTTTGAGAAAAAAAATTGAGAAATAAAATGCCTTTTTGTGTGTACAAAAAAGAAAATGCAACATAAAGTCTGATTAAATATGCAACAGAGCAATGTAACTTCCAATTACTGTTTGAGAACATGCATTTTTATTTCTCCATTTTCTATAACAGGTATACATACACATTATCTATTTCAATATCAAAACCCTATTATCAGAAACCAACAGTTAATTCCACTAAAGGCTGTGGAAGAGGAAAAAAAAAAGGTCTTAAAATCAGAAGCTCAATTAGAATATTTAACATAAAAAGCATAATTTTGAGAATAAGAGATTAAAGTAGAATTAATTCTGTACATGTTCAATTAAACCAACAGCATATGTCAATTTTTTAAAAAAGCATATGTACTCAGTGTTTATAATAATCAGCAAATGAATAGACTTGGTAACTGTTGAAATTTTATTCCCAACCTCGTTTTTTATGCCTTTAATAAGAAGCCCCTATGTTGCCTGAGGACTGCTAATATTTTTAAAAATTGTTTTCTGAGCTTAGGAGAATGCTTAATTGTGTTTACTCAAACTCAAACTTTTATTTCGAAGTACTGCAGCACTTACATATTTAGTTTTAAGGTCTTAAAAATTCATTTAACTCCTATATTTATTAAGCACATTCATTCTGCCAGACATGATCTTCTATAGCACCTATTTATTTAAAAAAATCCTTATGGTGAAACTGAAATGCTGACAAACACATTCTCTGAGATTGATGATCACTGTTGAACATTGGCTAATCAATACACTTAGCAACGAATACATATTTATATGAGGATTCTTAAAATATCAAAGCTACCAAAATAATAAGTGCATATGAGCTTTAAGAACAATTTTAAATGACATTTCTAAACTAAGCATTAAGGTGGTAGAAGTCTTAAGGCATGTAAATTGGATATGCCTGAAAATTTACCCACTACGCATTTAAACCAGGTACTCCTAAATCAAAAGCAACCAAGTAATATAAAATGTTTTGAATAAAAGTGTTGATTAGGGGCTGGGATTGTGGCTCAGTGGTAGAGCACTTGCCTTGCATGTATGAGGCACTGGGTTCGATCCTCAGTACCACATAAAAATAAATAAAATAAAGATATTTTACAACTAAAAAAATTTTTTTTAAAAAACTGTTGATTATTACTTCTGTGGTTATTAAACCTTTACTTCAAACTGGACCCTCAACATTATACTCTTGTCTTTTTAATGAGGGCCAATTTAATAAACAAAACATTAAGTCATTTATATAAAAATTGAGTAAGACACTATTAGAAACAAAGAATGTACCACTGCCTTATATTGTTTCAGCTTAGCTACATTTAAATGGCTCCTGTATACATTATTCAAGCTACATTAAAGAAAGGAAAGGTCATAAATTTTTTTCAAATCTTGTAGTTTGAGCTATTGTAATCCTCAAGACAAATGATCTTTAAGAATATCAAAGTAGGGCTGGGATTATGGCGCAGTGGTAGCCTGCTCGCCTAGCACGCATAAGGCACTGGGTTCGATTCTCAGCACCACATAAAAATAAAAAATAAAGATATTCTGTCACCTACAGCTAAAAAATAAACATTTAAAAAAAAAAAGAATATCAAAGTATGTGTATGTAACAATGTTAGCTTTTTTTAAATAAATACTTATTATTTTAAAATAATACTTATTTTTTTAAATAAATACTTTAAATAAAAATACTTATTTTTTAAATAAATACTTATTTTTTTAGTTGTAGGTGGACAGAATAACTTTATTTTTATGTGGTGCTGAGGATCGAACTCAGTGCCTCATGCGTGCTAGGTGAGCACGCTACCACTGAGCCATAGCCCCAGCCCCCAATGTTAGCTTTTTCACATAATCTAGTGTTATGTTCCATTTCTTACCAATACAGGTCAAAGTCAGTAATACAATCCATGGATATCACATTACTTTCTTTTTGCTGACATGTGATAACTATTTTCAGAAATATCATACTTATTTTCTAGAGTACATCTTTTTTATGTTTGACATTTTATTTCCTGGATAGCAATATATGGGGTAAAATGCAAACACAAGAAATGTTCTATTAGATCAGACCCATGGTTTATAGAGCCCAGTGGCCTGCATTTGACAGTGGTCCTCAAATTTAATAAGAAGGTACATTGGTACTCTGAGTTCTCACTGTAAATGTCAACATGTGATCTTTGAAGCCATTCTCTTACCATATGTGAATGACCCACATGGTGAACTCTGAACTATAGATTGAGTAATTGTAATTAATGACTACTAAGTACCCTAAAATCTATATGCATCTAATCTCTCTCACAAAGACTCACTTGCCAGTTTCTGTCAGCACTGATGAGAATGAAGAAATTTTTTTGTGGTGGAATGTGTTATCACTTCAGCATTCTCTAAAATCAAGCCTCAAGTCGGTTATTATTATACTAATACGTGATTACTAGTCTACTGGTTGGCTTGTGCATTCCTATTACATGAATTTTCAATTAGTTGAGGAAGGACTTCCACTTTCAGTCATGATAAAATAACAGGGACTAAATTAACCCACCTGACTCAAACAACTAGAAAACTAGGCAAACACACACATGAAGCAACTGTTTTTCAGATATTTAACCACAAGCAATGCAAAGCCAAGGCACCTGAGAGAAAACAAATTAAGTCCTAGAGTAGCTCCAGCTCTCTGCCTGGAAAGCATATTTCAGATCATAGAGAAATAAAGAGGGGCTGGGGGAAGTTTTGCAAGTAGAGACAGTGACCTGATTTCAGGAGCTGGAGACCAGAGCTCAGTGTGTCTGAAAAGGCAGGACTTTGTGAGGCAGTTTGTGTGTGTGTGTGTGTGTGTGTGTGTGTGTGTGTGTGTGTGTGTGTGTGTGTTACTAAGGACTGAACACAGGGTCTTGTGCATGTTAGGCAAGCACTCTAGTAAGTGAGCTATATCCCCAGCCCTGTGAGGCAGTTTTCATGAGAGAAGACAGCTATGCAGAAAAGGAACTCCAGAAATCTGCTTCAGGGTGTCCCTTGAATCAATGCTAATCTCTGTGACATACATACAAAGGGTTAAATTCCACGCATCTGGTTAAAAAGCTATTGGAAAGCTGTGAAATGATTAATTCCAAGATCCACACTGGGCGTGTCAGCAAAAGTGGAGAGTCCAAACTGATTCCTGGGAGCATCAAATTTGGATGTCAGAAGAAGTGAACCTAAGTTAATGGAGATAAATGATCCTTAGGCCAATCCTAGCAAAACATAAAAACCAGATGATCAAACTAAATAAATCAAAATGCCTATCAGAGAAAAGCATAATATTTCTTTTTAAAAATAGCAAAATAAGGGCTGGGATTGTAACTCAGTGGTAGATTGCATGCACTGGGTTCGATCCTCAGCACCACATTAAAACAAATAAATAAATAAAAATATTGTGTCCATCTACAACTAAAAAAATATTTAAAAAAAATAGCAACATGAAATGCACCATCTCTATCATCTGATCGAAATTCCCTAGCGATGTTAGGTATTTGAAAAATGAAAGATACACAAATAAATCAAATGGAACTTTTAAAGAGGAAAATTAAAATATATAAAATGTTTTTTTAAAAAATCACTGGTTAGATAATACATATGATAAAGCTGTATAGAACAGATAAGAAAATCTGAAGTTGTACTAACAGAGAATAACCAAAATGTAATATAGAGAGAAAACACTGAAAAACAGAGCCTCAGCGCTCGGTGAACAGTACCAAACTATTTAATATATCTCTGGAGTCCCAGAGAAGCCAACACAAAAATATTCAAAAACATAATGGCAAAAAAATTTCCAAATATGATAAAAATGACAATCTCACAGATCCTAGAATCTCAATGAATAAATACAAGCAGAATATATACACAGAAAACCATACCAGATACATCAGAATCAATTACTGAAGAGCAGTGATAAAGAGAAAAATCGGGGCTGATAGGTATTAGGAAAATGCTTACATTCTGACAGAAAAAATAAGGAATAAGAGTCAAAGAAATGCTGCAACTACAAAACAAATGACAAGGGAAATATATGAATTTTTCCAGTAAAAAGTTTATTTTTAATTAAGAACTTTGGATGAGCTAAACTGTCTCTATAAAAGCTACTATAAAATAAAAGATAAGCTATAAACTACTGTTGCCCCATAGAATTTTTTGTGATGATGAATATCCTATTCTATATCTGTACTATCAAAAAGTTTTTAATAATCATGCATGATTTTTGAAATGCAACTATTATAGCTAAAGGACTGATTTTAAAATTTTACTTAATTAAAATAAGGTAACATTCTAAGGGGATGCTCTACCTAAAAAAGGTTAACAGGGTTTCAGCACCCTAAAATACAGTCAGAAACAATCTATTTATGTCTAATGGAGAATGAATAGAGTTTTGGTCCTGAAGACTCAGCAAAGATATGATTGTGTTAGTTTTTTTTAAATTTATTTATTTATTCTACTTAGGTATACATGATAGCAGAATGCATTTTGATTCATTGTACACAGATGGAGCACAACTTTTCATTTCTCTGGTTGTACGTGATGTAGAATCACATCATATATGCAGTCATACATGAAGCTAGGGCTATGATATCCATCATATTCCACCATCTTTACTGTCCCCATGCCCCTTGCCCCGTCCCACCCCTGTGATCAAAGTTCCTCCATTATTCCCATGTCCTCCCCCACATTATGGATCAGCATCCACTTATCAGAGAGAACATTCAGCATTTGGTTTTTGGGATTGGCTTACTTCACTTAGCATATTCTCCAACTCTATCCATTTACCTGCAAATGCCATAATTTTATTCTCTTTTATTGCTGAGGAATATTCCATTGTGTATATATACCACAGTTTCTTTATCCATTCATCTATCGAAGGACATCTAGGTTGGTTCCACAGTTTAGTGATTGTGAATTGAGCTGCTATAAACATTGAAGTGGCTGTATCACGTAGTATGCTGTTTTTAAGTCTTTTGGGTACAGACCAAGGAGTGGGATAGCTAGGTCAAATGGTGGTTCCAAGTTTTTTAAGGAATCTCCATACTGCTTTCCAGATTGGTTGTACCAATTTGCAGTCCCACCAGCAATGTTTGAGTGTGCCTTTTTCTCCACATCCTCGCCAGCACTTATTATTGCTTGTATTTTGGATAGCTGCCATTCTGACTGGGGTGAGATAAAATCTTAGTTTTGATTTGCATTTCTCTCATTGCTAGAGATGTTGAACATTTCTTCATATATTTGTTTATTGATTGTATATCTTCTGAGAAGTTTCTGTTCAGCTCCTTAGCCCATTTATTGATTGCGTTGTTTGTTTTTTAGGTGTTAAGTTTTTTAAGTTCTTTGTGTATCCTGGAGATTAGTGCTCTGATGTGAGTGTGGCAAAAATTTGCTCCCAGAATGTAGCCTGTCTGATCATCTCATTGATTGTTTCTTTGGCTGAGAAGAAGCTTTTTAGTTTGAATCCATCCCATTTATTGATTCTTGATTTTATTTCTTGGGCTTTAGGAGTCTTGTTAAGGAAGTTAGGGCCTAATACAACATGATGGAGATTTGGGCCTACTTTTTCCTCTATTAGACATAGGGTCTCTGGTCTAATTCCTAGGTCCTTGATCCATTTTGAGTTGATTTTTGTGCATGGTGTGAGAAAGGGGTTTAGGTTCATTGTTACATATGGATTTCCAGTTTTCCCAGCACCACTTGGTGAAGAGGCTGTCTTTTCTCCAGTATATGTGTTTGGCTCCTTTGTCTAGTATAAGACAACTGTATTTATGTGGGTTTGTCTCTGTGTTTTTCATTCTGTACCATTGGTCTACATGTCTATTTTGGTGCCAGTACCATGCTGTTTTTGTTACTACAGCTTTGCAGTATAGTTTAAGGTCTGGTATTGTGATGCCTCCTGCTTTGCTCTTCTTGCTAAGGATAGCTTTGGCTATTCTAGGTCTCTTATTCTTCCAAATGAATTTCATGATTGCCATTTCTATTTCTATAAAGAATGACGTTCGAATTTTAATTGGGATTGCATTGAATCTATATAGCACTTTGGGTAGTATGGTCATTTTGACAATATTGATTCTGCCTATCCAGGAGCATGGGAGATTTTTTCATCTTCTAAGATCTTCTTCAATTTCTTTCTTTACTGTCTTGTAGTTTGCATTTTAGAGGTCTTTCACCTCTTTTGTTAAATTGATTCCCAAGTATTTTATTTTTTTTGAGGCTATTGTAAATGGGATAGTTTTCCTAATTTCTCTTTCAGAGGGTTTACACTGATGTATAGAAATGCAATTGATTTATGGGTGTTGATTTTATATCCTGCTACTTTGCTGAATTCATTTATTAATTCTAAAAGTTTTCTGGTGGAATTTTTTGGATCCTCTAATTATAGAATCATGTCATCTGCAAATAATTATAGTTTGAGCTCTTCTCCTATTCGAATCTCTTTAATTTCTTTCGTCTAATTGCTCTGGCTGGTGTTTCAAGGACTATGTTGAATAGCAGTGGTAAAAGAGGGCATCCTTGTCTTGTTCTCATTTTTAGAGGGAATGCTTCCAATTTTTCTCTACTTAGGATGATGTTTGCCTTGGGTTTAGTATAGATAACTTTTACAAAGTTGAGGTATGTTCCTACTATCCCTAGTTTTTCTAGTGTTTTGAACATAAAAGGGTGCTATATTTTGTCAAATGCTTTCTCTGCATCAATTGATAAAATCATATGACTCTTAAGTCTATTGATGTGATGGATTATGTTAATTGATTTCCATATGTTTGTCTCGGTCTGGGATTTATGACCGGGAATTGCTGAGGTCAGACTAATTTATATATGGCAGATTCGTGGAGTGAATCACCAGCCTCAAAACAGCATGGGTTTTAAAGCTTTAATATAAGATAATATAACAATAAACAAGCGAAAGTTATATGAGATAATATAACAATAAGCAAGCAACAGTTATACTTTGCAATGTAGAATATGGTATATAATGGATCAATAATATAGAGGGAAAGAAAGAAAGAGTGACTCCAGCCCAATAAGCACTCACCAATCAACACCAGATAACATAACACGGGTTGGCAAGTACATTCAAAGCATCATCATCCTCAAAATCCTTCTTCTTTACTCACAACATCAACACCTTCAACACCTATCCTTGGGTAAAAGGAGCAACATCGCAGGTAGGGTAAACACATAGGTGAGAGTCTTTCTTCTCCACTTAAAGTATCATCAGCACCTTCAACACCCAGGCTTGGACAAAATAAGCAACACCAAGAATGGGGTAAACATAGGTGAGAGTCAAGATTCCTCTTCTTTACTCACAGCAAAACCATCACCTTCAACACCTATCCTCGGGTAAAAGGAGCAACATCGAGGGTAGGGTAAAAACATAGATGAGAGTCAGCTTTCTTCCTCACAAGTCAAATTCCTTTTTCTACACTCAAAGCATCAGATTCCCTCTTCTCCAGTTGGATTCCTTCTACTTTCTCATTTCCCTTTGGAGGACGTAAAAAGGCACAGCAACCCCTCCCAATATGTAGTCCGGCGTTATGCAACTGGCCTTAGACTGTTTCATCTTTGTGAGGTGGGAACTGGCCAGGTTCCAAAACCCACAGGATCAAAGGTTGAAAGTTCTGAGGCACCAAGAGCTCATTAGTGCGCCAGATGGCCTCAAACAATAAACTTGAGAGCGTTTCACTGTCTTCAAAAGTCTCTCCAAATTCCTCACTAATGAGCCCCCCCCTTCCTAAGACACTTAAGGACGGGCCCGTATTATTAACTATCTATACAATGTTAAACCAACCTTGCATCCCTGGAATGAACCACACTTGATCATGGTGCACTATTTTTTTGATATGTTTTTTATGCGATTTGCCAAAATTTTATTGAGAATTCTTGCATCTATGTTCATCAGGGATATTGGTCTGAAATTTTCTTTCTTTGATGTGTCTCTGTCTGGTTTTGGAATCAGGGTGATACTTGCTTCGTAGAATGAGTTTGGAAGGGTTCCCTCCTTTTCTATTTCATCAAACAGTTTGAGGAGTATTGGTATTAATTCTTCTTTATTTTTAAGAACAACAATAAACAAAAATTTTAAGTAGCTTCCATATGAGAACATATTTAAAAGATTAAGGTTTTATTCTGAAAATATCAGCAGAGATGGTGAATCCTCTGTGAAATCACAGAGAATGTCTTTAGAATAAATAAAGCTTTGCATTTGTATTCGAGGGAGATTTCTATCCTTGAATCCCACTCGGATATATTAATTATGAATTGAAGGCAGCTCCAAAGTGTATTTTAGAGGAAATAAGTAAATTGCACCTTTATCCCAGATTTGGTGGTCCTAAGTTTCCAATGTAAATATTAGAGGCACTCAGACTCAAATAAAGAGTAAATGACAGAATAAAAGTAAACAGAAACAATAAAAACACTGAGATATTCCAGAGAATCAACCAACAATATTATTACATACCATATTCAAGAACTCAGATTAAAGGGATACAGAAAAATAAGAAAACTGTAAATTATATCCTGAAAGCAGTATTCAAATAAAGACCATAATATTAATTAAAACATAGCAAACATGCTAAGATATAAAAGATGCAAGATATAAAGTCTAAAGCTGTAATTTCTGAGAAAGTGTGCACATGAGGGGGTGAGATAATAACCAGCTGAGACCATAGAAATCCTTCTTAAAACAGGTAATATTTGAATTAATTATTGAAAGATGTCAGAATTTAATAAACAGAGTACCAGAATAATTTTCTTAAACATGTTATTGGCATAGATTCATAATTAGAAAAAGAGGAAAACAGAACACAAATAAACTAACGTATTTAAGCATCTGTTCTTGGAAAAAGTCAATCAAAAGAGTGCCATAAAAAGTCTGAATTTATTATTCTAATTCAGTCCTCAGTATTTTCTCTTCCTCTTCCTTCCTCCCAAGCTCTCTTCCTTTCCCTCTACTCTCCTGATCTTTCTATTTACTTAGGTTTTTTTTAAAATTAGTGTCTTGTAGATGTACACTGTGTTATAATCATATATGTACATAGGAATCTTGATCTTGATATATGTGCACCCCAATGTTCATTTCAGAATTATGGAAGTCATAATAAGCTAAAAAATAGTCAGGTAGGAGGAGTAAGTGTTAATGTTGTATTACACAGAGGATTATTATAGTTAGAAATACTGTATCATATAATCCAAAATAGCTATATGAGAATTTTAAATATTCTCCTCACATTATGTTTTAGAGATGAATCCTGAGTTAATCAATACACAACACATAAATGTACCAAAATATATTTTAACCCATAAAGATGTACAATTACTTGTCAATACAATAAAAAGGCATTTTAAAAAGTCTGAATTTATTCTTCAAAAAAATCCTTAATTTAGAAAAATATAACTTACATCCACCACACCAGTGACAATTTTTTAATGGATTTTAAGAAAAACTACCTTTCAAAAATTTAAAAAATCTGTTTATAAAACTATTTTGTTAAAAATGTGATTTTCATTTTATAATGAAGAAACCACCATAGTTTATTTGTTATTATCCCTCTTATTTACAATTAGAATGAAGAATCAAGTCTTGAGCATTGAACTGCTTTCTGAAATAAAGAAAATGTAAGCTTTTGAAAGTAAAAATTTGGGAAATATGTAAATTTGGAAAATTTTAAGGGTCATATATATACACAGGAAAGAAAAAATATAATCCCAACCTGAAGACATTTTGGAGTTAAAATTTTATTTCTTCATCCTTATTAAATACTTACAAAGTAAGTTAAAAATTAGAACATTTTATCACAATCTATATACCAAGTACCATTACTTATTATTTGAATATCCGTTTTATTATGTTGTTAAGTAACTTACAACTTAAATTCTTTCATACTAATACTTTATCCTTTGTGTGCTTGATGGACATTTGTCTTATTTCCGGAATATTAATTATCGATGCTCAACTACATTCCTGAATGGTTGAACATTTTCCCACTAGCCCCAGCAGAGTAGAAAGTACCTGTTTGAAGAGCATACTCAAGCAGTTTTGACAGCTGCCAGTTCTTTCCTAAGAGAAATTTCAGATTAGGTTGAGTAAGAAGAATGGAAGGATTATACATTAAGACAGGGATGCATTGATTTGTAATGGTGAATGAAGTTCAAGTTAAGTCAAGGATCCGGTTACAAGATGGCGGCCTAGACGGACTCCTCCATGCTAGTCTCTCCAGGAACGGAGCTTGAAGTAGTGGAAATACTGTCTCCCAGCCAGCTTCGTGACATCATCCTACAGCTCATCATCCCCCACAGTAATTTCACTCGTGCGTGTAAGCAGGGCCACCAGGCAGCAGCAGTTGCCATAAGCAGCATGAATTCAGCGGCGAGCGGGGGAACAGCAGTGGCGCGGGGCCCCAGCCCAGGGCTCTCCCCGGGCGGGCAGGGCCTGCTTCTACATGGAATACCTGGCTCCAGCGCCCACCCAGCCACTCAGGACCCCTAGCAGTTGCTCCTGTGGACAAACGTCTCCTGTGTGGGACCCCCACCTACTGTTCTTTGTGGATCGCCATTTACCAGGGTGGAATTTCCTGCACCAGGAAACGCCGGACAGCATGTGGAGAAAAACTTTTACTTCAACACAGCACACGGTGAAACAGTGTCTCCACTGCATCCAAGACTACCAGCGGCTCAGAACTTCACCCTGTTGCTGAAGCAGATGGCTTCCTTGTGAGACTCTCACCTCACCTTCACCCAACAAGGAAATGCCAGTAAGCAACGGGCAACGCCACCTACTGGAGGTGAAGGGAAGCAAACCTGGGTATTTACATTGAGACTTTTTATTTTTCCTTTATTTTTTATTTTTTTATTCTTATTTTTTATTTTATCTTTTATCTTTCTCTCCTAATATTCCTTTTGCTCAATCTTTTTGTTTTATTTCTCTGCTCATTTCTTCTTTCCTTTTTTTTTTCTTTCCTCTTTTCTCTCTCGCTCTTTTCCCACCCTCTAATCCCTAACAGTTGTGAAACCAAGTATTTGTTATACAGTAGGATATGGTAGACTGGGATTTCTGAACAGTATACTAGAATGGTATTATATAGTCTTGTAACTCCCACTTGCATATGTTTTATTTCTCTTACTATCATGTCTCCTTGCTAGCTGTACTCTCTTTTTTTCTTCCTTACTGGTCTTCCCCAACTCTCTTTCGCTCTTTCTACTAATAGCCAACTTGTCTTGGATTCTTTTTTCATGCTTTCTAAGATCTAATAACCATATTCTCACTTCCTACTACCCTAACATTCTATCCTACACCCTCAAGCTTTTCTAGCCCACCAACAGAAACTATAGACCCTTATGTAAACCTATTATTTACATAGTAGATGTTAAAGGAATTCATAAGTGTTGTATATTGTGACTAAACTGTAAATGTATTTGGGAGCTATTAGGAGCCACTTGGTTTGAAACTATATATTGTTGGTATTGAGAACAATCAATATTGGTTTCCCCTTTAAAGGAGAGGTATTGAAACCCCGCAGGGAAACTATAACCCTATAGGAGTAAAAACTGTAACACCTTGGCTCAGCAGAGCTAGAAGGAAAGACACACAAACACCATGAAAAAACAAGAGAAGAAAGTGCCTCAAACAAACCAAGATACCACATTATTAGGATCCATGGTCAGTACAACAGAAGAAATGACAGAACGGGAGTTCAGGATGTACATAATTAAAATGGTCGATGACTTAAAGAATGATATAAGAGAGCAAGCCCAGTCAGCAAAAGATCATTTTGATAAAGAGATACATAGGCAAATACAAGAAGTAAAAGATCAGTTCAATAAGGAGGTGGAGATTCTGAAAATGAACCAAACAGAAATCCTTGAAATGAAAGAAACAATAAACCAAATTAAAAACTCAATAGAAAGCATCACCAACAGATTAGACCACTTGGAAGACAGGACCTCAGATACTGAAGACAAAATATTTAACCTGGAGAATAGAGTTGCCCACACAGTGAAGATGGTAAGAAACCATGAACAGAACATACAAGAACTATGGGATAATATTAAAAGACCAAACTTAAGAATTATCGGGATAGAGGAAGGCATAGAATTCCAAACCAAAGGAATGAGCAACCTATTCAATGAAATAATATCAGAAAACTTTCCAAATACGAAGAATGAATTGGATAATCAAATACAAGAGGCTTACAGGACACCAAATATACAAAATTACAACAGATCTACACCAAGTCATATCATAATGAAAATGTCTAACATTCAGAATAAGGAGAGAATATTAAAAGCCACAAGAGAAAGGAATCAGATTACATATAGGGGTAAGCCAATTAGGATCACTGCAGACAAAGACCAATTAGGATCAACCCAGACCCTGAGAGCAAGAAGGTCATGGAACAGCACATACCAAGCGCTAAAAGACAGCAGATGCCAACCAAGAATCTTATATTCAGCAAAATTAAGTTTTAGGTTTGATGATGAAATAAAAACCTTCCAAGATAAAAAAAAATTAAAAGAATTCACAGCAAGAAAGCTGGCACTACAGAGCATTCTTGGCAAAATATTCCATGAGGAGAAAATAAAAAACACCAATGAAAACCAGCAGAGGGAGGAGCTACACTAAAGGCCAATCAAAGGAGAAACCCAGTCAAGTTAAAAACTAAGAATAAACCAAAATGACTGAGAATACAAACCATGTCTTCATAATAACATTGAATGTCAATGGCCTAAACTCAGCAATTAAAAGACACAGACTGGCAGGTTGGATTTGAAAAAAAGACCGAACAATATGCTGCCTCCAAGAGACTCATCTCATAGAAAGAGACACTCACAGATTGAAGGTGAAAGGATGGAAAAAAATTTATCACTCACACGGACTGTGTAAACAGGCAGGAATTTCCATCCTCATTTCAGATAACGTGGATTTCAAACCAAACTTAGTGAAAAGGGATAAAGAAGGTCATTTCATACTGTTTAAGGGAATCGTACACCAACAAGACATAACAATCTTAAATATCTATGCCCCAAACAATGGCGCAGCCATGTTTGTCAAACAAACCCTTCTCAAATTCAAGAATCAAATAGACCCCAACACAATAGTATTGGGTGACTTTAAGACAAATCTCTCACCACTGGATAGATCTTCCAAACAAAAACTTACAAAGAATCTACAAGACCTAATAGAACAATCAATGGTCTAGACTTAATGGATATATATAGAATATTTCATTCTTCAACAAGCAAATACATGTTTTTCTCAGCAGCACATGGATTCTTCTCCAAAATAGATCATATACTATGCCACAAAGCAAGTCTTAGTAAATACAAAAAAAAAATAGATACTACTCTGCATTCTTTCTGACCATAATGAACTGAAACTAGAAATTAATGACAGTTTAAAAAAAGAAGCCACTACAACACCTGCAGACTCAATAATATGCTATTGAACAACGCATGAGTAACTGAAGACATCAGAGAAGAGATTAAAAAAATTCTTGGAGGTAAATGAGAACTCTGATACAACATACCAAAATCTCTGGGACACTATGAAGGCAGTGCTAAGAGGAAAGTTCATTGCACTAAGCTCATATATTCAAAGATGCAAAAGTCAACAAATCAATGACTTGACACTACAACTCAAAGCCCTAGAAAAAGAACAAAGTAACACCAAACGAAATAGAATACAGGAAATAATTAGAATCAGGGCTGAAATCAGTGAAATTGAAACACAAGAAACAATTCAAACAATTGATAAAACAAAAAGCTGGTTCTTTGAAAAAATAAACAATTGACAAACCCTTACTACCCTAACAAAAAGAAGGAGAGAGAAAACCCAAATTACTAAAATTTGTGATTAGAAAGGAAATATCACAACAGACCCTGCTGAAATACAGAGGATAATCAGAAACTATTTTGAAAACTTTTATTCCAGTAAAATAGAAAACCCTGAAGACACTGACAAATTCCTAGACACATATGACCTACACAAACTGAACCAGGAGGACATTCATGACTTAAACAGATCAATTACAAGCAAGGAAATAGAAGAGGCCATCAAGAGCCTTCCAACCAAGAAAAGCCCTGGACCAGATGGATTCTCAGCAGAGTTCTACAAGACCTACAAAGAAGAACTAAGTCCAATACTCCTCAAATTATTCCACGAATCAGAAAGGGAAAGAACCCTTCCAAACTCATTCTATGAGGCTAGTATCACCTTGATTCCAAAACCAGACAGAGACACGTCAAAAAAGGAAAACTTCAGACCAATATCCCTGATGAATATACATGCAAAAATTCTCAATAAGATTTTGGCAAATCGCAAACAAAAGCATATTAAAAAAATAGTGCACCATGATCAAGTGGGGTTCATTCTGGGGATGCAAGGTTGGTTCAACATACGGAAATCAATAAACATAATCCATCACATCAATAGACTTAAAGATAAGAATCACATAATTCTATCAATTGATGCAGAGAAAGCATTCGACAAAATACAGCACCCCTTCATGTTCAAAACACTAGAGAAACTAGGGATAGCAGGAACATACCTCAACATTGTTAAAGCAATCTATGCTAAGCCTAAGGCCAATATCATCCTAAATGGAGAAAAATTGGAAGCATTCCCTCTAAAAACTGGAACAAGACAGGGATGCTCTCTCTCACCACTCTTATTCAATATAGTCCTTGAAAGTCTAGCCAGAGCAATTAGACAGACGAAGGAAATTAAAGGAATACAGATAGGAAAAGAAGAACTCAAACTATAATTATTCACAGATGACATAATTCTATACTTAGAAGATCCAAAAACTTCCACCATAAAACTTCTAGAACTGATAAATGAATTCAGCAAAGTTGCAGGATATAAAATCAATATCCATAAATCAACTGCATTTCTATACATTAGCAACGAGTCCTCTGAAAGAGAAATTAGGAAAACTACTCCATTCACAATAGCCTCCAAAAAAAATAAAATACTTGGGAATCAACCTAACAAGAGTGGTGAAAGACTTCTACAACAAAAATTACCAGACACTAAAGAAAGAAATTGAAGAAGATTGTAGAAGATGGAAAGACCTCCCATGCTCTTCAGAATCAATATTATTAAAATGGCCATACTACCCAAGCATTATACAGATTCAATGCAATCCCAATTAAAATCCCAAAGTCCTTTCTTATAGAAATAGAAAAGGCAATCATGAAATTCATTTGGAAAAATAAGAGACCCAGAATAGCCAAAGCTATCCTGAGCAAGAAGAGTGAAGCAGGAGGCATCACAATACCACACTTTAAACTTTACTACAAAGCTATAGTAACAAAAACAGCATGGTACTGGCACCAAAATAGACATGTAGACCAATGGTACAGAATAGAAGACACAGAGAGTAATGCACATAAATACAGCTATCTCATGCTAGACAAAGGTGCCAAAAACATACATTGGAGAAAATATAGTCTTTTCAACAAATGGTGCTGGGAAAACTGGAAATCCATATGCAGTAAAATGAAACTAAACTCCTATCTCTCACCATGCACAAAACTCAACTCAAAGTAGATCAAAGACCTAGGAATTAGACCAGAGACACTGCATCTAATTGAGGAGAAAGTAGGTCCAAATCTTCATCACGTGGGATTAGGCCCTGAATTCCTTAACCAGACTCCTATAGCACAAGAAATAAAAGGAAGAATCAATAAATGGGATGGACTTAAACTAAAAAGCTTCTTCTCAGCAAAAGAAACTATCAAGGAGGTGAACAGAGCCTACATTCTGGGAGCAAATTTTTGCTACACGCACATCTGATGGAGCTCTGATCTCCAGGATATATAAAGAACTCAAAAATCTTAACACCAAAAAAACAAAAAACCCAATCAATAAATGGGCTAAAGAGCTGAATAGAAACCTCTCAGAAGAAGATATACAATCAATAAACAAATATATGAAGAAATGTTCAACATCTCTAGCCATTAGAGATAATGCAAATCAAAACCACTCTCAGATTTCATCTTACCCCAGTCAGAATGGCAGCTATCCAAAATACCAGCAACAATAAGTGCTGGCGAGGATGTGTTGAAAAAGGCACAAACATTGCTGGTGGGACTGCAAACTGGTGCAACCAATCTGGAAAGCAGTATGGAAATTCCTTAAAAAACTTGGAATGGAACCACCATTTGATCCAGCTATTCCACTCTTGGCCCACACTCTAAAGATTTAAAAACAGCACACTACAGTAAAGCAGCCACTTCAATGTTTATAGCAGCACAATTCACAATTGCTAAACTGTGGAAGCAATCCATATGTCCTTCAATAGATGAATGGATAAAGAAACTGTGGTACATATACACAATGGAATATTATTCAGCAATAAAAGAGAACCAAATTATGGCATTTGTGAGTAAATGGATGGAATTGGAGAACATTATGCTAAGTGAAGTAAGCCAATCCCAAAAAACCAAATGCCAAATGTTCTCTCTGATTTGTGGTTGTTGATACATAAGGGGGCTTAGAAAGGGGAACATAGGAGAAATGGAGGAACTCTGGATGGAGTAGGGGGAAGAGGGGGGAGGGAAAAGGGAAGGAGTGTAGTAAAGATGGTTGAATGAGATGGTCATCACTACCCTAGGTGCATGTGGGAAGACACAAATGGTGTGACTCTATCTGGTTTGCAACCAGAGAAATGGAAACATTGAGTTCTATATATGTACTATGACTTAAAATGCATTTAAATAAATTAATAAAAAAATTTTTAAAAAGGGTTAAGTTAAGCTGGTTCCATTAATGGAAAAAGCACAATTACTTTGCACTTCCGGAAAAATGAAGTCGTGTTTGGAGCTTCCCAGGCATATCATCAGTCATTATTATTTAGAAATCCAAAAAAAAGTTATTTGTTTATTCAAAGCATGCTTTGTTAAAAGTGCAGATTGTCTTTTTAATATGTTGGTGTTATAATATTATGTGTGAATGATTATTAAACAATCAAATGCCTGATTATAAAGGAAGAAAAACACAGCTGGGCCCAGTGGTGCATGCTTGTAATCCAAGCAGCTCTGGAGGCTGAGGCAGGAAGTCCCCAAGTTCAAAGCTAGCCTCGGCAATGGCGTGACACACTGTCCTTAAATAAAATACAAAATAGGGCTGGGATGTGGCTCAGTGGTTGAGTGCCCCTGTATTCAATTCCTGTACTCCCCCAAGGGAAGAGGAAAGGAGAAAAGAAAGGAGGAAAAAAAAGGAAAGGAAAGGGGAAAGAAAAGGGAAGGAGAGGAAAGGGAAGGAGAAAGCAAAGGAAAGAGAAAGGAAGGGAAAGAGTAAGGAAAAGAAAAGGAAGGGAAGGGAAGGGGAAAAAAGCACAACACTACATATAAGAACTCAATCTTTCAGCAGATTTCTATTTTCAATTCAGTTGTATGCCTGTGAATAAGTCACAGCGAAAGTAAAATTTACAATTCAGAAAGGTTTTGAAAACATAGATTATATTCACATTAAATTCTTCTGTCCACTTTTTTAAACCTATGCTCCTCAGTGAATACATTACATGGCAATAGTGCCATGTATGAACATAATAACCTTTTCCATTTTATCTACTATTTTATGTGTAAAACCAAATAAAGTTATTTGGCATATTTTTAATAATAGCTATTGAAAATAAAGGTGACATGATAAATTTCACATGACATTGATTAATATGAGAGATTTTAGGAAAACAAAAAATGCCTTAAAGCTCAAATGAACAGAACTATTAAAAAGTTTCTAAAATTAGGTAAATAATAATATTTTATTTAAGAACTCATTAAAATTTAATGAAATTATTGAGAGTAACTTTAAAATAATTTAGAAAAACAAGGATGGCATTAATTTTTTGTAGTAAGTAATGTTAGCTAAAACACAGAGACTAGATTTGAATAAAACCACTCATTACTACGATATAGGTATTTTTCATTTGGAGATTGAAGTTAAGTAATTGAATGGAAAGCAAAAATAAATACATAAGCATTGACAATGTAACATTTAACAAAAATCAACTTTTTATATAGATTACTGTAACTACTAAATTGGAAATTGATGGATATTGGCAAGTCAACATTTAAAACAGCTAAGCACTTGGTATATTAATATGTGATTAAAATTAGTTTAGTAAATAAAAATTACTAAATGGCTGACACTTTGTAAACAAAGAGCAATTGCAGATATTAAACGCTGTCTTGGGGAACAGTTAATGAAGAACTGTAGACCCAGAGTGTTTTCGTCTACAAGGGACCATTATTGTGGTTTGAAGGGAGTTAGACACATCCATGTAGAAATTGTGGCCAATTTAAAAGAATACTGGCTGGGTCAGTCCAAAAATCACAAATAAAATAGGAAACAAATAGTGCAACTCTTTTTTTATTGGTGTATTAGTCTGAACTGTAACAAGGCACCATAACATGAATTTTGAGGAAACCAAATTCTATTCACAGTAGTTCACATCATTCAGGGGTGAAAGAACTCACTTGGGGTTTTTGAAGTTTAGGGAAATGGAACAAATTTCATCTGTGAAGGAATATTGTGACTGGTGTTATATAGGGTCTATCAGAGATCCTCATATAAGCATGTCTATTTCTCTAATTGCTAAATTAAATGAAAAATGTCACAATGAAATTCTTCAAAGAAGGAAAATCAAATAACTTAAAAGTTAAATCATAAAGTTAAACATCAATTTAAAATTAAAAAACAATTCAGAGATAAAGCCACGTGATAGTGTAAGTCAGAAGTATTCACTTCAAAGGGTTTAAAATATTCGTATTTTCTGTAACATAATCAAATTGATATACTTCCAGGAAGTTTAGTGCATGTGATAGTCTTGAACACCTTCTCCTCTGCAAAATGAACTTTGATGGGTCTGGGGTTGTGGCTCAGTGGCAGAGCGCTTGCCTCGCAATGTGAGGCACTGGGTTCAATTCTCAGCACTACATAAAAATAAATAAAATAAAGATGTGTTCATCTATAACGAAAAAAAAAAATTAAAAAAAAAGAACTTTGAGTAGCAAATCAGCTCTAAAAGATGCTGATTGTAATTATGCCTTTATGATAACTTTCCACTGCTCAACATGACCTACTCAGAAAATTGTTTTGAGTTATATTCAGAAGTCAAACTAACAAACATGATATTCTCTTACTTGACTAGAGGAAATAGGTCAATCAAGGTCAGTACCCACTTGTGATAAAAGGATCATAGAAAATGCAACAATTAAGAAATAAGCTTCCTCTGAATCACTGAAGATTTTGTAACTGGCACTATATCTACACTATTAGGAATTGTGCATTAAGAGCAGAAACAACCCAGTGGCACTGACTGCTGTATGAACCATTATTTGTCAGAGAGCCATGAACCATGAGGCACCATCACCTTGGTTTTGTTGCATCCAACCCGCCCTCTCCCCAAGAAGTGCAGCCCAGACAACTCTGCAGAAGCAGCAAAGTTTATTGAGGAAATAGGCACACAGGCCAATCAATTGGGGTCAGCTCTCCTTTCCTTCAGAGAGTGACCCTGAGGTGAGGGTTTCAGAGGTTATTATAGGGTGGGCTAGCTGCATGACTCAGGAAAACATGATTTGGCAGATACTCAATCTATAGTTATTTACAGTTCAACCGTGGCAGTGCCTCCTATGTCCCTTTTCAGTTCCTGTAGCTTTAGGTAACTGGCCAGGGGGTCTGGCAGCCTGTGGTTTTGCTCCCCCCCCCCACCGCTATCCCTGAGAAGCAAGCATAGCAAAGCATTAATCACAGAAGCACAAAGAGCAGGTTAGCAGATACGTGCAAGCCTGAGCCACAGTGACTCCATTTTGAGTTTGGATTTTACAGTTGGTGACTGTCAACAATATCCAGTAGAAATGAAAACCTGTTGAAAAGCCCCCTTCCTGTGCTAGGAATAAGCAGTCAGCAAAACTTGGGAAGAAATAATCAGTGGTACCTTCATTCTTCATTCATATTACATTTTAAATGCCTATTGTAGAAAATGCTTGAAAGGGTTCTAAGTAGGAGATTATAAATTTTTTAAATCTGTCTATAGGTCATTAAAGCTATCTTTAAAACATTATACAATTTATATTTAATAAGCAGTACAATTTATATTTAATTGTTACCTGCCATTGAGCTAGGTGCTTATTAAATATTCATTTGCTTACACTATTTTTTCCTTTTTTTCCCCCCCCACTTATTTTCTCTGGGATCTAGAGTATTTTTAGGAAACTGTTCCAAGTTACTTAAGGAAGGTATCAGTCACTATAATACACAAGAACTACACATCAAGAGGCCTTGTCGCCACCATAACTAAGGTGGGGGATAGCTACAAACTGCTAAGACACGCTTTAAAATTTATATTGAGAGCAAATGGTTGATAAAGAGGTAGTTCTAATTTTTCCTAATAAATTATAAGATTCACCAAACAGTAAACTCCTAATAGTGTCCCTGAAATAATATAAAATAAAGTATAAATCAGCTGGGCGCGGTGGCACAAGCCTGTAATCCCAGCACTTTGGGAGGCTGAGACAGGAGAATCGCGAGTTCAAAGCTAGCCTCAGCAAAGGCGAGGTGCTAAGCAACTCAGTGAGACCCTGTCTCTACATAAAACACAAAATAGGGCTGGGGATGTGGCTCAGCGGTCAAGTGTCCCTGAGTTTAATCTCTAGTACCAAAAAAAAAAAAAAGTATAAATCACATAAGTTTGTATTCAACTTTTTCTGAGTCACTTGTTAATAAATAGTATGACATAATTCACCTTAATTAAGTTCAATAAGACAAATATGGAGAATCAAGGCAGAAACATGATATTCATTTCTAAATGCATATTATTTGATGTTAGCAATGGGTAATTAGTAAGATTACCTGGGATAAAAATCTGCTTTTTTCACTATATTCATTCACTGAATACAACACCTTTCCCTTTTTAAAACTCTCAGGTCACTGAAACCTAATTTCAGGAGGTAAACTTTGCTATATGCACAGGAGAAATTCATTTACCCTTTTTTAAAAAAAAATTTTTTTAGTTATAGATGAACACTAGAGCCTTGTTTTATTTATTTATTTTTTCTGTGGTGCTGTGGATCGAACCCAGAGCTTCACACGTGCTAGGCAAGGGTTCTACCACTGAGCTACAACCACAGCCCAAGAAATCCATTTACTCTTAGTTAACAGGTCCATTCCATTCTTGTTCTCTTTTTCAAAATGAAGTTAAATTTAGACCACTGAGTGATTTCATGTAGGCTACTAAATAGCCTCCAGAGATGAACAACTTTCGATCATTACTGATATGGCTTTGGCAGACTGGCCTTGGGGTGAAAGGTCTTAAATCCCACAACCACTGCCCTGAAATTTCCTGTACTTCCCTAAAATATAAATAAACGTCCCACAAGGAGTGATGTGGTGAATTTCCTTCAGCCAACTGAAATGTTTGGGGTTGCATTAAGTAGCAAAGAAAAATGGTACAGTGAAAATTCCTTGTCTATGTGTATATCACCTATTTACAAATTTCTCAAATTCAACTGTTACGAATGTAGATGTGGTGTCATATACGATACCATATAGCACAGCAGGCGTTGGAAATAACTGACTCAGAACATAATTTCTCAGTGGAAAAATCCTATCCCTGTGGATACTATAGTCCATGATGATATATAAGACTTTCCACATTTTCCCTTCCATTAGCTACCACATAAAGTGGAATCTGAAAAACACTGGAAAATTCTAAGAAATAGAAAAATTAAACATTGCGTATTTCCTTCTCTGGATGAGAACTATAGTGTTGCTATTAATGTCCATCCCTTCATACACTTAGTCAAGTTTAAGAACTGATAAGATCTTACTCTAGAAATAATAGCAAGGAGAGTGACTGTAGGTAGGAGATAATTAAGCTACTTAAGTGTCTTAATTCACTGGACATTTGTAGTCCCCACACAGATTTTGCAATAACTTTTAACATAGCATAACTAGTATACCATGGAAATATCTACCTTCATTTTTTTAAAACATTTTTTTAGTTGTAGATGGACACAATGTCTTTATTTTATTGCTTTGTATGTGGTGCTGAGGATTGAACCCAGGGCCTCATGCATGCCAGGCAAGCGCTTTACCTCAGGCACAATCCCAGCCCCCCTACCTCATTTCTTAAAAGGCTAAGTTGCCAGCCTTCCCATTTACAAGGAAGAGTTGATTCAAAGATGATTTACCTTTCTCTGTTGACAATTTCGACATTCTCAGGCAATTTTCTGGTAATCTGCTGACTTTTATGGAACTAGATTTAAGTAATGATTCTTATACATCAATTTTTTTCTAAAATGCTTAGCAGGATTCTTTGGAGATGTTGCATACAACCTCACTGCATTTATTCAGTTGTATACGAGATGTACTCCTACTAGCTCCTATTAGCATCCAAGTGGATAGCATAGATAGACATTAATGTTCACCTGGTCAACTGCATTCACACACTGATAAAAATGGTTTATGGTTTTTTTTTTTTTTTTTTTTTGGTACTGGAGATTGAACTCAGGGGCACTCGACCACTGAGCCACATCCCCAGCCCTATTTTGTGTTTTATGTAGAGACAGGGTCTCACTGAGTTGCTTAGTGCCTCACCATTGCTGAGGCTGGCTTTGAACTCGCGATTCTCCTGTCTCAGCCTCCCAAAGTGCTGGGATTACAAGCGTGAGCCACCACGCCCGGCTTAAAAATGGTTTATGGTTTTAAAATGTCTGCACTAAACCAAAACAGAATGTCCAGAACACATCTGTCTCTCTCAGAACAACCCGAAACCTAAGATCTCGACTAAGGAGAGTTCCTCCATCTGCACAGGAATAGCTTATATGTACTTGACAACCAGGGACATTTACCCTAGTGGAGAAAGGTGTTGAGTCTCTTACTTGCTATTGGAGCCTTCTTTCTTCATACTGAAAGAAACTTACAACTTTTGCTGGACTTATTGACATCAATTTTGGTTTAATTCAGTTGTCTCTGGAGAGCTTCAAAATGAACTTTACATATAAATTATTCTCAGAATATATTATTTAAAATACTGAAAATTGTACTGCTGAGATAGATCATGCAGCTTCAAAATGGAAGCAACAAAATAGGTTCTCCAGATAAAGGCTACACTTAGGAAATTTAAATATCTGGTCAATGAGTTATGCAAATTTTGCAAATAGGGATAAACTGATTATACATTTGATTCATTCAAAAGATAAATAAATAGGTGAATAGATGTCTAGTATTCTTTTAGCTGATATTACTAATTGAATTCAATGTATACATCTATAGCAACACTGCCACCCAACCTCCACACCCACCAACCAAGCAGATAGCACTGAAATTATTTTATTTTTATAATTTTGAAATAATTTTATAACAACAGCATTCACTGGTAAGTCCATTGCTTTCAGTGATAATATGATGAATTTTGTTGAGACTCAAACTCCTGACAAGCAGCAGCCAGATTCTGCTGGAAGAGAAAATCTTTCTGGTAGGTTAAATTTGTAAGAGGCTCTGTCACACCTCATGGGCAGGAAATAGATTTTTTTTTCTTGTTGTGTCAACTGGAAATGTACTCCATCCTTATACATTGTATATAGAGAATTTTTCCGGTCCTTTATGTGCAGAGTGACTGTTGCCCTTTCTGGCATGATTGATGATCTAAATCAAATAGAAGGATCTACATACATTAAGTAGGTTGAATATACAATCTGGCAGAGATTATCTTATTTACAGAAAGAAGAGAAACACAATTTTGAAAATCAGAGATACATAACAAATAATTTTGACTACTACTGATAATGGTATGCTTTTTAAATCTGTCATAATCTTTAAGAAATCTGTTAAAAGGAATATAAACTCAATAATGAATTATGGGATATGCAATTCTTATTTCAAATGGAATTCAGTATTTTAAGATAGCCTATAAAAACATGCCTTCACACAAAAACACAGCAGCACTACTATACACAGTAGATTCAAACAGGAAAATAAAGCTAATTTTTGAAAAACTGGACAGGGAGTGGTTCCTATTGTATGAGGAAAAAACTCCTGTTTTTCTTTTTTTCTGTTTGTATTTTATGTAGAGACAGGGTCTCACTGAGTTGCTTAGTGCCTTGGTTTTGCTGAGGCTGGCTTTGAACTTGCGATCCTCCTGCCTCCCGAGTCGCTGGGATTACAGGTTTGCACCACTGCGCCTGGCAAAGCCTGTTTTTTTTTACTGACGTATATTTTAAAATAATTGCTATCACTATGTAGCTATTGTTTAATTGATAGCTGTGGCTTATTTAATAAGATGAAACTGAATATCACTTAGGATCATAAACACAAACACTAATGATAGCAATTTTCCCCAAGATTTATACAGAAAAACATAAGTATTGAAATTATATAAGTAGGTTTTGTGGGCATGAAAGTCCAAAAGCCAAAATGATTTTTAAAGAGTGCTGATACTCCTTTACCTGCTGTATATTCAGCATTATTTATAGTGTTATCTGATTGTCCCCAAGGTTCTGTAAAATATTTACATGTAATAGCCACTTCTACGGAACCATCTGCTGGAACTACAAGGGCTCTCTCGAGGACTTTCTCATCTATAACACCACCAGCACCTGCAAAACCATGTCTTTGATGTAGTCCACACCTGCAGGCCACAATCTACACACAATACAAAGGCTACTCAGAATTTGGGCTAAAGTTATGTAATGCCTATTATTAGATTGAGACAAAATTGGTACTACTCTGCTTTGAAAGTATGCGTCCCTCTAAAATTCCTATGTTGGAACTTATGCCCCAACATGATAGCATTAAGAAGTGGGAGCTTTCAGAGGTGATTAAGTCATAAAAGCAGAGCACTCAGGAATGAGATTAGTGACCTTACAAAAGAGCTGGAAGGAACCAGCTTGGCCTTCTGGCTCTCCACTCTGCCCTCCCATGTGAGGATACAGTGTCAAAGTTGCTGTCTTGCAAGTAGAACCAGGTCCTTACCAGACACCAAATCTGCCAGTACCTTGAGCTTGGACTTCCCAAACTCGAGAAATAAATTTCTGTTCTTTATAAATTACCTGATGTCAGATATTTTGTTATAGCAACAGAAATGGACCAAGGCAGACACTTACTGTTAAATTTTAACAGCAGGTCAAACAAAATGCAGCAAAGATCTTAACACATCAATATTTCTTGGGATACTTCAATGACCACAGAGTCCTAAGTCCTAAGTCAGACTGGTATAATGAGAGCAGCAGCTTGGGAATCATAATCTAAGGCAAGACTTTAACAACTTTGCATTCCTGATTTCGTCCAAGTAGAATGGATTGCCCTTTAATTGGACCAAATCAAATAATAGGGCAAATTTGAAAAATTCTTTTTTTATCCAAAAAGAAATTATAGATAGCTTTCATGGTTCTTGGCATATGGTAATCATGTAATAAATGTTAATGATCAGCACATATATCATACCATAGTTCCTTTTAAGATTTTTTAAATAATGTTGTATTTCTTATATCTTTATTTGACTTATATGGGGTGCTGAAGATCAAACCCAGTGCCTCACACATGCTAGGCAAGTACTCTACCACTGAGCCACAGCCCCAGCCCTTAAGATTTTTTAATATATATCATATTTTATATTTACATAGCAATTTGAACCTCAAAAAATGCTTCACTATTACTATCTCTTTGATCCTTATATAAACCTTGTAAAGTAGATGGGACTTGTACTATTGATTTTATTTTACACAGAGAGCAAATAAGCTAAAAGTCTAGTGAGACTGATCATACAGCTAGAGGGCGAAGTCCAATATCAGCTAACATTTAACTCAGCGCTAAGTGTAACTCCTACCTGTGGTTCATCTTAGTACAAAACAACTGAATTAACTTGATCATTGCATTAATATTAGTCTCAATCACTAGGATCAATGTTTACCTTATTCATAAATGAGAGGGTCTTATTTTCTTCTCAAGCTATGTTAGCTCGAACATCACATGGTATTGGAATTCCTGTGGGAATAATCTCTAAATATTATTCTCTAAAAAATAGTGTTCTGGAAGTACTGTTGGACCTTTTCATCTATCTAACATGTCTTTCCTCAATTTTTCCTCTGAATCATTTCCTTTTAGAATGATAGCAACATGAGTACATTGATTCTAACAAATCAAGTTAACAAGACTTTATTTAAATTCTTCATTGCAGACTCTTAGAAATGTCAGCTGTTAATCTATTGCCAGGTATCAACTGGTGAAATGTATCCTTAATTTTCCTCCTTCAGAAAAGATCAGAAATGCATACTACGCCTACCAAAGGAAAAATATATAGCACAGTTCAGGTAATTGTGAAATGTACTGTCCTCAGGACCTAGTAATTACTGAGCAAAACATAAACTCAAATAAACTGCTTGTAATTGTCTACAACAATGTCCAGAACTACAGCTGTGAGCTAGCCTCTATGGATGCAGGGTGAGACTTTCTCTGTGACAAACATCTGCCCTGCCATTGGAGAAAAAATAAATCTCTAGTAGCTATAAAGTCACTTAAGCTTATCTCCCATGTCACAGAGCAATAGGGGCAAACAAAAACCCTATGCAATTAATGAGACTTGACAATCCATCCTTGATAGCAAATTAATATACTTTATCATTAAGTAGACCTTTTTATTTCTTCCTAATTGCAAGATTCTAACCATATGCCACAGTCTTAATTTCAGACTGAAAGCCTAATAGTTTATCTTATACAGCCACAATTTCTGTGGGTTGCATCTTTGTAGAACTGCACATTTAGATAATCCGTAACAAGACTTTGGTATCTGATACTTAAACAATTAAAATGGGTCCTGCGTAGGCCAATAATATCTGTTTCACGAGATAATAATGATTATTAATTCAATTATGTGGACCTGCAGTCAGTAAGGAAAAATCAAAACAAAACTGTACATTCAAATAATCATCATATATAAATGATGGATGAATGAATTTGGGGGACAGTCTCCTGGTCACTGTAGAATTTGTTGTTGTTGTTTAAGAAAAGAAGATAGAGCCGGGCATGGTGGCTCAAGCCTATAATCCCAGCACTTAGGGAGAATGAGACAGGAGAATCGTGAGTTCAAAGCCAGCCTCAGCAAAGGCGAGGCGCTAAGCAACTCAGTGAGACCCTGTCTCTACATAAAACACAAAACAGGGCTGGGGACGTCGCTCAGTGGTTGAGTGCCCCTGAGTTCAATCCCCAGTACCAAAAAAAAAGAAAGAAAGAAAAGAAGATGGGACAGAGAAAGGCAGAATAGAAACACAGTGAGCAATGGAAATTGCCCCATCATTACCTCACCAGGTCAGTGAAAAAGAAATCTAATTCTACAATATGTTCTACATACTCTGTCAAAGTACAGGTAATACTTTCTAGATAAATGCCAGCTAGGTGACAACCTTATGTGGAGTACATATATACAATTTGGGGTTAAACTGAGATCTTCTGTGTGACAGATTTCAGATGTAGAAACATTTTGTTGTTGTTGTTACCTTGAGAGTAAACTACCCGTTATCCTAAAAAATTAAAAAGCAGATTGATTTAGGCTAAAAGAATTTGATCCAAAAACGATATTTCAACTAGGTAAAATTCAACTAAACTATTTAAAAGTAAAATTGCGAGAATGTGCATTTTTTAAAATCTGCCAAATAATTTAAGACGCATTTTAAATAAAATACAAAGTCCACTGTGACCTAATATAACATACTTATTTTTCTTAAATGTGAAAACCACTCTTTTTATTCTGATGATAATCATGAAAACTAACTACTTGAGTTCCTTTGCCTAAGGAAAAACATTAGTTCACTTAGCATAACTAAGTACATTTGTGGAATCTCCAAAATCTAATAACCTAATACTTCACAAAATATTTAATTATTAATATTTTAAAAAATAACAACTTGAATTGTACACTTCATAATAATGACAGAGACCAAGCTTGAAAAAAATCCAAGTTATAAATAAGGAAGCAACAACTGAATACTGAAAACACAGAATCTGGAATCAAGTGATCTTGGTTCAACTTATAGCATATTTCCTATTAGCTGTGTGTCTTTGAGAAAGTTATTTAACTCTCCTGATCTTCATTTATTCTACTTGTACTATTGTGAATGGCTTCCCTTTCCTCATAATGGTGGAATACAGATGTATGGAATTATTACAAAACCTGGATAATGTGAAGACTTAAACTATTAACAACAGCATGGTGATCTGGTTGGCCACAAAGGAAAAGCAAGGCAGATACTCAGAAACACAGCAGAAGACCCAGAGAATGGTGTCATTCTAATGTCATGGTGCATTTGTCAGTGCTACTGTTACAAAAGTAATTATGAAGTTGCATATCACAGTATGCTAGCCAATATAGAGAAGATTTAAAACACAGAAAAACAAACTTAAAACACATTGTAAGTATACGAGTAGAAAATATAAATAAAATATACACAATTACATAGCTGCATTTTCTTAAAGAGTTTCAGAAAACAGTATATCACTGCAGTATTTTGTACCAACAGTAGTATTTCCTACACTTACACACATAAAGCAACATTCAATGACAATACATATTCTATATGTAAATGATAATGATTATGCACTAGTGATAATGATGTATATGCAATATTCAAGATTATTAACATGAAACCCAAAAGTACTAAAAGAAATGATCTGAGGCCAGTCATCATTTTAATATGATTACAATCTTGTAAAATGTCCTTTTTTATGAGAAGCAATTAATTTTCATTTAGTAATATTTAAGTTGCCAAGTATAAGGGCTGGGGTTGTGGCTCAGCAGTAGAGCGCTCACCTAGTGCAGATGAGGCACTGGTTCGATCCTCAGCACCACGTACAAAAATTAATAAAATAAATAAATAAAAGGACCTTTCTTCCTAAAAAAAAAAGTCAAGTATGTAGAAGTGACTGAAGAATGCTGTTTCTTCCTGAAATTGTTCATATTAACCCCTAAATCAGTATCAGACTGAAGGCAAAGACAAAACAAAATCAAACATAAAGACCTCGATTTAAATGCCATTACTAATACCAGATTAATTTTGCATATTCCTATTTGTAGTTGGTGTTGATAACAAAAAGAACATTTCTAGTTTAACATCTACAGAATAAAGTTTTAAACAGCAATCCTTAAAATAGTTCACTTAACAATATTTAAATGTAATAAGCATGTGTAAATTTTTTTCCATCAGATTTGATTACATACTAATTGTGGATGTTACTAAGTTATTCAGCCTTGATTGTCAGCAAAGTTCACTAGATGTCATGAAGTAAAGGGCCAGAAAAAAGGTTTCCCCGAATAAACACTGCCGCTCAAAAACACATTGAGAAGCAGCCATGTGCAACATTTTGAAAATTAGTTTTTAAAATTGTCCTATTTTAGTCTTATAGGAAGTGGTTTTAAGTATTGCATAAATGATGATAAATTTGTACATGTCTCATGTCGTCTGGATTTGGTACAAAAGAAATTACTTTAAAATCAAATCAAATCTCAAATCAAGAAAAATCGTTTTTGTTTTTTTCCTTTCAACAAATGATGATGTGTTTTGCAATCTCTCAGTTCATAGGAGTACAAAGTTAGACCCTGGAAATGCAAGGAAACATGCCTTCTGGCTGTCTTTGCCTTCCTTCAGAGCTCCCAAATCACACTGAAGAAGTACATTATGCAACAGGTGACTGAGAGTCAATAGTTCAACACTTAGAAACTATTATGACTGCTTAACTGGTTAAAAGGTAGTAATATTGGTCAGTACAATTTAAGACTAAAAAATAATATTAATAATAATATTAATAATTAATATTATTAATTATTAACTATTAAACTAATATCTTACTACTGATTTTCAATGTCACCCATCATTTTGTTTCTTTTATACTTGGTATATTTCTATTAAAAGAACATACTGGGAAAGAACAGTTTCATACTGGATAAGGATAAGAATAAAAATTACTGAGCTCTATAAAAGTTTTGACGATTAAATTGACAGTAACTCAAGCATCTCTTACTTTCTTAGGCTAAATATACATCAGGTACTAGAAAGATAAAAGTGCATTTTTCTAATAGACATGAGAGTTTTATTTAAAGTAGTGTGTTACTAAGCACGAGGGATCTATTAGTAACTGCAATGAGGTTTTTTTAGTCAAAGGAAGGAATTAATGGAATTATGAATAATAGTTATTATTCAATTCAACCTCAGGAAATGATACTGAATATGAAAAGAACGTGATATTGTCCAATAAAGTAATGTTCAGCAAGTGGAAATGTTAGACTAAAAAGGAGTAAACTGTGTATAGCTCTAAGCTAAATACTATTGCATAACTGTTGAGTGACTTCTAAAGTGTTTTATTTCTAAGCTATTTTTTACCTTAAAAGTGGGGTAACACAAGTTGCTATTCACTTATTGCATTTTAAACTTTTACAAATAATGAGAATTAGGGAGGTTAGAACATAATGGTGGATCTAATGCTCTAATAAAGACATAAAATTTGGAAAGAAATCTACAAGTGCTGCAGGACTACATATTTCTCAGTTCAGGAACTGATTTTATGACATCAGTGACAGATCACTGTTAAAACATTTTTTTTTTAATTTTTTTTTTTTTAGTTGTAGATGGACACAATGTCTTTATTTTATTGCTTTGTATGTGGTGCTGAGGATCAAACCCAGGGCCTCACGCATGCAAGGCAAGCACCCTACCGCTGAGCTACAATCCCAGCCCCCCACTGTTAAAACATTTTAAGAATAACTCTGATAGTAGATTATTTTATAAGATGCTTAAATTTAGCTTTTTCCTCATTCAATAAAATTGATTCACTTTCCACATTCCCTTCTGGTTTCTATCTTTTCTCCTTCCTTCAAATATGAATATATATATGTGTGTGTGTGTGTGTGTGTGTGTGTGTGTGTGTGTACTGGGGATTGAACTGGGGATTGATTGATCACTAAGCCACATCCATAGCCCTATTCTGTGTTTTATTAGAGAAAAGGTCTCACTGAGTTGCTTAGTGCCTTGCTGCTGCTGAGGCTGGCTTCGAACTTGTGATTCTCCTGTCTCAGCTTCCCAGAGTGCTGGGATTACAGGTGTGTGCCACTGCACGCAGCCCTTCAAATACATTAACAGATTAAATATAGTAACAGACTTTTCCATGAAATATATTAACAGATCTGTCCATTTTCATTGACTTTCTGTTCTCACTTGACAGCCCCAGCCTTCAGTGTCAACAGGAAGCATGAAAATAACAAACAAAATGCTTGGCTCTGGAACTTAATCTAGGCAACAACTTCTATCTTCTGTGCATTCTTTTTCAGTTCATTTCCCACTGACCTGTGAGCGGTTTATCCTCCTTTCATTGACACCTTGGAAAGTTCACTAGCTTTCTTTGAGTCAGCTTCTACTCAGGTGGCAGCTATACAATTACCCCAGTAAGCAGAGAGGACTGTGTAAAGGCATATTCAAAAACTTTTTCATGGTCAGGGAAAGATGAAAGGCTTAGAACTCTCATAAATTAAGAGTCTTCTAATCACAATTCTTAAATAGGATCCTTCCTTTATGTTGATATTTGTCTTTCCAGGGCTCAGATCTTTGACATTTATTTAACAGTATAATAATTATTCATTTCCCCCTCAATTCACTCACACACATATACACACCTATAACACCTGAATCTAATAACTCTATCAATGCAATTTTCACAGAAGGTATATCTGATTGTATCGTTGTCCTTAAAATCATTCAATATCACTCTTTATCTTTAGGAAAATTCTATTTTTGTGGCTGGGTTTTTATGACGTGGTTCCTTTTCACTAATTTGACCTGCTTCTTGGCACTTTAAAACAAAAGTGCTAATTCCAGTGGTTACAAACCACTTTGAGTTCTCTAGAGAGCCAAGCTTGGGTATTTCTGTGCACCCTCAGTCCATTATTCCTTAATATGGCATTTCCAATGCCTTGTAATTCCTGTCTCATGCCTTGTCATTGCTTGACTGATTCCTACCTATCTTTCTAAAGTGAGACTGTCAACAGGATGTTCTGATAACTGGTACTTATAAGTCCCTCAGTTGCTCTTTCTAGGTGATTCTGTGGCACTCTGTTAATTCCTGTCCAACAATGAGATACAGAACATGCAGAAATTCCTTTTCTGCTTGCCACTTTATGCAACTGTACCGCACACCACCTGAGGGTCTTATGTCTTGTATGTTTGAATTCCAAGCAAATTTTTCCTTGTCTCCATCACATTTCTTCTATTTGAACAACAGAAGTAATTGAACAATAAATGTTTGCCAATCGCATGCCATAAACTTCAGACATTAAAATATTAAGAATTTCATGCATAAAATTTCAAACTTAAATTTGAAAATATAAACATATTGGTGTTAGGACAAAGTTTCCCTTTTAGAGACTTCCCTTTTTTTTTTTGGTACTGGGGATTGAACTCAGGGGCACTTGATCACTGTGCCACATTCCCAGCCCTATTTTGTGTTCTATGTAGAGACAGGGTCTCACTGAGTTGCTTAGCGACTTGCTGTTGCTGAGGCTGGCTTTGAACTCCTGATTTTCCTGTCTCATCCTCCCTAAGTGCTAGGATTACAGGCTTGTGCCACCACGCCCGGTTGAGACTTCCTATTTGATATCATTACTGGATATCATTTTGGGATAGTCAGTAACTACTTCACAGACTTCTGAACTGGAAGTCTGAGCTCTCAGAACATGGGGCAACAAGAGCCAGGGACATTTGAATACAGGAATATTTCTCTACCTACAAACTCCATCTCTGTGTTATTTAGACCAAGAAAGTTTCCAAATACATAGCAATTCTGGATGTTGAGAAACTTAAAAAAGAAATGCCCAAATGAATATCATCTCAATAACACAGAAGTCAAGAGCAAGAGAGGAGTAAAGGAAAAATAGCCAATACTAGCTAGTGACATTTAATATGATGATGATAAGATGGAGACAAAATATTCTTCATGCTCATTTTTGATATGAAATCACTAGAGGTTACATTGCTTAAGAATGAGAGCTTGACTAGAAGTAATATCAAGGCCTAATGTACAGATAGGGGCAGCAACTTAAAATTGTGACTACACAAGGTATCTGTGACTAAATTATTAAATACATCGTATTCAGGCTTCTTTTATTTTGGTAATTTAGTTTAATGTCAGTATTTTTCTTCAAATTACTGAAAACAACTTAAAAAGCAATTTGGAAGATATTAAACACTTAAAAGTATATATTACTTATAATTCTTACTAATTCCATGCTTAAATGTATGACTTGTGAAGTAGTTATTATATATAATTTTAGAAACAAGAAGTTTTTGCCCACATCTTTCTCTAGTCGGGTCCATTTTTACCTTAGAAATTGTCTACTTCTAACAAGTCAACTGAGTGGTTGTCCCAGTTATGCAACGAGAAATCACCCTTCTGTGAATGGGGGGCAGGGATACTTGACCTTCAGTGTTTTGACTACAGCTTCCCTGACCACTGGTCCCTTTCTGTGTAGAAATGATTGTAGGAAAAGGACCAGTGGCCTACTGGGAACAAAAGCAGCAGAGTTCAGGGCTCAACACCAGAGACTGTCAAACACTCTAAATTCCAGAGGAACTTACATTAGCAGAACACAGACCAGCAACAGATGCCAGAGGCATTGGAACATGGCAACTTGTGTGCAGCATTGTTTCAGTTCATCAACTTACATTTAGAGTAAGAAAGCCTCCAAACAGATAGCAATTCTGGAAGGTATGAGGGTCCCAAAAAGTTGGTATTAATCTTTTTGGTAAAAAGGATAGAACTCATACCATTAATTGGACAAGTACAATATTTAACCATATTTGTACCACCAAACTTGTGAAGCAGTTCATATACCTTATGCTGAAGGGGAAAAATAGCATTTGTAACACTCATTTCCAGATATGAAATATTTTACCATGAAAACATCTGTCTCTATAACAAAGTTATAAATCATCTGGGGAAAAATTATTGCCTGTAATTCTACCTTATCTGGTTGCTAATGCAACAATCATTTCTCTTCTATAAATGCTATTTTGGTTCCAATGTTAATGTGAACATGAAGTTAATGTTTCCTAATCCAACTCCAAGGATATAAACCTGTTTCTTCTGTTGACCTCACAGTCATCTTAAAGCCACTGCTGCTTCAGTAATGCTTTTCTCAGCACATCCTAGCCAAGCTAGGTCAATTCTATCTGCTTTCCTGTTACTCTTTAACACAGTTCAATAAATTCATTGTGAAGTAAACTTTAACACATCCAATTTTCTATACATATAACATATAGTATTTGTAAACTTTTTTTTGAGAGGACAGGTAGTTTCAATTTTAGGTTTTTCAGGCCACTTATTATCTGTTTTAACTATTCAATTCTTATGTTGAAGCTTGAAAGCAGCCATGGGCAATATGTAAGTGAATGATCATGGCTGTGTTCTAACAAAACTTAATTTACAAAACACTGCTGACAGGTCAGATTTGACCTGTGGGCCATGTTGTTTTTTTTGATGCTGTCATCTATTAAAAGACTGAAAATAATACATAAAAGAACATGCAGTGGGTGCTGGGATTGTGGCACAGTGGTAGCGTGCTTGCCTAGCATGTGTGAGGCACTGGGTTCGATCCTCAGCACCACATAAAAATAAAATAAAGATATTCTGTCCACCTGCAACTAAAAAAATAAATAAATATTTAAAAAAAAAAAAGAACATGAGGGGCTGAGTCTGGGGCTGAGTGGTAGAGCGCTTGCCTCGCATGTTTGAGTCACTGGGTTCGATCCTCAGCACCACATAAAAATAAATAAATAAAATAAAGATACTGCATCCATCTACAACTAAAATATATTTTAAAAAAAAGAACATGCAGTGAAGCAAACCATGACTAATATGAGTATATAGAAAGAATTTCTACCACATAAAATACATTTACCTCAGATTTCTTATTATTATCTCATAATCAAGTGGCCTACAAATTGTTGAATAATGGAAATACTCTACCAGCGTGCAGGTAATTCTAACTTACGTCAGTGAAAACCACATTCCCCCTCAAAAATTCTTTGTTGAAGCTCTAAACAATTGATTTAGTTATTTTTGAATTCTAATATCATACGTGCAAGTTTCAGATTATCATGTTTCCACTACTGATCCTTAAATTGAGGGGATTTAAAAAAAAAAACATTGTACCAAATGCGGATGTTAATTCAGCCGCCTTCATTACACAGTTAACAGTGTGTTCATGAAGTTTTGATGTCCTTTGCACTCACTTCAGGCAAAGTTCATACCACCAAGCCTGGTGGTACTACCTATCCCTGCATTAAAACCTCAGATTATGTGAGCTATTCCCCATTGGGCATAAAGTACACAAGATGAATACATTCTAGACATCTATACAACTTTGCTCTTATCAATGACACTGTATCTTATACTTGAAAGTTTGTTAGGGGGTATATCTTATGTTAAGCATTACCACAATAAAATAAAATATAAAAAACAATAAATATAAGCATGGACATTATATTAAAGAGGAAGAAATAGAATTCGAGTTACCTCACTTCTGTCATTCAATGTAACAACTTGACATTTTTTTATATTTTGAAATAAGACTTTTATGTACCTTTCAACTTGATTTTTCTTTTTAAAATGTTATGTTCGTTATTCATGTTTGAGAGAAACTGCCCTTTACTACTGCTCTCCTAGAGCACTCAGCATTCCAGTGCACCCTGACGTTTCACACCTCCCTGCCTTTGCTTATGTTCTTTCCCCTGCCAGGTATCCTTCCACTTGATGAGTTCTTTCTCCTCTGAAAACCACATGCACAACTATTCACTCTCTTTGGATTCCCTATAGCATTTTAAATGTATCCACATTATTCTGCAGTGATAATTTACTAGGTTATAGACTAAGTATTTACATATGTATTTCACTTTCAAGGATTCTTAAGAAGATTAAGACCTTGTCTGCCCTTGCCCTGGACTTCCTAGCACATAGTCTTATCTCTCACAGGAGACACATCAGTAAATATTTGTTAAATGAATGAGTTTATTGAAAGGTCTTTCTTGATTTCTAAGGTGCTGTCTATTGCAATACTATCTTTCAAGTTGACAGAAGTTTTTCAGAAAAGAAAAACTACATTTAGCATTTACCAATTTAAAAATGTATCTTAAAGCCGGGCGCGGTGGCTCAAGCCTGTAATCCCAGCACTTAGGGAGGCTGAGACAGGAGAATCGCGAGTTCAAAGCCAGCCTCAGCAACAGCGAGGCGCTAAGCAACTCAGTGAGACCCTGTCTCTACATAAAACACAAAATAGGGCTGGGGATGTGGCTCGGTGGTCAAGTGCCCCTGAGTTCAATCCCCAGTACCCAA
>CM053400.1:93757324-93776948 GCA_028644305.1 Xerus rutilus | reverse complement strand
CACACAGGAGTGTGCTTTGACTTCCGTTGAACACGTGGCGTCCGCTCCTGGCTAGAGATGCCTAGGTGGTGGTTGCTCGCTCCCGGCTCCTCTGTCACTAATGACGTCATTTCATTTTTCCATGGGACGATGGGAGTGCAAATGATTTTGGATATTGTAGCAGGCCTCAGGTTGAGTTGGATACATTTATTTCTAACGTTGCACACACGGGATGAGTAGTGTTTGGCTAGGCCCTCTGTCAGAGGTTAGCTGCCCAACATGACTGTCAGATACTACGTATGTTCGTGAAGCTTGCCACGGCTAGTGCTTCCTCTCACGGGTTGGCAGTAAGTTCTCCCAGGGATCTGGGTTGCGAAGCTCTGGATGTTTTTGCACGTGTCAGACAGATGTAGTTAAATTCCTCTTGTTCCCAGGAAACAAGAAACATCAGACTTCCCTGCTATCTAGAGGATGAGAATGGAAGCTAACTTTTCCCTGCCAAGTTAATAGAATAGTATGACTTGTATGATTCTCACACTGTTGCCATTGACGAAATCTGATCTTCTCTGATGAATCCTCAGGTAAATGGTATCCATCATTTTCTCTTAGGAGGCGTAGCCCAAAAACCTCCCCTGCCTCCACGCCGTGGACCCATGTCTTCCGCAGATGAATCGGATGGAAGAGAGACTCCTTCCCGTCCGGAAGCTGGTACTGTATTTTATTGTACTGTACTATCCTCGCCTGAAGGAAAGTGCGTGAAACCAGCTGAAATCGTGGCCCCTGGTGATATTGCAGAGATATTCTAATTGGAAAGAATCATTCTTTCACTGTGTCCTGAACCAAACCAGCACCCATTAACTGCAATGTCTTTTGATCATGATGTCCCAGTACTAGTGGGTAGTAGAATACTCAGTTGTTTTCCACCAGGAATGGAAGAATCCACAGGAGGCTGTGGGATAACAGCTCCGTGGGAGACCACGTGCTTAGCGTGCGTGCACAGGTCCTAGGGTCAATTCCCTGCACTGCACAAACCAAAGGAAGTACCAACCAGATTCTTTTTTTATGGGACCATAGGATATGTAAACGTCTGCTGGCTCTGAGAGTTGTGGGAGTGAGCAGGGAATCGAGAGTTCTGTATGCAGAATACAGGTTTCCAGATCCCTGAGTGCTTCAGTATAAGCAGGACAATCCATGAGAATATGAAAATAACCCATTGGGGGAGTATGTATGTGTACATTACTTTTAAGAGGATCTCCCTCAGATAGAGAGATGAGAATGGATACACATAGGTACAATTTGAAGAAAAAGAATGAAACAGAGGCTCAATAAAATGTACCAGTCCACCAGAAGCCCCCGGTCACCCCTCCTTAACAACACTGCCTTCACTCCCAGCCGAATCCACCTTTACCCTGACTGCTTTTAAGATCATCCTGCAGGTATTTGGAGTGTTTTCAGTACCTCTGTGTAGTGGAGGTTTGCATCATCGGGATGTGGTTCAGGGGCAGTCGTCCTATTTGGGGAGGTGATTCCTGCAAGGGATGGCCCAGTGGATAGTGGCCTCTGTTTTTCTGCTGTGCTCTAATGTATGAAATTGATTAGGATGATCCCTCTTTTGAATTGTTTGGCGACGATTGCGGTGGTAGGCCATTTCATCATACCAACTCTTGTGCCTCTAATTTCTTCTTGCTAGATCCATTCATGGACGCTGTAATGTACGTTGATGTCCATAGTTTGCAAATTTTCAGAGAGTTCACGTTTTGAACTCTCCCTCAGTGATACTAAAGAGAATAGTTTGCCATAGGTTTCGTGGCTCTGTGGAGGAGGTTCCATTTCCACCCAGGAGATGCTTGCTTCTCCATTGCTCCACCAGTGACCCCTACACTCCTCTGTGGCCCTGTGCCTTGCTCCTTGGTTCTTGTGGGGTGTCATAGTAGGGGTCCTCTCTGAGTTCGAAGGGCGTTTCTAAAAGTAGTCTGAGGGTTGCCCTGTTTCCTGCATCCAGGTGACAGTCTTGAATTTCAAGCTAGAGTTTGTGGAATGCAGCCCTGGGCTTTACTACTGCATCACTGGCTGGTGGTTCTTGGCTTCCGGCGAGCTCTCTTGCAAGGACCCTCCGGGGCCTAAACCTTATGTGCCTGAGTATTTGTAATGCTAGGTAGTATCGGACATTAGGACCCAACCTAGAGCCAGCCCCAACATTTCTGGAATCATGTGGGTGTCCTAGGACGGAGGCAGAACTTTGGAATTTCCGTCACAGGATACATGGGTGAGAGTCAGGGATACCTCACCCCAGATGGCAAACTTCAGGGCATGGCCTGGATGGGTATGAGAGGGCATGTGAGTTAGAGACCTTTTTTTTTGTTCCTGCGAGAAACACATTTCACGAAAGCCTGGGATTCACACAGAGGAACGTTTCTCTTTGCTAATATATGGGAACTATTTTATGATTCGAATAGTTGCAGACTGGAGCATGTGAACTGGCCTTGTTTCTGGCATTGAGAACACATTTGAGGCATAGCACAGGCACCCAGCCATAAGCATACTGCGAAGAAAACCCCTTGTGAGAAGAGGGCACTGTTTGAAATCATGCCTGAGGAGTGTTACTAAGTGAAGCTGGGACCACTCAGAGCTTGGCGTTGAAGTGAAGTCTTGGTGCCGTTGTAGGCCTCTGCATAAGATCAGCAGAGAAAGCTCTGCTAGTCAGTGTGCTTCTAATCGCGTGTGCTTTGATACACACACAGGAGTGTGCTTGACTTCAGTTGAACACTTGTTGTCCGCGCCTGGCTAGCGATGCCTGGGTGGTGGTTGCTGGCTCCCGGCTCCTCTGTCGCTAATGACGTCATTTCATTTTTCCATGGGGCGATGGGAGTGCAAATGATTTTGGATATTGTAGCAGGCCTCAGGTTGTGTTGGATACATTTATTTCTAACGTTGCACACACTGGATTGGTAGTGTTTGGCTAGGCCCTCTGTCAGAGGTTAGCTGCACAACATGAATGTCAGATACTACGTATCTTCCTGAAGCTTGCCACGGCTAGTGCTTCCTCTCAGGAGTTGGCAGTAAGTTCTCCGCGGGATCTATGATGCGAAGCTGTGGACGTTTTTGCAAAATTCAGACAGATGTAGTTAAATTCCTCTTGTTCCCAGGAAACAAGAAACATCAGACTTCCCTGCTATCTAGAGGATGAGAATGGAAGCTAACTTTTCCCTGCCAAGTTAATAGAATAGTATGACTTGTATGATTCTCACACTGTTGCCATTGACGAAATCTGATCTTCTCTGATGAATCCTCAGGTAAATGGTATCCATCATTTTCTCTTAGGAGGCGTGGCCCAAAAACCTCCCCTGCCTTCACGCTGTGGACCCATATCTTCTGCAGATGAATCGGATGGAAGAGAGCCTCCTTCCCATCCGGAAGCTGGTACTGTATTTTATTGTACTGTACTATCCTCACCTGAAGGAAAGTGCGTGAAACCAGCTGAAATCGTGGCCCCTCGTGATATTGCAGGGATAGTCTAATTGGAAAGAATCATTCTTTCGCTGCGTCCTGAACCAAAGCAGCACCCATTAACTGCAATGTCTTTTGATCATGATGTCCCAGTACTAGTGGATAGTAGAATACTCAGTTGTTTTCCACCAGGAATGGAAGAATCCACAGGAGGCTGTGGGATAAGAGCTGCGTGGGAGAGGACGTTCTTAGCATGCGTGCACAGGTCCTAGGTTCAGTTCCCTGCACCACACAAACCAGAGGAAGTACCAACCAGGTTCTTCCTTTATTAGGACCATCGGACATGTAAATGTTGGCTGGCTCTGAGAGTTGTCGGAGCGAGCAGCGAATCGAGAACTATGGATGCAGAATATAGGTTTTCGATCCATAACTGCTTCAATGTAAGCAGGACAATCCATGAGAATTTGAAAATAACTCTTTAGGTGCGTGTGTATGTGTACCTTACTTTTATGAGGATCTCCCTCAGATAGAGAGATGAGAATGGACACACATATGTACAGTTTGAAGAAAAAGAATGAAACAGAGGCTCAATAAAAAGTAGTTGTCCCCTCGAAGCCCCCAGTCACCCCTTCTTGACAACACTGCCTTTGCTCCCAGCCGAATCCACCTTTGCCCTGACTGCTGTTAAGATCATCCTGCAGGTACTTGGAGTGTTTGCAGTACCTCTATGTAGTGGAGGTTTGCCCTCTTTGGTATGTGGTTCAGGGGCAGTCGTCCTATTTGGGGAGGTGATTCCTGCAAGGGATGGCCCAGTGGATAGTGGCCTCTGTTTTTCTGCTGTGGTCTAATGTATGAAATTGATTAGGATGATCCCTCTTTTGAATTGTTTGGCGACGATTGCGGTGGTAGGCCATTTCATCATACCAACTCTTGTGCCTCTAATTTCCTCTTGCTAGATCCACTCAGGTATGCTGTAAGGTACGTTGATGTCCATAGTTTGCAAATTCTCAGAGAGTTCACGTTTTGAACTCTCCCTCAGTGATATTAAAGAGAATAATCTGCCATAGGTTTCGTGGCTGTGTGTAGGAGGTTCCATTTTTACCCAGGAGATGCTTGCTTCTCCATTGCTCCACCAGTGACCCCTACACTCCTCTGTGGCCCTGTGCCTTGCTCCTTGGTTCTTGCGGGGTGTCATAGCATGGGTCCTCTCTGAGTTCGAAGGGCAGTTTTAAAAGTAGTCTGAGGGATGCCCCGTTTCCTGCATCCAGGTGACAGTCTTGAATTTCAAGCTAGAGTTTGTGGAATGCAGCCCTGGGCTTTACTACTGCATCACCGGCTGGTGGTTCTTGGCTTCCGGCGAGCTCTCTTGCAGGGACCCTCTAGAACCTAAACCTTACCTGAGTATTTGTAATGCTAGGTAGTATCAGACATTTAGACCCAACCTAGAGCTGCCCCAACTTCTTTGGAATCATGTGGGTGTCCTAGGACGGAGGCAAAACTTTGGAATTTCCATCATAGGATACATGGGTGAGAGTGAGGGATGCCTCACCCCAGATGGCAAACTTCAGGGCATGGCCTGGAAGGAAACAAGAGGGCATGTGAATTAGAGACCATTTTTTTCCGTTCCTGCAAGAAACACATTTGACCAAAGCCTGGGATTCACACAGAGGAAGGTTTCTCTTCGCTAATATATGGGAACTATTTTAAGACTCGAATAGTTGCAGACTGGAACATGTGAACTGGCCGTGTCTCTGGCAATGGGAACACATTGGAAGCACAGCGCAGACACCCACCCTTCAGCATACTGTGAAGAAAATCCCTCGTGAGAAGAGGGCATTGCTTGAAATCATGCCTTAGAAGTGTTACTAGGTAAAGGTGGGACAACTCAGAACTTGGCGTTGAAGTGAAGTCTTGGTGCCCTTGTAGGCCTCTGCATAAGTTCAGCAGAGTAAACCTCTGCTAGTCAGTGTGCTCCTAATCGCATGTGCTTTGATCCACACACAGGAGTGTGCTTTGACTTCAGTTGGACACGTGGTGTCTGCACCTGGCTAGCGATGCCTGGGTGGTGGTTGCTGGCTCCCGGCTCCTCTGTCACTAATGACGTCATTTCATTTTTTCATGGGTCCATGAGAGTTCAAATGATTTTGGATATTGTAGCAGTCCTCAGGTTGTGTTGGATACATTTATTTCTAACGTTGCACACACTGGATGAGTAGTGTTTGGCTAGGCACTCTGTCACAGGTTAGCTGCACAACATGAATGTCAGATACTACACATCTTCCTGAAGCTTGCCAGAGTAGTGGTACCTCTCAGGAGTTGGCAGTAAGTTCTCTGCGGGATCTATGATGCGAAGCTTTGGATGTTTTTGCATGGGTCAGACAGATGTCGTTAAATTTCTTTTGTTTTCAGGAAACGACAATCATCAGACTTCCCTGCTATCTAGAGGATGAGAATGGAAGCTAACTTTTCCCTGCCAAGTTAATAAAAGAGTATGACTTGTATAATTTCCACACTGTTGCCATTGACAAAATCTGATCCCTCTGAAGAATGGACATCGTTTATGTCGTGCCTCGTGTGAGTTTGCTGGACGTGTTTGGGTCCTGCAGGACGAGCCGACTGAGGAATGGTGTCCCCCGGGGACGATGTCTGGCGTCCCGGAGGCGTGGGACAATTGGGTCCCACAGAACAATGTCAGGGATCCTGGAGGATTAGGGTTCATTGGGTGGAAGGTCGCAGAGTCACTCACCCAGACACCGGGGGTAGGTAAAACTGCTCTGCCAGAGTGAGAAGCAGATCCGTTTATTTCAGTTAGTGCAACTGTTTATATAGGGTCCTTGGACCAATCATGGCCCTGAGGTTAGGTTACAGCCAATAGGGTATTGATCCATGTCAGGCGTGCAGCCAATCAGCAAGAGATGAGAAAGGAGAGGCACTGAAGGCAGCCAATCAGCATGAGGTAAGGAGGAGGGAAAACATTCAAAGTAACCAATCAGCATGTGGTAAGGAAAGGGAAGTAATCAAAGTAACCAAGTCAGCATAGGACAAAGGAAAGGGGAGGGGAGGCATTGAAGGCATGGAGAGATCTCCTATATTTCCCTCTTTTTACTTTTATTTGATAGGTCAGTGGGGCCTGTGTGGCCCATAAGCAAGCATGTTGGAAGGATCTGTGATAATCTCATGAGAGAGTATCATTCTGCTGGGTTTTCCAGACTCCGACATGCTGTATATTTTAGAGTAGGGGGTCGCCAACGAAGCTGTAATCTGTCTTAGTTTGTGCTCCTCTGAGCACTTACCCGTCATCAATTATCAGCTGTGCACAAGAGAAGGGACAAACAAGGCTGCGCCTCGCTTAAGTTGTGTTTCTCTGGGCATCTTACCTGTCATTGGGTGACTAGCCTGTATGCACGTGTCCAAAATGAGCTCTCTCCTAAGAGAAGGAGTAATGGGGTTGAGTAGGGTTGGAAAGGAAGGAGGGTTTGGGGTTAGGGTCAGCTGAAACTGTGAAGCCTTGCGTTTCCAGCGAAGATGGGGTGGATGAGCTTCTTATGTTCTCAAGGTCTGCAATCCATGTGGCGGAAATTTTCTTGCATTCCTGTAATTCTTTAATGATATTAACTAAAAGAGCTTGTTAAGTTGTAATATGTTATTGTGGAGGGTCATGGTATGAAACTGGACCATATGATGGCTTGCCCATGAATGAGGATATATGGTCAGGTAATAGACAGTTTCTCCAAGTTATAGAGTCTAAAGGGGATAATCTCAGAAGATCTATTAGTCTGAGAGACTGTGGGGACAGAAGTGACAGGACATTGTGATGACTTATTAGTAGCTAAGAGGAAGGGCAGGACAGAGTCATCAAGGCCTATGGGGCAGCAGTATTCCAGGAATGGGGGCACGAACCCACCAGGGATGGCAATGCCCTAGAAGACCAATAGTAGTATAAGTGGGTATTGTGTTTTAGGTACTCACAGAAGTGACTTCTTTCTTCATGTGAGAAGATTTGTTGTCTTCTTGAGAGAGGCTTGGACGAATATTCCTGGCTGGGATCCAAAGAGGCTTAGATTCTTTGGGGGGGGAGACACAAGCATAGCCTCGCCCTTGTGTGAACAGAGGGTCTGGGCCCTTCCATTGAAAAGTCAAAGGGTCTTTCCATCGTACCAAGGAAATGGGAGTAGGAAAGGTAAATGGACCCCAGTGTCAGATTGCTGCATTGAGGCCTTGTTTGTCAAAAGTGAGATAGTTAAGGGTAAATAATGCATCTGACAATTTCAAAAAAGGGTCTTTTTCGGTAGAATCAAGTTTCTGAAGCATCTCTTTTAGAGTGTGATTGGTTCTTTCAATGACTGCTTGTCCCTGGATTTTATAGGGAATCCCCTTGGTATGGGAAATTCCTCAGGAAGTTAAAAATTCCTTCAATCTTAGGGAGACATAGGCTGGGCCATTGTCTGTTTTGATTGACCATCGGACACCCATGGATAGCATTGCTTCCTTAATTATATGGGCTTAATTATATGGGCTGCTTTTTCCCCTGTGAGGGCAGTAGCATACACAAGGGAGGAATAGGTGTCAATTATCAAATGTACAAATTTAAGTTTCCCAAAGGTAGTGATATGAGTGACATCCATCTGCCACAGAGAGTTGGGTGTCAGCCCACGGTGGTTGACTCCCTGTGGTTGGAGTGGGCCCAACGGTAACAATGGACCACAAGAAGAGCATATATGAATGAGATGTTTGCATTGTTAGATTGGAATTTCAGGCAATAAGCAATGAAGACTATTTGCTGAGAGGTGAAACCTCTGGTGTAAGGCTCTAGCTTGTTCTAGAGTAGACATCATGACTTTAAGCTGACTTACAAGTTTTTCAATAGAGGCATTCCCCTCTGATAGGAAGCCAGGTAACCCAGAATGGGAGTGAATGTGCATAATATACCATGGTTGCTGTCTAATTTCTAGTACAGCCTTTAGGGTAGCCATAGGCTGGTCAAAAGGACAGTCCCAGGGCCTAAAAGTGGAATAAGCAATGGAAGAGCAGAGCTTGACAGCATATATGCTATCAGAGTTTATATTAAGAGGAATGGTCTGATATCTTACCAGCACCAGGATAGGTGCAGTCAATTCAGCTACTTGGACAGAATCAGAATGCCTTTGGACAAATTGATCATTTGTTACATTAGATCCCATTACAATGTATCCAAGATGATGAGTGTTGGCATCTGTAAACACGCAAAGGGCCATAGGAATAGGTTTGCTCCAGGGAAAAGTGTGAGTGGTCACTGTTAAGGGAAGATCTTGTAAGGTTTGCAGTAGTTTAGAAGGAAGGAGATAGGAAGACAGTGACCCAGGGAATCCCTCCATCATTATCTGGAAGTCTAAAGAAGTTTGTAGGAGGAAGGTGATTTGTTCCTGATGAAAGGGTATGTCCATGATGTTAGGTTCCTTATTAAAGATGGATCTAGCTTGTTCTCTGAGTCTTACCGCTAAGGCTATAATTTGTGAGGCGAGACTGGTGATTTTATGGCAGCAGCTCCAGAGAAGATGTGACCATAATAAAGGTCCATCACATTGCCAAAGGACACCTAACGGTAATTTCAAGGTGGAAAGTACTATGGCTGACAGAGGAACAGCAGGGTCAAATCTTTGAAGTTAGGCAGATGTGAACAATTGATTAATTTCTGCAAGGGTGCCTCTAGCTTCTAGAGTAATCTTAAGCTTTCTAGGAGGATGTTTGCTGCCTTTGAGTAGATTGTAGAGGGGCTCTAGTGCTTTTGGAGGTAACGACAAGAATGGTTTAATCCAGTTAATATTACCACATAAGTTTTGTAATTCTGTCAAGGAGATGTCATTGGGGATGTCAAGAGAGGGTTTAACAGGTCGTATCACCCGAGAAAAATGAAACCCTAAGAAGGAGAAGGGAGGGTGAATTTGAATTTTCTCCTTGGCCACATGAAGATTAAGATCCTCAAAATTTTTTAGGAGTGAAGTCAGAAGCATTTGAAGAGACACTTGGTCTTTGCAAGTTACTAAGATATCATCCATGTAATGAGCAGTGTAGCCGTTGCTCCTTAAAGGGGCGATGGCTTTTGCCACAAACATTTGGCAAATAGTAGGGCTGTTTTTCATTCCTTGTGGCAAGACTTTCCATTGATACCGCTCACAAGGGTTGGCATGATTAGGTTCCCAGACTGAAAAGGCAAAGTAAGGCCTGTCTGCCTCATGAAGAGGGAAAAAAATAATCCTTGATGTCAGTGATGGCTATATAGTGATCTATTGGGATGGCTGAGGGGGAAGGGAGGCCACTTTGACATGTACTCATTTTTTCCATTTTCTTGTTGATATGTCCAAGGTCCTGTAATAATCTCCATTTGCCTGATTTTTTTGAATGACAAAAATGGGAGAATTATGAGGGCTGGTGGAAGTCTCAACATGACCTAATGCAAGTTGATCATGGACAAGGTTCTTCAATGCTGAAAGCTTAGGCTCAAGAATAGGCTACTGCTCCACTCAGCAGGGTGAGGCGTCCACCCAAGTAAGGCGGATCAGATCTGACAGTGGGGTAGTGGCCACTAGAATTGGGGGTTCTTCCCAGAGAGGCTTACCTTGTCATGGACTATCAATTCATCATCAGGAACCTTGTCATCTGTGGTAAGGACTGCATCCATTTCTGAAAGTAAATCTCGCCCCCAAAGTGTGTGGGGAACCTCAGTATGAGAGGGTATATACACCCAGTGTTACCATCGGGATCCTTCCATATCACCTGTGAGGTTACTTTGCAAGAGGGTATGAGGCCACCAACGCCAAGGATATTAGATCCCCTGGTGGGATTTCCAGGAGAGGAACAATAAGGCAGTCTTAGTGTCATTAATAGTAATGTCAGCTCCCGTGTCAATGAGACCTTTAATAGGTTTCCCATCAAGATGAATGTTCATGCTAGGTTTTGTGGGGAGCAAAGATACTGTCCAATTGACCCGAGGGATAGGAGCTCTCTTCTTTAATGGGGCTGAGGTTTGCCCCTTTTGAAGTTTAAAGGATTGGAGTGACAGTCTCGGGCCCAATGATACCCCTTTTTGCAACAAGGGCAAGGGGTGTAGGGCTTCCTTGGTAACTCAGATGACTGATTAGAGGGACAGTAGCGGGCGATATGCCCAGGTTTATTGCAACCCCAGCAGATAGGGCCTTGAGAGTGACCCATGAAGGCCTCAGGATATTTGGGAGTCAAGCAGGACTTGAGAGCCGCTGTGAGGGCCGAAATTGAGTCAGGGGTGCAAAATTATTTAGTGGCAAAAACCCATTTATTAAGATCCTCACGTTTAACTGGGGCAATTGCTGCCTTAGCAGTGGAACTGGCACATTCCCAGGCAAGTTGCCAAATGAAGGCTTTTTGGCCTGGGGCAAAATCTACTTTTTCAACAGCCTGGATGACATGAGCCAAGAAATCAGGAAAACATTCATCAGGACCTTGAATAAGATTTTTAAAAAGTTCCTGAGTAGTGGGAGGGATCAAATTATGTAGGGCTCTGAAGGCACTGTCCTTGACTTGCTCAAAGTAAATAAGATTGCCAACAAGTGCCTAGACTGGGGGGACATAAAGTCACCCCTGCCAAATAACATATCCATAGAAAAGTTAAGACCTTGTGTTATATTGTGACTAGCCTGTTCTTCTACATATTCTTGGTAAAAAGATTTCCATTGAAGGTAATGGTATCCATCATTTTCTCCTAGGAGGCGCTGCCCAAAAACCTTTCCTGCCTCCACACCGTGGACCCATATCTTGTGGAAATGAATCTGACGGAGGAGAGCCTCCTTCCCGTCCGGAAGCTGGTACTGTATTTTATTGTACTGTACTATCCTCACCTGAAGGATAGTGCGTGAAACCAGCTGAAATCGTGGCCCCTTGTGATATTGCAGAAATAGTCTATTTGGAAAGAATCATTCTTTTGCTGTGTCCTGAACCAAAGCAGCACCCATTAACTGCAATGTCTTTTGATCATGATGTCCCAGTACTAGTGGGTAGTAGAATACTCAGTTTTTTTCCACCAGGAATGGAAGAATCCACAGGAGGCTGTGGGATAAGACCTGTGTGGGAGAGGACGTGCTTAGCATGCGTGCACAGGTCCTAGGTTCAGTTCCCTGCACCACACAAACCAGAGGAAGTACCAACCAGGTTCTTCCTTTATAGGACCATAGGACATTTCAATGTTGGCTGGCTCTGAGAGTTGTGGGAGCGAGCGGGGAATCGAGAACTCTGGATGCAGAATACAGGTTACAGATACATAGCTGTTTCCCTGTAGGTGGGAAAATCCATGAGAATATGAAAATAACCCTTTGGGGGGAGTATGTATGTGTACGTTAGTTTTAAGAGGATCTCCCTCAGATAGAGAGATGAGAATGGACACACATAGGTACAGTTTGAAGAAAAAGAATGAAACAGAGGCTCAATAAAAAGTAGTAGTCCGCTGGAAACCCCTGGGCACCCCTCCTTGACAACACTGCCTTCGCTCCAAGCCGAATCCACCTTTTCCCTGACTGCTGTTAAGATCATCCTGCAGGTTTTGGAGTGTTTTCGGTACCTCTATGTAGTGGAGGTTTGCCCTCTTCGGGATGTGGTTCAGGGGCAGTCGTCCTATTTGGGGAAGTGATTTCTGGAAGGGATGCCCCAGTGGGTAGTGGCCTCTTTTTCTGCTGTCGTCTAATGTATGAAATTGATTAGGATGATCCCTCTTTTGAATTGTTTGGCGACGACTGCGGTGGCAGGCCATTTGGTCGTACCAACTCTTGTGCCTCTAATTTCCTCTTGCCAGATCCCCCGAGGTACGCTCTAAGGTACGTCGATGTCCATAGTTTGCAAATTCTCAGAGAGGACACGTTTTGAACTCTCCCTCAGTGACACTAAAGAGAATAGTTTGCCATAGGTTTTGTGGCTGTGTGGAGGAGGTTCCATTTCCACCCAGGAGACGCTTGCTTCTCCATTGCTCCACCAGTGACCCCTACACTCCTCTGTGGCCCTGTGCCTTGCTCCTTGGTTCTTGTGGGGTGTCATAGTATGGGTCCTCTCTGAGTTCGAAGGGTGTTTCTAAAAGTAGTCTGAGGGTTGCCCTGTTTCCTGCATCCAGGTGACAGTCTTGAATTTCAAGCTAGAGTTTGTGGAATGCAGCCCTGGGATTTACTGCCGGATCACCAGCTGGCGGTTCCTGGCTTCCGGCGCGCTCTCTTGCAGGGACCCTCCGGGGCCTAAACCTTATGTGCTTGAGTATTTGTAATGCTAGGTAGTGTCGGACATTAGGACCCAACCTAGAGCTGCCCCAACTTCTTTGGAATCATGTGGGTGTCCTAGGACAGAGGCAAAACTTTGGAATTTCCGTCACAGGATACATGGGTGAGAGCGAGGGATGCCTCACCCGAGCTGGGAAACTTCGGGGCATGGCCCGGAAGGGAACGCGAGGGGACGTGAGTTAGAGACCTTTTTTTCGTTCCTGCAAGAAACATATTTGACCAAAGCCAGGGATTCACACAGAGGAAGGTTTCTCTTTGCTAATATATGGGAACTATTTTATGATTCGAATAGTTCCAGACTGGAGCATGTGAACTGGCCGTGTTTCTGGCATTGGGAACACATTGGAGGCACAGGCAGGCACCCCCCCCCCCCGCCCCCGTAAGCATACTGCGAAGAAACTCCTGGAGAGAAGAGGGCATTGCTTGAAATCATGCCTGAGGAATGTTACTAAGTGGAGCTGGAACAACGCAGAACTTGGCGTTTAAATGAAGTCGACACGGTGTATGTCTCTGCATAAGTTCAGCCAAGTAATCCTCTGCTAGTCAGTTGGCTTCCAAACGTGTGTGCTTTGACTTCCGTTGAACACGTGTTGTCTGCTCCTGGCTAGGGATCTCTAGGTGGTGGTTGCTGGCTCCCGGCTCCTCTGTCACTAATGACGTCATTTCATTTTTCCATGGAGCGATGGGAGTTCAAATGATTTTGGATATTGTAGCAGGCCTCAGGTTGTATTGTATACGTTTATTTCTAACTTTGCACACACTGGATCACTAGTGTTTTGCTAGGCACTCTTCCAGAAGTTAGCTGCACATCATGAATGTCAGATACTAGATATCTTCGTGAAGCTTGCCAGGGCTAGTGCTTCTTCTCAGGAATTGGCAGTTAGCTCTTAGAGGTATCTATGATGCGAAGCTTTGGACGTTTTTGCAGGGTCATACAGGTGTAGTTATATTGCTTTTGTTTTCAGGAAACAACAAACATCAGACTTCCCTGCTATCTAGAGGATGAGAATGGAAGCTAACTTTTCCCTGCCAATTTGATAAAAACAGTACGACTTGTATAATTCCCACACTGTTGCCATTGACGAAATATGATCTTTGTTGAATAGCCAGGTAATGGTATCCATCATTTTCTCCTAGGAGGCGTTGCCCAAAAACCTCCCCTGCCTCCATGCCATGGACCCATATCTTGTGGAGTTGAATCTGATGGAAGAGAGCCTCCTTTCTGTCTGGAAGCTGGTATCGTTTATTGTGCTGTAGTCTGCTCACCTGACGGAAAACGTGTGAAACCAGCTGAAGTAGTGGCCCCTCGTGATGTTACACACACAGTCTAATTTGAACATGTAGTGTCCGCTCCTGATTTGAAATTTGTGGATTTATGGCTATGATCTTTTTTTTCACTAGTAATATAATTTGATTAATATTGTGTGATGGTGTTCAAATGATTTTGGATGTTTTAGCAGGCCTTAGGTTGTATTTTATACAATTATTTCTAACTGCACACCCACAGTGTCTACTCTCCTGCTAGGGACTCTGTCAGAAAATAGGTACACAGCCTGATTTTCAGATACTATGTATCTTCATAAAGCTTAAGATTTCTACTACTTTCTCTCATAAGTTGGCAGTAAGTTTTTTTAGGCATATATGATGCTACACTTTTCGTCTGTTTTCATGAGTGAAATAGGTGTAGTTAAATTCTCTTTGTTCCTAGGAAAAAGCGAACATCAGAATTTTATGCTATCTAGAGAATAGAAGCCAATTTTTTTTCTGCAAGCTAATAAAATACTATGAGTTTTATAATGCCAACACTTTTGTCATTTCTGAAATCTAATATCTGGTGATGAATCAGCAGGTAATTGTATGAATAATTTTCTTTTAGGTGGCGCTTCTTTAAAACCTCCCCCACCTCCACACCATGGACCCATATCTTGTGGATATGAGTCTGATGGAAGAGAGGCAGCTTCACATTTGGAAGCTGGTATTGTATTTTATTGTATTGTAGTATACTCACCAGAATATAAATGCCTTAAACCAGTTGAAATCATGGCCGCTTGCGATATTGCAGTTAGTCTAATTCGAATGAATTATTTTCTTGCTGTTTATTAAACAAATGCACCTCACGTTAACTGAAATATATTTTGATAACAATGTTTCCGTATTAGTGGGTAGTATTCTAATCTGTCATTTTCTGCACACATAGAAGTTTAAGCAGCAGACTGCAAGATAACAGCTTTGTGGTAGAGCACTCTCTCAGCATTCCCAGATTCTAGGTTTAATTCCCAGCACCACAAAAACAAAGAAATTATAAACCAGGTTCTTCTTTGAGAGCATCATAAGACATTTGGTATTTTCCGTCACTCAGTGTTCTTTAGGCAGCAGCCAGTCCTGAACTCTGGATTTAGAAGGTATAATTCCAGATACACACATATTTAAGTGTAGCAGTGAAAATACTAAAATAATTAACTGTGTTCAAGGTTAACATTTCTATTTTCATTGCCAATAATATAAAGAACATTAAAGGAAAGGAATGTGGGGAAATTATTAGCTCTAAAATGTATTGCTCGAGTATTAAAATAGTAGACTGTTTATTGTCTTATTTTTTAAAACCGATGCATTAACTTGTTTTTAAATGTTTGAGCAATATTTTTTTAAATTCAGGCTTTTAAGAACCCGAGCAGGAAGCACATGTTATGTGTACTTCTTGAGAATAAGGAATGTTGTTGCTGTTGCAGGATAGAAAACTAAAGTTGGTTACCTTAATGGCTCAAATAAGGTTCTTATGAACTTATTTTTTACATTTGATACCTTCAGATATTCTGTCTTGGCACCATTTCTCAAATTAATATTATACCGATTTAATATTAAAGTATAACTAGCTATTTTTACCTATATTTTTTATAATAAAGTAAGTGAACCTTTATTTTCAATGTAATTCTAACATACTAGCCTTATGTTGCTGTTTTTCTTTGAATCATTTGTACATTTATATACCACCTCTGAACATAATGTTTAATTCTGTGAAGGACATATATATAAAAGTAAAAAATGCTGATTCTTTTTTTTTTCTTCTTTTTTCTTTTTTGGGACTGAGTTTTTAACCCAGGGCCCTCTATCCTTATGCTGCTATCTTCAGCCTTTTTCATTTTTTACTTCAATACAGTGTCTCGCTAATTTGCTGAGTTGGGCCTCAAACTTGTGGTGCTCCTGCCTCATCCTCGTAGGATCACAGGCATACACTGTTGTGCCTGGCTTAGTTTTGCCGATTCTGAAAACCTTATGCCATAGTATGTTAAAATTATTTTACTGATTTGATAGTGATTTTTACTCATGGATAAAATGGTGAAAAATTGTGTGTGTTTTATAAAAGAGATCTGTAAATTGGATGCTTTGTTTATATTAGAAACTCAATAGGTTTTTGTCACATAGGAATAATCTCAAAGTCTAAAACTTATTCCAAGTACAATATGATGTGGTGTGTGTGTGTACATATATACATACATATACATATATTTTCTTGTTTTATCCTTGTTATATATTAACATTTCTGTTGTAAGGACCCAGTTCACCTGGATTACAAAAACCATCCATGGTTGGTTGGTTTTTGTAATGGTTTTTCAAAAACCATCCATGTCCAAAGCTTCTGTCACTCACAAATTGTAAAAATTGAGATTCCCTAAGAAATGCAGGGATTGTGAAGGCATTGTAGTATTCCAAGGAGTCAAATGTGAACAGATAAGATCTTTTTGGAATCACATTGGCCCTCTTTTTTTTTTTTTTTGCTCTGTACTATTTTGTTATGATTTTTCTTATTAGGAGATGTGTGTATGTGCTCACAGAAGCACATATATTAACATATATAAATTTGTTGTTCGTAGTATTGGGACTTGAATTCAGGGTCTTGTGGATGCCAGGCATGTACTCTACTCCTGCATGATATCCTCAGCCCTTTCAAAATTGTACTTTGAAGTGGGGTCTCTCTGTGGGGGCTGGCTTCCCATTTGTGATCTTCCTGCTTCAGCCAATCAAGTAGCTGGAATGACAGGCTTATGCCATCACGCCCAGCTCTGCCAATATATTTTAAGTGAAGTCCTACAGTTTATCTTCTGTAGTTTCAGCTATATTTTTCTGTTCATTATATTTTATATACCACAAGTGATACATTTTTTCACTCATTTTCGTTAATTGTCTGCCTGTAGTTGGCTTAGTTGTGAATAGTTTTAAGGTGAATTAATCCATTTTAAATTATCATTTTTCTTGTAGTGTCACCTTGTTTGTCATAAACAGTGTTTGAGAACCTTAGTGATCCTTTGTGGTCACCGGAAACTTTTGGGAAAAACACATTTGTTCGGAGCAGACTTCACATCAGTTGCAAAAAAGGAGCCAGATGGCATTCCTTTGATACTGAAAATGTTGGCCTCAGAGACTGAACATAGAGCCTTGTGTTTACAGGTACGATGTGAGCTCCTAAAATTCCCCAAACACAAATGCCTGTGTGATTGGTTTTCATGAAAAAGAGACTTTGTGAAAATCGGTACTCTCAGTTTGTAATGACTGAATTTATTCACATTTATTTGGAAAATGTTAATTTATACGACTGTTACTTGCTCTTTTTTTTGAAAACACTCTTCAACATTGAAGAAGATCCATGACATATGTTTAGATGTCTACATTTAGCCCTTTGTACTGAAGTAGAAATTTGCATAATTTGTTTCTTCTCTATTCAAGGGAATTTATCGTGTTTGTGGAAGCAAAGCAAAAACTGAAAAACTGTCACTCTTTAGAGCATGGAATGCATTTGACAGACATTTCAGAATGTAATTCTCATGACATCTGTGAAGTCTTAAAATTATACCTTCGACAGGTAAAGTTTTTATTCTAAACCTACCATCAATTAAAAAGGGAAAGAATAGTTTTCATATTTCATATATTTTCAGTGACATAGACAGTGTCGATGTCTTTTTTTTTTTTTTTACTAGAGTAGTATATTTATACATAGTAGCTAGGTTCATCCTGACAATTTCCTACATGCATGGACTCTGATTCACTTCAGTCCCCTTCCGTACTCTCTTCCCCGACTCCACTCTGCTGATCCTCTCATGTTGATGTTTTTCTCATTTATGTACAGATCATCAAATGTCCATAAAATATACATGCGGTTTAAGGAACAATAATCATAAAACCAAATTCATTTCCCATCACCACGCTTAAGAAAATAGAATATTATTCTCCCTTGTACAAGACTCCCGTGTACCTCTTCCATGTTGGAGCCTCCCAACTGCACCTTGGAGGTCTCTCCTAACCATGTTAAAGGGATAAATAACATTAAGTTTTTGTTTCTTTAAGTTGTAGAATACTGACTTCAAAGCACAAATGTAGCTGTATAAGTAAAAGCCAGTGTTCACACTGTTAGGAATATTCAGCCAGCAGAACAGTATCTAGATCATAATTGATATTTGCCTGCAAGGATGTCTCCAAAGAGGTATTTTGGGAGGTCAGTAGGCAAGGCCATGAAGTTCATCATATTTGGGGCATCAGGCGTAACTCTTCCTATAAGGTGGATATTCCTAGAAGTCCAGCAGGAATATGGTCAGGGAGTGGGCTGTCCTATATTGTCATTTTCTGTGCTATCATACCTGCAGTTTGCAGAGGTTGTTCAAATACACAACACACCCACACATGTGGGGTGAAGTAAGTGTCCTTGCTGGCTTTAGGCAGAAGCTTACAAAGGGGTTACAGGAATTGAATCAGCACATTGTCATAAGCCAAGTACAAAAAGATTTGGATCAGACCCAGCTGGCATTCTGTCCTTGGGTGAAAATGAAGGGATAATGACAGAGAGAATAGTGCCGATTGTCCTTAATCTGTCATTCTCTGGAGGTCTTTTCTCCCTTGTGGATCCTTTTTAATTTGGTTACTAGCTGTCATCCTGAGATCACTCTCCTCTCCTGTCTTTTGTGATGGAACACCTCGCCTGTTTTCCTTGTTTGGGGGTGATTCTGTTTTGGCTGTGTCTGTCCTTAAGCAAGGTGAAGTAGGATTAAATATTTGAAATCTTGTTCCTCCATAAATGTCTTTCCTACTCTCTTGAGAGAAAAGGAGTAGTATAGATAGTGTGGAAGTTGTAGTATTGTAGGCTGGAAATTCTTTTTCCTCTGAATTGTGAAGGCCTGGGTATAAAGCCAGGAGACCAAAAGGTGGTCAATAAAACCACTGGGAAGGGCTTTATTGGGAAATAGGCTTCGGGGCGAATTCCCCCTCCCACAGAGCAGGTCCGGGAGAACTGCCCACATGTTCCGCAGTAGCAAAAAGTTAAAGGGCCCGGGCCGGAAGGGGCGGGCTTGAGGCGGGAAGAGAAGGCCTTGAGGTGGGAAGAGGAGGTCATGTAGAGTCCTGTGTTCTCTGGGATTGGTCAGGGGATGCTGCTGAGGTCAGAGTCCTTCCGTGATGAGTCAGGAAGAGTACCCTGATTGGTAGGAGGCGCCATCATGGCTTACGTGTCAGCATCTGGTTGGTTGCTTCTTTGTGCAGGCTGCTTGATGCTTCATTCCCCCCCAGCCACTCCAAACTGACGTTTTGCACCCCCCGAAGCTGCGTGGAGTCCGCCGCCTTGTATGTTCTGCGTCTGCTGCAGCCACGTGGAGTTCGCCATGTTGTACGTTCTGCGTGCGCCTTGCGAGAAGAAACGCGAGATCCCGAGCTGACCTAACAATGGGTTTTTTGTTCTCTTCAAAATGTGAATCCTCCTTATTTTATTCCTCACTCTGTATGTGCCTACTGTTTGGTCCCTCTAAAAGCTAATAGAATCACTTTCCCCCCATTATCCTGAGATGTTGCAATGATGTATAATGATGTGGATATATTTCCATCCACTGTTCTGGCCTCCGTGAGCTCTGTCAGTTGTCAGTGCTTTAGTTCCTGGAAGTTTTCTGGAT
>CM053400.1:93732474-93756824 GCA_028644305.1 Xerus rutilus | reverse complement strand
AATTAGTATGATTATGTAAAAAAAATGAACTGCCACTCTACCATCACAGCCCTCTAATCCATAGCTGCAAGCTGTGGCTTTACATCATTGAAATTATAGTGCACATATAGCTCATATGGTTTCTATTTGTTAATGTACCACTGCCACTGTGATTTTGCATTTCATTGTATTCACAATCATTTTTAACTGGCTGCATAATATGCCACCAAGAGAATGTATAATTTGCTTAAATGTCCTATTGATGAGGAAACATGAGTTGCCCCTTTTTTGGCTTACTTAATTTTGATGTGAATATCTGTGAGCCTATATAGTTTTCTCAGGATTTTGAATTGAATCCTTTGGGCATATATATATATATATTTTTCAGAAATAGCACATTATTTGGGGATGCAAGCTTTTCACATGTTTTCTTTTTGTCAAGAGTATTATTTTGTTGTTTACCTTGTGCCTTGCGTGGGTTTGCTGACAAGCTGGGTTCCCCGGGGACGAAGGTATTGGGCCCTTAGGAAGTGTGATATAGGGTCCTGCAGGACAAGGTATGGGGTGGATGGTCACGGAGTCACTCACCTAGACACTAGAGGTAGGTAAAACTGCTCTGCTGGAGCCAGACCCAGAACCCTTTTATTTCAGGAAGTGTAACAGCTTATATACAGTCCTTGGACCAATCATGGCCCTGAGGTTACAGCCAATGGGGTATCACTCCATGTCAGGTGCGCATTTAATCAGCATGGGGTGAGGAAAGGGGAGGGGAGGCGCTGAAGGTATGGAGAGAGTTCTAGAGAGTTCTTATATTATTTCTCCTTGAATATCACAGCAACTTTAGAGTCATAAGTGCATTTAGGCATCTCCTGAAGTATGCCCATTTGGCTTCATGAAATTTCATTTTATAGCCATACTTCTTTTTTTTTTTTTGTACTGGAGATTAAACTCAGGGGCACTCGACCAATGAGCCACATCCCCAGCCCTATTTTGTGTTTTATGTAGAAACAGGGTCTCACTGAGTTGCTTAGCACCTCACCATTGCTGAGGCTGGCTTTGAACTCACGATTCTCCTGTCTCAGCCTCCCAAAGTGCTGGGATTACAGGCGTGAGCCACCACGCCTGGCTCATAGCCATACTTCTTATGAGAATGATTTATTGTCTATTTCCCTATTTGAATGTGTGTTCTAGATATGTGCCTGTATAAATATGGTATAACAAATCCACTATTCCGTATAATTATAAAAGACCAATAATAAAAGACCAAGAGGTTTTATCTGTTTTGTTTACATAGAACTTGAGCTTAGAACTAGAGTGAATAGAAGGTATTCTATGAATGGATAGGTACCAAAGGAAGGAGAACATTGAAGGCGAGAGAAAGTTGGGGAGGCAGAAAGCACTCTCATCAGGGCAGCTGGGCCAGCAGGAGAGACCATGATGCATGGATCCTGTTTGCAGTCAGGCCTGAGCACTTCTGGCTTAATGTTTTCAAAGTACTCCTGCTCTTTTCCTTCAGATGCATTGGATTCATTGATTTCCGTTCTTCCCTGACTGTTTTTCTTTGTGTAAGAGGTTAAGTTACATGAATATTGAGCCTCATTCCTTGTTAACTCCTGAAGAACTGAACCCCATCAATTCCTTGGGCAAGCTCACTGAGGCTTACCTGATGTTGCATTAACATAGTAGTTTCCTAATGTGTGGAAGATTGTATGGTACTTTCTTTATAAAGCAATCATAGAAGAGTTTGTGTTCTCTCCCTACAGTTGTGGGAACTTTATGGTTGTTTCTGTTGAGGAATTATGATCAACACTGCCATCTTGCTTTGTTCCAGATGATTATGCTCATCATTTACTTGGCAGGAAGGTTAAATGACGAAGGACCATTTGTGATTCTCTGTCCTCTATTTTGAACAACTGGAAAGAAGAGATGAGAAGGTACAAAGTAGATGTACCTGAACTTGTATTATTTGTGTTGAGATATTTTTCTTGATGATGTAAAAATATCATAAATCAAAATCTTATTATAGTCAATGATTTTATTCCAGAAAGCTTGAACTGAAACTGTGTAGGTAAGACGTGGGATATGATGTGGGAGGATCCAATGGGTGTTGTTGTTACCATTCTGCAATTTGAAGGCTAGTGCTCGTTTATAATAAATTTTGATGATCTAAAGGAAAAACTATCCTTCTTATAGTAACAAAGGAAGTAACTAAAATGAGAAACATCATTGCGTTTTTAGTTAGCACAAGACCCTCTTAGACCTGATCCTTCTCCCTGCTTAACAAAGACCTCACCCTGAGGTTTAACCATTATTCTAGATAATCATTCAGAGTCCCAGTATTCTTCCTGGGAGCAATACGTAATGAATGGTGTCTATACATTGCAGTCCTTCCATGACATGGACATATTTCATGGCTCTCGCATTTGGGTCATCTGCTTCTTTTCTTGGATTTACGTTTGCTGTAGTCTTTCTTGCATAACATATGCAGGGGACAAGGAGGAAAGAGCCCATATTCAGCAAGAACTAAAACAGGAGCCACACTTTCATGTGCTGCTGACTACCTGTTAGGTATTCATTTGTTTCTCTATAGCAAGAATTCCAAACCAGGGTCCTTAGAGGTTGTAGAATCCACTGAAATTACGTTTAAATGTTTTTGAGAGCACACATTTTCCTAGGAGAACAGTCTACCTTCATCACATTCTCAAAGAGGTACTGTGACCAAAGTGAAGGATCATTGTGCTTCAAGTTTGCTAGTTATATTTCCCTTTTTTCTCGTGGATCAAGGGGAAAATCTTCCCAGGAAAGTGACACTTTAACTGCCTCTTTGTTGACAAACCAGAGGAGGAAGGCAGTTAGGAAAGGGAGTTTCATATATGGAGGCATCATGTCTGATACCTGAAGGATAGGAATGGAGGATGCTTAGTTCCAGTCTCATTTTCCATCCTTGTTTAAGCTAAGACTGGTTAACTGTAAGACCTTCCACTTAATCATACCTCCCTTCTGTTTATGTGATAGTGCTACTTTGAAATAGTGCTAAGCACGTTTTTTTACTTAGTAAACAAGTTAAAGACTTAGATTCTGTAGTTTAAGAGAGTTTACAAGAAATAAGAAACTAGCTTATTAGTATCGGAGTTTATCAATACCAGTCTTTTTAGTTTTTAATTTTTTACTTTTTTGATACCAGAGATTGAACCCACGGGTGCTTATCCACTGAGCCACATCCCCAGCCCTTTTTATTTTTAATTTTAAGACAGAGTCTCACTAAGTTGCTGAGGCTGGCTTTGAACCTGCCATCTTCCTGCCTCAGTCTCCTGAACCTGCTGAGATTACAGGTATGTGCTACCACACCCAGCAATACCAATCTTTTTAATGTGTTTTCCTTAATTTTTCAGATTTGTTTGAAAGATGCACTGTTTCTAAAATCATCAGTATATTGTACTCTGTGCTGAATGTGTGGAAGTCTTGTCTTTTCTTAGATTTTTTAGTACTTTGCCACTTTCCTGAGATGTCTGGTCTATCTGCTTTGGGTCCTGTTTATGCATAAGCAGGCATGGTGGGGGTACAGTGTTCTAACATCTATTCATTTGCTATGTGTCCTTGGGTTAGTTAATTTCCATGAACTTAAGTGTCCTCATCTGTAAAATGGGAATAATTACCTCCATTAAATTACCTCCATTAAAAAAGATAATTACCATTCTTCCTTTGGATGACTGTTGGGAGAACAGATTAAATCTGCATAGTTGGTGTTTAGTAGATTCCTAGATTTTTTGTTTTGTTTTTGTTTTATTTTGGTACTGGGGTTTGAACACAGGAGTACTCTACCACTGAGATACATCTCCATTTTTTTAAAATTTTGAGACAGGGTCTCTCTAAGTTGTGAAGGATGGCCTTGGATTTGTAATCCTTCTGCCTCAGCTCCCAGAGTCTTTGGGGTTACAGGTGGGTGCCACTGCATCCTGCCTAGACACTAGATTCTTTTTTTGGTGGGGGGCACCAGGGATTGAATTCAGGGGTACTCGACCACTGAGTCATATCGCCAGCCCTATTTTGTGTTTTATTTAGAGTTAGGGTCTCACTGAGTTGCTTAGTGCCTCGCCGTTGCTGAGGCTGGCTTTGAACTCATGACTCTCCTGTTTCAGCCTCCCAAAGTGCTGAGATTACAGGAGTGTGCCACCGCGTCCAGCTAGACACTAGATTCTTTACATAATTCGCATAGACACCTTTCAGGGCTGCTGTTTGGTGATTTTACTGTAATATAGGAGCCTTTGCCTGGAAATAACAAAGTAGCAATCAGTGCTATAGAATTAACTTTTTGGAAAGGAAGTTTGAAGTATATTTCTAATTCATCCATTTAAACTATGTTTTGGTAGTGAGGATTGAAATCATGGGCACTTTACCACTGAACTGCATGCCCAACCCTTGTGGGTCATAACATAGTTTGAATCCTCACAGAGATTGAATAAAAATAACCATAGTGAATACTCATGTAAAACTCAAGAGTTCACATGTGATGTCACTTACATTGTTACAACAGTGTCTTTATAGATTATTATCCCTTCTTATAGTTGAAACTGAAGAGGTATTATTTCCTGCATTAAACAGAGTGTACAACTTGAACTTGAGCCTTCTGATTTCATGTGCCTTGTCTCATTACATTAAATCATGCCACTCTGAATAAATGTTGTGACGGGTAACTCAGTTTTCCCAATGGTAGAAATTTCTAATTGTGTTTATTTACATATTCTAGTTCTCAGTGGTCTTCAGTGTCCCATTGACTGGAACTCCTATGCAAAACAGCCTCAAAGAGCTCTATTCTCTCCTTAGTTTTGTGGAACTTGACCTTTTGTCTAAGGAACATATGGAAGGTGTTGTTCAATGTTACCGGGATATTGAAAGAGTCCAAATCAGGTGAATTCCCATTTAACAAATCATCCCCGAGAGATCTTGACACAGAACTTCCCTGATGCATAACAGTTATGGATCAAAAATGAAGAGAATAGATAATCAGAAGATACCTTCCAGGGAGACAGAGAACCACAAATATAAGGCAGATGAGAGGTCGCTCGTGTTGTGTCCAGTTGTCTGCTGTTCATTACTCTTATTTGTTTGTTACATGATTCTACAATGGGGCTTATTTGGTTCATTTTTTAAAGAAGTAGAAACTACTCACTGATATGTACACTTTTTTAAAAACCAACTTGTAATTTTCTTCTTATTTTTTTCTTTCTGTGGTGCTGGAGATTGAACCTAGTGGTGCTCTGCCACCGAGATACATTCCCAATCCTTTTGTAAAAATTGGGTACAGGGTCTTGCTAAGTTTCTTAGGCTGGTCTTGACCTTGCCATCTTCTTGCCCCAAGTGTATGTTACCAATCCTGGCTTCAACTTGTAATTTTTGTAAAGACTTCGTTAACTTTCCACGCCACTTCCCCATGCAGAAAAGTAAGTGCATGCTGTATTCCCACACTACTGTTAAGAAATCTGCAACACTGCTGTTTCTTTTTAACACTTTGCTGTAATCAGAAGTTTGAGATGAGTGAGAAGTGGAAGTGAAAAGTGAAGACTTCGTTCATGTAACCATTAGCTTTCTCTTTGCCCCTCTTCCTTGTAGAATTATCTGAATATTCCTGTAATATCTGCATATCCTAGGATGATTATCCAAAACAAATGGCAGGAGGCCACCTAGTGATGATGGATGTACTAGCTAAATATGAGTTGCAAAGTCTTAGAGCAAAAATTCTCAAAACAGAGGGAAAAGATTACCTGGTGAACCTGCTCCGATTGATTACTCCCATGTTTAGAGTTGCCAGATAAAATATAGGACATCTCATTACAAATAACATGGAACCACTTGTTTTGAAAAGCTGTTAAGTGTTTATCTGAATTTCAAGTTTAAGTGGTTGCTTGTATTTTTATTTTCTGTTTCTGTAATCCTAGGTGAAGGATAATTCTAATTTAGCATAGCTTTTGAAGTTCAAGATACCTGGTAAAGAACAAGGGAGTAGAAGTCAAAAACCTAAGTTTGAATACTGGCAATGTTCACATTCATCTCTGTGTCCTTAGACAAGTTGCTTAATTTCTCTGAGCCTCACCCAACTGTTACCAAAATGATGACAGTTTTTATTGCCCTACATTTGTAGGCATTACGTTGATCAGTGAGATTAAATGCAAGAATACCCTGGAAAATAGTTTCTTGCAAATGAGATTATTATTAAGAAGAATCAAGCTGTTTGAATGTTTCTGGTTTTAGGGTTAAAAGCCAGTAACAAGTCCAGAAGGAATAGGGAAGAACCCAGTAAAGGCACAAATCAAATGGTCCCCTGATTATGGTGGTTCAGCTTACACTTTTTTGACATTACCATTTTATAAAAGCAATACACATTCAATAGAAACTGTAATTTTGGGTTTTAAATTTTTATTGATGTATATATTTGTACCTGTGTTTGAGGTACATATTTGTACCTATTGATGTTTTGATTCATCTATACATTGGGTAGTAATCAACTTAGATAATTAGCATGTCATATACCTAAAATTTTATCATTTATTTATGGTGAGTATATTCAAAATACTGTCTTCTAACAGGTTTGAGATATACAGTGCATTCTTATTAACTATATTAAAATGTTCAATATGATTAATTGTTAGGAAAATGCAAATCAAGACCACAATGAGAAACCACCTCACCCCAGTGAGAATGGTTATTACAAATGCTAGTAATGGTTAAACTAACAAATGCTAGTAAGGATGTAGTAAAAGGGAACTCTGATCTACTACTGGTGGGAATGTAAGTTGGTACAACCATAATGAAAAACAGGATGGAGTTTCCTCAAAAAATGAAAAATAGAATGGCTATGCAATTCAGGTAGATATTCAAAGGAGGGAAAATCAACATGTCAAAGAGATATCTGTACTCCTATGTTTATTGCAACACTATTCACAGTACCTAGAATTTGGAACTAACCTAAATGTTCATTAGCAGATGAAAAAAGTAAATGTGGAGCATGTACATGATGGGATTCTGTTTTACCCATAAGAGAGCATAAGTTTTAGTCTTTTCCCAGGCTAGGGATAGGTCATAAGGTGCTGTCCATAAGAGTGGGTGGCAGCAGCGAGTCACAATTCCCCAAGTGATCGTGAGGGTAAATAACTGATACTATACAGTGTTCTGTGTTGTTAGTGTTGTTTGGATACAAGTATTCAATACATCACATGAAGTATTCAACAGTTTTTCATAAAAGAGGCTTCGTGTTAGATTATTTTGCCTACCTCAACTGATGTAAGTGTTGTGAGCACATATTAGGTAGGGTAGGCTAAGCTGTGATGTTTGGCATGTCAGGTCTATTAAATTTATTTTTTGCTTACACGATATTTTCAATTTGCGATGGGTTTATAGGAATGTAATCCCTTTGTAAGTCCAGGAGCATCTGTACTATGAAAAGTTACTATACTGACCTAGAATGCAGAATTAGCATGAAAATGAGGAAAGTGAATTACTCTGTTCTCTAGTAGTTCAGTGCCTTGGCTGTAGTTTTGTACCACAGTTTTGTTTTTTTCCCTTTCACGGCAAGTGAACTGCACAACCTCTTGTAGCCATTTCTGCTGAAGAGACTAGAAGCTGAGGTAGCTCCAGAGCTTCCCAAGAAGACAGAAGGAGTGATATACCACTGCATGTCAGCAAAAATACTACAAGGCTATTTTGATGAAAGACCTAGGTAATCAGAGGGTACTTGGTCCATTTAGAAACTAAATGAGGATGTGATTTTTGTGGACAGAAATATTTCATAATTATACTCACTTTTTATAGCAAGAATATAAGGTAGAATTTTGTATTCTGAATGATACTCGGGTCAGCTGCAGTGAGACAATGGCAGTGTTAAGTGTAGCTCAGACTTGGTTGTTGCATGATGAAATTTCCCTTTCTCACCTAGTTTTTCTTATTGCCTGCAATGAAGCAAAGACCTTTAAATGCTCACTCATGCCTTTTGTCCTCTATTTGCTTTATTTTTCCCTCTTATACCCACAATAGCAGTTAAAGAAGGAAATTTTAGAAATTTGCAATCATCATAACAAAGCACTCCTAAGTTCAGTTTATAGACTTCCTTCTCAATACATAGTGATGGGTAAGAAAATTCCATATGGATATGCTATTAATTCTCAGTGAGGTTAGTATAAATTTGAGGGATATACCATGAAATGAGTAAGGTTATTTATGAAGAGTTGGGTTTGTTTTTTGTTTCTGTTTTTGATTTATTAGTCCATTTTTCTCTTTCTTCAAAATTTCAGATGCATTTGAAAATGAGATGGCAAAGCAAGTTAAACTTCAGAATATCTTATCCCAGCTTTGAAGGTGCGTGGATCATCTGTATTTGTTTGATGGTGAGGCAGTGTCCTTTTTCCCCACAGTATTTTTCATTAGTAGTTCTGTAACCAAAATCGTGGCAGAATTCTTCAGAAGTACCTGTATTTGCTGCGTCTACTTTACTTATTCTCATTTTCTCTATATTAAAGTTATCTAGTGTTATTCATATTCAGATTTCTTCAGATATTCCTGAAATATCCCTTATGGCTTTGTTTTTCTTTTTCTCTCTTAATGCAAGACCCAGTCATAGATTCTGTATTGCATTTGGCATGTCTCTCTTTTTCTACAATTGAGAAATGTTTTTAAGCTTTTTTGGGGGGCAGGGTCTTTTTTGTCTTTTGTGATATTGACAGTTATGGGGAATGTAATTGCTAGTTTTGCAGAAATGTGTCATCATCTGGATTTATCTGACCATTTCTTCACGATTAGGTTTCCTTTTGTCTTGATCTTACTCAGGCACTATGCCAAGTTCACCAGTGATCTGGATGGAATGGATCCCCATTCCATCTCATTATCCCTACTCCTCTACCATTATCCTTTTTTTCAGTGATTGTCAATTCACATTGTCAATTCGGTTAACCTCTCAGACCTTGACACAGATCATGTCTTCCTTGAAGTACTCTTCACTCAGCTTCTGGGGTAGCACTTTCTCTTGCTTTTCCTCCTGCCCACGTGCTCCTTCTCAGTATCCTTTGCTGCTTCCCCTTCATCTTACTGACTTCTGTACATTTCCCTCTAAGCACTGCGTTAGTTGCTTCCTAGAAATTTGATGGGTAGTGTTTGCATTTTCATTCCAATTGGGTTTTCTGATGCACTCTGATAGGCAATTCTCTAGCCATAGAAGCTGTAGCATAGAGAGAATGCAAAAGATGTGCTGTACTTGTTTTAAGGAGTCTTTGCCAAGCAGCACTATGAACTATTTAAAAGTTTAACCAAATTTTAATCAGACCTACACTCGAACTTTTTTTTTTTTTTTTTTTAAGGGAAAGGGGCATTAGGAACATAGAAGCTTCACCTGCTGGATGAACGGCTGGCATTCCTGCATTCCAGGTAGGTAATAGGTTCCCATGTCCTGCTCTGAGCTAGTGACTGGTTAAAACTTGAATAATGACAGCACTTTGGGAGGCTGAGACAGGAAAATCGCGAGTTCAAAGCCAGCCTCAGCAACGGCGAGGCGCTAAGCAACTCAGTGAGACCCTGTCTCTACATAAAACACAAAATAGGGCTGGGGATGTGGCTCAGTGGTCAAGTGCCCCTAAGTTCAATCTCCAGTACCAAAAAAAACTTGAATAATGAGGAACTTAGTGATTTCTTGAGACTGATTCAAGTTTTCCTTTTTATAAGAGTCTAATTCAGAGTCTACTTTCTCTGTGACTGTACACCCACCCCATTCCATCCCATCCCCCCCACTCCTCCACCATTATCCTTTCTTTCCTGAATTCCTATGGCATTAGGATCCCACTCCAGCAGTTGGCAAGCTCTACCTTAATCTGCTACCTGGTTGATCAGTGTATGTTCACCTCATCAGTCCAGCTATATTGTTTGGATCAACAAGGACGAGTCAGTATTGAGCATTTCTTTTATAATTGCCTGCTGGTCCCTTGGGTTGAATTGACACATAATAAAGGCTCAGTAAACATTGGTTCTTGTTAACCTATGGGTTTGATATAAACTCGAGGAGAACTTGGGGTACTCTTTCCCAGAAATGTGAGTTGGGTATCAGAAGACCAGGTTTGATTAGTGTTCAGCAGCCTAGTATCCAGTATGTACATCTTCATCACCACAGGAAAGGGGGAGTCTAGAAAAAGACCAGATTCTTAAGAATTTCAAAATTGTCCCTTTAGGATGCCCCAAGTGTGGCCTATACTAACCTAAAACTTTGGATCTGGCAAAATTGCCCAGTCTTTTGCAAGTTAAATAATTGCATGTCTTACTGTATTTTATTGCCTTTGACATATCTACCATAAGTGTGTTGGAGATGGAGAAGAACCCATAAATACCTTCCGTCCAAACTTTTCATGTCATAGACTCCAAAAGTTCTTGTCCAAGGTCATGTAGCTAGCAAATGGCAAGAGAGGATGTAAGAGTTGAGGTACTCACCTTCAAGCTCAGTGCTTCTTCCAATAATTTGAGGTTAGAATCTGACAGGAGTTCTCCTAATTCTTGATCTTACTGTTGTGTCAAGCTTGAATTAAGTTTCTTTTCTTAAAAAGAATATTGGCTTGACAGCACTGTACTTTGTTTAGGCAAATTTAAAACAATGTCTGAAAACAAGGGGCTGTCAGCTTGACTTTGTTCTTACTGCATTATTTTGAATTTGATTTCCTCTCTTCACTAAGTTCCCTCATGTATCATGGGGGATTGCTTCTTTAAAGTGATGCTTCTCAGACTTTTCTAGATGATAATGACTTATACCCCCAAGTAGAGGATAGCAGCATATATCTGACCACAGCTCTTCAGGATCTTGGGCAGGGGATACATATATATTGAATCTTGCCCTTTGCTCTTCACATGTATATTTATTTCTCTATTAAAGTGAAAGCTTATATTTCTTGTCATTGAGTGAAGAGACATTCCAGAAAGAGGCTCCTTGGTTACTCTAGGGCTTCCATACTCCCTGATGAATTGACAAGTGCCCTGGGAATATCTCCACTGTAGCTTTAAAACTACTGATCTGAAGGATGCAGCTACATGTGGAGGCACTTTGTATTTTTATATAAAGCATTTAGAGTTTCTGAGAGAGTTATATGACATTTATATTTCTACTTTAGCATTTCACTTATTTATAAAATTGTGTTCTTTGGTAAATTTTTCCTTAGGGTAACTCACCCTAAATACTACTAGAGTTGGCAGTTTCTCATTTTCTTTTTCTTGCCGGGGCCATCGCGTTTTACGTTTCTCCTGAATGACCCAGATGTTGGATATTCTCCAAAACTATGTGGATTACAGAGGTGACTCCCCTTGGCCACCACATTACCCAAGCCTTCTTTGAGATTTAATGATTATATAGGTCCATGAAGAATAATGAGGGATGTGGGAATGTTACAGAGGAAAAAAGTACAAAAACATTACTCAGATCCATAAGAAGGTGAAAGATTTGAGGAGAGTGGACAGTGCTATGTGAAGCCAGGATCAACAGCAGGGTAGAAACACCTGGGCAGAAATAAATACCCATATTCTTGCCAGATGATGTAAATTATGGGTACTGGAGCAGATGTTGTGAAAATGTTGAGTGTTTTCAAAAATGTATGATAAGTTGAGTTTCAGTGACTAAAACTCTCAGTGTCTTGCAACAGTTTAACTGTTGTACACTTATTCAGGATTAGTTAAAAAAATGAATATTGATAGTATACAGATCCCACAAATCAAGCAGTGGGAAGATAAGATCAGTTATTTCTATGGACAATAGGGAGTGTAGGCAATTACTTGAGAACTGTTTAATATATAATCATTGATGTGGAATAATGGGAAAAAGCTTGAACAATGGTTGATTTTTGAGCCTGTGGTAGAGTTTCAGCTGCAGAACTAACAGTTAAAATGTAGTTCAGAGCTGGGCGCAATGACACATACCTGTAATCCCAACACTTTGGGAGGGTGGGATGGGTGGATCGCAAGTTCAAAGCCAGCCTCAGCAATGGTGAGGTGCTAAGCAACTCAGTGAGACCCTGTCTCTACATAAAACACAAAATAGGGCTGGGGATGTGGCTCAGTGATCAAGTACCCCTGAGTTCAGTCCCCAGTACCAAAAAAAAATTGAGTTCAGTGTTGCCTTTCAGATCCACTTGATGCTCCCCCAACCAAGTACTGCAGTAACTTGGTCACTTATGCCATTGGCATATTGAGGAATCTCTAGTGCAGAAACATGACTTGAGTTTATAATTCCCCTTCCTGACTTGATGTGTGGTGATAGGCAGAGAGCCTTAAAGCTTCATTGGAAAGCAGGTGCTGGATCATCAGGCACGCTCTCAAGTGCTTGTCTTACTGCTTGCCTAAGTAAGAATTGTGTCTCAGCAAATACAAACTGCCATAGAATGTGGATATTTAGGGTTGCCTGGGAATAGTCAAAACCGAGTATTAACTTGGTAAATGTCAAAAAATTGGGCTGCATGAATTTTAAAATGAGATTATTTATTTATTTATTCTAATTAGATATACATGACAGAATGCATTTTGATTCATTGTACAGAAATGAAGCACAAATTTCAATTCTCCAGTTGTACACGATGTAGAGTTGCACCATATGTGCAGTCATACATGTACCTAAGGTAATAATGTCCATCTCATTCCACCATCTTTCCCGCCCCCATTCACTGTCCTCTCCCCTCCCCCTCTTTGTCCAATCAAAGTTCCTCTATTCTTCCTATGCCCCCCCTTCATTATGGATCAGCATCTACTTATCAGAGAGAACATTTGGCCTTTGTTTTTTTGGGATTGGCTTACTTCACTTAGCATTATATTCTCCAAATCCATCCATTTACCTGCAAATGCCATAAGTTTGTTCCCTTTTAATGCTGAATAATATACCATTGTGTATGTATACCACAGTTTCTTTATCCATTCATCTATCGAAGGGTATCTAGGTTGGTTCCACAGTTTAGCTATTGTGAATTGAGGTGCTCTAAATATTGATGTGGCTGTGTCACTGTAGTATGCTGATTTTAAGTCCTTTGGGTAAAGACCAAGGAGTGGGTAGCTGAGTCAAATGGAGGTTCCATTCCAAGTTTTCTAAGGAATCTCCATACTGCTTTCCAGATTAGTTGCACCAATTTGCAGTCCCAACCGTAATGTATGAGTGAATCTTTTTCTCCACATCCTCAAAAACACTTATTATTGCTTGTATTCTTGATAACTGCTTGATATTCTGACTGGGGTGAAATGAAATCATAGAGTAGTTTTGATTTGCATTTCTCTAATTACTAGAGAAGCTGAACATTTTTTTTTAATTTTTTAATATTTTTTTTTAGTTGTAGATGGACACAATATCTTTATTTTATTGCTTTGTATGTGGTGCTGAGGATCGAACCCAGGGCCTCACGCATGTGAGGCAAGCGCTCTACCGCTGAGCTACAATCCCAGCCCCAAGTTGAACATTTTTTAATGTATTTGTTGATTGGTTGTATATCTTCATCTGAGAAGCGTTGTTCAGTTCCTTAGCACATTTATTTATTTATTAGGTTTTTTTTTTGGTGTTAAGTTTTTGAGTTCTTTATATATCCTGGAAATTAGGATTTTACTACTGCACCTGGATTTTGCTACTCCAATACCTGGAGACTAAATAATATGCCATTGAATGATGCATAGATAGCAGAAGGCATCAGGGAGGAGAAAAAAAATTCTTAGAGGTAAATGAGAACTCCAATACAACATATCAAAATCTTTGGGACACTGTGAAGGCAGTACTAAAAGGAAAGTTAATTGTATTGAGCTCATTCATTAAAAGAATGAAAAGTCAACAAATAACCTGACATTACATCTCAGAGCCCTAGAAGAAGAACAAATCAACACTAAAAGTAGAAGAAGACAGGAAATAATTGAAATCAGGGTGGAAATCAATGAACTTCAATCAAAAGAAACAATTGAAAAAATTGACAAAACAACAAGCGTGTTCTTTGAAAAAATAAATAAAAGTGATGGATTCTCAGAGTTCTAAAAGACCTACATAGAGGAATTAGTACCAATACTCCTCAAATTATTCCACCAAACAGAAAAGGGGGGAACCTTTCCAAACTCATTCTGTGAAGCTAGTATCACCCTGATACCTAAGCCAGAAAAAGACACATCAAGGAAAGAAAACTTCAGACCAATATACCTAATGAACAGAGATGCAAAAGTTCTCAATAAACTTCTGGAAAATCACATAAAAAACATATTAAAAAGATAGTGCACCATGATCAAGTGGGGCTCATCCCAGGGATGCAAGGTTGGTTCAACATATGGAAATCAATAAGTGTAATCCATCACATCAGTGGTGGTCTTCTTGTTGTGATGAATTGTCCCCCTAAATTTAGATCTTTCCCATTGGGTTTATGTAATGTAGGGGCATGCCTGGATATAAAAAGGACAAAATAGGCATTGGTTTAGGAATGACTTGATTTTTTTTTTTATTTCCTGAAGAGTCTGTGTAGAGTCATGACCTGTTTGTTGTTGTTTTACTTTTCCATGTAAAGGCTACAGCTATGAGCGTGTGGATGGTTCTATGAGAGGCGAAGAGAGACATCTGGCTATAAGGAACTTTGGACAGCAGTCCATTTTTGTTTTTCTCCCGAGTATCAGGGCAAGTAAGCCATATAGGTATTGATGAAAGCAGACAAATAAGGAGTGGTGTAGTCCTTTGTATGTATGTGTATGTTGCTGAGGATTGAACCCAGGGCCTTGTACATGCAAGGCAAGCACTCTACCAACAGCTATATCCCCAGCCCCGTGGTGTAGTACTTTTACCTCCCAACCATTGGTACATTTTTCCATAATTCTCTGAAAGGTGAGATTATTACAAAGGAGTATGAAAAAGAAGAGAATCAAGGCAGTTGACAGCATAGTACTGAACTTTTAGTGTGGAGCTCTTTTCTGTCCAACCTATGCAAGCTGTGCTCTCAACAAAGAAGTGAGGCTGAAACCTGGGCTTGTTAGAAAGTGATTCCGATTTGCTTTGTCCACTGACATGGGAATGCCCTAATTTTTTTTTTTTTTTTTTGTAATTTTGGGGAAAGTTTATTCACATTCAATGGAGGCAGCTCTCATTCCTAGCCATGAATTTAGAAAATAAGATAATCTCTTTGCTAATTGCCCCTCTTCTAGAAGTACCTCTAGAATACTATTGTGAAGTTTAACATTTTGTTGTTTAAAATGTGATTATAGTGAAATTGCCAGCTATTTATAATTATTATGGCATTGTCTATATGACTCATATCATAAATATCATGACATTTGCAGTGCTTTGCCAGTTGCAGAGTGCTTTCATGTACTATCAAATAATTTGGAATCAGTTTTGGGAGATGGAATTTTTGTTACAGCCTGAATCAAAAAGACCTTAAATTAATTTTGAATTCATAATCTGAGTTTCATTATCTTATTTTTTGTGGACCTTAATTCTGATGGAATATATATAGGAACACAAAAAGGATGTGTGTCCTTGATGAAAGATTAATATCTTTATGAAAAGAAAGTTCTGCCTTATTTAGAAAGCATTTATTAAGTGCTTTGTACTATAAGGGTATATTAAAAGAAATATTGGATGTAATACTTGAGTGTAAGGAAAGATTATTTCTCCAGCGTATGTCTTCACCTCTCTAACAAAGACAACAAAAGATATAATTAGATTCCTGCATCAGAGCCATTCATTCATGTCTCATGGTTAGTCTTAGGGGAAACTCAAAGGATCTGGTCAAATGCACGGTCAGTGTTGGGAGAGGAATTCCATTTTTGTTTTTAAGATTTTGTTATTCATATGTAGAGAGCAGGTAATGTTTGAAACATCTGAAATGAGGAAGAAACAAACCTCTGCTTTTCAGTTAACCTCCTTGGAGGCCTCAGAGTAGATTATCTAGGAGCTGAAGCATTAACCTGGACATTAACCTTTTCCAAATGCTGATTGTCATATTTGCTGTCACGTTTTTGCTATAGTTCAGCAGCATTTTCATTTAATGGGTTTCCTTCCAACTTTCGAGAGATGAAGTTATTACCATATATTGCTAGCAGGTGGCAGTGACAGCTTATGAATATGTGCCCAACAGCTCAAAACAGCTTAAAATATCCCCCTTAGTGAAGAAGGGCTGCATTAGCCAACATTAACCCAAGAGGAAGATAATTTCTATGGGACACATTTTAAAATGAAACGACTGCCTAGAGAGTATTAGCATACAGTGAATAAAAAGGTTCTGGAGCCAGGTACAGTAGTGCGTGCCAATTGTCTCAGCTACTCAGGAGGCTGAGGCAGGAGGATGGCATGAGCCCAGGAGTTCAAGGCCAGCCTGAGCAACACAGCAGGACCCTGTCTCAATCCCAGGAGTAATAACCACAGGTTCTGGAGTATGGGATGGAATCCTGGCTCTTTCATCTTCTAGGGAAGCACCTTCAAATGAGTCCCTTAATCTAGCTGTGTTTCCATTTTAGCATCTGCAAAATGAGAATACTAGCAAAGATGCAGGGTTGTTGTGAAGCTTAAAAGAGTTAATATATGTAAACTCCTTTGAATAGTGCTTGGCGAGTACTAAAGTAGAAGTGTAGCTCTCATTATTGGGTAGAATTTAGCATCTCTCAGTCATCAGTCATTATTATTTCTTTATTCTTTATTATTATTTCTTTATTCCAACTTTAATTTTATATGAAGGCTTTAATGAGAATGTTCTTGCCTGACTTGTCTTGATAGCCACCTGGGAATCAGTAGTCCTTGTGAAAAGGAACCTTCATTCAGCTCTTGGAACAAGCCCTTTTAGGCTTGTTTTAGCAATGAGCTCTAATGACCCTGGCAAGACTGTTCTGTACTAGTTTTCACATTAATTAAAGAGAAGGCGGTAATTTGCCTTCATAGTACTCTACATTCCTGTAACCCAAGGTACTTCCTTGGCCTTTTCCTGCACCACTGGAGAAAGACCAGAAAGTTGTAGCATTGAGTGTTTTTGTCTTGAATTGATTTTATGACATTGTCTTTGATTAACGTGGAAACCAGTACAGGAAGATGCACTTAAGTTTTCTCTAGTCACAGGCGTGCGTCATCCCCTCTCCTCATTATCTAGTGTCAGGGTCTTCCTGCCTTGTAGCTTGCAAATGTGAATAAGTGCTTTTCTTACTGCCCACTGCAGACTTCTTATTTTTTTTAAATCTATTTTTAGTTGTAGATGGACACTGTTTTAGTCAGCTTTTTCACTGCTGAGACTAAACGACCTGCAGAACAGCTGTAGAAGAGGAAGTTTGAGAGGTCATGGTTTCAGAGGTCTTAGTCCATAGGAGGCTGGCTCCATTCCTTAGGATTCCAGGGGAGAGTGAATATCATGGTGGGCGATTGTGACTGAGGGAAGCAGCTCACATCATGATCAGAGGGCAGACACTCCACTCTCCAGATATAAAATACATACCCCATATCCACGCCCACAATGAGCCACTTCTTTCAGCCACACCCTACCTGTCTCCAATTACCACTCAGTTAATCCCATCAGGGATTTATTCACTGATTAACACTATGGCTCCAGCATTTTTCCTTCAAACCTTGCATTGTCTCATGTGACATTTTGTGGACACCACATCTAAACCGTAACAGGCAATACTTTTATTTATTTTTATGTGGTGCTGAGGATCAAACTCAGTACATTACACGTTAGGGGAGCACTCTAAAAATTTATATACTGGGGGATCTGCCTTTTAAAGATATTTTGCTGCCAACTTTTAATAAATTTTTAATTCAAAGAGCTATTTTCTATAATCTCAAAGGTAAAATGCAGTAGCTTTTAAAAGTTTCTTCAGAAATAACTTGGGAGTGCATCCACCAATTCTCAGACATACATCATGTAATATGTTGTTGTCATTGTCATAAAGTTGCTAGTTAGTAAGCAATATTTAAGTTGTCCCATGATCATTGATCCTTTTATCACGGTTACCATCACTGGGAGCACAGAAATGAAGGAAATTTGTAGGCTGCTTTGATAGCCTCACATCCAGAGTTCCTTGCCATTGGCTACTTTATCTTTAAATGATATTGAATGGGTTCTGAGGACTTTTCAAATATTCAGCTAATTCTGCCGGCAAATTCCTGTGTTTCAAAGGCAGAAGCACTCATGCAAATACTTAAACACCTGAGTATAATGCACAGGTTGAGTTCCTATCTTCCTGTAGGAGTAGCCATGTCTCTACACAGGGAGGCTCTTGAAGGGTCTTTTGTTACTGCTGCTGATAATGGTGGTGGTTGTGTTGATAATGGTTACAGGTTTTGTTCTAGCTGTCAGTGTTTGTTTTCATTTTTAACTATTTCTAGGAAATAATTGGGGAGTAGTAGCTTTATTTTCATTGTGGAAGGCATAAGAACACAAGCATGTTTCTGAAGGAGTCTTTTAAGATTTTAGTTGAAAATTTATGGAATGACATGATCTTTAATTAAGGTTCTTATTTATAGTTGTGACTCAGTGATATAGAACAGTGTGTGGTAAACTGTGGTCTGCAGCCATCTGCAACAGTCCCACACCCATTAAAGTGCTTGGTATTGCAGGCCAGGAAGTTGCTCCCACAATCTGTACAGCTGATTATGAAACAGACCCTCCCTGAAATGAAAAGTTTCAAATTCTTTTAACTTCACAACTTCTTTTTTTTTTTTTTTTTTTTAAATATTTTTTTAGTTGTAGATAGACACAATGTCTTTATTTTATTGCTTTGTACGTGGTGCTGAGGATCGAACCCAGGGCCTCACGCATGCAAGGCAAGCGCTCTACCCCTGAGCTACAATCCCAGCCCCTTAACTTCACAACTTCTTAAAACTGAGAATAGAAGCTGATGGCCTGCCCCTGGCCCCGATAGCCATTGCACACAAGAACCTAAGACTGAGATATGTTTCTGATTAACACAGCCTAGCTAAATATACAGTTGGGAATTTCCTACCCTGAATCCCACTGTGTCCCCTCTGTTCATATAAAAGCTTTCCATGCCATTGAGTCACCAAAGATGGAGGGCCATGAACGAAAATGTTCTATCTTACCCAAGCCCAGGATGGAAAGAAACCTGTATTCCCCTTGCTATCCTAACTCCTGAGTTTTAACGGAGCACAAAAGACCATAAAATATGTCCTTCCCCCATGAAAACTGTAAGGCACATCAAGTTTTAGGATCATGCCGTCATATCTTAGATTGGAGATTTTTGCAAAATGGCAAAAGAGGGAAAATTTTCGTTTTTGAAACTTAGACTTCAATAATTAGCCTATGAGCTTTCTTTCTTTCTTTCTTTCTTTCTTTTTTAAACATTTTTCAGTTGTCAATGGACCTTTAGTATTTGTTTATTTATTTATTTATTTATTTATTTATTTATTTATTTATATGTGGAGCTGAGAATTGAACCCAGGGCCTCACACATGCTAGCCTACGAGTTTTCTTAATGTTAGTTTTCTTTTCTATTCTTAGCACTTGTTCTAGGGACTGGTGTAGAAATGGGAAACAAAGCAGAAAGAAACTATCTATTTATAGGAAGTTTTCTTTAATAGCCACCAAAAGATTGTTATTCCGTCTCTCCTCTGTCCATGAGAGGTGTAGGCCTTGAACCTATGGCTACAGCAACCTAAATAAATCTCTGTCATACGTTTACATACACATCCCCACTTCCTAGGAGCACTCTGAAGACACAGACGAGGCTTCAGTACAACTGTGGCCTTGCCCACACCACTTATAAACAAGTAGAGGGCCTGCCATATGCAAGACTTTCCATAGGCTTCGTGTGGACATCAGTCCCATACTCTCCTGAGGGAAGTCAGGTTAATATAATGGAACAGCATACTTAATGGGGGAGGGGGATGAGTGCAGTTAGGAGAACATGTTCATAGGAGGAGGTTCATGCTGGGCTACACATAGGTGGGCCTCTAACAAGTTACTGCATTCCTTCCTCACGTGGACTCAGAGAGCTCAGACCTGACAGTGCTGTGCAAAGTCGAGCCTGGCTTGGACCAGAGGAGCTACCTAGTCAGGTGTGGCTGTGTGAAAGGTTTTTGCTGAGCTCATTGACACTCCTCTAAATTTTTTAGGAGTGAATTCAGAAGCACTTGAAGAGAAGCTTGGTCTTTGCAAGCCACTAAGATGTCATCCATGTAATGAATGATGTAGTTGTTGCTCCTTAAAGGGGCAATGGCTTTAGCCACAAACATTTGGCAAATGGTAGGGCTGTTTTTCATTCCTTGTGGCAAGACTTTCCATTGATACCGCTTACAATGGTTGGCATGATTAGGTTCCCAGACAGAAAAGGCAAAGTAATGTCTGTCTGTCTCATGAAGAGGCATGGAGAAAAAGCAATCCCTGATGTCAATGATAGCAATATAGTGATCTATTGGGATGGCTGAAGGGAAAGGAAGGCCACCTTGACATATGCCCATTTTTTTTTCATTTTCTTGTTGATATGTCTAAGGTCCTGTAATAATCTCCATTTGCCTGATTTTTTTTGAATGACAAAAATGGGAGAGTTATGAGGGCTAGTTGAAGGCTCAATATGTCCTAAGGCTAATTGCTCCTGGACAAGGTTCTTTAATGCTGAAAGCTTAGGCTCAAGAATAGGCCACTGCTCCACCCAACAGGGTGTGGTGTCCACCCAGCTAAGGTGGATGAGATCCGACAGTGGGGCAGTGGCCATTAGAATTGGGGGTTCCTCCCAGAGAGGCCTACTTTGTCATGCATTTGTAACTCATCATGAGGAGCGTTGTCATCTGTGGTAAGGACTAAATCCATTTTTGAAAGTAAATCTCGTCCCCAAAGCGTGTTGGGAATGTCAGCTATGAGAGGGTGTATACATTCAGAGTCGCCATCAGGGTCCTTCCATGTTACCTGTGAAGTTACTCTATGAGAGGGTGTGAATCCACCAACACCAAGGATGTTAGGCCCGCTGGTGAATTTCGAGGAAGGGAAAAAGGAGGCAGTTACAGTGTCAATAATAGTAATATCAGCTCCAGTGTCGATGAGACCTTTAATGGGTTTCCCATCGAGATAAATGGTCATACTAGGTTTTGTGGGGAGCAAAGGTATTGTCCAATTGACCCTAGGGATAGGGGCCCTCTTGTTTAATGGGGCTGAGGGTTGCCCCTGTTGGAGTTTAAAGGATTGGAGCGGCAGTCTCAGGCCCAGTGGTACCCCTTTTTACAATGAGGGCATGGGATGTGGGGCATCCTTCGTAACTCACATGACTGATTAAAGGGACAGTTGCGGACTATATGCCCAGGTTTATTGCATCCCCAACAGATAGGGGCTTGAGAGTGGCCCATGAAGGCTGAGGGAGTGTTGGAAGTCAAGCAGGACTTGAGGGCAGCTGAGAGGGCTGACACTGAGTCATGGGTGGAAACACCCTTGGTGGCAGAAACCCATTTATTGAGTTCCTCATGTCTCACTGGGGCTATCGCTGCTCTAGAAATGGAATTAGCACCTTCCCAGGCAAGCTGCCAAATGAGGGCATCCTGGCCTGGGCCAGAATTTACTTTCTTTTCAACAGCCCGGATGACATGAGCCAAGAAATCAGGAAACCATTCATCAGGACCTTGAACAAGATTTTTGAAAAGTTCCTGAGGAGTGGGAGGGCTCAAATTATAAAGGGCTCTAAGGGCACTGTCTTTGACTTGCTCAAAGTAAATAAGATTACCGACAAGTGCCTGAGAGTGGGGGGACGTAAAGTCACCCCTGCCAGATAGCATATCCATAGAAAAATTAAGACCTTGTGTTTTATTGTGGCGAGCCCGTTCTTCTACAAGTTCTAGGTAAGAAGCCTTCCATTGAAGGCATTGGGAAGTGGAAAGAACTGCCTTGAGAAAGGAAAACCAATCAAAGGGAGCTTGAAGAGAGGAGGACCAGGACTTCAGAAGTTGTAGAAAAAAGGGAGAGGAAGGACCAGTGTCTTGACAGGCCTTACGTAGCTGAGTAAGCTCAGAAACTGGAGTGGGGATCTAGGGACATATATCGGCATCTGCCTGAAGATTAACCATGAAAGCCTAGGTGGCAGAGTTGGCAGCGGGGTGAGTGGTGGGTGGGGTCAGGCGAAGAGGGTTGGAAGGAGAGAGATGAGTGAACGGGTTGCAGGCAGAGGAAGCAAAGCAGGGAGGAGGAGGAGTGACTGCAGGGGGCACTGAAGGCAGAGCTGGGCAAATAGGAGGGGGGTTGGAGGGAGGGGAATCTCCAGGAAGGGGGTGTTCACAGGAAGTTGAGGACGAACTATTAGGACTATGTGATTGGTTTTGGGGGTGCTGTGGGAACAGCCTCATTGAGGTTGTCTTCATCCTCCATGAAGAAGGAAAGGACCCAGGAGAGTAGGTTTCCCATGTTGAAGGAGTGGGGATGGAGACGTTAAAGTGAAGATAAACAGTATTGGCGTATGGGCTCTCTGCGAAAGCCTATCCGGGTGCACTCTTTAGGTTTACAGAGCGAGCGCTGGGGATGGGCTGCCTGCAGTTTTAGGCAATTTACCGGAGGCAAGAGGGTGTGGCCTAGGCCAGAGGAGGTGTGGACGCAGAGAGCTTGGCAATTCCACCTTACTCTGCTAGACTCAGAAAGAAAATCACCATGGGGCAGTTTAAGGCAGCACAATAAGGCAGTGTGGACAGTGTTTGCTAGCTTAAGTCCAAGAGCATGCCTAATCCCAAGGTGGGGCCCGCCTTCAAAGGGCGAGTATGGGCAGGACCACCCGAGGCAGGCGCTTGTAAACCAGGCCGGTATGGGCAGGGCCACGCTACTGGCACGTGAAGCACCCCAGATGCTACTGTGAAGGCGTTAAAGAATTAGTTTAGAATTAGTGTTACCTGACCTAATTAAAACACACAAAAACAAACACATGAGACAATCACAAAAAGGCTGGTGTTACCTTTACCAGCAAGACAGACAGGGGGACCGCCATGAAATCACTCATGAAATCACTCACCTATGGGGTTGAGAAAGCCCCAGAGCACGTTGGGCGCCAGATATTGTTTGAGGTCGTGCCTCGTACGTCTCCTCGAAGAGGTGGGGTCCTGAGAGACGAAAAGGGGTCTTCGGGGAGGACGAAGCGAGGTCTCACAGGATGAGGCTTTGGGGTCCCGGGAGATGAAAAGGGGTCTTCGGGGAAGACGAAGTGGGGTCTCACGGGACGAAGTTAGGGGTGACGGTCCGCAGAGTCACTCCACCCAGACTCCGGGGGTAGGTAAGACTGCTCTGCCGGAACGAGACGCAGAACCCGTTTAATCCAGGAAGTACAGAGGCTTATATAGGGTTCTCGGACCAATTACGGCCCTGAGGTTACAACCAATGAGGAGAATGGGAAAAGAGGGAACGGAGGGGTTGAAGGTATAGGGAGTGCTCCTACAGTCCAGCAGTGCACTGCTTCTTACTGGGATGCTTCCCGAACTCCAAGGAGCTCCAGCAATGGGACCACATGCCCCACATATAGGAGGCATCTATTTCCTCTGAGTTGGCCATCTGAGGAGAGCTGATGAGGTGAGAGCATGCTATGGCAGGTGTTGTGCCACTGAGGCTGTTTAGCGGAAGTATCACAAAGTCTACTATGCAAATCGTAGGTGCCCTTTGGTTAGTGCTGGGCCTGGTGGAATTTGGCTATTGGTATTCTCCCACTGTCAGGAAGTCATTGTGCCTTTCTGCCAACCAACCCTGCTGGGACATATCTCTGACTCCCTCTTCAGACCTGCACCAGCTTTGAGGAATCAGGCCCACATGCTCCTCAGCAGAAAGGCAGTTGTTCAAAACAGAGGTAGGCCCCGGCTTCCTGATGCTTTAGGGACTTAGGGTGACTTTGCTTCTTGTGTGGCTCCTGGAAGGCAAGGATCGCAAGGCTGGAGCACACAGCAGGGCCTGAAGGATTTTACCTGCAAGCAAACATAAAACAATTCTGTTCAGATGGAACTGTGGGACACTGCTAGTGGCACCCAGAGGCTGTAATGAGGGCAAAGAGTGCAGGAAGGCAGGGACATGGTGGGAGGTGGTTAAGAGGGTGAGCCAAGGGGATGCACTGGGTCTGGAGGAGATTCTAGGTTCCAGCTTAGAGGAAAAGCCTCCCTGTATACTCAAATCCCTGCTGCCCTAGCCGTTGCCCCACTGCATGCTGTATGGTCAGATCCTACCCAGTTTCTATTCAAGAACCAGTTAATGCTGCAAGTTATGTGGTCTGAAAGGAAGAAAAGGCCTTTGTCATCTCCCAGGAAAAGGAGGATAGCACATGAAACACATGTAGAAACAGCCTGTGGTAGGAAGGAGAGGACATGTTGGGGGAAGTTCCCCCGTTCAGTGTGTGTCCTAGTGTACGTAAGGAGGGATCAAATCAGCGGGGACTTCAGATCATTAAGTCTAGATCCCACTTTTTCAGAG
>CM053400.1:93671640-93731974 GCA_028644305.1 Xerus rutilus | reverse complement strand
GGGAGTTCCCTGGAGGCAATGTTGTGTCTACACACCCACGGGTCTCTGGTGGCTCAGACAGCGCAGCCACTGGCCCTTGGTCTCTCAACAGAGAAGCACGCTGAGAAGCATTGCAGACTGCTTCCCTACTGTTGCTTCATGGGAAAAAATAAATCCTGTGGTGGCCAGGTTTTTATTCTTTCCACACATACGGCCTATAAGGATGCAGATCCCTCAGCATCTGTCCATCCCATTGATTTTAATCTGTCCACATGGCCAGCATGACAGTAACAGATAATAAGCTATCAGAAGGTGCTGAGTTCAACTCATGGACATCAACACCTAACAAACGCTCTACTGAGGACTGTAACAATGCTGCACAGGCTCTCTGTGGCTCTGAGGGAGAATAGCTGGCTGTCCTTATCTACCACAGAGTAGTGAATGAGGAGACAGGGAAGCAAGGGCCTGGCTAAAATAATTGGAAGATTCTTTTTCTGTCTTTGGGAGATGCAGAGCACAAAAATAGTGGCAAAGGAAGTAGAATCAGAGGGAAAAGGCTACAGGCATGACTACCTCTGAGCTTTGAGCTTCAAGACCCAGGAAGTTGCATGTGGGCCTCAGGAGAGATAAGATCTTTTGGACCAGCTGTTTTCCCTCCCCAATCTGCTGTCTGAGAGCACTGTAGTCATAGATGTGGCCAATGACATGGCAGCCATGCTTGTTGGCGAAGGAGTCATCAGTAGCATCACCCTCCAGCTTGGGAAGGTTCTTCATTTCTGGAGGAGCATCCAAATCCAGCTCTGAAAAAGAAAACCACAATAATATAGGATCTGCTCTTATTCACGATGATATCCTCAGTTCCTGCCAATGCAAAGATATAGCGAAAGAGCCCAGGATCAAGAAAGGTAGCCTTCAAAAATGCAGAGTGGGTCATGTCCATAAAGACTTTCTGGGTTCTTTGTTTTTATGATCGTTCTTAAATTGCTGCATAATGATAAACCTGACAGAAAACAAATTTTGTCTTTATTGACAAGTGGGCCATTCAGGACAGATATTGTTATAAACATGAATAATTTTGGGGTAGAAAAGACACAGACAAGTGAATCAGCTGAACCCAGACAGCACATTTAAGAGTGGAGGGATTACAGGGCAATGATGTGAACAAATAGGACAAGTGGGGCAGTAAGAATGAAAAGAGGCAGCCAGAGAAGAGTCCACAAATTGGACTGAGGCTTTGTGGCACACAGAGAAATTTTTCTAAATTCAGATAACAGACTGGACCAACAGTTATTTGCATTAGTGATTTTCCATTATGGTGTCCAAGACCTTTATTTAATGGTCATATTCACCATTTCTTATAGTGACAGTGTCTGTATCTGAGCCAGGAGAAGAGGAAGAAGAGCTGAGGAGGACTACAGTTGGAGAATCCATGCCAACATCCCAAACTGCAGGGGAAGGAACTGAGTCTAGGGAGTAAAGACAACTGCAGTTCTTAGGACACCTGGAACACTCTGTGCCCCAAATCATGCCCAGCCTAGTCTTTACCCACATGAGATCTAAGATGGCAGGACCTCCTCTCACATCATTAGCAGACATGTACCACATGGAAAAGCAAAAGGCAACAAATCAATTAGATTGGTATGTTTCTATTACTCAGAACAAAAACTGTTTCTCTGCTGGAAGGGTGTTCCAAATGAACATAACTTATAGTTTAAAGACTTGTTAGGTCTAACTTTATAAACCAATTTTGAGTACAATTTCCTATGTGCTGTCCAGTGCAATGCCTTGAAGTAAAATTTAAATATGCACAAAATCAGGAGCTGGATCATAGCCCAGTGGTAGAGCGCTTGCCTCGCATGTGTGAGGCACTGGGTTCGATCCTCAGCACCACATAAAAATAAATAAAATAAAGATATTTGTGTCCATCTACAACTAAAAAAAATTTTTAAAAATGCACAAAATCATATATATACACTATATGTATTAAACACACACACACACACACACACACACAGACACACACACACACATATACAATGAAAAGAAAGGCAGACACAGAAGATTCCATGAGTAGGACTGAGGCTTTGTGGCACACAGAGAAATTTTTCTAAACTCAGATATATATCCACATATATATACATATATATCTGTATATATACACATTAAAATATCGGTCACATGCACACATACACAATACAGATACATGTATGTGTGTGTGTATATGTGTAAATATATGTGTATATATACACATTAAAATATTGATCAAGGTCTGGGGCTGCAGTTCAGTGGGAGAACACTTGCTTAGCACAGAGAAGGACCTGGGTTCACTTCCCTTGTACCACAAAAATAATTTAAAAGTTGATCAAAATGTGAAGTATCACAAAAAGTTCCTGGTGAGAGAAGAGTGGGTCAGATCCAGGTTCTAGTCTAGGCCTCTGGGGGCTGGGAAAAAGAGGAAGAGCAGGGACTGAGCCATGGGGCTGCATCTCAGCTGGTACATGGGAAAACAGTGACAGGGGAAGCCTTGCTAGAGGGAAGTGGGGATGTGACTCAACCCCACACCTGCCATGGCAGCTCCAGAGGGCAAGGCAACAACCCAGTGTATGCTTAGCAGTTCCTGCCAGCTGGGTACTGTGCTTCTTAGCAGTCCACAGATGTTTCTTACTTAAGGGCCACAATAAAAAGTCCATGAAAATTTCCACATTCATTCGACAATTGAGGTCATTATCTGATAAGTGAGTATTCCACAACCAGAGAAAATTAGGATTAACATGACCCAAGAATATCTGACATGAGAAATTTCTTTTGTTAATTCGAGCTTTATACACATAGTAGTGGATTCACTCCAACAAAATTATACATGCATACAATTCGATTTCAGTTCATGATTTCCCCCCTTTGACTCCCATCTTTCCTACTCTCTACCATTCTCATATCTCTACAAGATTCCCTTTTGTTCATCTATTATTTTATATTTGATAGGTTCTTTCTGCATAAAGGTGGAGTTCCCTGTGGTATATATATTTGGCGGGGCGTGTTACTGGGGATTGAACTCAGGAACACTTGACCACTGAGACACATCCCCAGCCCTATTTTGTATTTTATTTAGAGACAGGGTCTCACTGAGTTGCTTAGCACCTTGCTTTTGCTGAGGCTGGCTTTGAACTCCTCCTGCCTTAGCCTTCCTAGCCACTGGGATTACAGGTGCAGGCTAACATGCCTGCCTCCCTATGGTATATTAATATGTGCACATATTTTAAATAATTCATTCTGTATTTCCTTTCCTTACCCATCCCTCCACTCTACTTCTCAATCCTCTTTAGATAATCAGGTATCTTCCCTTTATCTTTATGATATAGTATTATGCCCTCACCCTTTTCTTTATTTTACTCTAGTTTCTGCATATGAGAGAAAACATTCAACATTTTAGTGTTTGGCTTATTTCACATGATATTCTCATTTCCATTTATTTACCAGCAAATGCCATAATTTTCATTCTCTTTAGCGTAGTAGAATCTCATGGTGTGTGTGTGTGTGTGTGTGTGTGTGTGTGTGTGTGTGTGTGTACATAATCACAATCTCTTAATCCATTTATCTATTGAGGGGAATCTGGGTTGATTCCATAATGTAGCTATTATGAAATGTGCTGTTATAAATATTGAGGTGGCTGTGTCACTGTAGTATGCTGATTTTAGGTGTTTTGGCAAAATACCAGGGAGTGGGAAGCTGCTCATAAGGTGCTTCCACCTCTTGTTTCTTGATGAGTCTCCCATACTGCTTTCCAGAGTAGCTGTACTGGTCTGCAGTCTCACTAGCTGTACAGTATATCTTCTTTCCCACAACCTTGCCTTCATTTATTGCTGTTTGTGTTCTTGATCATTTCCATTCTGGAGTGAGATGATATCTGAATGTAGTTTTGATTTGCATTTTCCTGATTCCTACCCATGTTGAACATTCATATATTTGTTGTCCGTTTGTGTTTCTTTTTTCAGAAGTTTCTGTTTAGTTTTATTGCCCATTTATGAATATGGATTGGAATATTTGGGTATTAAGTGTTTCAAGTTAACTGTTCTATTAAATGTCTTGAGTTATTTGTGTATTCTGGATATTAATCCTTTATCAGATGAATAGCCAGCCAAGATTTTTTCCCCATTCTGAAGGCTCTGTCCTCATGCTTTTATTTGTTTCCTTTGCTGTGCAGAAGTTTTTTATTTTGATAGCATCTCACTTATTCTTGTTTTTATTTCTTGCACTTTGAGGTCTTTGTTAAGGAAATCAGTGCCAACGCTATGATGGAATGTTCACCATATGTTTTTTTCTAGCAGTTGTAAGGTTTTCAGTGTAATTCCTAAGTCTTTGATCCATTTTGACTCTAGTGTTTGTGCAGGGTGAGAAATAGAGTTCTAGTGTCATTTTTCTATATATACATATCCAGTTTTCCCAAGACCATTTGTTAAAAGGCTATATTTTCTCCAACAAATATTTTTGTCATTACTGTCAATATCAGAGAGATGTAGTATGTGGATTTGTCTCAGTGTCTTCTGTTCCACTGGTATTTGGGTCAATTTTGATGCCAATACCATGTTTCTATTACTACAGCTCTGTAGCACTATTAAAGTCTGGCATTTTATGCCTGCTGCTTTGCTTTTCTTGCCTAGTCTTGCTTTGACTATTCTGGGTCTTTCATGACCTCCAAATGAATTTAAGAATTGTTTTTTTCTAATTGTATAGGGAATGTCATTAGTACTTTGATGATTATTGCATTGAATTTGTATATTGCTTTTGGTAATATGGCCATGTTGACAATATTAATTCTGCCTCTCCAAGAATATGGGATGTTTTTCCATCTTTTCAGGTCTTCTACAATTTCTTTTTTCAGTGTTCCATATTTTTCATTGTAGAATTCTTTTACCTCCTTGGTTAGATTCATTCCCAAGTATTTTATCTCACTTATTGTGAATGTGATCATTTTCCTGATTTTTTCCTCAGCTGAATGAATCACTGTTGGAGTATAGGAAAGCTATTGATGTATGGGTGTTGGTTTTGTATTTTGCTACTGTTCTCAACTCATTTATAAGCTCTAGTACTCTTCTGGTGGTGGTGTTTTTTAGGGGGTGGCATCTTCTAAATATAGCATTATATTATCTGTAAACAGATTGTTTGATGTCTTTTCCATCAAACAATTCCATTGTGATCCATTCTGATCACTCTGGCTAAGATTCCAGGACTATACTGAATAGAAGTGATGAGAGTGCACGGTCTTATCTTGTTCCTGATTTTAGAGGGAAAGGTTTTAGTTTTTCTCCATTCAGTATGATGTTGGCTTTGCATTTGTCGTGAATGGCCTTTATGATGTTAACTTGGTAAGGTTTTTAATCCATAGCTTCTCCAGTGTTTTTTTTTTTTTTAATATTTTTTTAGTTGTTGATGGACACAATGCCTTTATTTTATTGCTTTGTATGTGGTGCTGAGGATCGAACCCAGGGCCTCACGCATGAGGGGCAAGCGCTGTACCGCTGAGCTACAATCCCAGCCCTCTCCAGTGTTTTTAACATGAATGGGTGCTGGATTTTATCAAAGGCCTTTTCTGTATCTATTGAGATGATCATGTGATTATTGTTTTTAATTCTGTTTAAGTAGTGCCATACAGTTCTTGCTTTGTGTATGCTGAGCCTATCTTGTGTACCTGGAAAGAACTACACTTGATCATAGGGCATTATGATTTTGAATGTGGTTTGCTAATGTTTTATTAAGGGTTTCTGCATCTCTCTTCCTCAGGGGTATTGATCTACAGTTATCTTTCCTTGATTGTCTTTGTCTGATTTTTGTATCAGAGTTATACTGGCTTCATAGAATATACTTGGGAGTTTTCCCCCCATTTCAGTTTCATGAACTTATTTGAGAAAGACTGGTGTTAGTTCTCCTGTAAAGGTCTGGAACTACTTACTCAGCTGAGGATCCATCTGGTTATGGGTGTTACTTTCTCGGATGACTTCTAATTGCTGTTTCAGTTTCATTACTTGACATTAGTCTGGCTAGCTTTTTTGTATCCTCCTGATTCAATTTGAGCAGGGCATAGGTGTCAAGAAATTTTTAACATCTTCCAGATTTTCCAGTTCATTGAGTATAAATTTTCAAAATAGGTTCTTTTAATCCTCTGCACTTCAGAAGGGTCTATGGTGATATCGCCTTTCCACCTCTAGTAATTTTTGATTTGGGTGTCCTCAAGGCATGGAATATATATTCTTTCCCATTCTTTTACCTTCAGCATATAGGTGTCTTTTGCCTATAGGTCTCTTGTAAACAGCACATATCTGGATCTTGGTTTTTGATCCATTCTGCTAATGTGTGTCTTTTAATGGGGGAATTGAGACCATGAACATTCAGGATTGATATAGGTGAGTTTTTGTGGTTTCCCACCATTTTGATTTTTCATCATATTTAATACTGTGTTGATTCTCATTCAGTGAATTCTTCTTCTATTGAACTTTCTCTGTCTGGGAGCTTTGGGAATTTTAAAAGAATTTCTCTGTATGCATTTTATTTTGAGTATTATTTGTAGTGCTGGGTTGGTGCTCATGAATTCTCTTATTCTTGTCATAGAAAGTTTTTATTTCCCCCTCAAATTTAAAACTGAGCTTTGTTGGGTATAGTACCCATGGCTGGCAGTTTTTTTTTCTTTTAGGGATTGAACTATCCCTTCCAGAATCTCCATGATTTTAAGGTCTGAACCAAGAAATCATAACTGAGCCTTATTGGTTTGCCCCTAAATGAGAAACCTGATGTTTCTCATTTGTAGCTTTTAATATTCTTTGTTAGGCATTTTATTAACTTTGGGGATTTGATTAACTTTCTATGTTAGGCATTTTGATTATGATATGTCTTAAAGAGCTTCTCATTTGTATAGGTCTACTTGCAGGTCTTGTAAGCCTCCTATATATGGATGTCTTATCTCATTTCTCTTATTTTAGTTGGTATTTTTTAGTTAGACATGACAGTAGAATCCATTTTGACATAATTATAAAAGCATGGAATATATCCTGCTCTATTTCAGTCCCCAGTACCTCTCCTTACCCTTCCCTTCTCCACCCTCATTCTATTACCTCTATTATCTTTCTGCTATTTGCCCATAGTTATTTTAAAAAATTTCTTGTGGATGTACACATTGGTAAGATTTGGGGAAATTTTTCTGTAATTATTTCATTAGAAATGTTCTTCATGCCTTTAATTTATATTTCCTTGTTCTTTTCCATTGCAGTGATTCTTATATTTGATCTTTTAATGCTGTCCCAGAGTTCTTGTATATTCTGGTCATGTTCTGTAATTTTTCTCCCTGTATTTCTTTCCATGTACTCAAGGTCATATAGCCTGTCTTCAAGGCTTGAAGTTTTGTCTACAAAGGTTGAGGTTCTGTTTTATCGACCATCTAGTCTGTTGTTGATACCTACAAATGAGTTTGCAATTTGATTAATCTTGTCTTTTGTTTCTAGGAATTCTGCTTGATTTATTTTACTGTTTATATTCTTTATTAAAGTGGTCTTTCATCACCTTATTTGCTCCCTTATTTCCTTCCTCAGATCCTTTTAGTTCACTGAACATTTTAATAATCAGATTTTTGTAATCTCTCTCTGGGGTTTCATCCACATCACTGTCAGTGGGATCCTTTGTTGGGAGTCTGCAGATTTGGGGGAAAGATTTGTTTGCCTGTTTTGTCATATTTTCAGAGGTCTTGGTCTTGTGCATCAATTGTAGTGGATTCCCCTACCTCTCATTTATTATGAATGTTCTTTTGTATAATTATCTTATTTGTTCTGGGACTCTTCTGTGTTTGTGATATATGAGTGGATTCCAAGAGGTGGTACCTGAGGTCTCTCTAGGATAGTTCCTCCTTGCATCCTTGTTGGTTTGGGACTTTTGTGTCTTCAATTCCTTGAGTTGGAGTAATGTCAGATGTTATGGTTTGGATGTTAGGTGTCCCCAAAAAGCTCATGTGTGAGGGAACGGAATAAGGTTTAGAGGAGAAATGTTATGTTACGAAAGCCTTAACACAGTAAGTGAATTAATTCCCTGATATGGATTAACTGAGTGGTAACTCAAGGCAGGTAGAGTGTGGCTGGAGGAGATGGGTTCCTGGGGCATGCCTTCGGGTACATCATTTGTTTCTGGCAAGTGGAGTGTCTCGCTCTGCTTCTATGTTGCAATGTTCTGGGTTGCTTTCTTCTGCCACACTCTTCTGCCACAATGTTCTGCCTCATCTCCAACCCTGAGGGATGAAGCTAGGCTTCTAAGGACTAGACCTCTGAAACTGTGAGCCCCCAAATGAATTTATCTTCTCTAATTGTTCTTGTTAGGTCTTGTGGTCACAGCAGCACAAAAGCTGACTAAAACATGGCTCAGGTCAAGTAGATTATGTGTGAAGTGAGATTGACTGCTGCTTGATTGAGATGTATTTCTCAGCTATAGTATCTCTACTCTGTGATCATGAAGTGTCCCAATCTCTTTCTGTCTCTTCAGGAGGGGGGCAGGAGTGGTCTTAATGTCAGCAACAGAACTATCACTTTGTGATAAATGCTTGGTGTCTACTTTAATGTCTGTAACACTATTTGCCACATATAAAGGAATGTGGCATCAGCATTTAACAACAGTACCCCCCTCCAAAAAAAAATAAAAGAATTAGCTGAGGAATTGGACAGTAGGATTCTATGTTGTCTAGTATATTAACACCCCAATGTGAAGGGGTGGATTTCAAAGTCTAATTGTTAGTTTGGGGTTTTATCTCTTCTATTCTTTGTATTAGAGTATAGCTGAAGGTTGAGTGTCATTAAGTTAAGTGTGCAGCAAGGTGCACTGTCTTTTGGTTGCATTTAGATCAGTAGCATACTGTCTGACCTGTAAACATTCCTGGACCCTGTACGTTCCCAGCAACTTAAAGAATACAGTGAGAGAAACGAGAGTAACAACAGTTGCAAACAAAGCAAACAATACACGGCATGTCTAAGATACGTGCAAACAATGCAAACAATACATGGCATGTAAAAGATAAATGTATCTTAGACATTTGCATGTCCAAAGTAAGAATCCAGGGTTGACTTAGGCTTGTTCCCCACAGAAGTACCAAAGGAAGAATCCATATTCTAGAGACTTATGAAGGCCATGTTCCCAGTAGAAAAAGGCAGTGGTGTCAAGGAAGCTAAGAGAAAGCAAAAAAGCCTACAAAGTGTGTGATTGCAGGGAAGGCAGCATGTGTATAAAAGATGCTGTTCATAGGTTCAGGCCCCAATCTGACTGGGCTTCCCTGAGGTAGTTACAGAAGATATCAGGAGAGCAGGTATAAGAACAGAGTTCAGATCGCAAATAGGAGATGGACACAGCAGGGCTGTCAGGGCTACAGCTCATGGAAAATACAGATAAGACCAAACACAGGCTCCATCAGGTGTTGGAGATAACCAACAGTAAAGAGAAATCCCTGCACGAGTAGGAGCTACATCTTTAATATAGAGAGTTAAAAGCAGTAAGTGCATCCCAGAGCCTCAGATGTGATCACCACCATACCTGAAGCTTGAAGGCCAGGGAATCTGCATGCTATTCTCCACTTGCTCAACAGTAATTTTCTTCTGATGATCTTCTGTCTCCAGACACTTATAGCATCATTGAGGACATGCACCTGAGAACCAGGTGTGTTGGCAGATGACTCTTTAAGAGCATCACCCTCCTTTTTGGCATGGTTTTTCATTTGAATGGAAGCACCCAAATTCAGCTCTGCAAATAAAACCACGAACAGGAACTATTATTTTCAATGACCTTACTCTGACATACCTGTTGACTCAAGAGGGTCACCAAATGAAGAAAGCAGCCTTGGGCAAGAAGTCCATGGGTTGATATGCAGCTTATAGGAACTGTGATTTTTTATTTTCTTTTCTCCTCCCCCACCTCTGTTTCTTTCTTTTTTATTGTACATTCAGTAATGGTACACTTTCCAGGTGACAAAGGTGCTCAAAATTCTAAAAAATGTTCAAGTAACATAGGATTGGTAAAATCCAATATCAACTAGATATATAAGCCAAAGTCTAGGAAATCACACTAGAAGTAGGTTTTGCTTTTGGGAAAAAAGATAGTAGAAATCAAGGAAAATCATAGTAGGGAATAAAAACATTAAAGAAAGGAAAATGAATCCTAAGGAATTAATAAAACTTGCATAAAAATGATATATTCCATATATACTCATTATATATAATATAACCACCATTTATGAATAATGCATGATGCACACAGGGGGAGCCTATATATTTATCTGATGTATAACTGTCTCTTTGGGCTCTTGACTCCACCTGTGCATGGGAAACTTTGATCTCTTGCATGTGAGGGCTCACATGTCCACTCAAAGGCCCTTGGGGACAAGCCTTCCTCATGGAAGTTGAAAAAACAAGAGGGTTCAGTAAAAATCCCACTTCTCCCTTTGCTAAGCACATATGGAGTGCCCATTTCTTATGTCTCCCTGTTGGTGAAACCATCTACTGACCCAGGGACAGAGAAGAGCTTGTGTCTGATGGACATGCCACTATTTGTGCATGCGCCTGGGGCTTCTTGGATGGCAGGTCCCCAGAGAAGAGTGTCCAGAAGGGGAAATCATCCACTTGAAAAAGAGGGGTTTGAGGTGACAAATGAGTTTGTTTTTATTATCCCAATATTATTAACCTTAATCATTTTTCCTGGAGAGAACATTCTACAGAGATATGAGAGCATGGGAGAAAATAAGGATTTGTTGATCTCTATCCACAGGGAGAATTGATCTCAGAATGAAATGGTGCCTCCTGAACTTAGGATACCATGAAAAGGGGAGTCCAGTAGCTGCGTAACATGTTCCTGGTTATGGGACCTTCTCTGGTTTTTGGAAGTCTGTGTCTCCTTGTGGCTTGTCCACCCATCCATAGACACATACAGTGCATTGCCATCTGGAGGGTGTTGGCAGCAGTAAGCAATGCAGCAGAGGTGCAGGTTCCTCACTGTAAATACAGGGTCTAGCTGTGCTACAAAATCTGCTTGGAATTGCAAGGAGACATCAGTCCATAATCTTCATATTTTCCACATCTCACAGTGGGGGTCTTGGAACAGTACTTTTATCGTCAGGAAATTAATAGATGTCCTCAGAAACTGAGCTGGCTTTAGTCTTTTAGTGGCCTCATGCCCACCTCAGTTTCAGGAGGGGATGTGTCCAACGGGGCCTGATGCCTGTTGCTGGCTCACTGCCTTCTCTGATTCTACAATCTGCAGTCCATTGGGCTTTTTTTTCTTTCTTTTTTCCTTTTCATTTCTTTGTTTGCAATGGATTCTCGCTATATTGTCAATTTTGGCTTTAAACTGTTGGGCTTAAGTGACACTCTTGGTGGAAATACTGGCATGTGGTACCAGCATCACTAGTCTTCTCACTCAAAGTCCTGCTCTTGACATGTTCCTACTGTGCTTATGAAAACTTTATTCCTTCTGTCCACTAAATAATTCTAACTCCTCGTCTTGCTTCTGTACTTCTAATAATTGACCCTACAAGCTTACCCAATATCACACTCTGAAAAAACCTTACACCATCCTCCCCTGGATTCAGGATGGTCCTTTCCTGACTCCAGCTCAGTATCAGGTGTCTTCCACCATCTATGTCTTTGTCTACAGGTGATACTCTCTGTTGCACACTGTGTGTTCTCAAGGCTCAGTTCATACATCAGTAATCAATAGTCAATTACACTCAGGAAGATGCTGTGATAGATCCTCTTGGGCTAAAGGGTAAAATATCTTAAACAAATATGCCTGTTTATTAAACAATGGTCTGGCACAGAAAAAACGGACATTAGAGTTGGAAGGATTGAAAATGGGCCACTGACCCAAGAACCTCTTTAAGAGCTCTTGGCACCTCATTCAGTTTCTTCTCATGTCTTGTGGGTCATGCTTACAACCAGCCATTGTGTCATTAGACAATTCTCACGGCCAGGAAACCTCCTCATATAGGTCAATTGCTGATGTCCTTATCTCTTTCTTCTCAGATTTTCCCTTATAAGCCCCATGATGTCACAAATCTGCTCTCCTCTAATCTACCTCCTCCAACCCTTTGAGGCTAGATCCCTCAAACATCAATGTTAATATCCTGTTTCTTCAACTATGTCCAGACTTCAACCCAACTTCACATACTTTCACAAAAACTGCCCACATCTGTCAGTTCCCTGGGGGTGTCTTGTCTTTCTACATGGACATTTCCTTTAAACTACTGAATTGTGTGAAGCTTTGTCACAGGGATGGCCAGTAATCAGTATGAACTCATTCTCACTGTCCCACCTGTGAATGAATACAGAGAAATTTCTCAACTATTTTTTTCTGCAGTGGATATTATAAATCAAGGTAGAACATTGTGTTACATTTTCTATTTTGTATTTTTCTACTTTTAGCCTCTCCTCTTCTCCACTGATATTTATCAACACTAACCTTAGGAGAGCCTCTACATTTATAGGGTCACAAAAGACATGTGTAACACTTCTGAAGTACTGTCACATGATGGTTACTTCAGTTGGTGGGGAAGAGTCCTCAATAAAAGGTCAAATTGTAGCTTGGGTTATATTCATGCTGTTTCTGCAGGTATTTGTGTGTACACAGAAGTGGATCTGAGCAGATTATCTGTGGCACCACTGCTTGGGTCACCTTTATACCCTGGACCCATGTTAGGTTCAATGAAACCACACAGGATGAATACTTGTATAATTAGGTTGCTCCTCTTTGTCATCTCATCCTTGAGCATAAGTGTGAATTTGTCTGCAAATGGCTCATCATTAATGTCCTGGGAAAGGGCTTCCACAGCACACACATCTTTTAAGATGTACATCTATACAAGTCCCTTCTTTCTCATGGGAGAACATATCTGCCTGTGGGTGTCTCTGAGACAGAGTTCCAAATATTTACAAAACTCCAAGACAGCCAGGCTGAAGGCTTCACTGGGACTGCAAAGAAGAGCAAAAACCTGGGGAAAAGAACTGAAGAGTCAAAGGTCTTCCAGTTCCTGGTACATTTTCCACAGGAACCTTTGCAGAGCTGCAGATTCACCTGCAGTAAGGTTTATGTGAACAGCTGTCTCTTCTTATGGACAAAGTACATTGATGGGTAACTATGTCACAGATCTGTGCCAGAGGTCTTACTTTATTGTCATGGAGGGGCAACTTTCTGTGTTTGAAATTATCTTAAAACAATTTGGTACAAAGAGAAATAGGAAAGGGTGATCAAACATCCCAGCCTAGGCCCTGATAGGTAAGGCTGCAGAACTGAGGACATATCTTAGTTGTGGAATCAGGCAGAGTCTGTGAAGAACTCATGATCCCCTCCCTCCTATCTCCAGTCCCCATGCAAATCTGTGCCTGGCACAGTGAAGGACACAGTGAAAGAAACATGACCAGGCAATAGGACAATATGAAGGCTTCAGATCCACCTGACCTCTGCACCTGCTCTGAAACAAAAGAGGCCCATGGGGATGGGATATATAGGCACATCTCTCAGCCTAGACAGTGGACTTGGTCGCAGTGATTTTGAAGTTAACCGGGAGATGAGCTGGATACATCTGCATTATGATAGTACTACTCACTGGCTCCATCCAGAGCAGAGCTGACTTTAGGGTCATTTGATGGGAAGACAGAGCTTCTGAGAAGTTCTTGTGACTCAGATGAATCAGGATGACCAGAGGGTGGAAAATACTTTCCATCTGACAGGAGGTCATTCTCTCTATTGTCCTGCAGTTCACTGTTGAGACTGTTGAGATGGGGAGAACAGGAGATGAAATCAAGATGGTTCAGAAGCCACAACCTCCCATCTGGTCCTGATTCTAAGCTAAATGGTTGAGTCCCACAGTAGGAGCCCTCCCTTCAAAAATGATGAAGGAAACCATTCTCTGAAGGACACAGCTTAAGTGCCATGTGATGAGAGAGGGAGGGAGAGCCAGCAGTGCACAGTCTACGGGCCAGATAACAACATGATGAACGAGGAGACTCAACTCTATCTACAAGGTACAGTCACAGAGGGAGAACACAATGAGTAGTAAAGCAGTGGATCAGCCTTGTGCATGACTAATGTGGACATTTACATATAGCTGGGAAGTTAATACAGCCCAGAGCATTGTAGAGTGCCACAGAACGTGTGTCTTCCAGGACTTTTTCTATACATAGTGTGATATGATTTTTTTTTGACCTGTTTACTTTTATTGCTATGGCATACCTGTCCATGATCTCAGGCCATTGGTATAGAAAGATGGTATGCCTCTAATCCTGATTTTAAAATTTAAAAATTAATAAGTGATTTCTTTTTTAAAATTTTTTGCAGTACTGGGGATTGAACTGAGGGGCATTCAACCACCGAGCCACAACCCTAGCCCTATTTTGTATTTTATTTAGAGACAGGGTCTCATTGAGTTTCTTGGTGCCTTGCCACTGCTGAGGCTGGCTTTGAACTCATGATCCTCCTGCCTCAGACTCCAGAACTGCTGGGATTACAGGCATGTACCACCGTGCCTGGCAACAAGTAATTTCTTTAAGAGCAATAGTGCCTGAGACTGCACAGTGCCCCTTAGTCAGACTACTCTACCAGCACCAGAAAGAAAATAGATAACATTGCTAAGGACTACAGCATCTTGGGCTGTCTCAACATCATCAGTGTAATCAAAAGTCTATCTTTACATTGCATCATGAAACATGGCTACTTTTGACCTCATGGTCTATACTATACTTTCAGAACACCCTTAATCTCTTATTTTACCCTTTCTCACTATCTCTAGATTATTTGTTGTTACCTGGAATTCAGTGACTCTTGTTCTTTACTGTGTTCATTTTCATGGATTTCTGCAAACAATTCAAAAACATCCAGAAGTCATTCAATAGTGCTATTTCACCCATTTCAACACAGAGCCCATGTGGGCTCTTCAGTCACTTTAGCTAGAGTGTAATAAGAATTTCCAGGAAATTCCTGAAACAGGTCAAGAATGAAGAGTAAGAGGAGTCACTCAAAATGAACTGAGTCAAAGGAGAGCAGTGAGTTTAACCACAGCCCGACTTTTTTCCCCCAGTTCCCCAGAGGTTATTCCATACCTGGTCAGAAGATTAAAAATTTCTATGAATATTCCTAATGAAAAGATTAACAAATCTTTCAGGTGAAAAATGACCGTTTTTTGTTTGCTTTTTTCCTTTTTTCTTCTTCTTCTTCTTCTTTTTTTTAACTGTACTCTCTTCCCTTCCTCTTTTCTTCCCCACTCACACTGGTCACTTTGGGAAAGATTCCTTCCTTTCTTTCTTCCTTCTCTTCCCCTCCCCCCAACTTTTTTTTTTTTTTTTTTTTTTTTTTGGCATGGGGAATTGAGGCCAGTGCTGCTTAACAACTGAACAACACACCTAGCATTTTTAAAATGATTGTACTTCTTCTTATATTGAGAAAGTGTCTATGTTCCTTAAGGAAGTAAATATTTCTTTTTAGTATTTTCTACCAGTGTCAAGAATGACATATTATAATCTAAATAACAATGTTTTTTCTGGGGTTTGGAGAAGATGGTGGAGTAGAGGAAGTTGTTTTTCATGTGTCTGTATGGCATGAGACCAGGAAAACATAAACATGTTCTCAGGGAGTTGGGTGAAAAGAGGGATTTTACTGGACTCTCAGAAGAGCTTAGGGACTCAGAAGTTTGGATGTAATAAAATAAAAGAAGAAAACCATTCTCCCATGAGGATGGCCATCACAGCAGATCCACTGCAGGCAAATTGAAGAAAGAAACTAATAAGAAAACCCACATTTCAGGTGGCACCGTCATGTTTTTGATACAAAGAAATCAGATCAAAGATCAATTGGGACTGATCCAGTGGGTGCAATACATTATATCCTTGTTTTGGAAAGATGCTGCACATCTCCCAGTTGCAGATCCCAGGCAGATGCCATTTTCCGCACCATACCATGGTGGCTGGCTGATATGGGACCAGGTCCTGGTGCCCAGACCTGTGTAATCTGAGCTGGGTCCAAAAGCCACACCAGGCAGATGCAGACCACATAACTCGGAGTGTTACTAGAAAATCAGAAGAAATTCAGGAGGAGAGAACGTTTTACCCAGGGGAATATAGAATATTCAAACTTGAGAGATCCTGGGTCCCTATCACCCTTTGAGTCTGATGCTTTGCATTACCAGCTGGGATAGTCTAGGAATTTATTTGGGAGGATGGGAGGATGGGAGGATGGGAGTGTGCGCTTGTGGATGAGCCCAGGAAGCCAGGAAAGTCAGTATCCATGGATGGCTGAGCAGATGAAGGATTGGCTCCTCTGCTGCATGACTGGAACCTAGGGTGCAGATCACTGGGGTGCAGATAGTCAGGATGGATCAGTAGCTGTTCGGTTCTGAAGGTGCACTGATTAAAAATCTTCAGACAAACTGTCAATTCAATGAAGCACCAGAGAACTAACTTGAGCTAAATCCTGCCTACAGGAGCTCCACTTATAGGAGATTTTCTCACCTAGTTCTATCGTGACCCTACCCCAACAGTGGAGCAGACAATACTCTTCAATTCAACCCAGTCCACCTCACTGCCAAAAAGGAAAGCCAAGAATTCATGGAGAGAAAGACACCTGGGAACAGGCAACCAACATATATTATCATTGACAATTTTGAACACCACAACCAAAACAATTTAATTTTTCATCAAGAACTCTCTTTTTCACTCTCCCTTTCTTCTCTCCCTCTCTCCCTCACTCTCTCTTTCCCTCCCTCCCTCTCTGATTTTGTGCTGAATGTTTCATGGGTATTTGTACATAGCATATTTATCTTATTTTTCTCCTTTGTAACATTTTTTTGAAAGTAGTAATTATTCAGGTCTCTGACTTTGAGGTCTAGGGTTTTTGATCTGTATATTTTGGCTTTGTTTCATACTATTTCTCTTATTCCTTTTCTCTTTTATTAACACCCAAGTTCTATTGTGCTTTCACTCTTCCTTTAATTTTTGACTTCTATTTTCTCTCCTCCACCCTCATCAACACATCCTAGATCCCTTCTGCATTCTTGCTGTTCACCTTTTGAAATAACCCTATTACAAAATTACTGTTTTTTACAGTTGGCAATTGCTTCCCATACCATTTCTGTTTATTAACCTTGTAGATGTTATCATAAGAATTAAGTACTTAGTTTAATGCTTTATATTTTTTGTATTGGTTGTGTTAATTGTTTGTGTCTCTCTAAACCCATAGATGCTAGAAACCTTCGAGGACACTATATGTTCATAGAGTAGAAGCTCTGCTATCTCAGATTCAAACTGATAAATAGGTAGAAACAGGAACAATATGAAAAAGCAATGGGGAAAAACCATCCCATACAAATAAAAATATCTCAATAACAGAATATATTGATTCGAGAATAGAGGAAATGTCACAGAAGAAATTTAGAAAGTTCATAAACTGATCTGTGAGGTACAAGATGATATAAAGAGTGTAATCAGAAAGAAAAGATAGGAAATGAAACATAACACCAATAAAGTGATAGGGATTCTGAAAAAATCAAATGGAAATCCTTACAATAAAAGCATCAATAAATCAAATTCAAAATTCAATGGAAAGCACCATGAGCAGACTAGACCACCTTGAAAATAGAAGACAAATATATAATCTTGAAAATCAAGTTGATCATGGGGGAAAGCCATTATGAGAACATGAACAGAACTTTCAAGAAATATGAAATAACATGAAGAGGCCAAATTTAAGATTTACTGGGATTGATGAAATCTCTGAAATATAAACTAAAGGAATACACAATTTTTTCAATGAAGTAATATCAGAACATTTCCCAAACCTTAATAATGAAATGGAAAATCAAATACAGGAGGCATACAGGACCCAAATATACAAAATTACAACAGATGCACACCAAATCCCACTACTATGAAAATGCCTAACATACAGAAGAAGAGATCTTAATGGCTGCTAGAGAAATGTGACAGGTAACATTTAGAGGCAAACCAATCCAGATTTCAGCTGATTTATGAACCCAGACCCTCAAAGCTAGGAGGTCACAGAATAGTATATACCACGCTCTGAAAGAAAATGGATGCCAAACAAGAATACCATACCCAGTAAAACTAAGTTTCAGATGTGAACATGAAATAAATAATTTCTACAAAAAGAAAAGTTAAGAGTTCAAACTAGAAAGTTTGCAACATAAAACATACTTAAAAATATTTCCTGAAGAAGAAATGAAAAATAAAATTGAAAACCAGCAGAGGGAGGAACTACACTATGAATAGACAATCAAAGATGGAAACTAATAAAAACAAGAAATAAATCAAAAGGGCAGGGAATAAAAATAATTTCTCAATAATAACATTGAATGTAAATGGCCTAACCTCATCAATCAAAAGACATAGACTGGCAGGTGGGATTGTAAAAGAAGAACCAAAAATATTCTGTCTCCAAGAGACTCACCTCGTAGGCAAAGGAATCCACAGACTGAAGGTGAAAGGTTGAAAAAAAACAAATCATTCACACAAATCTCATAAAAAGGCATGGGTTTCTATCAGAAGGGACAAAGAAAATCATTTCATACTGCTAAAGGGAATTCTACAACACAATATATAACAACCATATATACTTACGCCCCAAACAGTGGAGCAGCTGCATACATCAGACGAACCCTTTTCAACATCAAGAATCAAACAGACCACAACACAATTAATATTAGTCCCTTTAACACATCTTTCTCATAACTGGATAGATCTTCTGAAAAACAAACAAACTAATCAATAGATCTATCAGATCTATCTATCAGATCATAATGCAATGAAATTAGAAAGTAATGATAAGATAAAAAATATAAGCTACTCTAATACCTGGAGACTAAATAATATGCTATTGAATGATAAATAGAAAACAAGAAATCAGGGGTGAAATAAAAAAATAATATCAAAATCTCTGGGATACTATGAAGGTGGTTCTAAAGGAAAGTTTATAGCAATGAGCTCATTCATTAAAAGAATTGAAAGTCACCAACATAATAATCTAATATTATATCTGAAGGCTGTAGAAAAAGAATAAATCAACACCAAAAGCAATAGAAGAGAGGAAATATTAAAATCAGAGCTGAAATCAAAGAAAATGAAAGAAATAAAATTTCCAAAAATGAGCAAAATGGTAAGTTGGTTCTTTGAAAAAAAAAAATAAAATGATAGACTTTTAGAAATATCACCCAAAGAAAATGGGAAAAAGTCAGGCTGGTGTCGTGGCTCAGAGGCACTGAGTTCAATTCTCAGCACCACATATAAACAAATAAAGTCCATTGACAACTAAGAAAATATTTTAAAAAAGGAAAAAGTCAAATTATTAAAATTGGTGAATTAAAAAGGAAATCTCAACACAGACACTAATGAAGTACAGAGGGTAATCAGAAACTATACCAGAAATTTACACTCTGATAAATTAGAAAATTTTGAAAACACTGACAAATTTCTAGAGTCATATGACCTAACAAATTGAACCTGTGGAATACAGAAATTGTAAACAGATAAATTTCATATAATGAACTTGAAGATGCCATCAAAAGCCTACCAAAAAGCAAATGCTCAGAACCAGATAGATTCTCAGCCCAGTTTACCAGAACTTTAAAGTAGAACTAACACCAGTCCTCTTCCAATTAGTCAACAAAATAGAAAAGGAGGAAACCCTTCTAAACCAATTCAGTGATGCTAGTATCACTGTGATACCAAAAGCAGACAAAGACACATCAAGGAAAGAAAACTTCAGACCAATAAATTGATGAACAGATGCAAAAGTTCTTAATAACATACTGGCAAATCACATACGAAAAGACATGAAAAAGATAGTGCACCATGATCCAGTGGGCTTCATTCCAGGGATGTAAGTGTGGTTCAACATATGGAAATTAAAAACTACATGTAATTCACTACAATTCTACTGATGTAATTCACTACATCAATAGACTTGAAGAAAAGCATCACATGATTACGTCAATAGATACAGAAAAAGTATTTGAGAAAATATAGCATCTATTCATGTTCAAAACACTAGAAAAACTAGGGATAAGTAGGAACATACCTCAGCATTGTAAAAGCTAAATATGTCAAATCCAAGGCCAACATCATTCTAAAAGGAGAAAAAGTGAAAGCACACCCTCTAAAAAGTGGAACAACACAGGGATGCCTTCTTTCACCACTTCTATACCACATATGCCTTGAAACTCTAGCCAGGGCGATTAGGCAAAGAAAGAAAGGGATATTAATAAGAAAAGAAGAGCTCAAACTATTCCTATTTACTGGTGACAAGATCCTATATTTAGAAGATCTAAAATATTCTACCAGAAAATTTATAGAACTCATAAAAGAATTCAGGAAAGTAGCAGAATCCAAAATTAACACCCATAAATCAATTGTGTTCTTATACACCAATGATGAATCAGCAGAAAATTAGAAAAACTTTCCCATTCACAATAGCCTCAAAAAAATAAAATACTTGGGAAACAGTCTAACAAAAAATATGAAAGGACTGTACAATGAAAACTACAGAACACTAAAGAAAAAAATTTTGAAAGGCCTTCAAGGTGGAAAGATCTCTCATGTTCTTGGACAGGCAGAATTAACATTGTGAAAATGGCCCTACCGCCCAAAGTGCTATCCAGATTTACTGCAACTCCTATTAAAATTCCAATTATGTTCTTCACAGAAATAGAAAAAGCAGCCATGAAATTTACTGGGAAAAATAAAAAGCCCAGAATAGCCAAAGCAATCTTTAGTGGGAAAAGTGAAGCAGGAGGCATCACAATACCAGACCTTAAATTTTACTACAGAGCTACAGTGACAAAAACAGCATGATACAGGCACCAAAACATATATGAAGACCAACAGAATAGCATAGAAGACACAGAGACAAACTCACACAAATACAGCTATCTCATACTACACAAAGACACCAAAAACATACATTGGAGAAAAGACAGCCTCTTCAACAATGGTCTGGAGAAAACTGGAAATCATTATGTAGCCAAATGAAATTTAACTCCTATCTTTTCATTGTACACAAAACACAACTCAAAGTGGATCAAAAAACTAGGTATTAGACTAGATAGCCTGCACCTACTAGAAGAAAATGTAGGCCCAATACTAATATTTTAGCTCAGGAACAGACTTCCTCAACAAGACTCCTAAAGTGTAAGAAGTAAAATCAATATTCAACCAATGGGATGTTATCAAACTAAAAAGCTGCTTCACAGCAGAGGAATCAATCAAGAGTGAGAGACAACAGAAAGGGAGAGAAAATCTTTGGCACCTGCATGTCAGATAAGCCTTTAATTTCCAGCATGTGCAAAGAGCTCAAAAGCCTAACACACACACACATGCATATAGCATCATATATTCTTAACTGGAGTGATCCTAAAGAGTACTTTTGGATATTTTATCTAAAGAAGAAAACTGAACAAATGTAAAACTTCCTAATTGTGCTGCTGATCCAGTTGGAAGGCTGTGAAATTTACATGGCAGGATGTAAACTTGAGGTTTTATTTTAAAAATATGAAATTTCCATTATGTGCAATGAGAATGATTTTTGTACACTAAGTTTGAATGAAATTATTACTTCTCATTTTGTCATGCATTCAAAGCAGTTTGTGAATATGTGGTTCAAGTAGAGAGGTGATAGGTCTTATCCATGTATCTACATCTTTTCCCTTGAAACCTTTTCTGTGATATAAAGATGGTCTTAGTGAAATGAAAATATGAATTTTATTAATGACTGATGGATAAATATGAGTATTTTCTATGCAATAAGTCACATATTGGACCACTTCCATGTTGGTAATCTAAGATCAGAGTAGATCCTGAGGCTCCTTATTTTAAGAATCTCATTTTAATAATACCGTAGAACCACCTTGGAATTGATCAAAAATTCTGATACCTCATGGATATCACAGAAAATTTAAGTGAGAATCTCAGGTGTGTGCTCAGGCATTCGCCTTAATGAACACCTCCCCTGGTGTCATACCAGCATGAATCAGATACAGCGAAGGGACTCCTAATTGCCATCCTTCTCTTTTGATTTCCCCACCTCTTTCACACTTGCCTCTTTCTCATTGGCCCTATGGGTTTTACTCTTCCTTCTGAACATTTCAGTGAAATTCCTCTCATGTCATTTGGATTGCTCTCAGGCAAAGCTTGTCCTGGATTCATGTCAGTCATACTGGGTCATCATTCATGTCAATCATACTGGTTAAAGCTTTTCCCTAGTCTCTTTTCCCAGAGTTAGTTAACTGGACATACAAATGGAAACAGCAATAAAAGTAAATAAAAAAGAGAACATAGGGGGCCTAAGCAGCTCATGATCCATGCACGTGAAGCATTGCCTTGGGCTTCCTAAAAAAAATTGTTTTTTTAGTTGTAGATGGACACAATATCTTTATTTTATTTTTATGTGGTGCTGAGGATTGAACCCAGTGCCCCATGCATGCAAGGCAAGCGCTCTACCACTGAGCCACAATCCCAGCCCTGGGCTTTTGTTTTTAGAATGTTGTCTGCTTGTAATGCCATCTGATGTCCTATAGTTAATGCCAGCTTAATGTGTCCATGAGTTCCAGATACGGAAAATCCATGGATACCAGCACAGAGGTTTGCCCAGGGGGTGAAGACTAAATGAAGGCAGACCAATTTGGGTCTGCCAGTTATAGCCAAAATGCCATTAGAGCTCTTTCTCATCAATGTTAAAACTTTTCATGTGGATGTCCATGATAAGAATCCAGGGTTGACTTAATCCTGCCTCCCAAGGAGGGCCCAAGAAAGATTTATGTGCCAGTGTCTTAAGAAGGCTATATTCTGAGAAGAAAGAGGCAGTGGAGTGAAAGAAGGTGGGAAGAGAAGCCAAAAAAGTGTATACAGTGTGTAATTCCAGGGAAGGTAGCATATGTCTGAAAGATGCTCTTCATAATGTTAGGACTCTAGTCTGTCTGGGATTTCCTGTGGCAGTTACAGGGAATATCAGAACAGCACATGTGGGAACAGAACAGAGTTCAGAGTGCAAACAGGATTTGGAAGTGGAAGGACCCAACAGGTGAGCAAATCATGAAAGAGGGAAGAGCAGACAGAGTCTCCATCTGCTGCTGGCAAAGAGAAATCACAGAAGGAGCTGCATCCTTATAGAAAGAGCTAAAATGGGTATGTGCATCCCAGAGCCACAGATGTGATCACCACTGTACCTAAAGCTTGAAGGCCAGGGAATTTGCATGCTATTCTCCACCTGCTGAACAGTAGCTTTCTTTTGATCATTTTCTTTGTCAGGACACTCGTGGCATCCATGAGGACATGGACTTGAAGCCCAGGTGTTTTGGCAGCTGAGTCTTCAAGGGTATCACCCTCCAGCTTGGGAGGGTTCTTTACTCCAATAGAAGCATCCAAATTCAGCTCTGAAAATAAAAGCACAAATGGGAACTATTATTTTCTGTAACCCTACTGTGACACACCTATTTGGTGACACACAAGAGTCACCAAATCAAAAAAGAAAGCATTCACAAGGAAGTCCAAGGACTGATGTGCAGCTTATAGAAACTGATATTTTCTTTTTTGTTGATGCTTCTGACATATCCAGTAATAAGAACTTGAAAGGAGGCAAGCATGCTTCCAATTTATGAAAATATTCAAGAAACATGAAAGGTATAGACAGACCTCTATATCTCCCAATATATAAGGCAATAACCAAATGGGGGATATAGTCAGCACTTTTACAAGGGAAGAGATTATAAAAGTCAAGCAAAATCAAAGCAGGTGGAAAATGATATGAAAGTAACGATCTGAGGAAGAATCATCCTTGGAAAATTTTAAATCTTGCATAGAACTCTGACTTATTTTATATATAGGTATTATCATTAATATCTATAATATACCTAACATATGATGGTTACATCTGATGAACACATAATTACTTATGTTTAAAGGAGAGATCTTACAATACTTTAATTGATATTCTAGTCAGTAGAAACTGAAAAGCAGATGCCCTGTTAGAAACCAGTATGCAATCACAGTGTGACAGTGTGTGAGAAAAAAACAGAGGAGTCAAACTATCCCTGCTCCAAAAATCTTCCCTAGAGCTGGCTTCTGTGGAAGGTGAGCTGAAGAGCAGCTAAGCCTGTGGGCTGAGTCTTGGCCAGGACTGGGGGAGAGTCCAAGAGAGTCCAGCAGGAAGAAAAGGGGTAAAACTACAAGTTATCCCAGTGCTTCAAGAACTACACACCCCTAATGCATACTGAGCATATTCCAGGGAGCGCTCCATGTGAGGGACACAGGTTTCTTTTGCTTTTTTTTTTTTTTTTGGTACTGGAGATTGAACTCAGGGTCTCACTGAGTTGCTTAGTGCCTCACTGTTGCTGAGGCTGGCTTTGAACTTGTGATTCTCCTGTCTCAGCCTCCGTAAGTGCTGGGATTACAAGCTTGTGCCAGAGGTTTCTTATCTTGCATGACCCTCAGAGCTTCCTCCTGAGGGCAAGGGTGCCTTCATCTGTCAGATGAGTGTGGCACCTCACATGAGAACCAGAGGCATCAGAAGCTGATATTGAGGGAGACAATGTAAAGATGAAATTGACCCAGATCAAGTGGGCTAGAGGGGCTGAAAGCTCAGTGTTCACATCTGAGCAGATTTGGATCCTCTTGAGAAGGACACCAAGGACATAGCCATGGAGATAAATGAATGGAGAGGATGAACTAAATGCAGAATCATCAAGAAGACCAATTTGTGTACTTTCTGTGTGAAGGTTGGACTTTATTTCAAAGAGAGGGAGAAAGGAGAAAAATGAGCTGGATATGTGAGGACACAGAGTTGTGGGCTCAGGTTTTATACTGTTACTGAAGAACTACTCTATATCAAATGAAAAAGTCTTTGTGACGTCACTTTCTGTCAAATAACCAGAAGTATCTAAGGATTTGATATTACATAGTCAAAGTTTTCATTAAAAATTTTTTAATTGAATTGGCACCATGGAAACTATTTTAACTAAGGAAACCATGAAAGACTGAATGTGGATACTATATTTTATTTCTCTCAGATAAGGGTATTAAGATGTAAACACCTAAGAAATCCAGTTGGCCATGGCCAGCCCAGGCTCTCAGGGCAGATCTGACCCTAAACCCCAGCACCAGCTCACCTCAGCATGTGGGAAAATTTCAGCTTTCAGGCTAACCCTGAGAGAACATGGAGAGGCTCAGCATCTCTGCCAGGAACAACACCGTGACAACGAACACACAGATCAGAGTTTCCCTTCCCTTCTTTACCTGGGAAGAGCATCCACTGCTTTCCAGAATCAGTGTTGGTTACATAGCTCTCGATAGTAGAGGAAAGGCTCAGCCTGGCTCCACCATCACCACAGTCAAACTGGTGACCCAACTGTGTCACCTGAAAACAGCTCATTTGGGCATGTGACTCTGGGTGTGCATCTGAAGCTTGCATCTCTGACATGCTGGGGCTCACATGCCCATTCAAAGTCCCTTGGAAATAGGACTTCTCATAGGAATCAGAATCTGAAAGGAGAAGAGGGTTCAGTATCAATCCCAGTTCTGTCTTTGGTTAGCACTCCCACAATATCCATTTCTTATGTTCCTGCCAGTCAATGAAACCATCTAATGATCCCAGCACAGAAACAAAGATCATGTGTCTGATGGATGTGTCCCCTTTAGGGTGTGTGTGGGGGGATGCTAAGAAGGCAGGTGCCCAGACAAGAGTGTCCCTTAAGGGAAATCATCCACTTGAGAAAGATGGATTTGAAGTGACATATGAGTTCAAGGTTATTTCCCAATATTATTAACCTCAGTCACTTTTGTACAGGGAACATTCTATGGAGACTCCAGGGCATGTTTTAAATAAAAGAGTTATTCATCTATATCCACAGGGAGAAAAAACCATGGGCAGAAATGGTGCCTCAAGAATTTGGGATACCATGAAACAGGAAGTCAAGTAGCTGCATCACATGTTCCATGTTCCAAGTTATGGGACCTTTTCTGTTTTCAGAAGCCTGTGACACCTTGTTGTCAATGTACCAAGAATCCATAGACATGTGCCATCTATTGCCATCTGGAAACTCTTAGCAGCTGTAAGCAAGGCAGCAAAAGTGCTGGTTCTTATTGTAAATAAAGGGGCTAAATTCACTACAGAACTTCAATGTATAGAACCGTAAAGAGACGGCAGATCCATAATTCTTATATTTTCCACATCCTAGAGTGGAGTGTTGGAAGTTCTCCGTAGTAAAAAGTGAGTTTTATGTCCCCAGAGAAATGAACAGATGCCTTCAGAAATGTAGCTGACTGAAGCCTTCCAGTAGCCTCATGCAAACCCAGGTCAGGTTCAGGAGGGGATGCGGCCACCATGACTTGTTGCCCACTGCTGTGTTCTACACCCTCTCTCCTCAACACATCCTCCTCCTCACCACATTCTGTTTCAGTTTTTCCAGATTTTCCATGTGTCTGTTCTGCTGCTTATTCTTGAGAGCACACCACATCAGACTCTCATCACTGGAGCCTCGACTCATCCCCTCTCCTCCTCACTGCCTTCTCTCATTGTGAAGTCCCCCAAACACCAAATGTCTCATGAGGCTTAATTTTTGAAGATACATTTTCACTGTTGCCCACACTGGCCTCAAACGCTTGGCCCAGAGATATGTGTAAGCTGGGCCAAGCTTACCTCCTGCTGGGATATGTGTAAGCCACAAAGCCCAGCTTCACTAGTCTTCTTCCTCAATGACCAGCTCTTCACATTTTCCCACTCAGCTTGTGAAAACTTTATTCCTACTACTCACTAAATAATTCTAACTCCCCATCTTGCTCTTGAAATCCTAACTATTGGACCTATAGACTTATCCAACATCCCTACCCCCACCCCACACACCATCATTCCTTGAGGTCAAGGATGGCTCCTCCCTGAGCCTAACCCAGCATCAGCTGTCTTCCAGGATGCAGGTCTTTGTCTAAAGATGCTCTCTGCCTATTGTGCACTGTTCCCAACTCTCCATTTAGACATCATTTATCATCAGTCTTGAGACAGTAAGATTTTATGATAGATCCTTTTTGGATGAAGAATAAAATACCTTAAACCAATATAGCTATCTGTTAAAACAGCGTGAGACCATGAAAAAGGAAGAAAAAGTATGTTTGAGTTGGAAAAATTGAAAAGTGGGCACTGACACAAAAATTTATTCATGGAGTCTTGGTATCTCAGGCAGCTTCTCAAATGTCTTGTAGGGCATGCTTGCTGCCAGCCATTCTGTCATTAGACAATGTTGACGGGCAGGAAAACTCCTTTTATATGCCCAACCCCTGACATCCCAATCCATGCCTTTACATGATTTCCTTATTTAGTCTCATCATATCACACACATACAAAAATCTGTTAGCCTCTAATCTACCTCCTTCAGCTCTTTCAGGCTGGATCCCTCAATCATCATTGTGTACACTGTCTATTTCCACTGTGTCCAAACCTCCAGCCCCTCCTTCATATAGTATCTATTAATGAAAGTGGTCATATCTATCAAGTCCCTTGGGAAAGTCTGGCCTGCCCACATAGACATTCAATTTAAACAACATTAAACTAGAGTGAAGGCCTTTGGGGCAGTTTTGTCTCAAGGATGGCCTTAACTCAATGAGGACTCACTCTCTCTGAACGAATACAGAGCCAGGTGTGCCCTCTAGGTCATCTGCAATGAATATTTTAAATCAAGGTAAAGATTATGTCATGTTTTCTGTTGCTAGCTTTTAGTAGGAAGGAACCCTGCTGACCATTTTCAAAGCTCACCCTAGGAGAGACTCTGCAATTATAGGAGATACTGAAAACCTGTGTCAAACTTCTTAAGTACTGTCACATGCTGTTATTTGGCAAGGTAGGAACGTCCTCAACAAAAGATCAAGTTATAGCTTGGGTTATATTCATGCTGTTTCTGCAGGGCCTTCTGTGTACACAGAAGATAGATCTAAGCAGAGTGGGTGGCACTGCTACTGTAGTCACGGCTGTGTCCTGTTCACACTGTTCATATATTAGGTCAGTTAACCACACAGGAAGGATACTTGTATAATTAGGAGACTCGTTTTTTTTTATCACAGACTCATGCATAAAGGTAAATGTGTCCAGCTCCATCTGGGGGAGAATGGATGAGGCATTGGCTCTTCTCATGGATAAAGTACACTGATTGGTTAATACCTCAAGAACCTGTGCCAGAGGCCTTTAAAATTCTTTGTCCCAGAGAAGCAACTTTCCTGTGTATGTTTGAAATTATCTCAAAAACAGTTGTAACAAAAAGAATCAGGAATGGGTGAATATCCACCACAGCCTAGTCCTTGAAAGGCACATGTCTCAGCCTAGACAGTGGACTTGAGTGCAGAGAATTTGTGCTTTACCAGGGAGATAAGTTGGATTCATCTGCATTATGACAGGAGTACTCACTGGCTCCATCCACAGCACAGCTGACTGTAGGCTCATCCGATGGGAGGACAGAGCTTGTGAGAAGTTCTTGTGAGTCAGATGAATCAGGATGAGCAGAGGGTGGAAAATACTTTTCATCTGGCAGGAGCTCATTCTCTTTCTCCTCCTGCAGTTCACCGTTGAGACTGTTGAGATGGGGAAGAACAACAGATGAAATCAAGGTGGTTTAGAAACTATGCCCTCCCAGCTGGTCCTGATTCCAAGCTGAAGGGTAGAGTCTCCAAACAAGTCCCTCCCTTCAAAAATGATCCAGGAAACCATTCTCATCTGATGGACGTAGTTTAGGTGCCACGGTGAGAGAGAGAGAGAGGGAGAGCCACCAGTGCCCAGTGTACTGGCCAGATAACAACCTGATAAGGAAGGAGGCTCAACTCCACCTATAAAGGACAGTCACACACAATGAGAAGCACAGCAGGGGTCAACCTTATGCATAAAGAATGGTCAATTTTAGGTACTGATGTCTGATGAAAGTCTCCTGAATTGAAGAGTCTCAGAGACGTTCTGTCTTCTTTTCACATCAGTATTACGATGTGATATCATTTTTATTCTATTTATGTTTCTTGCTGTGGCATACCTGTCCATAAGCTCAGGCCAATGGTACAGAAATTATTTTGGGGTCTCATTCTGAGTTTAACCTTTGCAAAGTGACCATATGATTTCTATAAGACCTAGAAGTCCCCAGAGCTGCTCAATTCTCCTTGACCAGACTAACTCTTACAATACCATAAAGAAAACAGAGAACTTTTCTAAAGGGCTCCATCATCTTGGGTTGGAGCAACAACCTACTGTACTCAGCAATCCGACTATGCCTTTGTTTAAGAAACCTGTGACTACATTTGACCTCATGCTCTGTACTTTTGGAATTCCCACACCCCATTTATTTTACCCATGCTTTCTAGACTCTGATCATTCCTTGTTACCTGGAATCCAGTGACTCTTCATCACTGTCCCCATTGTCATGGTATTCTGTAAACATATTCAGAAATGTAGGAGTTATTAAATAATTCCACTTCACTCACTCCAATACAGACACCTACCTGAGAAGACGACATAATTTATGTATCCATAATCCAGGGAGCAATTAAGGGAACTATACTGGAAGAACTCACATGCTGAATTTAAAGAAATGGTCCAGGATGCTATGCTGATCCATCATGCGCAATGTTTGTGTGGATCATTTTTATGGAATGCTCTTCATTTACTTAGGCAAAGTCAAAATTCATTTTGGTCTCCTGATTCCTGGATACTTGCCCAAGTTCTTCTGGATTTCATTAACTGTACCTTTCTTTCTTCCTTCCTTCCACAAATCTCATTCAAAGACTAAGTGGCTCTGTGCCCGCTCACAATTCCCAAATAGAACCAGTTCCATTCACTAAGAAAAGGATTAAAATCCCTGAGCCTCATTTCCCTCAATATTGGGGATTTTTTAAGGTTCTCAAAGTTGACTTTGGCAGTGTAACTAAAGGAAACCTCTTTCAGAACTGTTCTGGTATAAACCAATATATCTACCACCCGATTCTAGCATTTTAATGGAAGTAAACGGAAACATAGATCCCTCTATCCACAGAGGGCTGAGCTTAAACAACAGGCAGACTTCCTGAGGAGCCACCAGGAGCCTTATTCTCCCTGTAAGTGAAGTACTTACTGGCCACATTCAGAGTGGAGTAAAACACATGCTCTTCAGAGAGGGAGGCTGGACTCTTGGGAGGCTGGTGGGACTCACACAAGTTGTGGCAACTGGAAGGAGCCAAGTACATCTCATCCAATGAGTCCATCAGCACATTGTCCATTTGCTCATTCTCTTGTAGCTCCATGCTGAGTCAAGGATATAAGGAGAAAAGAATGTTAAAAAACAAGAGATTAGACTTCACCATTGCTCGGCAGGTCATGACTGGGATCCTTAATGAGAAACCACAGAAGGAAGAGTGGCTATCCCTTCAAAGAGAAGGATCAAAACTCTCCCCTCTGACTAGTCCAGAATGTGACTTTTATGGGATTTTGAGAAGGGGGGTAGAGTTGGAGAGAGGGCAGCAAGTGGTCAGTGCACTGCCAGGTTACATGCTGATGAGGAAGGAGACTTGGCTTCCCTTGTGGAGTCCAGGAATGAGAAGCTACAATGACAGCTCTAAGTGTATTTTGCTCCCCTTTCATGCAGGGTTCTAGAGGTAAACTATTTCCTGAGGTGTTACCGACTCCAAATGATCATGGCTATTCTAGACCTTGTTCTAATATTGTGATTTAACTTGAATTTTCCTGGATCTGTTCACATATCCTGCTATGTGATTATAGCCCCCCAAAATCAAGTCTAGCCTGAAAGCAAAAGAATTTGCATCTCCTCCCAATTTCCTTGTACAGGACAGTGCTTTGGTTCAACCTGAGTTGAACTAAAGTGAGGAAAACCTGACTTTAGTTTACCTTTGATTAGACTGTCTCTAGGTTAATAAACTTCAAAAGGTAATGGAAGCTGGAAACCAAGAGAATCACATAGAGAAAAACCAGCCCACTTTCTGTTTAGCAGAATAGATGAAACAGACATAGTCAGCACTTTCTGCTTTCCCTGGGACCTGAGATCTCCAGATGTCCACCCTTGCATTCAGATTCACCTGGGGTCTGTTGGTGCTTCCTCTTCCACTTGCTCCTGATTGTGTTGACTTTCTGCAAATACATTTAGACAGAAACAGTCACAACAAAACCCTATTTATGACCCATTACCAACTTTCTGCCAACTTATTCATAGGGTGTGTTGGGTATTGGTGTGGGGAAAGGATTCTCTTTGAGGAAGACTTGAGTAAATCTCAGCTATGTCTTCTGAGAAATGGAAAAGCTTCTTGGGCAGATAGTTCCATTTGGTCAGTGAATATCACAACACTTCTGAGCTGAATTTCATGATCAGTTTAAACTATCTTTAATCCAATGATTAGGAAAAACTAAAGAGTGGCTGCTGGAAAAGCTGCTTCAACACTAAGAACTTACTCCATCAAATAGGTTGCTTAAGTGTGGTTGAGATTATATACTGAGACTAAACTGATGAATGGAATCACAGATTCTCCAAGAGGAAAGGCCTTTTGTGCTACAGACAGAACAGGATACTTTCTAATAAAGGAGGCAAAGAGTGCCAAGGTCCAAGCCATGCCTTCAGGAAAAATCCCAGACACATTAATGAGGGATCATGTCAACAGTATTTCCAATATCATAGTCAAGATGTTAACCTATTTGGACAGTCACTAATCCTTAAAGTATACTTTCTGTTTAGGATAAAACATTAGCAAGAACATTATAGGAGAGATAAGTTTCCCAGGTTGGAAGAATGAAGTCATGCAGACCCCTGTTGTGCATATGCATCAATGGTGCCTGAGAGTAGGTTATAATCTCTGTAACTCCCCCACTCCGGTTAGTACTAGGTTTACTATCCTGAATTTGCCACTGGACCCTCAGAAGTATGATGTTAGGAGTGCATTTCTCTTCTAACGCGGTACTCATGAGCTATATCTAGAGAAGGGGAGACTTCATGCTCACCCAACAGTTCAGCACTAGAGCAGGGAGGTTGGTAGGTATCTGGCAATTTAGAGTGGCTGGAAGAATTTTTATGGCCCTCATCCAATGAGTCCTGAAGAATTTCTTTCACTTCCTCCTCCTCCTGTGTGGCTTTTCTCAGCCTGGGGAGATAAAGAGTACAGTTAAACCAAAAGGATTAAATATAATAGCCCCATGTGGTCTGAACAGAGGCCTAAGGGAGTGGTCACAGAAAGGCAGGGGACTCCTTTCAAAGAGAAAGAAAATGATCCTCCCAGGATGTGGGTAGGGTGCAGGTAGGTGTCTTCATGGCAGGAGGCAGGAGGAGAGGCTCAGTCTACTGGATAGAAATGAGCTGAGCAGGATGGAGTCTCCACTCTTCCTGTATGAGACAACCATGACCCACAGCATACACAGAGATCAGAATATATATATATATATCTCCCCCAAGGCTATGACATCTTTGCCAACAAACTTGTGTCAACCACAAAGAAACTAGATAAACATCTCAGCCTCAACTGATCATACAAGAGAGGCGATGTGGACTCTGTGAGTTAAAAAAAGACTTTAGTTAGGCTGATTACTCCTACTTGGATACAGAGCAGAACCACAAGGAAGATTCACATCTTATTAAAAGATGGACTTCTTCTGTGGTTGACGTAGTCATGCCAGCAGCTTTTGTTTGCCTTTGCATGTGAATTGTGTGGCTACTTTGGATCTCTTGGTTTGCTCATCTGGGGACCCTCCTCACATTTAACCCATCCTCTTCCAGGCTCTTAATATTGTTACCTGGGAGCCAATAATTCCTGTTCTTTTCCACTCTCCTCCTCTGCACCATTCTCTGAAATCAAATTCAGAAATGTCCAGTTAGTCATGAGTAGCTCCACATCACTCACTGCAAACACAGTGGAGGCCCTGATCATGGAGACATAAATTTTAATGTAGGACCTGTTGGTTGAGCTTGAGGTTCTTCTCTGGACGCAGCTCATGAGGACTCCATTAAAAGGTGAGCTGCACTATTCCAATCATATTTCTCATGACTCACTGAAATCCATGGTCATGTTCAGAGGACTCACTGGAGTGGACAGGCAGCAGGAACACAGGGAAGCACTTGGCAAGGTCACAGACCACTGCACCTGCTGACTACAATCTGAGACTGAATCGCAGGAGGGTGCAATGCTTCCGCACCCCCACCTCACCCACAGGGCTCAAATAAAACAGAGGAATAAATCTTACAGGACTATAGACTCAGACTTTAAACTACACTAGAGTAGAAGAATTAAAACAGTAGAGGGAATAGGATTCAGTGACACCTATAGCTAAAGCATACAAAACAAAACAAAAAACACCACAGCCTATTCCCTGGGCAGATAAAAAGAGAACGACAGTATAATCTGCATTTTCCTCTATTCATGACATCCAACTTATCACATGTGGCTCTTAAGCCAAAATTTAAAGATATAGTGAGAGTTAAAATAATTTTCTCAAAGACCAAGCAGACATTTTTGACTCTTCAAACCAGAAATTTAGAGCCATCAGAAGAGAAGGGAGAATTTTTTAAGTGATGCTGGAATAAATGGACCTTTGTAAGCCTCAAAAATGAACTGGACACAGAGCTTCCACTTTTTACAAAAATTAAATAAGAATAATTCACATAGGTGTAAAATACAAGTATTTTTTGTAAATTTCCTCTAGGTGACCTTGGGTACTGTGGGATTGTTCATGGTGAAGGAAGAATGGAATACGGGGAAATTATTCTCTGGGCCACTGAACACTGAAGATACGTGACATTAGACATTTTCCAAAACCCATAGAATATACAATGAGTGAAACTAATGAAGTCAATTGGTCTTTAATGTTAATAATTTATCAATCCTGCCTTATCAGTAATCACAAACGTAACAATTTAGCCCACACTGGGTTCCTAGAAATTCTCTCCATGAAGCATGTTGGAAGTATAAAGTAACATTCCCATCATCAGATGCTACTATGTCAAGGTCTTAAACAAATTCCAAAGTCTGAGGTTCTATATCTGTTTTAAGTGCACTCTTGAACATTTCATTTCCACACATGATAACTCTAAATACTGCCTCATTTTTTTTTTATAGATAAAGAAATGGAAATTCAGGAGAAATAAAATGATCCCTGGCCCACTATTAGTAAGAGAAGAAGCCAGGCTTTGAAGGTGGGACACTCTCACTCCTGATCCAGAATGATTTCAGTCTAACAACAGCCTCCTATCACATCCCTCTTCTCTACTTCAATATGTGATAGATGCTGCCTCCTCATCTAGAGGCCACATTCCATCAGGGTGGAAGGACACAGTTGGACTGTTAGGACATCCTTTGGGTGCAGTTATCTTCTGTGTTCCCACTCAGGCAACCTTGATTTTACCATGCCCTAAATTTGAAATGGAAAACACAACAGCTGCTGAAAATGTCACTTTGTGAGTGGAGCATCCTGTGCTCCAGAACCATGATGCAGCTCATTGCAATTAGGGCCTGGAATCACCCTACCTGGGCTGAGTTTGAGGACAAGGCCATCTGCTAGCCTATACACCGAAACCAGCAGTTCATGCATGTCCTGTAACTGGTGGCTTTCAGAACTGTCCAGAGTGAGGAGTTCCCACAGATGGTGACGAATAAGAAAAGATATCTCTCTTCCCTGATGTAATTTGTTCCTCAATTGAGAGAGCTCCTGGGTCCGATCTTCCATGATGATACTGGATTGTCTGGGGCAGAACACAGAAAAATTTAAGCCTGCAGAATTGAACAACAGATTATATGGGCTTTGACAGAGATTCCTGTGAGAATATCTCCAAGAAATCCTCTAAGAAGAATTCTCCTTGAGTGTAGGAAAGTTGGGGGCGAGGGACAAAGCACACTCCTGTATCAGAATGTGCTCTTTAAGATTGCTAGACATGGGGGGCTGGGATTGTAGCTCAGCGGTAGAGCGCTTGCCTCGCATGTGTGAGGTCCTGGGTTCGATCCTCAGCAACACATACAAAGGAATAAAATAAGGACATTATGTCCATCTATAGCTAAAAAAATATTAAAAAAAAAAAAAGATTGCTAGACATGGGGCTGAGGTTGTGGCTCAGTGGCAAAGCGCTTGCCTCACACGTGTAAGGCACTTGGTTCGATCCTCAGCACCACATAAAAATAAGTAAAACAAAAATAAAGACACTGTGTCCATGTATAACTAAAAAAATATTTTAAAAAAAAGATTGCTAGACATCCCCTTATCCACTGTTCTTTAATTGGAGGGGCATCTTCCTGAATATCCTTCATAAAGATGTCTCTTCTATACACATTTGGCCAATGACATTTCTTCATGGAAATAGTGCATTATGCCCAGATGGGATGTAAGGCACAGACATAAAATGTGTCCTGAAACACACAGCTGGGGTTAATGGGAACAAAGAAAATAAATCAACAGATTAAAGGAACCAACAATCTTCTGAGAGAAAGGTTACTGAGCCTTACTCTGTCAGGAGATGATTGGGACTAAGAGTAAAAGAGGCAGCACGTGTACAACATTGTGGCCACACCAAAGGTCACACAACTAGGTTGCCCACTTTAACTTCCTCATTTTATATTTGGTGATTATATTAGCTCAGTGCATTTTGAAATAATGAAGCTTTTCATAACAATTTTGGACCATCATGTACCATATTATTTGTTCCCTAATTCTTTTATAAATATTTGTGAGGCATGTGCCTGCCATGGGACTTTGTGCTCTTCCTGATGAAATGAGCTCTTCATTCTCCCAGCTGAGCTGCCTTAATTCAGAGACTCACATACCTTCCCTCCTGCCTGCACTGTGCACAGCCCCCTTACCTTAGCTTCTCAGCTGCCAGCTCCCCATCACTGGACTGCATCTTCTCCCCCAGCACGGAAACAATTAACTCATTGTCCTCTTCACACTCTGAGAAGAGATAGATGTGCCTTCCTCAGTGGACAGCTGGACATGCTACTTGGTACTGCTGGAGGAGGTACTCTGAAGGAGGTAGGCCTACCTCAGGGACAACAGGAACTTCAGTCCCAGGCTCTATGCAGGGACCTCAAACGCTTGAAATTTCCTCAAATACATGGCATTTGATTATTATCACTTTAAAGATGACAAAAGAGAAGCTCAAAGACATAGGAAGTGTCATGAGATGGTAATTCAATGTATTTGGCAGGCAGTGTCACATCTCACTGTGAATCCTGGACCACTGTAATTACCAAAACTACAGCCCCTTAAATAAAATATTAAGCTGGGCATGAAGCATTGACTCTTTCTACACTCAGGAAGGCCCCAAGGACTACAGGGCTGAAGGTTCCCTTGTGCTCAGAATTTCAAGAGAAAGCAAACCTGTCCAAGATAAAAAAAATTGTATCTAGATGCTCTTGGGTAAATCATAACACTTAGGACTATAAGTCCCTGAAAGAAATATGTCCAACACTAATAAAGATTGTATTAAATGAAAAGTAACAGAACAAGGAACTCTGTCCCAGGCTGTGATGTAAGATCTTTAAGAGAATTAACACATATATACATTACAAATCACTGATGTATAATTATGATTTACCATATGAGCAGAGTAGGAAACTGAGGGGCAGAAAATTCAAAACCCTTGATTAGAGCCCAGGCAACTGGCTGGTGCTCTTATGCTACACACAGATAACCCAGCAGGTTCTTGTGAGATATTTTTCTTTTTCAACATTTTCTTTTTTTTTTTTGGTACTGGGGATTGAACTCAGTGGTGCTTGACCACTGAGCCACATCCCCAGCCCTATTTTTTTGTGTTTTATTTAGAGACAGGGTCTCACTGAGTTGCTTGGCACCTTGCCATTGCTGAGGTTGGTTTTGAACTCGTGATTCTCCTGCTGCAGCCTCCCAAAGTGCTGGTATTTCAGGCGGGCACTGCTGCGCCCGATTTCAACATCAATTTTTTCCCTACAATTATGATTCTGAGAAAAGATATTAATAAAATATAGTCTGCCTTATTCCAAAACTCATTTCTTAAAGTCCTTAACAGGCTTCTCTACTTACTTTTCTGGTATTACTTTCATATTAAAAATTATACCACTAATTTTTGAAAAACAAGTTGGTGATGGAAAATTTGAGCTCATTGGTGGCAAGGTTCTTTCTAATCATAGCAATTACCACAGGTCCCTGTTGCCATGATTCCTTTAGTCCCAACAGCTCACCTTACTGAAAAGGGCAATAGGCTCTCATTTCCTGGCTAACTATGGGAGGGGAGAGCCTGCCCTGCAGCACAGCTTTGGGTTTCCCTGGGGCTGGTGGTCTCCCCCTACCTACTCTTATTCTCACTTTGACTTGGAGTGCACTACAGATTCTCTGATATTCCAGGAACAAATTCCATTGCACTGCAGGGAAAAGTCTCTCCTGCATTCCTAAGAAAAGCCTGTGTCTCTGGAAGCAGGGATTTCCCCTCTCCCACAGAGTCTCTCGCCTTATGGTGTCACTTCTGGTTACCATGGTTTCCGTGTCTTCAACCCCTCTAAAGGAGGTCTGTGCACTGTCAAACTGGTTCCCAGTATAACCAAAAACGCTGTCGTATTAGTACTCAACAGAGTAGAAATCAGTAGTTAGGAATTAACCCAACCCACCCCCCCACACTGTAAACTAGAAATTGCTATAGTCTTTGTGTCTCATTATTCCATTGTCAGTAAACTGAAGGCAAAATACCAATATCTATACTTCTAGAAATGTGCTAACAATGGGATTTATTTTGATGAAAGAAAAGGGAGAATAAATTTTGGAGAAAATCCTCTTCTCATAGGGGACAGAGGATCATACCTCACTTTAGTAACTGGAAACCTATCTGCAACTTACGATATCTTTCTAGCTGACTGGCCAGGACATAAGCCGTAGATTTACATATGAGGAATTTTTCTTTGAGATCTCGGAAGTTCTGCTTGCTCTCCTCTAATTCAGAGCACAGTATCTGGACGACTTCGTCAGGGTTCACTTCTGCCCCTCCACCAGGGGAAGGGCTGGCGTATACTGCCATGATGGTGTTTATAGCAGTATACGTACAGCCAGGGCCTGCAAAGAAGAAACCCAAACATGTCATAGGTTAAAAACAAATGAACCCAAGTAGGATTCATCAGGAGTAAGGGATGACAGTAGCTGTCATGATTAACTTACTGTTGAAAAATGATTAATCAACACCCCACAATACTTGAAACTTTCACTCTCCGAATGAGGCTCCAGGTCCTGAAGTCTACAGCTCAGACTCAGTCTCAAGAGTGAGGAGGTTGGGCTGAGTGTGCTAGGTAACAGTCTAACAGAATTAGAAGGTGGGAGATGTCATGGAATGTGGGGAGCCCCTCCCTTCCAGTGGCCTCCTCCAGGCTGATCCACTGGTCTTTGCAGAAGGTCACCACAGATGTGGACCACCACTTATCGGCCATTCACAGTTGTGTACCCTCATGCCAATATTACCAATTTCTCTTTGCCCCTGCCCCCCAAACTTACCATATTTCACATTTCTCCTAAGTGTGTATGTTGAGAATCCTCAAAACAAAAACAGTTTCCCAACAAGTTAAATTATCTACAGGGCTACCCAGTGGTCACCTCATTATTTCTTTAATATTCAAGTGGATCTTAAGGCTTTTCCTCAAGTGAAAAATGCAAAACTGCCAATGTAAAACAGTCATGATATTCTTCTCTATCCAACCATTATTTGTAAATCCATTAAAAATATAGAACAAAGAGCACTCTGTAATACTGAAAAAGTAAACTATGAGTGTTTGAAACTGTTTTCTGCACTTTATCAATGTTATCTTGTTATACTCCATTTTTATTTTGGCCTCTTTTCTCTCACTGGGACATCTCTTGGTATATAAGGCTCTAAAGGAATTCCTCACTTCCATTACAAAGTTCCAATTGGCTCAGGCAAATACAGGATGAATTTGGTAGAGAATGGTTGCAGAGCATAGACTACATATTAAGTGTCCACTGGGTCCAAAGTTTTGCTGCACTCCTTTTCTAAGAAATAATGCTAATCAGAGCCAGCTCACATGCTCTTTCAGAAGCCCCAATTCCTTTTTCCACTACCATCTGCCACTGCATAAACTCGCCCTCCTCCTGTGTCTCCTAACCTGGGATGCCTTTCCTTTCTTGGCCCCAGAATCACAGCCATTCTTCCAGCTGGTTTAAGTGCATGCAAGGCCTCAGGTTTCTGTGAGGTCAGTGCAAATCTTTGCTCCTTGGTATATGGCCACCAATTGGGTCACTTAGGAATGTATTTTCTCCAAAAGTCATAAAGAGCTGCTAATTGCAGTGAATATTCTTTCACTATAGGATTAACCCCGCACCAGCAGATTGTTTTTAACCTTGCAGCATAAGTGTGGTTATTTTGGCCGGTTTGTGTGCTCCTTTTTGCCTGATAATTACCTTCGCCTGAAGGTTCCCTGGGGGCCAGTGAGTCGAGTGGTGCTTTTTCTTCATCATGCTGCTCTTCACTTCCTACAACCAAATTTATAAAAGCTCATTTAGATATTAGGCAGTTCTACCTCATCTGTTAGGAACACAGTGGTCTATCATGGCACAGAGAAATTATCAACATGAATTTAGAAAGGTCTCATGCATTTCTTTAAAGAAATAGCCTGCCCAGGTATTCTTATCCATGAAACAAAGTGGCCCCAATCTAATGGATCTCCTTAGTAGCATGCTATCTGTTTAATTGGGCAAAGAGAAAAGTGTCTTTTTTCCCCTAGATCAACAGAAACTGGAGATAACTGGTGAACGCTGGGATGCTCCAGCTGTACCTACTTCCTGCCACATGGCTGCTTCCCAGGCTCAGTGATTTACCTCCCAACATGACTTTCATAGAAAACCTACTCATTCCTCTTCAGGGAGGAAAGACAACACTGTCCCATGACATTCCATAGATCTGGGGACTTCACAGGACCCTCCATGCCTGCTTTTATCACTTAACCAGGGAAAATTCTCTCCATGTCACCTCTTAAGTATTCCAGTATATTCTACATCCCATCCCCAGATTCTACTACTTCAAGTCCCTAAACCATACAAGTACCAGAGAAAAACATACAAACTTATGTGGGCAATGGCATTGTAGTTTGCGTGAATAAAATAGGTAAAATCAGCAGCTTGTGTGTATCTCTGTGTCATGGATGTGGCTGTGTTTCTGTCCTTCCAAGAACCCTCTCCATATTTGACCTGTCCTGCTCATTCATTTTGGACAGTGGTTTTTCTTCTTCTTCCTCATTTTCATGATTGACTACAAATTCAGAAATATTCTGTCAGACATGAAGTACTTCTGTGTCACCGTGGTCTACTTGGGCATGGCAACATAAATATTTATTCATGAATTTAGGATATATGAGAGAATTTTAAAGAAAAGCTTCATGTTTAATCTTTAAAGGGATGATCTGGTTTAGACTTATGATCCTTCAGGAAAAACTATTTTAATCTGGTGCATCACCATAGCATGTTTTGTCTACAAATGGTGACAAGTCAAAATTGCCTTTTGTAACTTAGGTCACCAAGTTACTCCTCTACCTTTCCTCTTTATTTCTCCATCTGTATCCTCCCACTTGCCAAAAAGCTGGAGTCCTGGAAATGACTTCATGTCCCAACACAGCTCTCACATAGAACCAACTCCCTTCTCTAAGAAGAGGAGGGATAACCCTGGTCTAAGCCCCTCTACAAATCTCAGTAGCACATGGATTGACAAGTTGATGTGTGCTGTGTTATCAGGGAAAACTCTGAATGGAAATATTTCAGTGTAAACCCCACATTCCCTACACCAACTTCATTGAAATCAATTTCTTATCCTGTCTCAAGAAAGGCCTTATCCTTTTCTGAAATGTGTTAGAAAACATACGGGTGTTTTGCCACCCGTACCATGGAAGACATCTGTCACCATTTTACAGATGAAGAAACAGAAATTCAGGAAGGATAAATCAATTAAGTGCCCTGATTTAGTAAAGACAAGCTTCTCCTTTGTCTTTCCAACCAAGCCAATTTGACCTTGTCATGGTCCAAATGTGAGATGAATAATAAACCTTGTAAAAATGTTACTTAGAGAGGTTTTAAGTTTTCTGTGACCTAGGGACCATGAAGCTGCTCAGTGTAACAAGGGCCGGAGGCCACTTACCTGGGCAGAGCTTGTGGACAAAGTGTTCTGCCAGCCTGTCCTATCAGCAAGATGCTCTCAGAGGACTGCCCCAGGTGGCTGTCAGAGTCTTCCTTAGTGAGGAAGTTCTTGAAAGGCTGACTGAGGGAGGAGGAGGCATCTCTCCCTTCCTGTAACTGCTGAGGTACCTGGGTCCCAACTCTTCAGCCTGAGCATGACTTATAACAAAGAATTTCCTGATGTAGGTAGAAGGGAAAGTATCAGAATGTACAAAATATTGATAAGTGATAAGGACTTGAGAGAGGTGTCTCCAAATGCATCACAGGGGAGTCCTTCAGTGCAGTTGACGCATTTAAAGCCAGAAGACCATAAGCATTTATAGTTTTCTTCAACTCTACTTTAGTAAGTTAAGAAATTAATATGTTTTGGCATTCAATACATGGAAATTGAAGAAAGAAAGCAATACACTTTGAAAACACACTTTGAAATTGGCTGATTGTATGCAATAGGTATGCAAATACAGCAGATCAATTTTTCCCTGGATCTGGAAGGAATATGATATGCAATCAACATATCACATTAATTAGCTTAGCAGCCCTTGATGATCAGAGTTCCTTGGGGGCCTTTGACTCTTGTCCTTCAACCTTATTATCTTGTTTGTTTTCTGCCAATAAAACCAGATGAGATCAGCCACATTACACCACTCCTGCTTTACACACTTTAAGCACAAGCATATAAAAGTTCTCTGGGCACACAGGAATATCCTAAGAGGAATACTACAGGAGAACTTAAACGAAGGTACCCTGCATTTAAGAGAAAAAACAGGCCTTGTTGTGGGGACCAAGTGAGTGAGCAGTCCTGTTCTGATAAATTATTGACCCAGATCCATTGTCTGATCTCTGGAAAAAGTCAAGAATGCAAGCCCCCGCCCTGCCCCGAGATACTGTTAAAAGTGCCTAGCTACCTTCTAGAACACATGGGGCAACATGCCTCAGCAGACACTTGGCTTGATGTTGGTTCAGATGAGAAAAGACACTGAAAGTAGATTTAGATGGAATATTCAAACTCTCACAAGGGAAATAATTACTGGTGCTCCAAGGACACAGGATCCTTGGCCGTTCATGGATTTTACAAGTTACAGGTGAAGCCTTCTCTTCAGGGAAAATGCCATACATGGGCAATGAGAATTTGACTGGAGCTTAGAGCCAAGCAAGCATGGTACCATCTCTAAAAATATAAACAATTTTGCTGTCCTTCTTGGATAGCCACAAATGCTCCAGAACACTGTTGACAATTGAAATTTAACAGGGCAAGTAGAGGAAAGGTAAGATGACCCAGTGCAAAACAATCTTTTGGAGAGATAAGGCATTTGTACGTTGAAGAACTGTCTGTTTCTTTGGATGCATTCACTCCCCTCCCCTCTGCCTGCACTGTTCTATACCTTGCATTGCCAGTGAGTGCTCAGGTGGGACAGGTGTGGCCGGAAGTAGGAAGACTGCAAGGTACATGACCCATCTAATGTCTGTGCTTCAGACCTGGTCCTAGTGTTTGACTCAAACCAAAGAGTAACCATGGGACCTGCTGGCAGGGAGATCTCTCTACCCATTCAGAGGGCTGAAATTAAAGAATAGGGAGCCTACCTGGGAAGTACCAAGAGCTTTCTTCTTGTAAGGGGAGTACTCACTGGCCACATCCAGAGTAGAATAAACCATACACTTCTCAGAGAGGGAGGCTGGACCCTTGGGAGGCTGGCAGAGTGAGACAAGTCATGATAGCTGGAATGAGCCCAAAACACCTCATCCAGTGAGTCCATCAGCACTTCATTCATGTCCTCCTCCTCCTGCAGCTCCATGCTGAGACCTGGTATGTAAGGAGAGCAGAATGCTAAAAATGGAAAGACAGGACTCTACAACTACTCACCTGGTCTTGATTGAAACCATCAAGGAAAAGCTCCAGAAGGCACAGTGGTTATCACTTCAAGGCAGAGGAACAAATAAAATCCCTTTGATTAGAGTGTGACTTTCATGGGAGTTTGAGAAGGAGGGTGGAGTGTGAGAGAGGGCATCAGGTACTCAGTTCACTGGTTAGGTAACACTGCTGATCAGGAAGGAAACTCATCTTTCCCTGTGTGGTTTAGGCATGTCATACCACAATGACAGCCGTAACGAATGGTACAACCGCAATGTCTTTTGCTCCGCTTTCCTTGCAAGGTTCTGGTAAATAAAACTTCTTGAGGCATTCTTGAGTCCAAAAGATGTGGGGCATTTAGGCCTTGCTCTTGAATATTTTGATTTAATCTGACTCTTGTTTGGTTTGGTCACATTTCTTGCTATGAAATTCCAGCCAACAAACTCAGGCCAAGCCTGCAGAAAATGATGTGCCTCTTAACTACCTTGCACAGGAGACTGCAGTGATTCACTGTGAGTGAAGGAAATCTGACTTTTGTTTAACACCATGGGAAAGACTGTCTCTAGGTTACTATAGGTAAAAACTAATGGAAGGTAGAAACCAAGAGAAGAACTACCAGGGGAAAAGAACTGATCCCCTTTTTGGTTATCAGAATGGATAGAATAAGTACATTCAGCACTTTCTACTCTTCCCTGGACCTGCAATCTCAAGATGTCACCATTATATTCACTATACATAATTTTCACATTTACCTGGAGTCCATTGGCTCTTCTGCTTCAGATTGCCTTGAGTTTCTGCAAATATATTCTGACAGCAACAGTCCCAAGAGAAATTCAACCTTATGCCCCATTACCAATCCTGAGGAAATCTATACACAGGATGAGGGTATTCTTTATGTAATAAAAGCAAACTCTGAGGAGCACACTCAAGGAAGTCATGGGTTGTATTTTCCTTAGTCACTGTTCAGATATCCCTTGTAATAGCATCATACTCTATTTTCTCAATCTAGTGATCAGTTAAAACTATTTATTATCCCAGTGATCAAGAAAAGCTTGAAGATTAGCTTCTAGAAAACTTTCTCCAAGACTCATAACTTACTCCAGAAGCTAGTACTTCTTGGTAGATTTAAGATTATATACTGGGACTGAAATGATGTGTGGAATCTATAGACCTTCCATGAGGAAAGACCTTTTGTACTACTGAGAAAACAGGATAATTTCTTTTAAAGGGAGTGGAGTCTGTCAGGGTCCAGTCCAGGCCTTCTGGAATAATTCTAAAACATTAGTGAGAGACCATACAAACTATATCTCTAATGATGCAATCAAGAGTACTAACCTATTTGTACAGGCATTAATCTCCAAGTAGACTTACTATTCAGGATCAAAAATGAGCAAAAACATTACAAGGACAGATCAGCTGTTATAGCTTGGAGGAAAGAGATCAGGCAGACCTCTGCTACACACATGCATCAGTGGTGATTGTGAGGCTGTTGTAGTCTCCACAACCACCCTGCTCTGGTTATTCTTGTTCATCATCCTGAATTTTCACTGAACCCCGCAGAATTGTGACTGACTGCAATATAGTTCTCTTTTAATGGACTACTCCCAAGCTGCATCCATAGAGGAGACTTCAGGCTCACCCAGTGCTGCTGCTTCCGTGGCAGGACACAGGAGAAAATGCACTGACTAGAAAATGAGCTGAGGATTATGGATTCTCAAGCCTCCCTGTTTGATACAACCATGACCCACAGCACACACAGAGAACACAACAGTGGCTCCAACTTTTCTATAAATTGTGTCAATTTTTACATACATCAGAAGTTAAGATGAGACACTGCAGAATCCAAGAGATTTTGTGCATTCTAGGATTCCTTCTCTATATATTATGAATAGATATCATTTTGTTCCAGTTCCTTGATATGAAATCCTGTCAAAAAGCTACAGCCAACCATACATAAACCAGACACACATCTCATCCTCAATTTATCCATTACAAGAGTGTAGAGGTAGATTCTGAGTTTAAAAACTTTAGTGAAGCTGATTATTTATACCCTCATGAAGCCCAGCATAGAACAGTTCCCCAAAAGAAATATTTATCAAATAAATGAATGAAGTTAGTGTTTGTGTTATTTTAAAGCTGAGGATAACTTGGGCTGTAGCCATAAAAAAGACCTGGTAAAGCTAAGAAGAGAAGGGGAAATTTAGCAAATTGTTGGGAATTGGCTCTCATATTAGAAGTAATAATGTGGAATCTTTCCTACATACATCTGTCTGTCTGTCTATCTATCTATCTTTATATATATATGTGTGTGTGTGAATGAATATATACACACACAAATATACAGGTATTATATTTTATATGATATTGCATAATTTGTTTTCAAATACAAATTGAAGCCAAATTCTATTTTATAAGTTTTGTTGTTAAAAATGGAATTGTACTCTTTCCTCATTTGAAAGACCAAACAGAATTTAAATCATATTAGTTTACATATTATCCTTTACTTATAATCTGCCAACACCAAGTGAACTGTTAGGTAGTAACCAAAATCTCTCTATTACACTTTCCTAATCTTTCAACCTTTATCTGTAAGAAAGACATTACGCAGAACATAGGCACAAAAAGGAAGTTATATAAGAATAATGTTGATTAATTACATTAAAAATGAGATTTGTCTATGTATACAGTTATTCCAAACAATTGCTTAATAATTTCTTCATTTTATATATGGTTGTCCCTTGATCTATACAGAATTGGTTCTTGGACTTTTCCTCCAAGTGCACTGATGCTCAAATCCCTTAAATCACATGGTATAGTATTTGCATATAGCGTACACACTCACTTCCTGGTACTATCATCTCTAGATTCTGCATAAACCTAATACAATGTACATAGTATTTAAATAGTGTTTATACTTTGTTTATGAAATGACAAATCAGCCTGTACATGTTTAGTACAGCTGCAGCCATGAGAGGCCCGAGTACATAAATAATAAATGATCCTCAGTTGACTGAATCCACAGATGTGGAAACCGCAGATATGAAGGACCAACTGCACTCAAGTTGCTTTAAGACCATTTTATGTATCTGCATTTGCATTTATAACAAAGAAAAGCTATAGTTTAAAATTTCTATGAAGTGTTAATATTTGTTTTATATCCAATAAAAATGTAAACCTAGTTGCTTATAAAGTATGACTGTTTTCATAATTCTCATTTTAAAATTAAAAGAAACTGATGATTTTATAGTAAGATTGCTTAATGTTATTAACTGTTTGCTATCCTTATATGCATCCATGAAAAAATCCATAAAATATATTTATGTAAGCTATTTATCAGCTAGATTAAGCCTTTCATTATATCTAATGTTTACAAGGTGAGTATATAGGGATCTATTTGTATGACTTAGTGTGAGTTTCCTATATTTGGATTCTGGCAGTTTCATCATGTCTCATATTTCTTTGAAGGACTCATAGACATATACTGCACAATATTCTCACTGAACTAGAATGCACTGAATGCAAAGATTCTTGTTTTTACAAAAACTAAAAATTAAGTTTGTTAACAAACATTGTTCTGTGTGTGAACACATATATTATCTATAAAAGTAAACAGCACTGCTCTTATTAAAACATGCCTCTAATTAACCTATTTTAGTACTCCATTCCAATCTTTTTTTTATTAATATTTATTTTTTAGTTGTAGGTGGACAGAATATCTTTATTTTATTTTTATGTGGTGCTGAGGATCAAACCCAGTGCCTCACACGTACTAGGCGAGCACACTACCACTGAGCCACAACCCCAGCCCCCCCCCATTCCAATCTTATCAAAGTCCTTGTTTAATACTATCCCTTTTCCTTGCTAAACTGACTAGATTGAATTCAGTTTCCAAAATAATTAACTAACATTATGACAAATCAAATTTTTACAGTAATGGGAAAAGAAATATGTGGACTGTATCCATTCTTGTTTTTTTTTTTCTTTTTTTGTCTTTTGTCTTGACAATATGTCTCTGTATATTATTTAATGATCTCAACAATCATGTTATATCTAGAAAGACATAGTCTGGGCTTAAGCCACTTCATGAAAGACAAAGATGACATTTTTGACATAGCACACTTGAATAAAATCGGTACTGAGAAAATTGAAAACTAGTTCAGGCAGATCTTACACAGTAGAAAAATTATTAAATATTCATGAACTATATGCAATTATAAAGTATATAACCAATTTACTTAGCATAAAATTCAGGCCACAATAAACAGTAAGCAGTGTGACTGTACCCCAAGGGAGAAAAATGAATGAAGCTTTGCTTTACAATTAATAACTGACTACAATATAAAATATTTTTAGAGCTCATAATACTCTTCCTATTTTGAAAATAACATTGAACTATTCTATTGAGGGAGATTAATTAAGTATTGTGAAATATATAGAGCACCTATGCTTAGACTTTATTTAAGTATTATTGATTTGATGTTTACCTGATGAACTTCCAAGTACAAACTCCAGGAAAATGAGGAACTTGCCAATAAAATCTTAAATAACAATGTACACAGTGTGGGGGAAATAATGAAATATAACCTAATGGACTAATTGAGCATTTTTGTTATTACACTGATAAAATACACAGGAATTTTTTGGCTCAATTTTAAATGATTTGGCAAGTAACAGAGCAGGGGTCAAAACAAGTTGCTTTAGAAGTCCTCAATCAATGCTTGTAACTCTGAACCACAAGAAATCAAGGAGATGAATTCTAAATAAATGTCAAATATGGTACTTTTTTTGGTGGGGTGAGGTACTGGGGATTGAACTCTGGGGTACTTTACCACTGAGCCACATCCCAGCCTGCTTTTGTATTTTTATTTAGAGACAGGATCCCAATGGGTTGCTTAGTGCCTCGCTTTTGCTGAGGCTGACTTTGAACTCCCGATCCTACTGCCTTAGCCTCTGGAGAGGCTGGCATTAGAAGCATGTGCCACCGTGCCCGGCTAAAGACGGTACTTTTTAAGTGTGCCAGAAATTGTAATTGTGAATGATATTAACCTCATTCTCTATTTTCTGTCTTGGACATTTTTCCTCTAACATAGATAACTGACTAAATATCTTTAACAAACATTTTGCTATGAATGTTTTGGGCATTATGCTTGGTAGTCAAAAGAGAAGAATTAATGATGGTCGATTATTTATACCTCAGATATGAAACCTGTCACTTATATTGTTACTAAAATATACATAGCACAAATATTTTAAATTATTAATTTAGAATAGTCATTAAGTTGCCAAACATTAAGAGTTTAGGTTCGACCTTTGCTCATTTTAGGAAACTGCCAAAAATACTATTGCTCCTTCTGCTTTGTAGATATTTCGTGTCCTGTGAAATTACAAATGTGTGAACTTGACACTTGATCAAACAGAAAGTTAATCTGGTTTAATTTGACTGCGTTAAAAATTAAAATGAAAATAAATGTCAATCAGATCTCCTTTTTGTATAGAAGTGTTTTAATATATAGATAGGTGTGTGTGTGTCACTACACATATGTATGTAGGCATATATACATATCTGTATTATCACACTAGTAATATACTCATTTTATAGACAGTGTATCCGTGATGGCTCTGTACTGGCTCTGGTCTGGCTTTCATCTTTCATGCACTGTTGTGTTGAGATGTAAAAGTAAACTACCTGGATCCTCTATGAAGGATGTGGCATTTGAGTAAAACCTGGAACAAAGAGGATTCTTCCATGAAGATATGGCCATCTATCAACAGAAAGACCAATAGCCAAGGTATGGACTTAAGAGAGCAGAGTCAACATGGAGGACAATCCTTAGCCTCAAAAATGCTAGACAACAGGAAGCAAGCAGGGAGCGCATGGATGACAATGAAGGAAATACCTGTTCAAAAGGCCATTCAGTCATTTTCAACATCTTCCAAGATGAGGAGTTGAAAAAAAATTTTATATATGTATATTTTATATACATTTATCTATATATCTACATATCTATATAATGAGAGGGAGAAGAGAAAGAGAGAAAGAGAGAGAGAGAGAGAGAGAGAGAGAGAGAAATGCCCTCATAGAATTTACAGCCGAAAGGGAAAGGGATAACGATATCAACTACAAAATGGTAACTATAAAAACACAATTCAAAAGAAGAAAACTGCTAGAAAGAGAAGTAAAACATTTCAACAAGACTTGAGCAATTGAAGTGGATTTCCCTACAGTAATGAACATTAGTTTGAGATCTGAAGAATGAATAGCCAGGTAAAGGGAATGAAGAGGTGAGGAAGCGAAGTGAAGTGGTCTGAAGCTTGGTAGGGAAGGACATTCCAGGCAGTCAAAACAGCATGTGCAAAGGCCCTGCTGAGGGTAAGAACTTGCACTCTTCAAAGAATAGAAGAACATCAATTTAGATGCGACACTGAGCAAGGCCGAGAGAGAAGATCACTGGATCCAAATGGTAGTTGGTGATAATGATACATTTCACATTCATTATTCCGAGGACATGCTGGACAGCTTGTCACAAGTGTTTGTTACAAGAGATACTGAGTATCTCTCCCCACCATCTTTCTCTCTAAATCATGTCCATTACTTGCTTCAGCATTAAGGTTAAGTAGTGCATTCACTTTAAAATTAACAATCCCTCTTAACTTTGCTCCTACTTGGAATTCCATCCACATTTGCAAGACTTTTAAAATGTGAATGAAATTAACCTCATTCTCTATTTTCTGCATTCTTTTTCTTAACCAGACTTTGCTAAGGCAGGGACTGATTTAAAGGTTACAGAATAAGAATGATTTCTACAGATAAATTTTTTTGAGTGTTTTGTTCCTTCCACTATTAATAGATAACTTCTGAAGTTTATAAATTTGTGTCTTTTGCCAACTTTCAACTGGAGCAGTGAAATAATCTGAAAATAAAGACAATATGAATGTTTATTTCTAAAATAAGCAAGTGCAATCAAGCCCTTGTAATCAGTGGATACATAAAACTGGCAGGGATGTAAACTGAGTCTCTAACCTCTACATGATGTTTTCCTTTAAAAGGATACTTTGTGTGACCTGTCCTTCAAAAAGTAGTCAGAACAAATCATTTTAAAATTTCATTTCACCTTTAGCAGGTAGATAGCAGACATTGGCTGGAAGCAGCAGCAGGACGACAAGGAGGACAACAGGCAGGGTCAGACCCTGGGAGGAGTCCCTGCAGGTGTGTATATACCAACCAAGAAAATAATTTTGAGGGGCTGGGATTGTAGCTCAGCGGTAGAGCGCTTGCCTTGCATGCGTGAGGCCCTGGGTTCGATCCTCAGCACCACATACAAAGCAATAAAATAAAGACATTGTGTCTATCTACAACTAAAAAAATATTTTAAAAAAAATAATAATAATTTTGATTTAGACCTTTGCAGAGGGTTTATCAGAAAGGGTCTTCTGCTTTTGTTTTTATTTGTTCTTTTTAGATATGCATGATAGTAGAGTTAGTTTGACATATTGTTCATACATGGAGTATAATATTCTAATTAGGATTGCATTCTTGTGCTTGTATATGATGTGGAGTGTCACTGGTGGTGTATTCATATATGAACATAGGAAAGTTATATCAGATTCATTCTTTTTAGGGACCCAAAGATTTCTCCACAGATCATCTCCAGAGCTTTAACACTACTTGTGTTGACTCATAATCAATACCCTTAGTTCAAATCTGTCTACTCAGTTTTGGGTCCATGAATCCAAGATTTTGCTAATACATATATGTGGATACCTCAGGCATGCCCATCAAACTTAACAGTATATATTCACTCATGAGCTTATTGTCTTATACCAAACTCCTTTCCCTTACAAATCACTCTCCATTACCCGAGAGACTTGTTAAGACTATCCATCCCAGAGACCAGCAAGAGCTTCACATAGAAATACGGAGCTCATGCTTGATTCTTCTCTTGCTTTTCTCACCTGCTGTGCCAACCAGTTATTGTTTTATGGATCTTACCTCCTTTTACTCACTTTCTCCCTTTTATCTTCTTAATTTGAAACTTGATGTTATGGTTTTGATGTGAGGTGTTCCTCAAAAGCTCGTGTATGATACAATGCAAGAAAGTTTGGAGAAAAAATGACTGGGTTGTAGCCTTAACGTAATCAGTGAATTACTCCCTGATGGGATTAACTGGAGGCAGGTGGGGTGTGGCTGGAGGAAGTAGTTCATTGGGGGTGTGGCTATGGGGTACATATTTTGTATATGGAGAGTGGAGACTCTCTGCTTTCTGGTTTTCATGTGAGCTGCTTCCCTCTGCCACTCTTCTACCATGATGTTCTGCCTCACCGTGAGCCCCAAAGAATGGAGCCTGTTGTCTATGAATTGAGACATCTGAAACAGTGAGCCCTCAAATAAACCTTAGCTCCTCTACAATTGTTCTGGCCAGGTCCTTTAGTTACAGCAGTGAGAAAGCTGACTAAAACAACTGAACTCTTTGAGTAGACTTCCAACACTGGAGCCTGCTTCTAGTTTTGTTTTTTATATATATATATATTTTAGTTGTTGATTGACCTTTATTTATTCATTTATTTATTTGTGGTGCTTAAGATCAAACCTGGTGCCCCCCACATGCAAGGCAAGTGCTCTACCACTGAGCCACAATCCCAGCCCCTGTTTCTGGTTTTTATCAGTCACACTAATCTGCCCAAACTTCTGGATTATTCTTTTACTAAAAGACATTTCCATATACCACTCACCAGCTGATGACCTTTCAGTGGTTCCTTTGTTTGCAGCATCCAAACAGCTACTAATAAAATTTGCCATTTAATAACTCCTAGGCAAAACCAATTCTTTTTTTTTTAATATTTATTTTCTAGTTGTAGGTGGACACAATAGCTTTTTATTTTTATTTTTATTTTTATGTGGTGCTGAGGATCGAACCCAGTGCCTCCCGCGTGATAGGCGAGCACGCTACCACTGCGCCATAACCCCAGCCCCCAATTTTTATTCTAAGGATATATCTATAATTTCATGAAGCTTTAAGAACTCACCTTAATATGTTGAATTTTTCCTAGTATTAATGACATTTGCTATTTAAATTACATAAAAAACATTTTTAAATACATAGTGATAGTTAAAAGATTTTCCCAGTTAGCAGATGATACACGAATATGCACTATTGAAAATCAAACAAAAGAAATAATTTACTGAACCAGTATATGGCTCAATCAATATTAGTTCTTTCAAAATCTAAAGAGAAAAGAGAATGCTTAGATAAGCTATGATACATGAAGCTAATATCAATTTTTATGTTATAATAATCTATTATTTTATCCATGATCAATCCACTTCACAACAAGGGCACACATGATTTCATGGGGCTGTAAATGATAAAGGGTTTATTTGAGAATTAAAAAAAAAAATTCAAGAACAATTGACTGAGATTTACTTGGACTTACATTTTGCCCAAGTCACCAAAACAAACATGTAGTACTTAAGGCCCAAAGTGGGTACATTAGCTGAAAATTGAGGCTCTACTTCTGGGCTTGATTAAGGACATAACTTCCTATAGGGAAAAACCAGGAGATGAGCCTTTGCCTGAACTTCTAGTGACAACGGTTTAAGAAAAGGAGGGCATATTTGGACACTGAACCTGAAAAGAAAGTAGTTAAATTGTCAAACATTTGTTTTGTATGAAAAGTCATCTAGCTTAAACAAAAGAAGCAATAAACTGAATTTCAAATAAAAGAAAAAAGTATTTAGCTGGGCGTGGTGGCACATCCCCAGTGGCTGGGGAGGGTGAGAAAGGAGGATCCCAAGTTCAAAGCCAGCCTTAGCAATGGCGAGGTGCTAAGCAACTCAGTGAGACCCTATCTCAAAATAAAATAGAAAACAGGGCTGAATGTGGCTCAATGGTTGAGTACCCCTGAGTTCAATCCCCAGTACCTCCTCCCCCTAAAAAAGAATAAAGCATTTAACTTGCATTTGGGCACAAAGTGTGATTACGGTTGATTTAGATATATGCTCCAGAGACTTCTGAGGATAGAACTAAGAGGATCCAAGAGGAATAAGGGAGCATGAGAAATGGCATTTTATTAATGGTGCAGTTTAACTTGGTGCCTCTCAAAGCAAAGCAATCTGGTATTAGCATTTTTTCAAGAACTAAATTAACTGACTACATTTTTAAAAAATTTTTTTTAGTTGTAGATGGATGCAATATCTTTATTTTATTTATTTATTTTTTATGTGGTGCTGAGGATCGAACCCAGTGACTCACACATGCGAGGCAAGTACTCTACCACTGAGCCACAGCCCAGCCCCAACTACATTTTTTGATGTGGATGTTTCTCTTTATCCATTGTATTATTCTTGAAAAAAGTAATGATCAGTTGAGTAGAATAGGGAATAGAACTCTAGAAATGGAGCTATTGTTCATTTAAAAGTGAACCAGACTTTTAATTGACCTTACAATTACAATTATTATTTTTTAAAATCAGAAATATCAAAATGCATTTCCATAGGATCTGCTAGTTCATAACAATCAGGGTACAGGCAATAAGTTGAGTTTTCACTGAAATTGGTTTGAATGTGGCTTTGAAATAAGAATTTCAGCTTAGAAAAAACAAAAAGGTCATGATATCAAGGTAAATAAAATGGAGACATTAAGGAAAACAGAGAAAAACAAAACTAATGAAAAGCATTATCTTTCTTTCACAGCATACAGTAGTAAATCAGGTATCAAAAAAGCAGTAAAGGAACTAGCAAGTCCAAAGATATGGAAAACTAAAGAAGAGTAAGGTAAATAAAAACTATATTCCTGAAATGATTACTTTTGGGTTTATAATAGCAGCTATTTATGTAAAGTATCTTTTGTATTTTTTCTTAAAAATGATTAATAAGTATCTTGTAATATGTGATATTGCTCACAGTACTCTTTAACACTCTTCAAACTTGATGTCTCAATACTCTGGTTTCATATGGCCCTTTGACTTTATGTATGTGAACAGGACAAAGGTAACATACAGTAATGCACATAATCATATTCTAATAAGGGCTACAAAGGATGGGAAGTTGAATCACATCATATAGAGTAAAGGCAATGGGGCAGATTTATTTAGACAGGCTAGTCAACATCTTTTTGGAGGTAACTACTAAGCACAGCATACAGTAAATCAGGCAGCAAAAAAGCAGCAGAGGAACTAGCAAGTCCAAAGCCACTGAAGTAGGAACAATCTGGAAGGCTTGAGGCACCTTCAGGTGGACAGCCTGACTAGAATGGCCAGGAAGGCAGAGAGGACAAGATTGAGGATGTGATGGTAGGGCATGGTAGGTATACTACAGAATGCACTTCTTACTCCATGTGATAAGGCCTTAGAGACCTAGAAACGAGCATAATCTAATTGATGTTTTTAAATTTTTGCCACATGCACATCAGATAGAGCACTGATCTCCAGGATATATAAAGAACTGAAAAAACTTAACACCAAAAAAACAAACAACCCAATCCATAAATGAGCTAAGGAGCTGAATAGAAACTTCTCAGAAGATATACAATCAATAAACAAATATATGAAGAAATGTTCAACATCTCTATCAATTAGAGAAATGCAAATCAAAACTACTCTTAGATTTCATCTCACCCCAGTCAGTAATGCAGCCATTTCAATGTTTATAGCAGCACAATTCACAATTGCTATACTGTGGAAGCAACCTAGATGCCCTTCGATAGCTGAATGGATAAAGAAACTGTGATATATTTACACAATGGAATATTACTTAGCAATAAAAGAGAATAAAATTATGGCATTTGCACGTAAATGGATGGAATTGGAGAACATCATGCTAAGCAAAGTAAGCCAATCCCAATAAACCAAAGGCCAAATGTTCTCTCTGATTAGTGAATATTGATACATAAGGGGGATAGGGCTGGGGGTAGGGAGCATGGGAGAAATGGAGGAACTTTGGATGGGACAGGAGGAAGGGGAGGGAGGGGAGGTGGAATGGGAGTAGCAAAAAGGGTTGAATGAGATGGACATCACTACCCTAGGTGCATGTATAAAGACATGAATGGTGTGACTCTATCTTGCTTGCAACCAGAGAGATGGAAAATTCAGCTCTATATATGTACTATAACTTGAAATGCATTTAAAAAAATAAATTTTAAAAAAGAAAAGACACTTGTCAAGAGTGGGAAGAGAAAAGCCAGGGGATTCTCCAAAAGTCCACTGATATAAGATGGAGGCCTGCCTGAGCTGGCCTTCAACGCAGACTTAGAAGGCAACTGGGTTTGGGATATAATGGCAAGCAAACTTGATGACTGATTATATTTGGAATATAGGGGGAAGGGAAAAATCAGGTTGAAAGCTAGGTTTTTATTTGAATAGTGAATCAACAGGGATTCCATTTATCGTAAGAGAGAAGTTTGGGGAAAAACAGGGTGGGGGTGTCGAAAATTCAAAGTTTTGTTCTGAGATGCCTGTTAGATATCAAGAGTAGATATTCACTTTGGGAGGCTGAAACAGCAGAATCATGAGTTCAAAGCCAGCCTCAGCAACAGCGAGGGACTAAGCAACTCAGTGAGATCCTTTCTCTACATAAAACACAAAATAGGGCTGGGGATGTGGCTCAGTGGTCGAGTGCCCCTGAGTTCAATCCCTGGTACCAAAAAAAAAAGAGTAGATGTTGTGTAATAATCAGTTTGAGATATGAATCTTGAGAGGAAGAGATGTCAGTTAGGGAATCATTGACATTGATTGTGTTTTCCCATATGTGGGAAAACATCTAAATATTATCTAATTTTTACTTTTTACATGTACATTAATTACAAAATATTTTCTCCTGTCTTAGAATTTTACTTCAGAATATACTATTCTCTCTGAAACAATACAATATTATTCCTTGGACATTAGGAACATACCTGATTATTGTATATGATTGAACAGCTGTGATATATATATACTGTTCTTTGAAAGTGCATATAAAGATGTTTAATATGAAGAATGTAATCTGCTTATAATTTTGTGCAAAGTTAGAGAAATTATGATTGTAACAATTTTTTTTCTATTTGCCTCAACAAATGTTTTCAGTGAATAGTGTGTACAGCTTCTGAAAATTTGTTTTTTTCTGTTATGTTTGATAACATGTATTAAAATGCAACTTTTGAGAAAAAAAAATAAAGTATAAAAAATTAAAAAAAAAAAAAGATTCCTAAATAAAAGGCAACATGGGGACGGGAAAGATGGTGGAATAAGATGGACATCGTTGCCCTAGGTAACATGTATGACTGCACATATAGTGTGACTCTATATTGTGTACAACCAGAGAAATGAAAAGTTGTGCTCTATTTGTGTACAATGAATCAAAATGCAAAAAAAAAACCACAGTAATTAATAGCTTGTCACAATTAACACTTAGTAACAAAATAATTGTTGCTTCATATAACTGTGGAAAACATGAATAAAATTTTGAAAAAGGATATGTAATAAAAAATGGAAAGCATTTTAAGAGCTTTTTAATTAACAAATAAAAAAGATTTCTAAATATATAAGAATGAATGAGTTACATGCCTTTTTCAGTTCTACAAAGTTTGCTTCCTTTTACTATATTCTATTTCTTCCTCCCCCAAAATAAAAATTGGAGATAAGGAAAGTAATCCGTTGCTCTGAGCAAATATTATAATAAGCAAAATTGTTTTACTTAGTACTTGATAAGCAAAATTGTTTTACTGGAAAATACACATCGTTTCAAGGAAAATAAAAGTTACATATGATGCAAATTTATTATTTGCCTGGTTCAGACTGGTAGAAGTAATACAAATTTCAAAGCAGCCTTGATCTCAAGTTTATAAATTTGCACAGAAAACATGATACCTACATGCAAAACAATGATAACAGGGAAACAATATAGCTATAAATACTCAAGCACTATCATTGGTTAAAGAAGAAAAAGATATCAAGGTGTTGCTGGCTTCTCAAAGATGAAACCATCTGCAGAAGTGTGGAGAGAAAACCTACTGTGCAATCTGAAAGTGAACATGGCTTACCGAGCAGTTGACCTGAGATGATCCTGGCATTTTCCCCAGCCACTGCAGCTCTCACGTGCCACTCACTTATGTAGTGTATAAATACATAACCTTTGTGAACTGAGCATCCAACTATTCTCCCATACTTTGAAAAACTGGCTTCAATGTCAACCTTCTTGACGATGGCTGTGTTTAAATTGCTGATGAAAACACGGGAATCGATGGACTTGGGGTCATTCTTGTTGGTAATGCTGCTGGTCTGTGTGTTGCCAGTCATGGTTGGCTCACCTAGTTTTAACCCTTAAACAAAAAAAAACAAAATAACACAGTCATAAAGCAAACAATTGGATCCATAGGTATCACTGGTTTTTTTAGCTTTTTAATATTATAGCTAGGAAAGCTCAAATTCCAATGTACTACTAATTTTCTTGGGAAAAACATTTAGTAATATAAAAGATATCCATTGCATGGTTCAATGCAATACAAATACTCAACATGTAATTTTGAAGAAGTTACTAATTCATTTATCCAAAATTCATTTCTGAATAATAACTGAATGTTTAAGTTTTTCTTTTTAAAGTCTGTTTTTGAAAAAAAGAAAGAAAGAAAGAAAATGCCTTTTGTGTGAATGAAAAAGAAAATCCAACACAGATAAAGTCTGATGTTTGAAACATAATATGTAACCTCCAATTAATCTTTGAGAACATGCATTTTTATTTCTCCATTTTCTATAACAGGTATACATGTTAGGTATTTCAATATCAAACCCTATTATCAGAAACCAACAGTTATTTCCATTTAAGGCTGTGGAAGAAGGGAAAAAAGGTCTTAAAATCAGTTCAATTAGAAAATTTAACATGAAAAAGCATAATTTTGAGAATAAGAGATTTAATTAGAATCAATTCTGTATATGTTATTTAATTAAGCCATTAGCATATGTCAATTTAAAAAAACATGTAGTCAGTATTCAAAATAATCAGCAAATTAATAGACTTGTTAACTGTTGAAATTTTATTCTCAATTTCATTTTTTTTCCTTTAATAAGAGGCCCCTATGTTGCCTGAGGACTGCTAATATTTTTAAAAACTGTTTTCTGAGCTTGGGAGAATGCTTACTTGTGTTTACTCAAACTCAATTAAACTTTTATTTCTAAGTACTGTAGCACTTACATATTTAGTTTAAAGGTTTTAAAAACTCATTAACTCCTATATTTATTAAGCACATATATTCTGCCAGGCATCATCTTCTATCGTACCTATTGATTTAAAGGAATCTTTATGATAAAACTGAAATGATGCCAAACACATTCTCTGACATTGATGATCACTGTTGAACATTAGCTAATTGATACACGTAGCAACAAATACATATTTATATGAGGATTCTTAATATATAAAAGCTACCAAAATAATAAGTGCATTTGAGCTTTAAGAACTATTTTAAATGACATTTCTAAATTAAATGACACTTCTACATTAAATGACATTTCTAAATTAATGTTGTAGGAGTCTTAAAGGCATGTAAATTGGATATGCCTGAAAATTTACCCACTATACATTTAAACGGGGTACTCTTAAATCAAAAGCAACCAAATAACATAAAAATGTTTTGAATAAAACTGTTAATTATTACTTCTGTGGTTATTAAAGCTTTACTTCAAATGGGACCCACAACATGTTTGTCTTTATAATGAAGGCCAGTTTAATAAACAAAACATTGGGGGCGGTTCCAAGATGGCGGCCTAGACAGTCCACTCTGCGCTAGGCTCTCAGGACCAAGGCTGGAAGTGGTGGAGGCGCCGTTTTCCAGCCAGCTTCCTGGCATCATTCTGCGGCTCAACATCCCACGCAGGAATTTCGCTCGTGTGTGTGTGAGTACAGGATCACCGGGAGGCAGCGGTAGCCGAGAGGCGTGGCTTCAGCACCGGCCAGAGAAACTCGGTTGCAGCCCGGGCCCCAGCCAGGGCTCCGGCTCTCCGAGACTGAGACTGGAAGTAGCGGGGTGCCATCTTCCAACCAGTTTTTTGGCAGCTCTCTGTGGCTTGCCGCCTCACGCAAGAGTCTCGCTCGTGTGTGTGGGCGCAGGGCCACTGGGAGGCAGCGGTAGCCGGGAGGCGTGACTTCGGCTCCGGCCGGAGAAATGCAGTTGCAGCCCGGGCCTCAGCCCAGGGCTCCGGCTCTCCAAGACTGAGACTAGAAGTAGCGGGGTGCCATTCTCCAACCAGTTTCTCGGCAGCTCTCTGCAGCTTGCCGCCCCACGCAAGAGTCTCGCTCGCGTGTGTGAGCGCAGGACCACTGGGAGACAGCAGTAGCCGGGAGGCGTGGCTTCAGCGCCGGACACCAGAAAGCAGCTGCAGCCGGGGGCCTCGGCCAGGGCTCCGGCTCTCCAAGACTGACACTGGAAGTGGCGGGGTGCCATCTTCCAACCAGTTTTTTGGCAGCTCTCTGCGGCTTGCCGCACCACGCAAGAGTCTTGCTCGCGTGTGTGAGCGCAGGGCCACCGGGAGGCAGCAGTAGCCGGGAGGCGTGACTTTGGCGCCAGCTGGCAGAAAGTAGTTGCAGCCGGGGGACTCGACCCAGGGCTCAGGCACTCCGAGACCCAGACTAGAAGTAGCAGGGTGCCATTTTCCAACCAGCTGCTGGGGAAGCTCTCTGCAGCTCACCGCCCCACGCAAGAGTCTCGCTTGCATGTGTGAGCGCAGGGCCACCGGGAGACAGCGGTAGCCAGGAGGCGTGACTTCGGCGCCGACCAGTGGAGTGCAGATGTGGTGGGGGATCCAGCCCAGAGCTCCAGCCCGGAGTTTACTCCGGGTATGCCGGGCCTGCTTCTGCACAGGGTGCCTGGTCCCAGCGCACACCCAACCGCGAGAGACCGCTAGCAGTTGCTACTATGGACTGACTGTCTCCTGAGTGGAACCCCAGCTATTGTTCTTTGTAGACCACCTTCTAACACAGCGGAACTTCCTACACACCAGGGGGCGCAGGTGAACACCTGGGAGCAAACCTGGGCCACGGGGGAACAGCGACTCCACCAGCGGCCCAGAATTTCACCTTGGCCTGAGACCAGTACCAAGGATACCAGCCAGGAAAGTCCAGCAAACAACGAACAACGCCACCTACTGGAGGAGAAGTAACGAAACCCTGCAGGGAAACTATAACCGTATAGGAGTTAAAACTGTAACACCTTGGATCAGCAGAGCTAGAAGGAAAGACACACAAACATCATGAGAAAACAAGGGAAGAAAGTGACTCAAAGAAACCAAGATACTACACTCCCAGAATCCATGGGCTGTACAGCAGGAGGAATGACAGAACAGGAATTCAGGATGTACATAATT
>CM053400.1:93630372-93671140 GCA_028644305.1 Xerus rutilus | reverse complement strand
TCTGCTTATAATTTTGTGCAAAGTTAGAAAAATTATGATTGTAACAATTTTTTTCTATTTGCCTCAACAAATGTTTTCAGTGAATAGTGTGTACAGCTTCTGATAATTTGTTTTTTTCTGTTATGTTTGCCAACATGTATTAAAATGCAACTTTTGGGAAAAAAATAAAATAATAAAAAAAAAAAAAAAAAAAAAAACATATGGAAATCAATATTATCAACATAATTTATCACATCAATACACTTAAAGATAAAAATCACCTTATTAGATGGAGAAAAAAACATCTGATAAAATACAACACCCTTTCATGTTCAGAAAACTAGAAAAACTAGGGATAGTAGGAATATAACTCAACATTTTAAAAGCTGTCTATGCTAAGGCCAAGGCCAACATTATTCTAAGTGGAGAAAAACTGGAGGCATTCTAAGAACTGGAACAAGAAGGGATGCCCTCTCTCACCACTCCTATTCAACATAGTCCCTGAAACTCTAGCCAGAGCAATTAGGCAGACAAAAGAAATTAAAGGGATACAAGGGAAACAAGCAGGAAAAATCATGTTGCCAACAACATGATTCCATACTTAAGAGGATACAAAAAATTCCACCAGAAAATTATAAAATTAATAAATGAATTCAGCAAAGTAGCAGGATGTAAAATAACACCCACAAATCAAATGCATTTCTATACATCTGTGATGAACCCTTAGAAAGAGAAATTAGGAAAATTATCCCATTCACAATAGCCTCAAAACAAAAAACAAAAAAACTTGGGAATCAATCTATCAAAAGAGGTGAAAGACCTCTACAATGAAACCTACAGAACACTAAAAAAAGACATTGAAGAAGTACTTAGAAGATGGAAAGATCTCCCATGTTCTTGGATAGCAAGAATTATTATTGTCAATATGGCCATACTACCAAAAGCACTGTACAGATTCAATGTGATTCCAATTAAAATCCCAACAAAATTCCACATAGAAACAGAAAAAGCAATCATTAAATTCATTTGGAATAATAAAAGACCCAGAATAGCCAAAGCAATCCTTAGCAACAAGAGTAAAGCAGATAGGTTCACAATACCAGACCTTAAAGTACACTACAGAGCTGTAGTAACAAAAACAGCATGGTATTGGCACCAAAATAGACATGTAGACCAATGGTACAGAAGACTCAGAGAGAAATCCACATAAATAAAGTTATCTCATACTAGACAAAGGTGCCAAAAACATACATTGTAGAAAAGATAGCCTCTTCAACAAATGGTGCTGGGAAAACTGAAAGTACATATGCAGCAAATTGAAATTAAACCACTATCTCTTACCTTGCACAAAGCTCAACTCAAAGTGGATCAAGGACCTAGGTAGACCACAGACCCTGTGTCTAACAGAAGAAAAAGTAGGTCTAAATCTTCATCATGTCAGATTAGGTCCTGACTTCCTTAATCAGACTCCTACAGTGCAAAAATAAAATCAAGAATTAGTAAGTGGGATGTATTCAAACTAAAAAGCTTCTTCTCAGCAAAAGAAACAATCATTAATGTTAAGAGAGTGACCACCGAGTGGGAGAACATCTTTACTACATGCACATCAGATAGAGCACTAATCTACAGGATATATAAAGAACTTTAAAAACTCAACACCAAAAAATAACCCACTCAATAAATGGGCTAAGGAATTGGAGAGACACTTCTCAGAAGATATATAACCAATCAACAAATATATGAAGAAATGTTCAACTTCTCTAGTAATTAAGAGAAATACAAATCAAAACTAAGATTTCATCTCTCTCCAGTCAAGAATACAAGCAATACTAAGTGTTGGCAGAATGTGTAGAAAAAGGTATACTCACACATTGCTGGTTGCACTGCAAATTGTTGCAACCACTATAGAAAGTAGTATGGAGATTCCCTTAGAAAACTTGGAATACTTGACCCAGCTATCCCACTCCTCGGTTTATATGCAAAAGACTTAAAATCAGCATACTATAGTGACACAGCCACATCAATGTTCATAGCAGCCCAATTCACAACAGCTAAACTGTAGAAGCAAACTATATGCCCTTCAACAGATGAATGGATAAAGAAACTGTGGTACATATACACAATGGAATATTACTCAACGTTAAAAGACAATAAAACTATGGCTTTTGTAGGTAAATGGATGGGCTTGGAGAATATCATGCTAAGCGAAGCCAATTCCCTAAAACCAAAGGCTGAATGTTCTCTCTGATAAGTGAATGCTGACCAATAATGGGGGGAGGGGGCATGCATGGGTAGAACAGAGGAACTTGGATTGGGCAAAGGGGAGGGAGAGAAAGGGAAGGAGCATGGGGGCAAGAAAGATAATGGAATGAGATGGACAACACTGCCCTAGGTACATGTATGACTGCACATGTAGTGCAACTCAACACTGGGTACAATCAGAAAAATGAAAAGTTGCGGTCCATTTGTGTACAATGAATCGAAATGCATTCTGCTATCACGTATAGCTAATTAGAACAAATAAAAAATTTTTGAAAAATCGCTGCCTCAGTAAGGCTTTTCTCAGATAGCACATACATCCTACCCAAGATAGATCAATTTTATCTGCTTTCCTGTTTCTCTTTAACACAGTTCAATAAATAAATTCATTATGAAGTAAACTTTAATACATCCAAGTTTTTATACATGCAATAGATATGGAATTTATAAACTTTTTTTAAAGAGGACAGGTAGTTTAAATTTTAGGTTTTGCAGGCCACTTAATATCTGTTTTAACTACTCAATTCTTGCTTTGAAGCTTGAAAGCAGCCGCAGGAAATATGTAAATGAATGATCATGGTTTGACCTGTGGGCCATGGTTTTTTTGACTCCTGTTATCTATTAAAAGACTGGGAAATCATACCTAAAAGAACATGTAAAATATGACTAATATATGAGTATATACAAAGAATTTCTATCACATAAAGCATATTTACCTCAGATTTCTTATTATTATTTCATAATAAAGTGGCCTACAAATGGTTGAATAATGGAAATACTCTACTAGTGTGCAGGTAATTCTTACCTATGTCAGTGAAAACCACATTCCCCCTCAAAAATTCTTTGTTGAAGCTCTAAATAATTGCTTTGGTTATTTTTGAATTTTAATACTACACTTGCAAGTTTCAGATTATTATGGTTTTACTACTAATCCTTAAATTGAGGGGAAAGAAAACATTGTATTGAATGTGGATGTTAATTCAGACACCTTCATTACATAGTCAAGAGTGTGTTCATAAAGTTTTGATTTCCTTTGCACTCTCTTCAGGCACAGCTCATATCTGCAAGCCTGGTGGTACTACCTATCCTCGCATTAAAAGTACAGATTATGTGAGCTACTCCCCATTGGGCATAAAGTACGCAAGATGAATACAGTCTAGACATCTGCTGTACAACTCTGCTCTTATCAATGACACTGTATTCTATACTTAAAAGGTTGTTATGTTAAATGTTCTTACCCCAACAAAATAAAATATAAAAAACTACAAGAGATTAAAAATAAATGTGGTTATTATATTATTATAAAGTGGAAGAAATAGAATTCGAGTTACCTCACTTCTGTCATGGCAATGTAACAACTTATTTTTTAAATATTTTCTGGAATTTATTGTGAAATAAGACTTTTATGTATCTTTCAAATTGATTTTTCTTTTTAAAATGCTCTGTTTGTTATTCATGTTTGAGAGAAGCTGCCCTTTACTACTGCTCTCCTAGAGCACTCAGCATTCCAGTGCACCCTGACGTTTCACACCTCCCTGCCTTTGCTTATGTTCTTTCCCCTGCCAGGTATCCTTCCACTTGATGAGTTCTTCCTCCTCTGAAAACCACATGCACAACTATTCACTCTCTTTGGATTCCCTATAGCATTTTAAATGTATCTGCATTATTCTGCAGTGATAATTTACTAGATTATAGACTAAGGTTTTACGTATTTATTTTACTTTCAAGAACTCTTAAGAAGATTAAGACCTTGTCTCTCCTTGCCCTGGATTTCCTAGCACCTAGTCTTAACTCTCACAGAGGAGATACACCAGTAAATATTTGGTAAATGAATGAGTTTATTGAGAAGTCTGTTTTTCTTGATTTCTAAGGTGCTATTATTGCAATACTATCTTTCAAGTCAACAACAGTTTTTCAGAAAAGAAAAACTACATTTAATATTTACCAATTTAAAAATGCATCTTAATTTAAGAAATATCAAAATGGAAAAAGTATTTACATATCTGAATTGATGTAATCCAATAATGTCTAGCAAGAAAACCTAAATATATTAAAACCAAATAAAGCATGTGCATAAAATGAATTACTGAAAAATATAAAATATTCCAAAGTAAAACTGCATCTTCTGTTTTAGAAAATAGCACTGCATGTAAAAATGTTGCTTTTGTTCAGAAAAGGCTTTTAATTCTAACCCAGTATGTTTTGTCTCTAAACAGTTTTGCAAAAATATGAGTTTCTACCTCTCAATTTCTTTTGTGATACTAACTGCACTCTCAAGTAATTATCTCATCTTTTCATCAATTATTACATTTCCCACCTTTGAGTTAATGATGCCTTTGCTTGGTTGCATACAGGCAGAAATAAGGTTAAGGACAAAGATACATTATTTAAGTGAATTGCAATCATTCATGTTTTTATTAAATGGAGAGCAGAAGAGCATTAAGGTACAGCTGAAATTTCTGGAGTATTACCATCCTATGAAAGCTATCAATCAGCCACATCACAATGGCCCAACTGACCATAAGAACTCAGAGGCCTTCAATTATGGCACAAGGTCTACACTTCCGCAACAACTAACACTCTATGTCTGTAGAGGGTGGAGGAAATTATACCTAGTCTGGTGTTTGAAAATTTATGTCTAATCTGCAGAGGAAAAAAGTAATTTAAGATCTACTGTTTTTAGAGTATTAGCATCATACCATGTTATATACCCACGTATATTAGGAAAAAAATAAAATTACATTTAATGATAACGTTGCAATCCTCAACTAGAAATTGAAATAATTTTATATTTATTTTAAATGCTAAATGTCCACACATACTTAATTTCACTTTAAATTCTAATTCTACAATTTTTGTATTTTCACAATATGTTCCAAGTATACTATAAAGAATCACAAAATCATTATCTTTAACAAGTTAACTTAGACACAATATAGAATACTATACCTCTTATATTAAATGTCCTCCAAATCTAGGCACAAAATCAAAATGCTATTTTCACTATGTGGCTAATAAGGGCAACAATCAGTCAACAGTGAGTTACCTATAAGAGTGTCATTATTCTTAGAACAGTACACAAACTGTTATACTTTTGCCATAGCATGATAAATTATTTGGTTCGTTTATAACTCTTTCAATGAAGAGTACATTAATGGAGATCATTTTATACCTACAAGAAAAAGATTACACACATACTTCCCTATAGCAATTTAAAAACAAAACCAAGAACAGTGAATCACTATTTTTTTAAAAATGTGCCTTGAGATACACACTTCCTCATTGTGTGTCTGTTTTCAGAGGGTCTTTTTTCATGACCATTTTGTGCAGCTTGTGTGTGCCCAATTACAGATGGAGATTTCTAAGGTTGCTAAATGTTGAATGGAATTTGAGTGGCTACTTGACTGCAGAAGAGCATAAATAAAAGGTTTAATTATGTAATAGCTAAAAGAACACAAAGATATTATTTGAGCATAAATCAGCACAAAAAAATCACGACCTTGATGATATTAATATTTATTATAACTAAACAAGCAAATAACTTTTACTACCGACCCATATGATTAATATCAAAATAACCTTGTTACACAGGACACTTTTTCAATGGAGCTATCTGAGATTTGATACTTATCCTCATCTGAAAAATTAAAACAAGGAAAAAAGCTATTATTGCTCTGTTCTCAATAACACAAAGATTATTATTTTAATTTTTTTCTGTTTTTCTTAAGTATTAACATAAAGTGTAATCTTATTAATTGAAGAAAATTCACTACTGAATAACTTTTCTTGACAAATCTGCATATAACAACTGCAGAATGATATTAGAACCACATGATCATGCAAAAGTTCCTTTCTTAATTTACAGAGGTTTTTTTGTTTAAAAAATGATTTATCAAAACTGCACTGAGATTTTATCTCACTCCAGGTAGAATGCCAACCATCAAGAGTACAAACAGTAATAAATGCTAAGAAGGATGCAGGAAAAAGGGAACAATTACAGACCTTTGGTGGAATTTTAAATTCATACAACCACTATGGAAATCAGCACGGCAGTTCCTCAAAAGAGTAGTAATATTACCACCATATGACCCACGTAAACCACTCTACACTATTTATCCAGAAGAACTATAGCTAGCATACTATAGAGCATGCATAATCATTTTTATAAACATGCATAACATGCATAATTGTTTATAGCAAAACAATTAACAATAGCCAAGTCATGCAACCAGCCTAGGTGTCTGTCACTAGATGAACAGATAAAGAAAATGTGATATATATATATATATATACATATATATATATATATGTATATATATATATATACACACACACACAACAGAGTTTTACTCAGCCCTAAAGAAAAACAAAATTATGTCATTTGTAGGAAAATGAATGAAACTAGAGAACATCATGTACTGTGAAATAAGCCAGACTCAGAGAGTATAGAGTCATATGTTTCCATTGGAAAAGGAGGGGAAATGCAATATCTCATAAAAATAGGAGAGAGCAGTAGTGTAAAGGATGAGGGCAAGGAGAGGGAGGATGGGAGAGAAAGCGGATGAGAATGAAATTGGCCAAACTGTGTTATGTGCAGCTATAAATATATCACAATGACGAGGAGGAAGGGGTCCGCAGAGGCGGCAGCGCTCCGGCGGAGCGGGGTCTACCTGCGAGCAGAAGTACGCGCCCTGGGCGGCCAGCTTGATGCAGGTGGGACACTGGAGCCTGGTCTCGCCGCCGCAGCCGTCCGTTTCGCACACCCGCGTCTCCACGGCTGCCAGGCTGCCTGCCTGCGGGAGGAGCGCCTCACCCAGGAAGAAGCGGGAGGGAAGGGGGAACGGCAGGGCGAAGGGGAGGAGAGCGACCCAGCCGGGGGAAGAGCTCGGCCCGCTGCGGGCCTGGACGCGGAAAGGGGCGAAGCGGAAGCCCGGACCACGCCGCCGACCAGCCCTCGTCCCGCGCGCGCAGCTGGCGCCCCGCCCCGCCTTCCCGCGCCTCCGAGGCGGTGCGCGTGCGGGCGGCAGGGGAGTCCAGCCTGGGTTTCCGCGGGTCTGGCTCAGTTCTGCGTCTGCACGCAGCGCTCGCGAGCTGGTGGCTCCAGGCGGTGAAGGCCAGGTGGGGTCCGCGCGGAGGCGGTCCACGCCGCGCCCTCTCCGCGCCTGGTAAGAGGCACACCCAGACGTCCTTACTGACCAGGACTAGGGCTCTGCGCGTCCCCACGCTCGGAGGCAGACGAGAGGGGCGCCCCGTGAAAAGTAATTTCCTTTTTATTCGCACGGGTAGTGCTTGTTCTGAGGCCTAACGACCCCCGCTTGCCGCAGAAAGGAGAGTCACGGAGCCCTCGGTGGGGCGGCGAGCTGGGGCTTGCACCTGTCCTCCCTTTTATTACCCCACCTGGCTTTTTTCAAAAACGTTTACACACCACCAGCACCTGACGTCCACAATGTATAATGCTACTAACACAACTACCAGATATGAATACACTTAATTCTTGGATTATCCTAGTTGACTACGTAAGAAATAAATAGGAAAATACTGTGTTGATCGTGAAATGTCAGTTTAAAGAAGTTTTAAGGGTTGTCAGCTGCAAACCTGTTCCCTTAAATCAACTACATTCCAGCTCTGCCATTTTCTAAGTTGTGCTTGAATACCTCTGTCACTAGGGAAGAGAAGCTAATATTTATTGATCACCAACTAAATGGAGTGAAGTTTGTTATTTTTAACTTTCATATGTAATACATCAGAAAAACTCATATTACATTTAATGACTTTGTTTTGCTATATAAGCATTACAAATAAGGTGATAAAATCAAGTAATAAAAATGTATACATATTTTAAAAATTAAATATATCAATGACTGTCACTATTATGTATAATTATACTGTATATGTACTAATTATAATGCACTTTTAGATTAAATTATATACATATTTAAAAATATATAGAACTTACTCAATTTTATGAGAGTTAATCATTTTATATGCCTGTAAATCACCACCCAAGCAAGATATAGGACATTTCTGTAATCCCAGAATACTCTCTTTTCAATTCCCAATCAATGACTGTCTTCAAACAATCGTCTTTTCAATTTCTATCTCCATAAATTACTTCTACTTTTCTAGTAAAACAAATGGAATGTAGTATGAACTCTTTTGTGACTAGCTTCTTATGCTTTGCATAATGTGTGTGAAATTTCTACATTTTGATGCATGTATCAGCAGATTTTTACATTTATTATTGCTCAATATTCTGTTGTATGAATATACTACTCTATTTGTTTATCCAATTTTTTCATATATTATCTTAAGAATGGATATTTGGTTTTTTTCCCAGGTTTTGATTAGTATAAATAAAACTTCTATGAACATTCATGATAAAATCCTTCTGTTAAAATTCAAGATAGGGCCCGGGTGTGATGGTGCATGGCTGTAATCTCAGTGACTCAGGAGGCTGAAACAGGAGGATTGCTATTCAAAGCCAACTTGGGCAACTTAATGAGACTGGGTCTCAAAATAGAAAGGACTGGGGATGTAGCTCAGTGGTAGAAATAAGCCCATCTTTATCTGGCATCAGCCTTCATACTAGGGAGAATATTGGGGTTATGCTACTTCAATGCAGCAGAATGACTAGCCCTGAATAAGAAGTCACTTGAAGGAAGAGGAACAAGAATTTCATATTCATAAAACAAATTCCATTTTTTCCTTGAGGTAGAGATGTTTAAAATTAACATTATTATGCTTAATAGTGATGATGATACTTAAAATAGTGTTAATACTAATAATCGAAATACTTTGTATAAAAGGAATTAATTTGTATCATGCACATTTCATATGGTAGAACAGGACCATAAATATGAGATAGATAATTATCTGCCAAAGGCCTATAAATGTATGAATATTTCAGTTCTTCAAAAAACACTTCAAGTGAAGTAAGTGTTCTGATTTTCTCAAGTTAAAATTATTTCCAGTGATAACCTATTACAAATTCAAAGGACATTGTTTAAAAAAATTTACAAAATTAGCACACAAGAATGTTAAATACATAAGATGCTATATTCTATGTTGAAAACATTGTGCCCTATAAAGACTTTAAAAAAATCAAAAAGTTGGGTCTGGGGCTATAGCTCAGTGGTAGAGCACTTGCCTAACATGCCTGAGGCACTGGGTTTGATCCTCAGCACCACATATAAAAAATAATAAATGAAAAGATACATCAACAACTAAAAAAAATATTTAAAAAAATCAAAATTTAACAAAGTGGAATATTTCATTCTTCATAACATCTAAACTTTGAGGAAGACATTTAAAAGTTACAAATTAAAATAATATAATTTATTTGATAATAATTTTATATTAAATATTGTTAATTCTTCAATTTTTTTGTCTAGGTTTTGGTAAATGCATTTTAAGTTTTTTCAATGCCTAATACATACCTTTTAATAGATTCAAATGGGCTGTAATATATTTAAACTAATTGAAATATTTCCTTAGTTTAAAACTTTTCTTGGCTTTCTCTTGTTTTTAAATAAATGAGTTTTCATTAAAACTTTTAACACATATAATAAGAGTTGAGTCATTTTAAAAAATGAGTCATTTTCACAAAGCAAGTGGCAAAGTAAATCAAACTATCACTGTAGGAATTATTCTGAAGTAGTCTGAATGGCCCTGACCTTTCCCCCACCCCTTGAAGATATGCATGTAGAAAATGTAAAGGACTACATGAAATTCATTTAAAGCTTCCTAATTATTTCTCTGTGTTTGGCTGACAGAGTACTAAAGCTGAGGCTTAGCAAGTTCAAGGACTCTGGTCTCCCAGCTCCCACAGAATTTTGCTGCACAGTTTCGAAGTCAATGCCATTAAAATAAATCCTTAATAGAGAGTAAGCTACCAGGCAATCCATGCAGAACAGTTCCCTGAGGAAAATATACTGTAGAAGCTCTCGATGAAGGGAAGATTTTGGAGAGGTGAAAATGAGGAAGTCAAGAATAGTTTTCTTCCTCCTTCAAGCTCTAAATAGTGGCCAGGTTATTTCACTAAATGATCTGATACTCATCTACTTTTTCTCAGATTTGAGTGTACAATCCAGAAAGGTCTCTCTCTGTCCCAAGAATAGATAAAAAATCTTCAATTGCATTCAAAATTTTGGGGATCTGGTTTAAAATGTATTTCCAATCTTTTTTTCTCACAGCTCTTCTTTATCTAACTTATGTATTTCAATCGTATGTACTAGATTCCTCAAATACAATGCTGTATTCCTTAACTTATTTCTCATAGTTCTCTTTAGCTAGAATTTCCCCCTTTGCATGTCCAAAGACTACCGTTTCTTCAGGATCAGCTGAAAGCCTTTTCTAGTCTCTTGGAGAGAATTCATAGCTTCACTCTTGTAAATTTCCTTGGGATTTTTATTTCCTTCTTCTGCCACTAAACAATGTTTTTTTTCCCCCTTGTATTACAAAAATTTACATGTTTATCTCTTGCAAGAGGAAACAGGGAGAATGTACCTTATACATATTAACATATGTATGGCCAAGGATATAGTAAGTTCTAAATAATGAATGAAAGAATCAAAGGTAAATGCATGTATTGAAAAGTTCTTTTCTTTGAGCTGGGATTGTAGCTCAGTGGTAGAGCACTTGCCTAGCATGTGTGAGGCACTGAGTTCGATTCTCAGCACCGGATATAAATAAATATAGGTCCATCGACAACTAGCAAACAAAAAGCTCTTTTCTTCAAGTGATAAGAATTTTTGGCTAGAAGATTATTTGTGGAAGACAAATTAGCCAAATCAGAATAAACTGAATATTTGTACAAAAAAGATAAAGATTGAAGTGCCAATCATAAATATAGTCAGAAAGTGTTTCTACAGAGAAGTTTGCAATTTCATTAAAAAGACATTAAATGGACATGTAAATCATGTCCAAAGTATTGTAATTCGATGTACTTTCAGGATTACCAAATTCACTTTTTTTTATATGGGAAAAAAACAATGTTTTCATGTGTCATGTCAAAATGATGAGACCTTCTTACAAGTGCTGAAAGTTGTATACTAAGCTTAGAAAAACAAAGAACACAAAATCAGATATTTTTATGTTTTGTGGATTTTCTTTTTTACTTTTTAGAAAAAGAGGGAATATTACATGATTACACAGGCCTCCCTGACCTCTTAAAGACTGAGTAGGGACAAGTGTCACAGGCATCACTTCCCCTGTCTTCAGCAAAGCCCACAGGATGGTATCCCTGTTTTGCATGAATTAGGTGTAAGACCTTGCCCCTTGGGTTTTCTTTTTCTGCCCTTGATCTTGTTTGCCAAAATGTGGGTATATAGAAATACTTATGTATATTGCATAAATGGTATTTGACATTTTAGCATATGTATAGTTTGTATTCATTTAGAGACCTTTTCTGAAGAAAGCTTACTAATTTTTATTAAAAGATTGAGAACCTCTTATTTCTCAGAGAGGAAACTGATGATCATACCTCACTTTGGTGACTGAAAACCTATCTGCAATTTGTGGTATTTCAGCAGCTGGTTGGCCAGGGAGTAGGCTGTAGAATTAGACATAAGAAAATTTCTCTTTGAGGTCTTAGAACTGCTGTTTACTCTCTTCCAGTTGAGAGTGAAATTCCTGGTTGATTTCTAGGAGGTTCATTTCTGCCCCTGGATCAGGTGAAGGATTGACAGATATAGCCATGATGACCTTTGTGGCAGAGAAGATGGAGACAGGGACTGAAGAGAAGAAGCCCAAAGATGTAATAGGTTAAAAACAAATGAGATTAAGTAGGATTTATCAGGACTGAGGGATGACAGTAGCTGTAATGATTAACTTACTGGTGAGAAAAGGTTCATCAACACCCCAAACACTTGAGAGTCCTCAACCCCTAAAACAAGGGTCCAGATGCCAGAGTTCAGACCTGAAGCCTCTGCATGTAGCTCAGACTCAGATAGTGAAGAGGCAGGGTTGAGTGTGCCAGGTAGCAGCTTAACAGAATTAGATGGTAGGAGATGTCATGGAAGGAAGCCAGTCTGAAAATCCATGTATTATCCAACATTTCCTTCCAACTCTAGGACATTTTGGAAAAGCCTAAACCATAAAGATAGTAAAGTAATCAACAGTTGCCAAGTGAGAGGAGGGAGAATAAACTGGTGAAGCACAGGGATATTTCAGCAGTGAAACTATTCAGTTTGAAACTGTAATGGGATTAAAGGCATTCTGGATTGGTCATAACTCATAGAACGGTACAAAACAAAACATGAAATCTAATTTAAACCAAGCACTTTAATTATAAAGATGTACCAATATTGGTTCATCAATTGTAACAAATATACTACATTAAGGTAAGATACTAATAATAGTAAAAAATACATCCTGGGAAATGAAGTACATTGGAACTCTGACCTTTCTGTTCAATTTATCTGTAAACATCCTGACATTCTTAAACTAATATCAGGATGCGACAACCCCAAATCAAAGGTTAGTGGCATCCTGTTGTAGCATGATTAATAGTACTTGCTGAGGTGCACCAATCTGGATTCAGAGATGTTTCCAGTTCTGCACTTGGGCTGTGGGTGTCCCCTGGAATCCAGTAAGGTAGTAGAGGCCTCTGTGCTTACACAGAGCAGGAAAACCAGTGGCATCTGGTAGAACAGGGAGGAAACCACTTTCAGGGCAGAATTCAGTGAATACTCACAACCACAGGCCTTCCCAGTGCCCCAGCAGCACTTAGAGATAAGAGAGTAGGAGGCCAGGAGGAAAGGAGGGCTATAGGCTGAAAGATCAAAGCAACTTCTGAGAATGGTAAATTTTGAGAGAGAATCTGAAGCTGGAAAAACAATTTAGGAGAGGACCAGATCATCCTGGGGTGAACCACCAATCTTTTCCACCAAAAGCCATGTACTAAATCATTATAGCATAGAAACAAAATATTGTAATATCATAGACTCCAATCATGGGTTAAGAATGTTCCCCAACATAGTCTCTTTAATTGAAAACACTTTAAAACCCTACTGGGTTTTTCAGACATTGAGTTTTGCCTTTCATCAAATTAAATTATTGACAGTGATGAACTTGATACCCAAATGCTAACACACCACCTTCACCACCTTCTCCTCCCCTCTCAGAACCTGCCTCACTGCAGGTGACAGCCACAGACACTTAGTCTGAAATCACCCTACTTTTTCCTAAACCCATATGCCTCTCTTCTCTGCATTCCCCTCTTTTCCTCACTGCCAGTCCCCCAAGACTCAACAGCCCAGCATACAAGAATGACATAAAGAGATGGTGCTAGGCCAGGCGCGGTGGCTCAAGCCTGTAATCCCAGCACTTAGGGAGGCTGAGACAGGAGAATCGCGAGTTCAAAGCCAGCCTCAGTAATGGCGAGGTGCTAAGCAACTCAGTGAGACCCTGTCTCTACATAAAACACAAAATAGGGCTGGGGATGTGGCTCAGTGGTCGAGTACCCCTGAGTTCAATCCCCAGTACCAAAAAAAAAAAAAAAAAGAGAGAGAGATGGTGCCAGTACCATACCACCTGATGTCTATGCCTCTAGGGACGGACTCCATGATTCTAGGACTTAGGCTTCACTCCCTGGGCAGCCACTCACCTACTGCAAAACCTGGCACCTAACAGCCCTCAGTAAATGCTATGGGAAAGAAGGCATTGGCCAGGAGTTCTGGAGGGGATACAAGATATCCACTCTGGCCTATCAAATTTTAGTCCTAGTGAATCATAGAATTAGAAGGTAGAAAGGCTTTCAAAGGTGGTTGCTCTTGAACACTTGTATACTGGCATTTGAACTAAGATTCACTGGAAATATCTTGTGGTAACATCTGAAACTATACTGAACTTCCCACCCAGAAGAGCACAGCAGCATAAGCCTGGAGGATGCAGGTGAGTGGAAGGGAGTGAAACAGGTAAGTTGCAGAGGACAAGGCAGGTGGAAGTGTGGAAGTAGGGTGAGAACACAGAGAAGAGGTAAGGGGAGGGTCGAAAATGAAAGAGGAAAAGGGAGGCAGAGAAAGACACAGAGAGGGATAAGGTCAGAAGAGATCACTATATTTTACTTAGGTCAAATAACTTACACCTGATCACAGCACTGGAGGTCCTAGATGCCCTCTAAGATCATAGTGTGATTTCTTGGGACTGTAGCCTCCAACTTGAACCTAAATCATCATAGAGGACTCTCCACCCAGACAGAAACCTGCACTACCTAGAGATTTTACCCTTTGACTTTGGCACCTCTCCACTTTGCATGCAGCAATTCTTGGTGCATCCCATCAGGAGGACTCAGTATTCAGAGGCACAGAGACTCCATGGAATGTCCTGGAAAACTAAGTCCAGCAGTTTCCCCAGTATGGAGGCTAAGAGCTTGAGGCCCTAAGGCTCCCAATGCACCTGGAGGACAATATGGGACAACATTTTAGAGAAAGCCTAAGTCCCCAGAAAACTTTGTCTCTTCCTAAATGGAGCACACATATATCTTTTCTATGGACACCCGCCTGCCAGCATTTCAGTTGCTGGAATACTAGGAAATGCAGCTCCTAAGGGCAGCAACCGAGCTGTTGTGGTTTTCTGTGTGCCATCCGCACAGTGGCCACAAGGAAGTATCCATATCCCCCCAACTTGAGAGCTTGTAAAGAAAAGAGCTCCTGCTGATTTCATATTCCTTGACTTTGGCAGTAACTTTAGTGTTTTATAACCTGAGTGTGCTGATGTGAGATCACCCCAACTATGGAGTTGTTTTGGATCAGCCAGTCTAATCCCAGGCCTGCAGGAATGGCCCTGGACATTCAGCAATTAGATTGAAGGTACCTTACTTGGCCTCCCCAAAAGAAATCCTCAGAGGAGGTGACAGGAGAGAAATCCATGCCTCATTGTCCTCTCAGAGTGTGGTAGCCATTTCTGTGATGAACTGACTGCAGGCGTGCTGATGATGGGCAAACATGGGAGGAGGGAGGAGGAAAGGGGGCAGGAGCCAAGGAGAGGAAGAGCAAGAGCTGGAGAAGAATGGAGGTAAAAAGAGGTGGAAGGAGCTGGGAAAAATGGATGAGGGGGAAGACAGGAATATGGTAGGAGAGATAGGAAATCAGGAATTGAAAAGAGGCAAGAGGAGGAAGAATTTCAGCTAATAGATATCTTTTTTTCAAAAGCCATCAGTGCAGACCTGGGATCCACAGGAGGTGCTGCTCATCTAGCCCATGGAGTCTGTGCTGTCAGTCCCTAGCTTGATCACTGTGGGAAGCCAGGATCTCAAAATGGCTGAGGCCACAGCCCATGGGAGCCCCTTTGTACCTGGAAAAGGCCTCTCAGCGGGTTCTGGCCTTGGTGCTGGAAGATGTCATGACTGCCCACATGGTCCCCCAGGTCCCCCAAGAGGAGACCTCCAATCCGCAGCAACACAGCAACCTTCAAGATTCTGTCTGCAGCCAGTCACCTGCCTCACCATCCCCAACAGGTCAAGTGGCCTTCACAGGCCAGGCCTCCTGACCCACTGCATTTCTGCCGAGAACTCCTGGGTCCCATCCATTAGCCCTCTTCTACCCTGAGGGCCAATCAAGGTCAACCCCTGTCCCAGGGGAGAGTCCTTCACCAAAAGTGTGCAGGCCCCCCAACCTACCCTGGTGGTGATGCTAGAAGACATTGCTGGTCCAATATTCTCAGCTGAAGACTTCATGATGAGAGCCTCACCTTTGCTGTTCCATCACAAAGAGCTGAGCCCACAGCAATGGTTCACCAGACCATGCCCACACCCAAGCACCTAAAACTTCCATTCCAGCCATCCACCCTTCCTCCAAACATTCCAGAGAGACCACCACCAGCCTCAGATCCTGCTCTGGAGCCTCCATTGACCCCACCATCATCCAGTCTTTCATGCCCCTGCCTCAGTCCCTGGGGTTTGGACCCCTCTTTCGTTCAGTCCATTCCAAGTTGGAGAGTTTCACTGACATCTTCCTCATGCCCAACAAGACCCTGCCGGCCCTGCCCCCATCACCTTCCATGAAGCTGGAGTTGAAGATTGCCATTAAGAGGCTAAGCTGTCCTGGGCTGAGGGCACTGCATCTGTTATTCTTGGCCTCTCATGCACAGGTAGTGGGCTCAGGAACATAACACCCCAGCACTTCCCCCTAAACTTGCTCTGGGCTAAAGCCACACCTGCCATGATCTGGAGTGCCCTGGCCCACGTACCTGCACCTGGCCCCCTATTCCACCTCAAACAAGCCAGCCCAGCCCCAGAGGCACACCATGGGTGGTGGGTTTGGTTCAAGTCCCACCACCTCCTCTGCCCTGTCTCCACAGAAATAAGTCTTCCCTCTTGGAGGAGTGGTAGCCTCCCCTTCTCTGGCCACATCTTGCTCATCCATTGCATCTACTTCCTCGTTCTCTGAACCAGCAAAATCCAGATTGGGATCAACCAAGGGGAAGGAGCCAAGAGCCTTAAAGGACCAAGTGCTTTCAGACTCTGAGACCAAGACTATGGGAAAGGTATCTTGATTCAGAATACACAAGACACCAGTCCAACCTCAACCAAACCTCACACCAATGAGGCTGCCTCGACCAGTCAGGTTAAACAAGGAGTTCAGCTTGGAAGAAATTTATACCAACAAGAATTATCAATCACCTAAATCCAAGAAGACTTTTGAGACCATCTTTGAGGAACCCGGGAAGTGCAAGGGGACTCTGATTTTCATCAGCTCAAGGAAACTCCAGTAGGCTGTAGAAATCAGGACAGCAGCCTTCCTGGATCCTAGTGGCCATCCTACGTGATCCAGAGTGTACCTGCCATGACTGTTACTCCCAACCTGGTACCCAGCCCAGATATGGGGGACCTCTGCTGCTGCAGCAGCTGGAGGAGCTATGTGCTTTGATCTTGGAGGAGGAAGAAATAGAGGGGAGCAGCCCCATCAACCCTAGAAGTTCTGTTTGTCTGTCTACCCATCTAGAAGGAGGGGAAAACTCTCTGAGAGTTATATTTTTTCTCTATATTTCTAGTAAAGTTTTTGATATGTTTCCAAATTAAAAAAAAAAAAAAAAAGAGCTATCAGTGCTCCATGAACAATAGGCAGAAGCCAATTGCAAAGAAAAAGAAAGGAACCCTTGGGAGGGCAAGAATTTGCATAGGACAGGAAATGCTAGTAATCCCAATGCAACAGAGGGATTTGATGGAGGCCTAAAACACATTTCCCTGTTGCTAACCCCAGAATGGACCCCTTAATTTTATTCTCAGAGATACAAACCCAGAGAAAATCCAGGGAGAACACAAATGGGGAGGGGTCGCACCTCTGGGTGTAGAGTGATGGTACTTGGGTCATGTCTGGTGAGAAGTGCCTTGGAGGAAATTCTGGGGCAGGGTGGAGGCAGAGGAAGCATGGAACACCTACAGTGAGACCAAACCTCTTTGTCCTTAGGTTTCTGTGGTGTAACTGTGCACACTGTGGGGTCTGAATCCAGCCATCCCCAGATCAAGTCTCAGGGAATACTTTTTCCATTTAATGAAAACCAAAGCTGTCTTTTACTCTGTGGCCAGAACTTGTTCCCTGATGCAATCTTATTACTTCAACCAAGTAGATGGGACTTGGGTTTCTCCTTCCATGTTCCTTCCACATCCTGGGTTAGAGAGTAGAAAGGCTTAGAATAGGGGAGGAAGTTATGAAGGGTAAGGACTGCTCCAGGTCCTGGGTCCCCGCTGCTCCCTGCTGCCATTTCCACAGCTGCAAGTGTGTCCCATATGCTTTCCCACTGGCTCCTCAGGAGTCTTGGTGCAGGCAGTCCCGTTGTCAGTGAGGCCCAGTCCACAGGGAATCACAGGCTCATCCAATCAGGGTGAGCAAGCCTGAGGCAACCTTTCCTCAGGGAGCCTGGCCACTTGCAGTTCTCCCTGTAGCTGGCAGAGGAGGTGGTAGCCCTGCCCAGTGACCAGACCCCCAACTTGTCCCATACAAAGGTTTGCCTCAGGTGTCCAGGATGGAAGGTCCCCAGCACTGACAAGGCTATGCCCACTAAATCCCACTGCCAGAGATTTCTTTCACACTGTCCAGCACCCCACACATTCCTCATAATTGAACAGTTGTCCTGTGATTTTTCTGGACAGGAAATGATGCATTTCAGCAACTCTATTTCAGGTTTTCTTAATCCCTCATACATTAAGGTGGTGCTGCTTTTCATCTCCTGATCGTGTGTCTGGTACAAATTGGGTGCGTTTAATTTTGTTCTCACTGGATCCTCTCCAGCCAGCTACCAGAGGACTCCCTAATTTCTTGTGTTTGTGGATACTGACTACATATTGCTATGTTCCTAAATTCTGATAACTATCTCTAGAAAAATGTTTCAGTCTCCTCATTGATCATTAGAATCTGGTCAGAGACTCCAAGACCCAGGCAGGCTCCTCCTGGGTGAAAGTGAGAGGAGTTGTACAGCTGTCAGGGGTGAAGTGGACCTCAGGGCCCCTTTCTCCTGTAGTCATTCTGCTCCAAAGAGAAGATGCCTTAGTATATGAGTAATATTTAGTAATATTTCATCCTCTTCTGCTTGATTATAAAACAACTTAGTCAATAGTTCTGAATGACCTTTATATATTGCTAAAAATAATCATCACTAAATCTCTCTCATTATGAAACTTTCAGTGCTTACAGCACTATAAAATGCAAGGAGTTTTCAGTACTCACTTTGGAATGTCTGAAATGGGGCTGAGGACCCAAGGAAGTAGCTCAGGGAAGAAAGAGAACTAGGGGATGAGCAAAGGGGAGCAGGGAGTGAAGGAAGTAGAGGAGAGTCAGGCATTCATAAAATGGGATGACTGCCACTTTTTGTCACCTAGGATCTTAATTCTGGTGTATTTCTATACATGGAATTAATTCTCTCTCTCTCTCTCTCTCTCTCTCTCTCTCTCTCTCTCTCTCTCTCTCTCCCCCTCCATCGTTCCCTCTCTCCCTCCCTCTCTCTCCTGTGTCTCTTCTTCCCCATCCCAATTTGTGGCATTAAGGATGGAACCCATGGCCTTGAGCATGCAAGGTAACCTGGCTCAACAAGGAAGGTCCAAACCTGTTCCTCAGGCATTTGTCCCTGTGATGATTCTTGTCATTGCTTGGGGAATGGAATAAGGTCATTAGTAACTGCGAGCCAAGCTAGGATGCTGCTGGATTCCTTGTTGTTACCCTTCCCCATTCTCTCTCCTTGCAGGGTAACTTTTTGCAGGGTAGAGCCTGGAGAGGGCCAGGGCACCCAAGGCCCTGATGAATTTCAGGAACTAGTCTAGATGGAAATGCCAAGGGAAGCTCACTGTGGGCATTTAGGGCAGACACACTGGGAGTCATTGAGTTAACTCTGGGTTTCTGGACCATGATGCAGACTTTCATCTTTGAAGACCCCAGACCAGGTCTTTCACCTCTCCCTAAAAACCCCTTACCATAAGAGCTATTCCTCCAGTGGATCTGCAGGTTTGTTCATAGACTTTAGACACTTATGTAGCCAAACTTCCTCAGCTGCCAATGGCCAGGTAAGCTTCACTCCCTTTTCAGGATCAGAGTCCAGAACTTTGCTTGGCCTCTGGGAGAAGAGGCTCCTTCCTCTTCATCTCTTTTCCCACTGGAACTGCCCTAACCAAGGCACCTCAGCCTGGTGACCAAGACAGTTCCCAGTGTAGAGCACAGCACGGTGACCACTACACACAGGTGTCATGAATGGGTTAGATGTGGCCACAGTGCCTTGGCTTGAATCTCATTTAATGCAAATTAACTAAACAGCTGCCAGTTACCTCTAAAAAACAAAACAAATCCAAAACAAACAACAACAACAACAAAAATCTGTGATTAAAACCAACAATATCATGGGACTTCTCTCTTTGTCCTGGAAATACCAGGAATAGGGTAAGAATCCTTCTGCTCCACATGGTGGTGTGCTAGGGACTGCAGTCCATGTTCCTGGCAGGGAATGGAGACCTGCCTAATGTATGAGAAACCACCCAGCACACAGGTCATTAGAGCAGGAACTGAGATGGAGAAAGAGGCAGCAGATAGGCTTTGAGCAAGATTGAGTGTGCACAGAGATCATGACCCTGGGACCACTCACTCTAATGTATGCATAAGACACAAGAAAGGAGGTGGGCTAGTGGCTGGGCAGGCAGCAGCTATGGCCTCTGGGCAGCAGAGTGGGGCTCTGGGGCTGCATCCACATCTATGCTGCCTATGGAGGAGGCACCTTGGCATCTGGGAGAGGATCAAGTTGGCCACCACTGCCAGCACAGACATTGGGAGAGCCTCTCTAGGGGAGGGGGGTGGTGCAGTGGAGAAGGGCGGTACAGCAGCCACTTGGCAGCATGTGGCACATTAATAATTTTTTTAGATGCTGTAGCAGCAACCCTGAGGCAAGATAATTCCTGATCCTTAATCCCTGCTGCTTGACCTGGAAAGAAAAATGCCCTCTCCTGAGCAGGCCTCATTAGTGGAGGAGTACAACCACAGACCTGCCAGGAAGCTGCCTTCAATGGCAAAGGCATAGAACCAGACACCACAGCCACCACTATTCCAGCTTCCTTGAAGGAGAAGGAGAAGGAGTTTCAGTTTCAACCACTCTCCAGAGAATTGGAAATGGAAAGGCAGATTGGTCCCAGTCAGCTAGAAAGATACATGCTTGGAACAGAATCACCAAGCACCCTACCATAATCTCAACTGAGAAGTCATTTCCTTGGAGATCAATAGCTGTGCCATCTACTGGGCACATCCAAGCAAATCTAGAGCTTCTAATGCTGTCCACCCCAATAACTATCTCGTCAGGACAGAGCAATACCAAAGGACCCTCTATTCACCAGAACACACTTCTCTCCATGAAAGATCATTGGGTAATTCAAAAAGCTTTACAGAAATGAATTCTTATTCTGACAATGGATACCAGGAAGCAGGGAGTTTCCACAACAACCAGAATGTGATCCAGACAGATAATAGCAGCATTCACTCATAGGATCAATCAACAACCATTTTCTGAGGGATTCAAGAGCTGAAGGACAAACACTAGTTCAGCACAGGCATGGATCCTTCAGGAGGGTAACACAGTTTCTCAAGGTAGTGAATATGGCTCTCTGTCTTCGACCAACTCCATATCTCTGAACCCTAATGCATGTTACTCCACCACTCAGCCGGCAGCCTCTTTTTCTCACAGAGACCCTCCTTCCCAGAAGGAGGGAAGATTGGTTCAGTCACTTCTTGACAGATCTCTAACACTAACAGAACATCCCTTCAATGCCAAACCACCTCCAAAGTGGGATCCCCACTGATCCTGACAGATGTACAGACTCAAATAGCTGCCCCATCCCAAGTCCAGGTGGGATCATTGTCATCCAAATGCTCAGGGAGGATCACAGTACCACAGCATCTGGGATTGTTGCTGAAAAGTAGTGTTCATGATATGGAGCAATTTTGATAGCAATGACATTTACAAGAGGATAATTCTACTTTGGCCAGAGAGCCTGACTACTTGTAGAATTCTTATGTTCAAAACAGACAGATTGGACAAGACTTTCCTTTGGCTGTGTTTCCTGTATATGACGGGAGGACCTATTACAGCCCAGTATACTGTGGAGTTCCAAGGATGGCAGACAGCTCTCTATCACAGGCTCAGGTGTTAGGAATCTACAAAAAACAAAGCCATCCAGCCAACAGAGTAACCTTCCATACCAAACACATAATTATGCTCCAAACATAATGGCTACCTATATGAAGCCCTACAGGCCAATATAATGCCCAGTACAAGTGCAATTACAACATACTTCAGCAGGCAGTGCTAGTGGATGATGGCACCACGAGATCTGCATCAATAGAGGGCATCCATAAAGATCTCAGGAAGTTTGCCTGGGACCATCCTGAGTTGCCTGAGGTCATTCATCTGCTGCAGTACCAGTTGCACTCTGCCCAAGCAAGCACAGCAGTCTATCTCCAGCACCTGTGCTTTGGTGACTGACTGCTCTTCTATAGAAGTCGCTATCAATCAGTAGTCCTGAGGCTGGCTCCACTACTCCAGGACACTGGATATGTGATTCCGGGAAGGGCGTCCACATAGCCTTGGCAAGGAAGACAACCAGGTAGACAACTGTGGATCAATCTCCAGCCCCAGAGCTGAGGCTGGTGGTGGAGAGTGGAGGCACCTAGAGGATGAAAATCAAAGGGCACTGTCCTCACCGTATACTAACAGACCAGACTGGGAGAGGAAAGACCCTGGAGGTTTGAGGTTAGCAGAATGTGACACTCCAGCGGCTTCCTACCTACAGGGAAGTAGGTAGGATACAGTTTTTATTCATGGCTCAATTTACAGTATTTTGACGTTCCATAAATAAGACAATGGAACATAATGGGCAAATGCGGTGTCTCAAATCCAGCAACTGAAAACTCTCCTCTTGGCTTCTTGCTGGTACGCCCCTTTCTTTCTCCTTTCTGTTGCTCTCCTTTCCCTACACGACCGTCCAAGGTCCCCAACTCTTTCTTTGTAGATGCTTCAAAAGGAATCTCTCAAAAAAGCAACTATTTTCCACGGAAAGTTTAAAAAAATCAAAGAAAACGCTATCTAGCGCCTGGTGGGGAACATTTTAACCAGATAACGAAGACCCCTTCAAATCCTCTTCTAGAAATTTTCCGTGAAGAGGAGGAAATTGCAACGAACTTTTCATGACCTCCTCTAAGGGGATCTTCTTATCACAGAGCAAGGGCGAGCCCCTTCTCCCCCCACCCCAACCGGACGAACTCCTTGGGATGTAGAGAATCAACCCCTGGGACACCGAAATCCAGGCCCAAATCTTCCCTTGGCTGAGTCAGGGGCTTCAGGGGATTCCCCACACTGGGCTGCCAAATTCTGGGTGCCCGCGCCCCCTACTGGCCTCAATAGACACTCGGAATCTCGTAATTCTTCCGTTAGAACAGTGACAGTTAAGAATCCAAGGAACCAACTGAAAGGCTCCCAACCCGCTTGAACCCAGGACTGGAAATTGAGTCTGATCATCCACCACTAAGCTAAGGAACAGCACTTCATATTTCAAGTATTTTCTACTTGTACAGAAATAGGACAAGAGGGCCAAATAGAAGAAGGTGTCCTGGGAAGGATTTGGTGGCTAGTGGCTGAGGGTCACCTGAGAACAGAGGGGGTCTTCAGGGTTACTGGGCTCATTGGCTGCGGTGTGGGGACCTCCAATGCCAGCAAACATGGAGCCAGCAGAGTCTCTGAGGACCGGATATCCCAATTTGGACACTCAGATTCGGTGTATCAAGTTTCCCAGTGGTCACGGCCTCTCTGAGGACCTGGACTCGGGTACCCGAATTAAGGAGGAGCCATAGGACAGAGCTGGGAGACAGGGCTGAGTGGGCAGACAGCAGGGGACCAGGAGTGACTCAGGGACCTGGAGCAGCCACTGCCCTGAGCAGCTTCTTTCCCTGTCCTGAATCCCACCTGTCTTCTAAGTAGAATTTGGAGGGGAAACCAAATCCCACTTAAGGAATGAAAGAAAATGGCCTTCACTCAACTAAACAAAAGGTGCCACGGAGACTTGAACTCTGATTGTTGCACTTCAAGTGTCCAGAGTGCTCACCATTACTGCATGGAACCACAGTAATGAACAAGTGCCAACTCACCCTAGATTTGCAAGCCCTTTCTCAGTCTCCGTGGTGCCCCAGCATTTCTTCCACAAATGAGTACAGGTATTAGTCAGATATTATTCTGTAGGTCCTCTAATCCATAAACACATTATATCTTCCAACTTAGGCATTCTTTTATCCTTTTTAAAGTCTTTGCCATTTATACACCCTAATATATTTTTTGAAGTATTTCACTTGAGGGAACCATTTTAAATGGTGTTGATTTTAAAAGTTTGCTTTCTGGTTGTATATTGCTAGTAATAGAATTTTGTTTGATTTTTCTTTATGTTTTTGTTTATGTTCATTGTATTGTAATATGGTTAACTCCTCTCATTAGTTTTATACTTTTGGGAGTTTTCCCCCCAGATTCTTTATCTCCCATATGGACAATCATATCATCTGTAATAGAAACAAATATATCATTTGACAACAGAATTAAATTATGTGTCAATAGTGTAAATATCTGAAAGATAACCAAACCTTTTGGAATTGAGCAGTGTGTTTCTTTAAAAACTACATGTTGGTTAAAGAAAAATTACAAGAGAAATTGGAAATTATTTTGACCTGATGGATAACTGAGATTCAACCAATCAACAACAATAAGATGCAGCTGAAGAAGTTCTTAAAAGAGCATTTTTACTTCTACTCACTTACATTGGAAAAAGACACAAAGATAAAATCAATGTTGTCTCTGAGCTTCCACCTTGAGAAGCTACAAATAAAGAAAGGAAATAAACTAAAATAAATGGTAAAAAGAAATAAAGATAGGAGGTAAAATAAAAAATAGAAAATAATGACATCAGAATGAAAACCAAGAAAACAGAAAATGATTCTTCAAAATGTTTAATAAACTTAATGAGATCAAGACCAAGTGAGAGAGAAAAGCAATACCAAATACAAAAGGTATCTCAACAGATCCTAAGGTATTAAAATAACATAATATTGTGTATCTTCTTGTAAGGATATGTTATATAAAAAACATTTAGCTCGGGCTGGGGTGTGGCTCAGTGGTAGAGCGCTTGCCTAGCATGCGTGAGGCACTGAGTTCAATTCTCAGCACCATATATAAATAAATAAAATAAAGGTCCATTGACAACTAAAAAATATTTTAAAAAAAACATTTAACTCAATGACAACATAGACAAAAAATATTGAAATACAAATAATCAAAATTCATACAAGATAGGGCTAGGGATATAACTCAGTTGGTAGAGTCCTTGCCTCGCATGCGCAAGGCCCTGGGTTCATCCCCAGCATCAACATACACGCACACATACACACACACACAAAGTAAATTCATACAAGAAAAAAGTGAAAAATCCAAACAGCTATATACATGTGATAGTAACTAAATTCATAAAAAACTTACCAAATGTACTCTAAAAACATGACTTCCTTGGTAATTCTCTCAAATAGTTAAGAAAGAAATAATATGAATCTTATACAAATATTTTCTGATAACATGCCTGGGATATATGATACTGCCAAATGTATCTTATGAAGCCGGAAGGATCTTGATCACAAAATAACACTTAAATTTTTTATTAAAATTTGTAATTAGTATTACTTTTTGCAGTGCTGATGGTGATCAAACCCAGGGCCTTATGAATCCTAGTTAAGCACTCTACTGCTGAGCTACAATGTCAGTCATCACAAGGACATTTTAAGATAAGAAAGTGAAAAACTAATGTGCTTTGTGAATAGAGACACAATAAACACCACAAAATATTAGGAAAGTAAATCTCGAAATATTATAAAATGGTCATTTTCTTGTTCCCTGCACCTTCCTCTGTTTCTTTTCTTCCCAGCTGCTATGAATTGAGCAGTTTTCCTCCACCACATCCTTCCACCATGCTCTTCTGCCTCACCTCAGGCCCAAAGCAATGGAGCCAGCTGACCACGGACTGAAACTTCGGAGATCATAGTCCAGAAGAAATCTTTTTACCACTTAGTTGTTTTTCTTAGCTCTTTGTCACAGTGAAAAAATGCTAGATAAGAGTTTCTTTTAGGTTAAAAAACATTAGGGATTATCCCAAAATCTGAGCCCTGAGGATTATTAACTTCAAGGGAGGCCAGTCCCAGGGTCTAGCAATATGTGGATTACCAATTAAATCTTCTACCAGTTGCTGGCTCCAGCAGCTTCTATTCCTGGTGTGCTGTGATTTAGTGTGTTAGAAGGTTTTTCTAGTTTGGATATGACAGGCCATCCTGGGACCTCATTTTAAGATAAGAAGAACTGGAGATTTTTAGTTAGTTCAGGATTTTAGATTTTTCTTCTTGTGAGCGTAAGTGATGACTTCCAAGCTATTTCTATGTTGGAAGAAAAATCTGAAATTTATTTTTAAAATTATTTATATTGTTAAGCAGTGTAAATGTATAATTCATATTTTGTCAGATGTTAGAATTATGTAACCACCACCAGCACTCAATTCGTCTCCTCTTCACAATCTCCTGAGTCTCTTTGTCATCATTCCCTGTCCATGGTCACCAATACTGGGCCTGGAAAAAAAATATTTGGATATCTGATACCACTGAATTAATTGTTTATTTTTTGTGACTTTATAGAATGGATCATTGTGTTATTCTCCAGGCATATAGAGGATGGATTGCATTGTAGTTACTTAATTTGGCAGAAGTTAACACAACTGGCAGTTTATTGCTCTCCTTGATTTTGTTTATCTGTACTGGTTAATGCTACTTGGAGTAAAACCTTTTCTGGTGATCTTAGATAAAGAAGATGCTAAAAAATAACTGCCATAAGAAAAGTAAGGAGATGATGAATTTGCAGATAAGATGATGTGGAGCTAACTATTTTATCCTCTTTATTCTTTCAGAAATTTGGGTGGTAACTTAAATGGCCATCAAGTCACTTCAAAGCCCTTCATGTCTCTTTTATTTTGCTAGAGTTCCAGAGCAGTCACATGAAGGTGAGTAGAAATTTTAACTGTAGTTATTTGATTTTATTTATGTTTTTGATCTTACAAGTATTAGCATATGTGTATCTGGAAATAAAAACTTAGGAGAGTAAAGATAGGCATCTTTACTAGTTTTCTATCGGTATGTAATAACAAATTAGCAAAAAATAAAAAAGTTTTAAAAATCATGGAAATATGGAATGAAGTGCCTGGATTCTCTGATCAGTGTTTCTTGAGGCTGAAATCCAGGTGTGGGCTGGCTACAGTTCATGTAGAGTTCAGGTTATTATTCCAAGTTCATTACAGATATTGGCAGAATTCATTTCCTTGTGTTTGGAGGATTTGTAAACCACAGACACCTGTGCTTCCCACAGCCACCTGCATTCTTTCTCACCTGGCATTTTTCATCCGGAACTCAGAAGTGTGTTGAATGTGGCCTGGGGACTGCAGCTGAGACCTGATCTTGAGCACTGCTTCATGAATCCCTTGTAGATCCTGAGTTGAGTCCACTCCCTGAGAAGCTAGAACTGAGAGAGCATGTGGAAGGAAACTGTCAGCAGATTTGGAGGTTATGAGTAATCTAAAATGGAAACGGTAACAGAGAACCAGGTGGAAACCAAAGAGCTTGGAATAAGAAAAAATCGCATCCAGGAATTCCTAACATCACCCAACCCCTGAAGGAGCAGCTTGAGTTGAGCAGTGGCAACTGACAGAGAAGCGTCCTCTGCAGTGAATTTGTGCACCCACCAAGGAGTAGAGCTGGGTAGACTCAGAGCAGGATAATATAACTTGGAAGCATTAATTCTAAGAGGATGATGATACAAGCATGAGGCCCTGCTCTAGATCTCAGAGCCTTGAATTTGGAGCTGATCTCTTATTTGATGCCCACTCAGACAACATGAGTTTAAAGGAAATTCAGAATGCTTGGAGAAGTTGGAAACATCCATTTGTACCTTAAGCAGTTCTGCTCTAATTTAAGCAGAGCCAAGTTAAAAGGACTCTTGCATCAGAACTAGTGATGCTCGTACGGTCCTGCACTTTCAGGTGAGGAAGTTTTGCACACAGTATCACTCACATATTTGTTAAGTGAATTATTTTTCTTACCTTGTACTAAACACTTGGATTTAGAATATCAGTAAGATTTCCCTGAAGAAACCAAAATAGTGATAGGGAGACTGTCAGCAGTTTCAACAAAACATGGTAGTGTCCCTAATGGGGTTTTGTGGTAGCACAGATTATGATTGGGTGGATCAAGACATCTGTTCCTAATGAAGAGGTGAGTCATTGCAGGAATCCCTGAGAATAGTGGTTTGCACAGTGGAAAGTCATAAGGTATGACTTATCTATCATAAGGTAGATAATGGGGCCATCCTTCTCTAAGGAGGGGATATTGTTGCATCCTGGGAGAAAACAGAGCATCCCTGACAGGACACTTGGGAAGGAGTGTAGGTGAGATGATAGGAGCTTTGCAAACACTTTTATGCATTCATTGAATGGACACTGATAATAGCCTCCTCCTTTCTTGGCCTCTAGTTTGAAATATATCTGTAGAGACAAATAAAATATTCCCCTAGCCTTCATACTGCTGTCAACCTATTGACCAGAAAATCAAAAGAAGCAATAGCTGGTTCATTGGAGGAAGTAGTCAATGCTGTCCAAAATTATAAATGGCCATGCTGATACTCCTAGTTGTTTTCAACAGCTGGATGACCTGGCTCAGGATAATGATTTCTGACCTCTCAGATTAGCAGCAGTACATGGGCTCCACGTTGCCTCAGAACAATCCCCACTGCCAAGGTCTGAAGATGAAACTGATAACATCAGTGGCTACTGACTGTTCTGTCCAGCTGGAGGAAGAAAAGAGCCAGTTAAGCGAGAATTTTCAGTTTACCTTTGCCAAATTATTATGGTATTCCTTCCTTAACTTGGCATTATCTCTTCACATGAAAGGAAATTAAACACTGTTGATATTTGAATTGCAGTTCTTTTTATTTTTTTCTCTCAAAATTCAGATCAAATTTGGGGTAGAGGATTGAAACTTTTTTTGTGTTTGCAGTAGAATGTGGGGGCAATGTGGGGATAAATCCTGGGTTTCTGACATTCAAGTGGTTGATGAATAATGTATTTTGTGCTCTTAGTACCTGAATAAGTGAACAGCCTGGCTTTGGTTTTCTTTTTACCATTTCATACATATAATATATAACATCTCTACTTAATTAAAAAAAATTGCATTCTAAGTTAAGCTCAATGAATGCATAATCTGAGCCCCTGTGGGTAAAGCATAGTGCTGGTTACACTGAGGGATGCAGAGGAAAGGTATTCCAGTCCTTTAGGACATGAGGTTAAAATGTTTGCACCAAATTCATCTGGGGTTTTCTGTAGGTGAGAACATGGATAGTACACATCAATATGCCCAACCTGGTAAAGGAATACGGTGATGGAGAGCAAAGTCATCATTGGATTCTCAAATTATTGAGGATTTGTTTTTATTAGTTGTTTTTAGATATAAACTACAGTAGGGTATATTTTGACATATACATATATGGGGTGCAACCCATCACAATTTTGGTCCCATTCTTGTGGTTGAATATGATGTGGGGTTACATTGGTCATATTCATATATGATCATAGGAAAATTTTTTGATTAATTCACTCTCTTCCCATTCCCATCCTTCCTCTTTTTGTTGTCTAATCCAATGAACTTCTATACTTCCCCTCCCTATCCTCCTTTGTTATGGGTTAGTATCTATATATCAGAGAGAACATTTGACCTTTGGTTTTCTGGGACTGGTTTATTTCACTTAGCATGATATTCTTAAGTTCCATCTATTTACTGGAAAATGCTATAATTTCATTCTTCTTTATAGATGAGTTATATTGCACTGTGTATATATATATATACCACATTTTCTTCATTCATTCATCAATTGAAGGGCACCTAGCTTGGCTATCATGAATTGAGCTGCTATGAACATTGATGTGGCTGTGTTGCTGTAGTATGTTGACTTTAAGACCTTTGGGTATAAGACAAGGAGTTGGATAACTGGGTCAAGTGGAAGTTTCATTCCATGTTTTCTAAGGAATCTCCATACTGCTTTCCTGAGTGGTTGCATCAGTTTTCAGTCCCACTAGAAATATGTGAGTGAATCTTTTACCCCACATCCTCACCAACATTTATTGTTACTTGTATTCTTGAAAATTGCTATTCTGACTGGAGTGAGATGGAACCTTAGTGTAGTTTTAATTTGAATTTCTCTAATTGATAGAGATGTTGAGCCTTTTTTCCCCATGTATTTGTTGACAATATTTTTTCTTCTGTAAAGTGTCCAGTTCCTTTGCCCAGTTTGATTGGGTTATTTGGGTATTTTTTTGTGTTAAGTTTTTTGAATTGTTTTTATATCCTGGAGATAAATAGCTTCTTCTCAGCAAAAGAAACAATGAATTTGAGAACCTACATTTTGGGAGGGAATTTTTGCCACATGCACATCAGATAGAGCACTAATATCCAGGATATATAAAGAATTCATACATTGCTTATGGGACTGGAAATTGGTGCAACCAATCTGGAAAGCAGTATGAAGATTCCTTAGAAAACTTGGAATGGAACCACCATTTGACTCAGCTATCCCACTCCTCATTATATATGCAAAGGACTTAAGAGAAACAGCATACTCAGGGGCACTCGACCACTGAGCCACATCCCCAGCCCTATTTTGTGTTTTATGTAGCATACATGCAGCCACTTCAATGTTTATAGGAGCTCAATTCACAATAGCTAAACTGTGGAACCAACCCAGATGTCCTTAAATAGATGATTGAATAAAGAAACTGTTGTATATATACAACAATATATACAATGGAATATTACTCAGCAAAAGAGAATAAACTTATGGCATTTGCAGGCAAATGGATGGAATATCAAATTAGAGAATATCATGCTAAGTGAAGTAAACCAATCCCAAAAAACCAAAAGCAGAATGTTCTGATAAGTGGATGCTGATCCATAAAGGAGGAGTGTGTGGGAGCAGTAGAGGAACTTTGGTTTAGCCAAAAAGGAGGAAGGGCAGAGGAGGGAGTATGGGGAGAGGAAAGATGATGGAATGAGATGAACATCATTACCCTAGATACATGTATGATTGCACAAATGGTGTGACCCTACTTTGTGTACAACCAGAGATGTGAAAAACTTTGCCCCGTTTGTGTGCAATGAATCAATTAGCATTATGCTGTCATGTATAATTAATTAGAACTACAACAACAAAAAGAATACAAACATTAAGTGTTAGTGAGGATTTGGGGGAAAAAGCACACTCATGCATTGCTGGTGGGACTACAAAATGGTGCAACCTGTCTAGAAAGCAGTATGGGGATGCCTTAGAAAACTTGGAATGGAACCATCATTTGACCCAGCTATCCCACTCCTCAGTCTATTCCCAAAGGAATTAAAAACAGCATACTACAGTGATGCAGCCACTTCAATGTTTACAGCAGCTCAATTCACAATAGCTAAATGGTGGAACCAACCTAGACGCCCTTCAAGAGATGAATGCATAAAGAAACTATAGTATACATACAGAATGGAATATTACTCAGCATTAAAAGAAAACAAAATTATGGCATTTGCAGGTAAATGGATGGAGTTGGAGAATATCATGCTAAGTGAAGTAAGTCAATCCCAAAAAAGCAAAGGCTGAATGTTCTCTCTTTTTTTTTTTTTTTTTGGTACTGGGGTTTGAACTCAGGGGCACTCGACCACTGAGCCACATCCCCAGCCCTATTTTGTGTTTTATGTAGAGACAGGGTCTCACTGAGTTGCTTGCTTAGCTCCTCGCCATTGCTGAGGCTGGCTTTGAACTCGTGATTCTCCTGTCTCAGCCTCCCTAAGTGCTGGGATTACAGGCTTGAGCCACCGCGCCTGGCTCCGAATGTTCTCTTTGATAAGTGGATGCTGATCCATAATGTGGGAGGGAGCATGGGAAGAATGGAAGAACTTTGGTCAAAGGGGAGGGAGGTGATGGGAGGGGACATGGGGGCAGGAAAGATGGCGGAATGAGATGCACATCATTACCCTAGGTTCATGTATGACTGCACATATGGTGTAACTCTATATCATGTACAACCTGAGAAATGAAAAGTTGTGCTCCATTTGTGTACAATGAATCAAGATGCATTCTGCTAGGCTGAGATAGGAGAATAGAGTTCAAAGCCAGCCTCAGGAATAGCGAGGCGCTAAGCAACTCAGTGAGACTCTGTCTCTACATAAAATACAAAATAGAGCTGAGGATGTGGCTCAGTGGTTGAGTGCCCCTGAATTCAATCTCCAGTACCAAAAAAAAAAAAAAAAAAAAAAGCATTCTGCTATCATGTATACTTAGTTAGAATAAATAAATTTTTTAAAAAAGAAATTTTTTAAAGAAAATCTATAGAAACAGCAAGGTGTGGTGGTGCATGCCTGTAATCTTAGGAACTCTGGAAGCTGAGGCAGGAGGATCATGAGCTCAAAGCCAGCCTCAGCAACTAATAAGGCCCTAAGGGCGGGGGGGGGGGAGAATAACAACAGCAACAACAAAGTTATTTTCATCCAGAATATTCAATTTATTTATTTATTTTTTGATTGATTGATTAATTAATTAATTAATTTTTGTGGTGTTGGGGATTGAACCCAGGGCCTTGTGCATGTGAGGTAAGCACTCTCCCAATTGAGCGATATTCGAGCCCTGAATATTGTTTTTTGTGATATTTTTGTCAGGTTTTGGAATAAGCTTAGCATGAACCTCAAAAAGAGACTGAGAGTATTCTCTCCAATTTTTTTTAAAATTTTTTTTAGTAGTTGATTTTTCTTTATTTATTCATTTATTTATACGTGGTGCTGAGGATCGAACCCAGTGCCTCCCACATGTGAGGCAAGCACTCTACCACTGAGCCACAATCCCAGCCCTTCTCCAATTTTTTTTGAAGGAGTTTCTGAAGGATTAGTGTAAGTTCTTTAAATGATTAGTAAAACTGGGCAGTGAAGCTATCAGGTCCCAGGCTTTTCTCTGATGTCATACTTTTTAGTCAATCTTACCCATTTTTGGTCACATTTTCCATCTCTTTATTATTCAGTCTTAGTAGAATGTATGTGTTCAGGAATGTATGCATTTATTTTATTTTATTTTATTTTTTAAATTTTTTTTAGTTGTAGGTGGACAGAATATCTTTATTTTATTTTTATGTGGTGCTGAGGATCGAACCCAGTGCCTCACGCATGCTAGGTGAGCACGCTACCACTGCGCCATAACCCCAGCCCCTCCATTTATTTTAATTATTCATTTTTGACATGTGATTATTTGTAACAGTCTTTTGTGATCCTCCATATTTTTATAGCACATCCACTGTGGGTTTTCACTTTGTGACTACCCTGGGGCTCACAAAGAATATCCTACAGTTATTATGTTCTATATTGAACTGATGACAGCCCAACTAATTGTATATGTGCCTGCATTTTCATTCCCCATTTCACTGGGACAGGGGAGACAGTCAATTGGGACCATTCCTCTTCCTTTTCCATGCAAATTTCAACCCATTCTATGGACACGTAAGTGACTCAGACCTATTCCCAATTGTTCAGTTTGGGGAGGCCTTTCACTAGTGTGTTCTTGTCTGTGGAGCATTCTGGGGCAGTGAGTGAAGTCTGGGACCTCCTTTTCCACCATGATGCAGACATTACTCTTGGGAATAGTACTTGTTAGTTGTGATGATTTAATTGCTCCTAGTTTAGAGGATGAATGCATTATGTGTGTGTCTTACAATGAATCTGCTACCTCTCAGTCATTTCTTTATATTTCTATCTACACATGCATATATAGTCATCCCACTGCTATGAAGCACCTGTTGTTAGACTCTGGACCACAGTCAGTCAGTGATTGTAATCATGAAGATAATGAAGGTCATAGAGACACAGTAAGTGGACCTTCATTTAGGAGATGCTCTCGTGGTGGTGGTGGTGTGAGGGGAGCAGAAGCAGAACATGGCCTTCCCAAAGAGCTGAGGTGAGGAGAATTAGAGCCCACAGGCTAAGGTGCTTGGAATTGGCAGGTCAGGACACCAGAGGAAATGTAGGAACAGAAAGAGCCACAGAAACCTGCATGGGTCTCTGAGTGTTCAGCTGGATTTCAACCCACAGCCTGCATGTCAGGCAAGGCCTGAGGCTGGAGGTGAACCAGGAGAGGCTGTGGATATGTTCCAAGACATGGATGCTCCCCAAAACCAGAGTGGGAGACCTAGTCTGAGCCCCCACTGCCAGGACTTCGATGCACTTTTACATGGACTCAGGGCTCCTTTTCTTTGTTTTTTTTTTTTTTTTTCATTTTATTTAGTTTTTATTTTTTGGTACCGGGGATAGAACTCAGGGGTACTCAACCACCGAGCCACATCCCCAGCCCTATGTTGTGTTTTATTTAGAGACAGGGTCTCACTGAGTTGCTTAGTGCCTCACAGTTGCTGAGGCTGGCTTTGAACTCGTGATTCTCCTGTCTCAGCCTCTCAAAGTGCTGCAATTACAGGCGTATTTTACCATGCCTGGCTGGTTTTTTAATAATACAGTTTCCACTGTCTCCTTTCAACATAAAAGAAAGGATGATCCTTTTAAATGTAACCATATCGTGCAATGTCTCTGCTCAAAACCTTACAATAATTCTCAGTCTCACTTAGCACAGAAGTCAAACTCTTACAGAGGCTGCAGGTTCTGGGTGGTCACCCTGGCCCATTATGGCCTCAGCTTCATGCTCTCCTGATCCTTCCTCACCCTTGTTCTTCTTTGGTGATCTCCTGCTCCTGCCTCAGAGCCCTGTACTAGTGATCAATCTACTGGGAACAATCCTCAAGAGGGAGCTCACTCCTACTATGAGCTTTCTCTGAGGTGCCCTCTGCTCAGTGAGGACTTTGCTGATTATCCGTTGAAGATTCAAGGCCCTCTTCCCACTCCATGCCCTTCCTTTAGTCTTTCCTCTTTTCCAGAACTCTTGCCTCCCTGTAATCCACCTAATGATTTTTGTATTTCTTGTTCAAGTGCAGGCACAACCCCCAGAAAGCAAGCTTGATGAGGTAATGATGCCTGTTGATTGAAGTCATCCTCACCAGTGACCCCCAAGCCCACAGCACTTCCTGACACTTAGGAGATGCTGAACAAATGTTTGCCAAGCTGTTGAACAAGTGATGAACACTGAAAGCCACCACTCTAAATTCAATTCATCTATTTCTAAAAGTCTGCTAAAACCCACAGCAAGCTGACAGAGCTGCCTGGCCAGAGCCAGTGCTCCTAACTGATGCAAGGGTGCAGAGCGGCCCTTGGATTCCACTTGTTTTCTCCCTCATTCTCGCTCCCCTCTTCTCCCTGTCCTGGCTACCAACAGTTACTGCAGGTCAACAGATTAGTGTTTCCAGGTTGCTACCTGGAGAATTTCCTGCCCTTTTATCACTGAAAAGTCTCACAGTTTAATCTGATGAATAGCAACATACTATACAAATAAATCCAGACCACAATAATTAGAACTTTAAAGGTAAATTAGAACTGTTTTACCATGAAAGAAGGCAACTTTAGTTTGACTGAAGTTTCATTTTCTTTTGTACCACAAGAAACACATTCACACTTCCTCTTCAAACACAGATGCACACATGCACACATTCACTTACACACAAACTTGCATGAATATAGACACACATGTACAACTGTACACACAGGTACATGCATGCACATATACATGCACATACATGTGAAATGCATGCATATGTACCCAGATACAAGTGCACACTCATGCATTAATGCAAACAGACATACATCATACACATTCACAGACATGCACAATGCACACTTGCACCTGTGCACACACGGGCATACACAAGCACATGCAAGCACACACATGCACAAAGCACATATGCACATTGGCACAGGCAAAGTCACTTTTTGGCATCTGGAGCATCCCTGGAGGCACACACTGCATTGTTGACTTATCTCTCCTTACTCCACGTCTGCTCAAGCATTGGAGCCACTACTTATATGACTGTAAGGGGTCATCATGACAGTTACTCCTCCCTCCCACTCTATTACCTTTGGAGATCCCACTGCCCTCCTCAGAAAGGACACCGTGAGCTGATGGCAATATGGTTCCCACAATCACAGAAGATGCAGTGAAGCTTCAGAAGCTGCAGGAGTTTCTCCTGTGCTCCATCAGAGGCTACAGTTCCAGATGCTGGTGGGAAGAAGCCTATTGGAGTTAGGGGATATGTGACTGTGGCCATCAGCTAACAAGTCTGGGGGAATCTTGAATGGCAGGGCTTTGCTTTTCTTTTCTCATGGCAGGAAATTCTATGTCCAATTTGAGAAGCTGAGAGTCACATGGTGCCCAGGCCGTGTGCATCTAATAAATGCAGATAAATATTACCAAGCATAAGTAAAATCTATTACTCTTTAATAAATATAAAATAATAGTGAAAAATAGAGCCTGGTGAAATGCAATACAGGCAAACACTGCACATTGCAAACAGGAGTCTTACTTCCTGTTGGGATGGTCTCAAGGGCCTGGCACCTGGGGTTATGCCCTGTCCTATAGTCTTTGGCCCACACAACCCAGGGGACTTTGTTCCTTTTCTACCCCTCTTCAGCTCCTCCCCAAACTTAAATAATGTCCAAGTGGCCAAACTCAGCTGCATGGATTCAATATGAACTGCAATGGTATTATTTTTACTCACAGTTAAATTAAATTGCTTTTAGTTGATTTGGGCTGAAAAACAAAATCAGAAAAAAAATTACTATCTTATTTGAGGAATTCATCCCAATTTAACCATTTATTTAGAATTTGGGATGTTTTAGTATTATTTGAGTTTGCACTCTTGAAATTTCACTTCCAGAATACAAGTAACTTGTCAATTCTTGGACACCATTTGCTACCCCCCAAAAATAAAGTACCCTTAAACAAGAAAAAAGTATTATTCATACTGATTATTTATGTGTATATATATATATGTACATGGCAAGAATTTGGGAAGACTATCAGACCTGCATGTAAGTGGTTTAATGAAGAGATGGCTGACGGCTAACCTGTGGGTGACATTCAGAAACACCAACAGGTGTCACCAGGGGACACTGGGCAGCTGCTCTTTGTCTTCAGCAGGCAAACATGAAACATGAAGGAAATGAGCTCCACGGGCATCATGTGGGGATAATTTGGGACATAGAGAACTTCCTGAGGCCAGTCTGGGTCACTGCAGGAAGGGATTGAAGCTCCTTCCACAAGGTTTTTAGAAGTAAGTTCTGTCTGACTTGGCTGAGGTTAGGGTGCTCCTTTAAACCTGAAACAAGATCCACCCAGGCATTCTCTCCACCTGAAGAAGGCTACTTGAGCTTTCAGTGGTTTCTTCTCCCCAGTTCTCCATTGCTCTGTCACCTCATCTCCTTCATTTCTTATTCATTTTTTGAAAATTACAAACACTGAAATGCTTCTTTTGGTGAATAGTTCTACCGCCATGATCCAAGAGAGAAGAATGATTTTTCTTCTGATTTTACATTTTCCCCCACCAGCACTATTTTTTTCTCTCTCAATAAACACACGGTAAGATTTAAAATCTATTAGAGATCAGCACCAAATTGCCCTCTCCCCCCTCTACTTCTGCACCCAACCAAAGGAGAGAGGGAGGGGGCATGGGAGCACATGAGAGCAGCTTCCTGGTTCTTGATTTCTTTGTTGGATTTTGGCCAAGAAAGTGATAGAGGCTAAGAACCATGGTTTTAGTCCACTTCTCTGTTGCTCTGTGATAGGAAACAGAAATCCTAGTGGAATGGCTGGGAAGAAATGTGCACAGAAATTGGAAAAAAAAATCGGGAAAGCCATCTTCCAAACAGAATGAATTAGACTAGAATTTCCTAAGACTATAGGACAGAGAGAGACAGAAGGGTAGAACAGTGCTATATAGAGAGACCCAAAGGTGTCTCTTCTTCTGTCCACTTTTTTTTTTTTGGTACCAGGGATTGAACTCAGGGGTACTCGACCCCTGAGCCATATCCCCAGCCCTATTTTGTGCTTTATGTAGAGACAGGGTCTCACTGAGTTGCTTAGTGCCTCGCCATTGCTGAGGCTGGCTTTGAACTTGCGATTCTCCTGTCTCAGCCTCCCAAAGTGCTGAGATTACAGGTGTGAACCACTGCACCTGGCTCTTCTGTCCACTTTTGAGCTATCTTATCTCCATGCTTGAGTGAGAGGCACCCCTTACTTTAGGAGAACAGAGGACACAATCTGATATCTAGAAGCCACCTGGCCTTAGGAATGGATTTTTTTTTTAAATATTTTTTGGTCGTAGATGGACGCAATGTCTTTATTTATTTTTATGTAGTGCTGAGGATCGAACCCAGTGCCTCACGCATGCGAGGCAAGCGCTCTACCACTGAGCCCTAGCCCCAGCCCAGGAATGGATTTTTAGTTAAGGATATTTGAGTCCTAGAATCAGAAACTCAGACTGAATTTTGAGGAACCCAGAGTGGGGAGAGAGCACCCTCTTGATCAAAGAGAGATGAAAGTGAGGGTCCAGACTGGGTAAAGGTCGCTGCTCTGGCCCTTCTACACAGAATCCAGAGTGCTAATGGAAAGAAGGCTATGGGAAAAAATCTACAGAGACAGGCATAGATGCCTTGGGCACAGACGTAGCCCTGGGGAGGCAGCAGATGTCTCAAGAATGTTCATGGCAAGGTGGCCCTGGCAGGCAGGAGCAGTGAGCTGCCAGGCAGCACTGGCTGAGGTCTTCCGGAGATGCAGGATTCCTGAACCCACAGATGGCAGGCAGCCCACTCACTGAGAGGGCCCATGACCCCAAGAGGGTCATGAGAAGGCTCAGGCCACAGAGGCTGCTTGGAAACATCTATTCATGCAGAATTGTCTGTCAGCAGAGATCAAGCAAGGCTAGGGAGACCCTGGAGTCTGTGCAGAGAAGGTCCCCAAACCAAGGCTGGAGAGTTCTGCCACAAAGAGCCCTGGCTGCAGAGTCCTCATCTCTGTGGGAGGGTACTCATCCCAAAGAGCATGGCCTCCCTGCAGCACAGGGTCGGAGGTGGCGTACAAAGGGACACACTGCAGCTTGACCTGCTTTTGGGCTGTGGGGTTGCACACTTGGCCTTTAGAAACTGTGAGATTCACGCTATCCAGATATGGTTAGATTAACGTGAAGTGGGGTGCTGCTCAGACAAGCACATGTACTTAGAACCACATGGATGGGTGATTTTGTCATTGCATGAACATCACAGAGCATGCTTACAGAGGCTGAGCAGCCCTTGCCATGGGGCTTCATGGGGCCACCTTCACACATGTGTGCACATGACTGTGTGTGTGTGTGTGTATGAGCGAGAGAGAGAGAATGAGTGTAAGCAAGAAGTTTCTGAGATATGTTTCTGGCTTGACATTTATGATCTACTGGCAGAGATTCCTTGATGTAATCACTGATGCTAAAATCCTACTATCTAACTTCTTCCTTCCTTTCTCCCTCTCCCATCCCTCCCTCCTTTCTTCCTTCCTTCCCTCTACTCTTCCTTCCTTACTATCTTCTACCCTTACTCTTCCTCCTTCCCTCCCTCTTTCCTTCTTTTCAGAAAGATGATTGCTGAGTTTTATAAGAAGGTGACTCATCTCTCCTCTCCTCTGTCAGATTGCTGCTTCTTTATTCTCTCATTCCCACATTAAATGTTCTCATCTGCCCTACACTGTACATATCAATAGTGACTCATTTTTTCCAGTTCAGAAAAAGAATATGAATGTATGTATCCATGCTCACATGCATCTGAAACATATAAACACACACGGACACATGTTGTGTGTGTTACATTATAGATTTAATTTTTGTAGCAGGAAAGCAGATAGTTTAGATGACATTTCTCTGGAAAACACTCTTTCTTGGAGTGTTATTATAATCACCATTCACACCACTGAGACTCTGAGCCCTGCCAAGACAAAGCACTTAGGAAGGGTCAGGGGCACTGCATAGGACACTCTTCCTTTCCCCTTAGGGTGGGCCCCTGCTCAGGTGGGCCCCTGTCCTCACATATGCTACTCACAGTGTGAGGAGCACAGGGGCAAATACTGCAGAGTCCTTCTGTCCTGCCCCCTCTGTGTGGCCTGAACCCTATGCTCACACTGGGCCTTCCCTGGGCTCAACTTGTGGATACATTTTGGCTCAGCCTGGGGCTGCCAAGCTGTGCAGAGCTGGAGGATGCAGGAAGATGTTCAGACTCTTCCTGGTGTAGTGGGATTTTGTCTCTGCTGCTGCTGGAGAAAGCACTCAGGTTTTGGGAGGTGAGCTGGGGTTGGATGCTTCATATCAAGTTTTAGACCCTTAAGGACTTGGGTGTGAAGTGAAAAGAACCCCCCTGTCAAGGGCAGCCCCATTTCCTTAGATGCCCTGCAGAAAGATGAGCAACATGAGAAGGGAGAGACTGAGGGATTAGTCCTGTGCAAAATAAATGTTGATCCTTACTCACCTGCTTTTAACAAGTCTTTACCTCACTGAAATACTTTTTTAAAAAAATTATTCAAAAGCACAAAAACACATTGTTTGTCATAGAAAGACTAACCTTATTGTAGCTCTCTTCCTCTGGCTGCTGTCATCTCACTGAGATGTTGGCCACTGACAATTGACAGCAGCACCTCATACCAGAGTGTGGGACTGCAGGACCTGTGGGGGCCGTGAGCTCCTAAATGAAGAGTGAGTTATGGTTTGGACAATGTGCTCCTTTCAGCATGGGGCTTGCTGTAGGAAGCCTTCTTTGATAAACAGTGATGCCCGAGTTTTTAAACTGCTCATTTATATTTTCGTTTAATTTGGAGGGGTTTAAAAAAATTGTAGTGGGGAATGAACCCAGGAGTGCTTTACCATTGAGCTACAACCCAGACTGTTTTTTGATTTATTTTGAGACAGAGTCTCACTGAATTACCAAGGCTGGCCTTGAATTGTGATCCTCCTACCTCAGCCACCTGAGTAGCTGGA
>CM053400.1:93582633-93629872 GCA_028644305.1 Xerus rutilus | reverse complement strand
AACCCTAAGGTGATGACTATCTGGGCTTTACAGATGATGTTGCAGAGGTCTGGGGAGCTATACTGCCCAGTATGGGAGCCATTGGTCTCACATGGCTCTTGAGAACTTGAACTGTGGCTAATCCAATCAGGGTGTGCCATGAATGTGAAATGCATAGTGGATTCCACAACTGGAGTGTAAAGGTGTGTGAAACCATTCATGGAGAAGGTTCTATGTCAACTACATGTGAAATGGCATCATGTTAGGTACACTGAGTTGCAAAGAGTGTATTATGAACCTCAACTTCACCCATCTATGTTAACTTCTAGACACCATGGCACTCCTAGCTGCACCTCTTATATTTTCAGTGGACAATCCTGGTCTCTGACACTTCACTGATTTCTTAGCGGGAAAACCACCAGGTAAGGTTATGCTTCTTGAGTTCTGGGTCCTTGAGTTACAAAGACTGGGGTCACGCCTCTTCACTGTTCTTCAGCCAAATGGTCCAGCCCTAATACATCTGAATGTGGGTCCTCTGGAGCATTTGGAGTACATGTGATAATGTTAAATGTGAAATTTTTTGCCTTCACTCTGGAATAATTGAGATATGTTGTTCTAAAGGTAAACTCAGCCTAGGTTGTTGGGCTCCCTGCTCTTGGGTTCACTTTGTCTACCCTTTTCTTTCCTGACTGTCCTAGAAGGAGAGATGGGCTCCGACCATAGGTTGAGGTCTGGGTCTTCCTCTGCCTTCTTTCCTGAAGAATAAAATCCAATGGAGTTGAGTTGTGGTTGTCTCTTCTCATCCACCCCAGGAGTTACACAGGAAGGGGTTACCAAGCCCAGATACATGTGGGCCTGAGTGTTGGCCCCACTCAGTTGGTGACCTCATATTCTAGCTGACCTCCAAGAGGGGGAATAGTTTAGATCCCAGACAGAAAAGAGGACATATTTACTGAGCAACATGGAGACTCTGATTCCCACAGAGGTGTTAGGGAGAAATCCCCTGAGCCTGGAGAAGAAGAGAATTCAGTTATTCTTTGTTACACAGATCAGTCAGCACAGTGAGTGAGATGGTGGAGGTGCCCATGTGGTCCTACCAAAGAAAGAAAACAAGCACTACTGGATGAAAGCAGAAGGAACACCAGGGATTGTGTGTAGTCGTCAAGAGGTCCTTACAAGGAGATCAAGTAGCTCCACCCCAAGTAAAATACAAGCCAATGCAGTGCCAGGGACAAAAGCAGTAAGATGGCCAATTAGGAACAGTAGACACTAACAAACCACTAGAACAATTTTCAGGACCTGAAAAGTGCCTTATAGAAAAAGTGCCTTATAGGAAAAAGAAAATATATATATAATTAAAAACAACAATAAAAACCATGGAAAATGTGAAGGCTGGTAAACGAGTAGCCCTATAATTCTGCCATATTTATATTGTAAGAAAAAAAAAGGAAAAAAATGCCTTATAGAAAGTCCCTACGTCTTCCTTTTTAAAAACATGAAAATTAGGGGCTGGGGTTATGGCGCAGTGGTAGCGTGCTCGCCTAGCACGCGTGAGGCACTGGGTTCGATCCTCAGCACCACATAAAAATAAAATAAAGATATTCTGTCCACCTACAACTAAAAAAATAAATAAATATTTTAAAAAAAAACATGAAAATTAAATTAACCACATAATGCACAGAGTTTAAGCCATCTGTACTTATTTGAGAACTTCTTTATTATGGATACATGGACTCTAGTTTAAGGTTATGTATACTTCTTTAAACAAAAATATGCCCTAAGTTGGTGTGAAACTGCTCAGGATAGACATCTGTGACTCATAGACCTAGGGTGGCCTCTACATTGCCCCCTGCACACAGGTCCACTCCCCATGAGGATGTGCTGTAGAAAAAGTTTATTTTGTCAATGTTAACCATGTTTGGAGATGTGTTTCAAATATGGAGATCAGTTCTTCTCTCTGGGGTCATTTTCTGAGACTAATGTTTTTAAAGTTGGCCTTGAACAACATGTCGTGCAACTACTGATATTCATATTGCTCATGAAGTGAAAAATGTGCTCCTGGCCCACCATGCTTTTGCATGTTGCTCAGAAATCGCACACCTCACATTCATGTCAACATTTCCTCATGAACAGAAAATGAGAAGAAAGTGAGGAATCCCACAGTGCTGGTGGGGGCTTTCTGAGATTTGGGTTCCATGCTTGGGGCTCCCACTGACTACTGAACCTAGGTGTGCAGATCTTCCCTGGGAAAAGAGAAATCAATGGTGCTGCAGCCAAGGCAGGTGGAGCATTTGTGGCCAGGCAGGGTCTCTTCAAGGGAGACAGGGCTCTCAATCCTTCTGCCTACGATCCTGTACTTTGCGCTTGGCCCTCTAGGACTGCAGATCTTCATACAGGAAGAGTTTTTCCATGGTCCTACATGTTATCCATTTTCATCAGAAGGTGGAAATAAAGGATGCTACATTCAGATAAACAAACACCACACACTGTGAGAAAGTATCCATGAGCATGGCTAAGATTCCCACATAAAATGGCTGATTTTGGTGAGAAAAATATGAATAATGTGTAAGAAATAAAATGGACAAAGTGCAGAAAAACACATTTAAATTAATAATAACCATTCCACAAAAGATTTGCAAACTCACAATTGACTCAAGATAGGCAACTTGATGGGGCTGGGATTGTAGCTCAGTTGTAGAGCACTTGCCTCCCATGCGTGAGGCCCTGGGTTCGATCCTCAGCACCACATACAAAGCAATAAAATAAAGACATTGTGCCCATCTACAACTGAAAAAAAAATGAAGAAAAGATAGGCAACTTGAAATAGTGGTAAAATCCGTGGTATCACCTGTCTTCTGGGTGAGACATGGCAAAGTCAGAATAGCAACAGGGAGGAGGACGTGGGCTCTGAAAATCTAACAGGAGCAGGATAGTGTGGAGTTGGGCAGGACCTTTCAAATCTGTTTTCTTTTATTGTGACTTTATAGAATGGACCATTGTGTTACTTTTCAGACAAGTAGAGGAAGGATTGCACTGTAGTTTGTTAATTTGGCAGAAGTTAATGCTAGTGGCAGTTTATTGCTCTCCTTGATTTTGTTTATCTGTACTCATTAATGACACTTGGTGTAAAACCTTTCCTAGTGATCTTAGATGAAGAAGATGCTAAAAATATCTGCCATTAGAAGAGGAGGAGGAGGATGATAAATTTGCAGATAAAATGATGTGGAGCTAACTATTTTGTCCTCTATTCTTTCAGAAATTTGGGTGGTAACTTAAATGGCCATCAAGTCACTTCAAAGCCCTTCATGTCTCTTATATGTTGCTAGAGTTCCAGAGCAGTCACATGAAGGTGAGTAGAAATTTTAACTGTAGTTATTTGATTTTATTTATGTTTTGATCTTACAAGTATTAGCATATGTGTATCTGGAAATAAAAACTTAGGAGAGTAAACATAGGCATCTTTACTAGTTTTCTATTGGCATGTAATAACAAATTAGCAAAAAATAAAAAAGTTTTAAAAATCATGGAAATATGGAATGAAGTGTCTGGATTCTCTGATCAGTGTTTCTTGAGGCTGAAATCCAGGTGTGGGCTGGCTACAGTTCATGTAGAGTTCAAGTTATTATTCCAAGTTCATTACAGATGTTGGCAGAATTCATTTCCTTGTGTTTGGAGGATTAGGTTCCTCTTTGTAAACTACAGACACCTGTGCTTCCCACAGCCACCTGCATTCTTTCTCACCTGGCATTTTTCATCTTACAAATATTAGCATATGTGTATCTGGAAATAAAAACTTAGGAGAGTAAAGATAGGCATCCTTACGAGTTTTCTATTGATACGTAGTGGCAAATTAGGAAGATTGAGGTTCCTCTATGTGAACCTCACATACTGTGTGCTTCCCACAGCCACCTGCATTCTTTCTCACCTGGTATTTTTCATCAGGAACTCAGAAGTGTGTTGAATGTGGCCTGGGGACTGCAGCTGAGACCTGATCTTGAGCACTACTTCACATATCCCTTGCAGGGTCCTGAGCTGAGTCCACTCCCTGAGAAGCTAGAACTGAGAGAGCATGTGGAAGGAAAACGTCAGCAGATTTGGAGGTTATGAGTAATCTAAAATGGAAAAGGTAACAGAGAACCAGGTGGAAACCAAAGAGCTTGGAATAAAAAGAAGTCACATTCAGGAATTCCTAACATCACCCAACCCTTGAAGGAGCAGCCTTAGATGAGTAGTGGCAACTGGGAGAGAAGCATCCTCTGTAGTAAATTTATGCACCTGACCAAGGAGTAGAGCTGGGTAGACTCAGCAGGATGATATAACTTGGAAGCATTAATTCTAAGAGGATGATGATACAAGCATGAGGCCCTGCCCTAGATCTCAGAGCCTTGAATTTGGAGCTGATCTCATATTTCATGCCCACTTGGACAACATGAGATTAAAGGGAATTTAGCATATTTGGAGTAGTTGGAAGCATCCATTTGTGCTTTAAACAGTTCTGCTCTAATTTAAGCAGAACCAAGTTAAGAGGACTCTTTCATCAGAGCTACTGATGCTCATACTGTCCTGCACTTTCAGTTGAGGAAGCTTTGCACACAGTATCACTCACATATTTGTTAAGTACATTATTTTTCTTACCTTGTACTAAACACTTGGATTTAGAATATCAGTAAGATTTCCCTGAAGTAAATGAGGTAGTGGTAGGGAGAATATCAGCAGTTTCAACAAAACATGGTAATGTTCCTCATGTGGTTTTGTGGCAGCATGGAGCAGGTTGGGTGAATCAAGACATCTGTTCCTAATGAAGAGGTGAGCCATAGCAGGAATCATTGAGAACAGTGATTTGCCTAGTGGAAAGTCATAGGCATGGATAGTTGGGATATCATCTCTATAGAAGGGACACTGTTGCATCCTGGAAGAAAACAGAGTCTCCCTGACAGGATACTTGGGTTGCAGTGTAGGTGAGATGATAGGAGGTTTGCAACCACTTCTATGCATTTATTGAATGGACACTAATAACAGCCTTCTCATTTCTTGGCCCTGAGTTTGGAACTATGTCTATAGAGACAAATAAAACATTCTCTAAGCCTTCATACTGCTGTTAACCTGTTGACAGGGAAGGCACAATAAGTGACAGCCGGCTCATTGGAGGAAGTAATCAATGCTATGTCAGAAACATCAATGGCTGTGTTAATACTCCTGGTTATTTTCAATAGCTGGATGACCTGGCTGAGGGTAATGGTTTCTGACCTCTCAGATTAGCACCAGTACATGGGCTCTAGGTTGGCTCAGAACAATCCCCACCACTAAGATCTGAAGATGAAATTGATAACACCAGTGGCTACTGACCGTGTTCTGTCCAGCTGGAGGAAGAAAGGAGCAAGTTAAGTGAGATTTTACAGTTTATCTTTGCCAAATTATATGATGTTCCTTCCTTAATTTAGTATTGTCTCTTTGCATGAAAGCAAATTAAACACTGGTGATATTTGAATTGCAGTTGTTGTTCTTTTTTCTCAAATTTCACATCAAATGGGGGGATGAGATTGAAGAAATTTTTGTATTTGCAGTAACAAACTAGAGGGCAATATAGGGATAAATCCTGGCTTTCTAATATTCAAGTGGTTGATGTTTTGCTTCTCTTTTACCATTCCATACATATGATACATAACATCTCTACTTAGCTAGAAAACTTGCATTCTAAGTAAGTTAAGCTCAATGAATGCATTTGCTGAGCCCCTGTAAATAAAACATAGTGCTCGTTACACTGGGGGATGCAGAAGAAGGGTACTCCAGTCTTATGGATAGGAGGTTAAAATGTCTGCACCAAATTCAACCAGGGTTTTCAATAGGTGAGAACATGGATATATTGAGCGCACATCAATATATCCAACCTGGTGAAGGGAGATGGTGATACAGAACAGAGGCAACATTGGATTCTTGACCTATTGAGGATTTAGGACAAAAGGAATCTGGAAATTTTCTGAGTGTCCCATATTTGAGGGTCCCCTCCATGTTTTCCATTCACAGATCATATTTAGATAGCAAAATCAAGAGAAGCCTCACAGAGAGGGAGTGGATAAGCCTGAAAAATATAAATTTGTGCAGTGATTCTCCAACAAGGTCAAGATCCTGCCCAGAACATGAACCCAGAGGAATTCAATTCATTACGGGGGTTAACTGTTCTATTGTGAGAGAATATTCACTGCACTTAGAATTCCCAAGGAGTTCAGGAGAAAATACTTTTACAAGTGATCCAATTGGTGACCATATACCAAGTGGCAAACACTTCCCTGACCTCACAGAAACCTGAGGCCCCTCCTGCACTTAAGCAAGAAGAACAGCTATGACTGTAAGGCCAAGAATGGTAACTCATCCCAGGTTAGGAGACTCTGGCAGAGGGAGAATTTATACTATGGCTAGATGGTAGTAAAGAAAAGGACTTGAGGCTTCTGAAACAGCAAATGAGCTGGCTCATAGTAAGACTGTGTCTTCAAAAATGGAGTAGAGCAAAACTTTGGACCCAGTGGATACTAAATATGTAGTCTATAATCTGCAATCGTTCTCTAACAAATTTATCTTGGATTTTCCTGGGCCAATAGTAACTTTTCTAGTGGAAGTCAGGAATTCTTTTAGAGCCTTAGATAAATCTTAGCACCAGTATTATTACATAGACTAGTGGAAAGATAATGTAGTTTGAGAATGGCCACACAGATTTTTTGAGCAATGTCTGTAAAATACTTCAGGGTCCCTGCATTGTTTGGTATATGAGTGAAGTGACTGAGAGCAAAAATAGCACCACATGTGGAAAAAAAGACACACTCATATATTGCTGGTGGGACTACAAAATGGTGCAATCAATCTGAAAAGCAGTATGGAGATTCCTTAGAAAACTTGGAATGGAACCACCAATTGACCCAGCTATCCCACTCCTTGGTCTATACTCAAAGGACTTAAAAACAGCATACTACAGTGATGCAGCCATTTCAATGTTTATAGCAGCTTAATTCACAATAGCTAAACTGTGGAACCAACCTAGACGCCCTTCAATAGATGAATGGATAAAGAAACTGTGGTATATACACAATGGAATATTACTGAGCATTAAAAGAGAATAAAATTATGGCATTAGCAGGTAAATGGATAGAGTTGGAGAACATCATGCTAAATGAAGTAAGCCAATCCCAAAAAACCAAAGACTGAATGTTCTCTCTGATAAGTGGATGCTGATCCATAATGTGGGAGAGGGCATGAGAAGAATGGAGAAACTTTGGTCAAAGAGGAGAGAAGGGAAGGGATGGGACATGGGGGCAGGAAAGATGCTGGAATGCTATGGACAACAATGCCCTTGGTTCATGTATGATTGCACATATGGTGTGACTCTATATTGTGTACAACCAGAGAAATGAAAAGTTGTGCTCCATTTGTGTACAATGAATCCAAATGCATTCTGTTGTCATGTAAACCTAATTAGAATAAAAATACATATTAAAAAAAGAAAAGGAATATTCACACTAAAAAAAAATTGCATCACATTTGCAGGTCTTCCCAAAATGCATGGCCTTTACATGCACTTAATGTTATATATATATAAATTCTTTAATCACATTGATCTTATAAAGAGCTCATTTGTGGCTAGAATAAAATCCAAAGCTAACAAATATTAAGTGTAGTCTTAATGACTTTAAGAAACAAAAGCAAAGCAACCAGACATAGAGGAGGAGGTAAAGAGGTAGGGATGTCCAACTTGACTTAAATTTTATGAAACACAGAAAACTGCCCAGTGAGAGAAAGGAAAGCAACATAAAAATGGAACGTGATGATGATAATATTGAAAAAGAACAGAAAAATATTTAAAGACCTAATAATGTACTTTCCTAGTGTTATACAGTAGTCTTTGTTCTATAATTAACAGATTTAGAAATCATGGATGCTTATTCAGAGAAGAATATCATGACAGTTTTACATTGGAAAAGTTATACATTTTTGACTTGAGAAAAAGCCTTGATGTCCACTTTGATCTTGAGGAAATGATAAGGTAACTTCTGGGTAGCCCTGAAGAAAATATAACTTTTGGGGAAACTATTTCTGTATTGATGATTTTCCACATGCTCAAGAATGAACACTGAGTAGCGTTATTGTGGGGTGGTGCGGAAAAGAGTATAGTGGCATTGGCATGAGGGTAAACAACTGTTGACTGCCTTATGAGTAGAGATTCCTCATTTGTGGTGACCTTCTGAAGAGATTGGGGGGCCGGTGGATCAGCCTGGAAGTCAGGGGCTCCCCACATTCCATGACATCTCCAAACTTCTAATTCTGTTAGACGGTTACCTGGCGCACTCAGCCCTACATCGTCACTCTAGTCTGAGTCTGTGTTTCACACAGAGCCTTCAGATCTGAGGTTTAAATTTTGGATCCTGGTTTAGACAGTTAAGGCCTCACAACTGTTGCAGTGTAGTGATCAACCTCTTCTGAACAGTAAGTTAATAATTACAGTTACTGTCCTCCCTTAGTCCTGATGAATCCTACTTGATTTGAGTTGGTTTTAACTCATAACATGTTTGGTTTTCTTCTCTGCTGTCCCTGGCTGAACCTGTAAGGCCTAAAAGTCATCATGGCTGAATCGGTCAGCCCTTCTGAAATCATCCAGGAATTGCGCCATCAACTCAAAGAGAACAAACAAGAGTTGAGAACCCTCAATGGAAAATTGCTTATATCGGAAGCTACAGCCTACTCTCTGGCTAATCAACTGCATAAATATGGTAAGTTGTACATAGAATCACAGTCACCAAATGAATGATCTTCTGTTTCCTCTCTGAGATATAAGATGTCCTCCAAAATGGATTCTTCTCTTTCTTTCCTTAAAGTACATTTTATTCTTAGCATATTTCTAATTGTCTAGGATTTGGTATATTACCTTCAATAAAATGGCAATGGAAAATGAGACAGAAAGTGTTCAGCAACTTGTAGTTTATAGTGAAGTGTAGGGTGAGGATAGGGTTAAAATCCTAGCTTCTGATTTCTACTGAAGGCATGGAATTGCCTTTTTTCTGTCTTTAGAATAGCTCACTTTACTAGGATCTTCTCCGTATCATAAAAGATCCTACAGGCATCAAAAACTATGTTGTCCTAAGTGTCTGGGACTAATGATCTTCCATTCAGTTCAAGTTTTTTTTCAGTCCTGATTGGACAACACTTTCTGATTATGCTGTGAACACTGTGGCAGTGTATAGCACCTTCATTAAAGTCCTGAGAGCAGTCTGTTGCTAATGGAAACCATGGTACTCAGAAGTGACCCCATCAACACCAGGGAAATCCTTGATGCCTGGGACACAGGCTCTTATGAATCCAGGAGATTCTTCTCCCTGCAGTTCAGTAGAAGGTGTTTCTAGGATATCTGAGAATCTATAGCACTTTATAGGCCTGTCCCTGGGCTGTTGAATCTCGGGGGTAGAGGATGTCCTATAGGAGCTCAGGCCCAGGACACAAGATTTGGGGATCTGAGGGTTGAAAAAATATGTGAGGCATGGTTGGAATAGTAGACATTCTTTATTTGGAGGCAGCAATATCCCTCAGATAGTCCCCAGCTTTTAAGCATAGCCCCATTTCACCCCAAGTTCTTCTATCCTTTTTAAATGTAGAAGTCAAACAACAAAGGCACACTGCCAACAGTTCACATAAATGAGCACATGTGCACAGGCAAATATTTATGACCTTGAGTACATAGGTGATTCTCAGGATCTTTACGACCTTGACTACACACTAAAATCAGCCCCCTGAAAGACTTTTAGTAGGAGCTTAACTATAAGTCTTTTGTGCCTGCCCAACAGATGGCCAGCAGGCACAGAACAACCTCTAGGATTTTAATTATGTGATATAAGGCCAAAGTGAGAATGAGGGTTGGTGGAGATCATCAGCTCCAGTAAAACCCAAGCTGTTCTGCAGGGCAGGTCTTTTCCTTCCACAGTCAGCCTGGCAAGGGAGCTCCTGGCCTGCTCTTCAATGTGGACTGTTGGAACTCAAGGAGTTCTGGAAACAGGGGTGTGTTTGGAAACAGGGATGTGTTCTAATCACCATGGTTAGAAGGAATCTTGCCCAAATTTGAGCCCAAATTTTCCTTTTCTACATATATTTTCCAAATATTAATTGCTATAATTTTTCTTTTAATGAAGAATGATTACAGAAAAAAAAATTGAAGCCTGGTAAGAAAGTTAGGAGATGAGATTTGAGAAAGGACAAAATATATTTTATTAATATAATTCTTTTGAATCACAATACAATTATAATAATTAGAAATTGAAGAAGAAAGATATTCCCCAAGACCCTGTTGAAGTAACAATGTGTAGGTTTAGGGACACTGGGCCATTGTCCTGGGCTTTAATCCAGGTATTCTGTCTTCTCTGTCCTTAGGTTTCTACTCCATTCACATGGTTTTTAACAGTACCTGCTATGAGTTTTAAAGTACATATGAGTTAATTCTCATAAAGGTTTTACCCCAATCATTGCCTGGCACAGAGTAAACAGTGGAAGTTCATTGTTCATTACATCTCATTTAACACAAACATTACTGCTATTGGGTAAATTTCTTTCAGGATTTTAGGTCTTAAACATTATTCTTCATATAAGTGCATCCACATGCAATACTTTTAATGTCCAAGATGCTGATTTAGTCTTGAAAATTCTGAGCACCAGGGCTTTCACCCTTGTAGTTCTAGGGTCCTTCCTGAGTCTGCAGGAAATCAGTAGTTCATGTGAGGCTAAGGGTTTGACTTAAAAGGCTGCAGCTTTGCTGATTATAGTGGGCCAGGATTCAGAGTCAGATGTGAGCATGACTGCCAAATACAGCTGAATTACCCTCCCATAAAACATCCTTGAACTTCTCTTTCTTCATCTATAAAATGAGGAGTTATCAAATACCATGTATTTGGGGGGATTTCAAGATATGGAGGCCCTGTGTAGACTCTGGAACTGAAGTTCCTCTTGACCTTGGGTGGACCTGCCTCCTCCTCTGAAAGAAGTGCCCACAGCAGCATGTCCAGCTGTCCACTGAGGCAGGCTCATTTGTCTTTTTTCAGAGTGTGGCAAGCACAGGTATGTCATCGAGTCTGTGCTGGGGGAGAAGTTGCAGCACAAGGAGGGGAAGCTGCCAGAGAGGCTGATGCTAGCCAAGAAGTTGAGGTAAGGGGGCTGTGCAGTGCAGGTAGGTGGGAAGATGTGTGAGACTCTACAGTGGGGCATCTCCGCTGGGGGAGTTAAGACCTACCTTTAAGAAGAAGGGCAGAAAGTCACATAGAAGGCATGTTCACAAATATTTATAAAACAATTTGGAACCACATAATATGGTAAATGATGGACTATGATTGTTCATAAAAAATGCCTCATCTGTAGTTTTAGAGCCAGTCAGTTCCTTTTCCTTTCACTGTTGCTGTTAACCCCAGTGGGTGAATCAGGACACATTGATGCGTGTGGCTTACATACTATCCAGGCACAATGCACTATGTCAATGTGCATTGTGCCCATTGCCATGGAAGTATCCTTGGCCAAATGAAGAAGGGAAGGGGCATATTTACAAAGGAGATTCAGTATGATGCTTGACTTTGAATAGGGAAGAGCAGATGAGGTGATGTCTAGGAATCTTACAGAGCACTTTCTGATACAGAGGAGGCCTTTGTTTGGTCTTATTATTTCTTCTTTTACTATTGGCCAAGGAAATTCTGCTTAGATGGTTCCATGAACATGTTCTCGCCACAATCTCTGTCAAAGGCCATATAATCTATTGTGTAAATCTGAAGGCTTAAATTTCTATGTAAATTTCTTTAATTTCTATTCTACCTCAGAGAATCCAACATTAAAATTCAAAAACAAGCCTGGGAGATTTCCCACTTAAGAAAAAAGATACAAGAGGGAAAAGAGATTTCATCTCTAATCAACAACTTTCTGAAAGTCCTCATCATTCAAAAAGGCTCTGATTGCCCCAAGGGACGCCACCTTCAAGACCCATTGGCTGAAGTGTGCAGACTGGTGGAGTGTCTTGTCGGCAAGCTCAGCCCAGGTAATGTGGCCAGAGGTCCTAATTACACTGAGCTGCTCCAAGGTTTCTGGACCAAGGGATGTTCCACTCCCAAAGTCATCTTTTGATCAGGTCTTTTGCTTTCCATGTCAAAATTAGGTTATGGAAACATCAGGGCTGCCTGTGTGGGAACACAAAAGCAGGCACACAAATGAATGTCATAGCAGTGCAACTATGTTCTTTCTCCCTGACAGAATGTGGCCTCTGGATGAGGAGGCAGCATCCATCTAATGTTGGGATGTGACAGGATTTGGCAGGAGTGCTCACATTAGACTGAAATCATTCTGGACTAGGAGTAGGAGGGTCCCATTCCCCAGCCTGAATTCCTTCCTTACTAACTGTGGCCACTGATCATTTAATCTCTCCTAAATTCCTGTCTCCAGATTTCTAAAAAAAAAGATCCAGTAGTAGCTGGAGCTATCATATGTGAGAAAGCAATGTTTATGAATCCATTTTAAAAAGAGATATAAGACCCTCAGTCTTTGGAGCTTATTTTGGGCCTTGGTAGTACCATCTGATGATAGGAATGCGGCCTTATACTTACTACAACTTGCACAGAGAGAATTTCTCCTCGTAACAGGCCAGGCTTAGTTTTTATGTTTGTCATGACTGATTAGAAAAGAGTTATAAATCATTATTAACTAAAAGATTACATTGAGATTTACTCCGATTTGTACATTCTGTGGACTTTGGAAAATGTGTAATGGCATATATCTTCCACTAGAAGTCCACTGTCATCCACCTACTCATTCCTCCCTCACTGAGAACCTCAAAGCATTGTGTCTTTGTGATCATCAGCTGTGTACCTTGAAAATCTTATCTTCCCATGCGTGGCTCATCTTTTAACTTTATTAACAGTGTCTTTCACAGAGCAGAGGTAGATTCTAACAAAGTGCAACTTCCCAGCTCTTTCTCTCATGGATTATACCTTGGTGTTGTGCCTGAGAAGTCATGTGCAAACACAGGTCTCCTAGATTGGATCTTCTCAGTTTACCTCCCTAGTGAGTAGATTGTGTGTGTGTGTTTTCACTTAAAGAAAGTGAATTGTTCTTTAAATGGCTCAAATTGCAAATAAATGAATCAGGTGGTGGCATTAGCCTAAGAAATGAGATGCATCTTTGTCATTTGGCTTTACAGCACCTCAGCACCCAGGAGAGGAAAAGGTCTCGAAGCAAAACCATGATGTTTGTGGTTAGGATTCCCAGTTTAATGGCTGCAGTGAGCACACCTGTAGTCTGCTGCACCTGCCAGTCAGTGTGACATTGATCACTTTAATTCCATGCATGGCATTGCTTATGAGTAGTAAGAAAAGAAATTTGTACATCCCAAACCCTCTAAGGAAAAATATTTAACATGACAAGCTAGATGTAATATCTAAAGACATGAATTCCTAAAAAGCCTATCCACAAACCTGTTACCCCAAATGCCTGTACACATTTTTTTTTGTACTAGGGATTGAACTCAGGGGCACTTAGCCACTGAGCTACAACCCCAACCCTATTTTGTATTTTATTTTGAGGTAGGCTTTCACTGAATTATTTAGCACCTCACTTTTTGCTGAGGCTGGCTTTGAACTTGTGATCCTCCTGCCTCAGCCTCCTGAGCCGCTGGGATTACAGGCATCTGCTACCGTGCCTGGCCCTATACATATTTTTGACATTATCAACATTAGCTCATATTTTAGAAGAAGCTTCCATATATTTATCCTTCTACTAGTGGCTTTCTTTTTTGCCTTTTCTATGGAAACCTGCCTTTTTATCTTTCAAATCTGATTTGTTACCAACCAGTAGAAATGGAACATTCTCATCTTTTAATATCTCCTCCGTGAAGCCAGCTGTGGCTGCCATGGATTCCATTTCTGCAATAAAGAAGGTACAGAGAAAGCCCTCCCCCTGGAAGTAGTTGTATCCAATTGTAGCTTGGTCTTCCTGTCCAGCTGGTCTGAGTTGTGGATGTGCACTTCCTTCCCATCCTGCACATCTTCTCCCTGTAGCTGTCTGCTTTGGTAGGTTCAGAGTCCTCCATAAACTCCTCATATATGAACTGTAGAGTCCCAGCAGACTTGCCCACCCACCACTGCCCACCATGATGACTTTGTGTAAGGCCAAGGAATTCTCATCTTTGGGCTGATGTGTAGGCATCTAGGGTTGTGGGGTTTTTACTATAGCATTTAGAATGATCTGTGCAGGCAGCTGTCTGCCATCCAGTGGGTTCCCGAAGCCTCAGCTGGACTGGCTGTGGCTGGAGGGTGCTCTGCCCTTCTTGTGTGGGAGGTTTCTTTCCAGGGGAGTCAGAAGGAGGAGGCTACAGGGTAGCAGCAGAGTGTGGACAGATGAAGGAGGATGAGGAGAAGGACCCAGGCTTTGCTATGGGGAGATCCACCCTCCTCCTGGTAGCTTCCATGCTATGTTATGTGTATGCTATAGCTATAGATGTCATGGAATAAAATCACTACTGTTTTTACTTTTTCTACTTCAGTGTCTCAATTTCTCCTGATTGTTCTGCTTAAGTATAAGACTTATATTTCTTTCAGATTTATTCCTGTTATTATTTGAGCCCTGTTGATGTGTGGCTGAGTTGTGGAAAGACAGGACTCCTTCCACAGCCCTGAAATTTATTCTCAGGTTTTAGTCAGCCTGTGCCTTGGTTTGTGACCTTCCCAACTACTCTGCTAGTAGTGTTCCTGCTACCTCTGCAATCTAGTTAGTCCTATGTACACCATCATGAATTTTAGTGAACCCCAAGTATAAGTTTAGTACAATTAAAGTTCTTTCAATGTAGTCCTCATGAGCTGCTTCCAGAAAAGAACTTCATGCCCATCCCAAGGTCCCACATTGATATTTGTGGCTCCATATTCAGAGCCTCCAGTGTTTGTAATGAGTGATGTGGAACTACCCAATGCCTGACTGGACATTTCTGAATTTGATTTCAGAGAATAATGAAGATGAGGACAATGAAAAAGATCAGGAAACATTGGCTCCCAGGTAACAATGAATATTAAGTGCCTAGAAGAGGATAAGTAAAATATGATGAGGGCCTCCCAGGAACAAACTGAAAAGTCCAAAGTAGCCACAAGTTTCACATGCAAAGGCAAACAACAACTGCTGGTATGACTACATCCCTCAACCAATGAAGAAGTCCATCTTTTAACAAGGTGTCCACTGTCTTTTGGTGCTGGTCTGTATTCAAGTAGAAGTAATCAGCTTTGAAGATTGTTTAACTCACAGAACCTACATATGGGTCAATTGAGGATGAGACACATACAGGGTATTGATCAACTGAGGATGTGATGTATATCTGTCTTCTTTATGGTTGACCTTAATTTGTTGGCAGGTATTGCCTAGCCATGAAATGGGATAATGGATAAATGGATATATATACATATATACACACACACACACACATACACATACATATATATGTCTTTGGATTGCATTAGATGTTTTGAACTCTACAATGTCTCTGCAGCATTAACTGTCTGATATATGTAAAGGTCAACACATAGAGAAAAGATTGAACTTCTATTATGTTCTCTGTGTGCTGTAGGTCATGGGTGTATCATACAAAGAGAGTTGAGACACCTTCCTTGTCAGCTAATTGTCCAGTCAGTGTAATAAACCTCTCCTCCTCTCTCATGCCATGAAGGCAGCTACACTCTGCCCTTATCCTAGAAGGGTCATTTTCTTTCTCTCTTTAAAGAGAGTACCCCTAACCTTCTATGATCACTCCCTTATGTCTCTATCAGGAACCCCTGGGACTCTTGCATTTAATCCTTCTTGTTTAATCATGGTCTTTATCCCACTAGGCAGAACAAAGAGGAACTGGAGGAAGAAGAGGAACTGAAAGAAACCCTGCAGGACTCATTGGATGAGGGCCATAAGACTTCCTGCAGTCACTATGAACTGCTTGACATCTACCAGCCTCCCTGCTCTAGTGCTGACCCGTTGGGTGAGCATGAAGTCTTCTCTTCTCTGGATGCAGCTCGTGAGTACTCTATTAAAAAGAGAACTGTACTCCACCAGTCATATTTCTGGGTGTTCAATGAGAAATTCCAGGTGTTGAAAACATAACTAACCAGAATGGGGAGATTGCAGAGATTATATTGGACTCACAGGCACCACTTATGCATGTGGGTAGCAGGGGTCTACATGAGTCCTACCTTCTAAACTGGGCCAGCTGATTTATCCTGCAAAGTTCTTGCTAATTTTTGATCCTGAACACTGAGTGTACTTTGCATGTTAGATAGGTTAGTACTCTTGACTATGTCATTGGAGATACTATTTGCATGGTCCTTCATGAATGTGCCTGGAATTATTCCTGAAGGCATGACTTGGGCCCTGGCCATCTCTGCCTCCTTTAATAAAAAGTATCCTATTCTCTTCTTAGGCCAAAATCTCTTTTCACTTAGAATGTGTATCGATTCCATCCATGAGTTTATTCTCACTATATAATCTCAAATCTACCAAGAAGCACCAGCATATCTGATGGAGTCAGTTTTGAGTCTTGAAGAAAGTGTTCTAGAAGCCAGTCTTCACGTTATTCCTGATCACTGGGATAAAAAATAGTTCTAATTGGGAGAAGGTATTATTATTTGATAAACTGGGACAATATGCCCAGGAAGCCCTTCCATTTCTGAAGTCACAGCTGAGACTTCCTTGAGTATTCATCCCAGGCTATCTGTTCCTCACACCAAAGGTACTCATCACGCATTGTATTTAAAATGGTACAGGATTTGTAATGCAGAATAAGTAAGGATTAGTTGTGACTGTATTTATTTATTTATTTGTTTATCTATTTATTTATATTGGTTCTTTTTAGTTATACATATTAGAAGAATCCATTTTGACATAATTTCAGAAGTGTCAAATGTATCTGGTTCTAATTCAGTCTCCAGTACCTGTCCTTCCCATCTCCCACTCTACTTTCTGCTCATTTATTTCTATTGATATTTCTGTCCTTTGCCAGTTATTTTTAAAGAACTTTTGTGAATGCACATGATGATAAGATTCACTGTGGTATATTCATATATGAACATAGAAAAATTATGTCAGATTCATTTCACTGTTTTTCTTTTCACATTCACCCTCCATTCCCTTCTTTCCCCTTGGTGTACTGCACTGATATTTTTTCTTTTTTTATCCCCACCCCATTATTGTGGGTTAGCTTTCACGTATCAGAGAAAATAGTTGACCTTTGGTTTTGGTGAATTTACTTATTTTTCTTATCATCATATAGTCTCCAGGTACATCCATTTACCATCAAATGGCATAAAATCATTTTTCCTTATGGCTGAGTAATATTCCACTGTGTATATATGCCACATTTTCTTTACCCATTCTTCTGTTGAAGGGCACCTAGGTTGGCTCTATAGTTTATCTATTGTCAATTGTGCTGCTATGAGCACTGATGTGGCTGCATCAATGTGACATGTTGATATTAACTCCTTTGTATATATATGGAAGAGTGGTATAACTTGGTCAGAAGGTGGTTCCAATCCTAGTTTTTTGAAGAATCCCATACTGTTTTCCAGAGTGTTTGCACCAGTTTGCAGTCTGACTAACAAAGAATGAGTGTACCCTTTTCTCCACATCCTTGCCAACATTTATTATTATATATATTCTTGACAATTGCCATTCTGACTGGACTGAGATAAAATCTCAGTGTAGTTTTAATTTGTATTTGTCTAATTCCTAGAGATGTCAAACTTTTTATATACATTTGTTGGCCATTTGTATCTGTTTTTTTGAGAAGTGTCTGTTTAGTTCCTTTGCCTATTTATTCACTGGGTTATTTGCTATTTTTAGTATTAAGTTTTTTGAATTCTTTGTATATTTTGGAAATTAATGTCCTACTTGAGGAGTAGGTGGCAAAGAATTTTTCCCTTTCTGGAGGCTCTCTTTTCATGCTCTCTCTTCATGCTCTGGATTTTTTCATTTGCTGTGAAAAGCTTTTAAGTTTGATTCCATCCATTTATTGATTTAAATATATATATATATAGGAGCTGGGGTTGTGGCTCAGTGGTAGAGTGCTTGCCTCACACATGTGAGGCACTGGGTTCAATCCTTAGCACCACTACCAAATACATAAATAAATAAAATAAAGGCTTAAAAATCTTTAAAAAATAAATATATATATATACATATATATATATATATATATATATATATATATATATATATATATATAAAATTGTAGATTGACACAATAGCTTTACTTTTATTTATTTTTATGTGGAGCTGAGGATCAAACCCAGTGCTAGGCAAGCACTTTACCAGTGAGCCACAACCCTAGTCCCCATTTATTGATTTTTGATTTTACTTTTTGCACTTTAAGAGTCTTCTTAAGGAAGTCAGGTTTTGAGCTGACATGTTGGAGTACTGGGCCAACATATTCTTCTCAGATGTGCAGGATTTCTGGTCTAATTCCTACATCTTTGAGTTGAGTTTTGTGCAGGGTGAGAGATGGGTGTTAAGTTTTATTCTCCTACATATGGATTTCCAGTTTTCCCAGCGCCATTTGTTAAAAATCTCATCTTTTCTCCAATTGTCTGAATATGTTTGCAGAATCTGAAGACAAACAGAAGCAAGAGGAAGAGGAAACAGAGATGAATTCCAGGTGAATCTGAATGCAAGGGTGACTTCTAGAGATCTCAGGTCCAGGAAAAAGTAGAAAGTGCTGACTATATCTATTTCATTAATTCTTCTAACCAGGAAGTACTTCTGTTTTCCTTTTTTTTCTTACTGGTTCTTTTATAGGTTTCCACATTTCATAACTTTTTGGCAAAGGATACTGGGTATTGAACACAGATGTGCTAAACTGAGATATAGCCCCAACACTTCTGATTTTTTATTTTGATACAAGATCTCACTAAATTGCTGAAGTTCTTGCTAAGTTGCTGAGACTAGCCTTGAACTTGTGATCCTCCTGCCTCAGCCCCCTGAGTTGCTGGATTAAAGAAGTGTGCCACCATGCCTGGCTCCATTATTTTTTTAAGTTTAGTAATCCAGACACAGACTTACCCAAGGTGAACTAAACAGCTGTTCTTACACTCAAGGTACTGTACTCTCCTGTGGTAATTAGGAGGAGGTGCCCATCAGTTTTCTTGCAAACTTGGCTTGAGTTGGTTCACTCTAATGACATTGAAAGAAATGTAATGAAAATCAAGAAAATTCAAGTTACATAACAATATTGAAAAAAGGCTTGGAATGCCCATGATCATATGGAGTCAGTAACACCTCAGGAAACATAACTTACTAGAACCTTACATGAAAGTGGAACAAAATGCACTTAGGGATGTCACTGTGTCATGTCATGCCTGGACCATACAGGAAAGCTGAGACTCCTTCCTCACCAGTGTGCTACCTGGCCAGTGCCTGAGCACCTGCTACCCTCTCCCCACTCTACAGCCCTTCTTAAACTCCCATGAAATTCATACAGTGCCTAGTCAGAGGGGACTATTTTGATTCTCCTCTTTGAAGGGATAGCCACTCTTCCTTCTGTGGCTTCTCAGTGAGGATCCTACTCATGACCTGCTGAGCAGTTGTGAAGTCCAATCTTTCACTGTTTAACTTTCTGTTCTCCTTACATCCCTGGGCTCAGCATGGAGCTAAAAGAGGATGAGGAAATGGATGAAGTGCTGATGGACTCATTGGATGAGATGTATTTGGTTCACTCCAGTTTCTGTGACTTCTCTGACTCTCACCAGCCTCCCAAAAGTCCAGCCTCCCTCTCTGAAGAGCACATGAATTACTCTACTCTGGATATCACCAGTGAGTACACCCCTTACAAGGAGAATAAGTTCCTCAATGTTTTCCCAGGAAGACTCCCCATTCTTTAAGCTCAGCAGCAGCTCTGTGTGGATAAAGTGATCTCCCTGCAGGCAAGTCCTGTAGGTTCTCATTAGTTTGAGTCAAACACTGAGACCAAGTTTGAATCAAAGACATTAGGTGGGTCATGAAGCTTGCACCTTTCCTGTTTCCAGCCATACCTCTCCCACCTTGGCACTCACTGGCCAATGCAGGATGTGAATGAATGCAGGCTGGGGTGAGGAGAGTGGAGGTGCACTGAGAAACTCTGACAGTTCTGCCACATGCAGCTGCCCCATCTTCTGTCCAACAGACTGTTATACAGTGGGACATCCCATCCCTCCTTCAAATGTCTTGCTAAATGTTCTTTGAGCATTTGTGGCTTTCTGTGGAGGATGGTAATATTGCCTATATTTTTGGAAATGTTTCCGTGGTTCCAAAGCTCAGCCCAAGTAAGAGGCCTCAGGTCCTTATTACACCAAGCTGCTCCAAGGTAGCTGGTTGTGGGTCACAGGACACTCCACACCTGCATATGTAATATTTTAACCAGATTTATTCTCTTACATCACATTTGGGCCATGGCAAGTTCAACTTGGCATTGTTGGAAAGATAAGGAGAAACACACAGGGGTGGTGAAGGCCAGGGTTAAATTAGAGTAGGCGGACTGCTGGAATGAAAAGAGCTCAAGTGGAAGAGTGAGTTTCTAAGCACTATCTTTAGTGCTGTTTTTGATAAATGAGGACAATTAATTGATCTATCTTTAATGAATTTCTATTTCTTCACCTGTAAAATGTTGACAAAGGTCTTGTATGGTTGCCTTCATGATAAATGTGGAAATAATTCTAAAGGCATTTCAAAAAAGGATTATTAGGTCCTTCTTTTGGGATTAGGTGGGGAAACTGATATAAAGGAGGATAATGTTGAGAGAGTGGGCTTACACTGAAATACTTTCCACTCGGAATTTTCCCGGATAACACAGTAGAGATCTAATTATCAGTCCACAGTGGTGGTGAGATTTGTATAGAGGCTGGATCCAGGATTCCCTTCATGTCTTAGGAAGGAGATGGTTCTATGTGACAGCTGTGATGAGACACAAAGTCTGTGTCTGTGCGCCAGCTTTATAGCAGGTTGGAGGACACAGATGGAGAAGTGGAAAGGAAATCTGGACACATTCCCTGTGACCTATGGAACCATAGTCATTTTCATTATTTCCCCACTTTAGACAGAACATGTCAAGGTGATTCACCAGATCAAAGATGATCTTTGCAGAAGAATTACAAAAAGGGAGCAGACAGTTTCTTTTCTTTTCTTTCTTTCTTTCTTTTTTTTTTTTTTTTTTTTTGTGGTGCTGGGGATTGAACCCAGGGCCTTGTGAATGTGAGGCAAGCACTCTACCAACTGAGCTATATCCCCAGCCCCAGGCAGTTTCTTAAAGCTAAAATATGAGACTATTCAACAGTTCTCACAGTGTACCCTAAAACCATGCATAAATATTTATGTCATCTTCCCAGATATGACAGGGTGACACAGAACTCCTTCATGTCTGACAGGACATTTTTGAATTTGAATTTGCAGATTGTCATGAAAATAATGAAGATGATGAAGAAAAAACACCATTTTGTGAAATGTATGAGCAAGACAGGTAAAATATAGAGAGGGTTCTAGAAAGAACAAAGAGGAATGTAATCACATTCATGATGCAAACTTACTTAAACTACTGACTTACCAATTTCACTCACCCAACAAAACTTTCAATCAGCCCTTGGCAAGGTTCTGTATTCTCCTTCTGGTACTTGTAAATTGAGTATAAGTCAGGGGATTTCCTATACTCCAAGGTCCATTCATTCTTTGTGTATGGTAAAAAGGGTAATATTCAAAACTTTTATATAAGTCATCTTCATTGGCTGGTACCTTACAACAAAGAAGGCAGTTAGACACACACACACACACACACACACATATACCTCTGTCTTTATGTATCTGTATTTTTTTCACAGTGTTATGGGGAAAAGACTTAAAAAGGAGCTCTAGGTTTATAGGTCTCAAGGAGTTACACCAGTTAGGAGAAAATAAACTCCATTGTGAAAAATGTACAAAGATACTGTTTGAAGTCTTCAAATGGATGTTATTACAAAACATATGTCTTTGCCTTAGTAATCTATCATGCATTGAGTTCTAATCATAAATTTCCCCTTGCATCCTACCTTAGCGATATCAATTTTCTATTAGAAATACAAGGAAGAGACTTGGCCAATTTAAAGCTGAAGGTGCAGGAAGGGAGAGATGCTTCTCTTGACATCAAAAGGCATCTTGAGGATCTCCTCACCCATCCTGACCCTGACTGCCACCAGGTGCAGGGCCTTCAAGAACATCTAGCGGAGGGGTTCAGGCTGGCAGAACATCTTGCTGATAAGCTGAGTCCAGGTAAAGTGCCAAGAGGCCCTGCTCACATAGAGTTGCTGCGATGTGCCCAGCTCATGTGGGACTCCAATGGGCAAGCAATATTTGCATCTGCTCTCCTGGTATCAACATTTTGTGTGGAGTCTTGAAAGATGAGGACTGCATCACTGGGAGGACAGTAGATAAGTGCACTGGGTGGAGTCCATGGCGTTCCAACTCTCACTATTCTCCATGATGGAATGTTGCATTGAGACTGTAGGTAGCATCCCCCAGCATCTTTGCAGGAAAGAGAGTGTGACAGGTGGAGGTTTGTGAGGTTGAAAAGAGCCCGGGCTAAGATTCAAAACTTTTCAGGTATCCTTATGCTGATTTCATTATGGAAAGTGGTGATTTATCTTTTCTGGATTTGTTTCCTCATCTTATAAAAATGTTAAAAATGTGCATTGCATGGCAGCCATAGCATTAAATTAGGGAATGTTCACGAGTGTACTTTCAATAGGATTAACTCCCTGGGGTTGGTTTAGGGGCCTCATGGAGTGGGAATCTGGGAGTGATCTGGGGGTATAGGGTACATTGGATACTTAACAGGTAAAAATTTTCCCTGGCTAAGTGACAGAAACAGGCTTGAAGTCTCCACATGTATACAGAGTCATAGGGCAATTTTCTCTCTTCTCTGTGGAGGAAGGAGTGGGTTTTCTCTGAACATGGTGGCAGATAAATCGCTGATTTGGGGAAGCAGCCATGTGGTGGGATGTAGGTACAGCTGGATCAGCCTTATCTTTCAAAGATGCTTCCAGTTTCTGCTGATCTAGAGAACAGAAGACATTTTTTCTGTTCAATTCAACAAATAGTATGCTACTGAGGAGATCCATTAGATTGAGGTTACTTTGTTTCATGGATAAGAATCACCCTGGTGGTCATTTCTTTTATGAAAAACATGACAACTTTTTAAACTCACTCATCAATAATTTCTCTGTGCCAAGATAAGCCACTGCATTCCTAATGAATGAGGTAGAACTGCTTCATTCCTGAATGGGCTTTTTCTAAATTTGATTGTAGGAGATCAGGATGAGCAGCATAAAGAAGAAAAAGAAACACCAGAATCACTGGCCAACAGGTAGCAATAGATGGTCAGGGGAGGGTAATGATCAGGTCAAAAGGACCACAAAACCAGCCAATATAGCCACATTTATGATGCAAGGGTAGAGAAAATCTGCTAGTGTCACTGCTTTCCTTTGCTCAACCAGTCTGCATTGCCACTTTTCTGTGAGACATTTGTATCATTTGTCTCATTAAATGTGCATTGGTGGGCTGGGGTTGTAGCTCAGTGGTAGAGTGCTTGCCTCGCATGTATGAGGCACTGGGTTAGATCCTCAGCACCACATAAAAATAAATAAATAAATAAAAGATATTGTGTCCAGATACAACCAAAAAGATATTTTTTATAAAGTGCATTGACTAGGAGCAAGAATGTCCAGCACTTTCAGAATTGACTGGTTCTCTCCTCTGTAGCTGAGAACTAGAGTGGGAGGCAGGTGTTTCCTGTCCGGGTCACCTGTGCCTCTTAGCAAGCATTTCATAGAAAAAAAAAGGCCTGCATGAAACAAAAATTCTTATCCTTTCCCAACAATAGTAGTCATTATTCTGAACATGGTGGCAGATAAACACCTACAGAGTAGGTTGTCACTTGGCCACTGTATGCAACATGTCTATAAACATGGGTATCTATAAACACCTACAGAGTAGGTTGTCACCTGGCCACTGTATGCAACATGTAACAAGAAAAAGTTAAAGTTCACACCAAAATGAGCCAGAACCACAAGTGGAAGTTGTTCGGGAACAATTCTCACAGGATTCCCTCAAAGTTGTCATCACCTATCATTATGCTATTCCTACTCTGAAAATGTCTTCTCTCCCACCTTAGGAATTACTATTTCCTGGTGCAAGTCCAGGCACGAGGACTGACTCATTTACGCCAGCAGTTGAAGGAAGGGAGTGAGGCTGCCTTCTCCCTCATTCATCACCTGACCAACCTCCTCAGCCATGAAGCCTGTGACAACCACCAGAACCAGGGCCTACGAGAGCAACTGTCAGAAAGCTGCAGGCTGACAGAGAGGCTTCTCCACAGGCTCAGCCATGGTGAGGTGGCACAGGCCTTGATCACACTGAAATGCTCCAAAGTCCCTGGCTCATAGGACACTCCACACCTCCACCAGTAACATTTCACCAGCTGTCTTGGATTCCACATCTCAATTGAGGCTGTTGCAAGATGAGCACAGCTGGAGCATTTGTAGCTGGAGCACAAAGGAGAAATGTATTGTATTGGAGGTCACAGTATTCCTACTGTTTTTGTGCTCCCTGATAGTGGGTGGCCTCTGTAGCAAAAGACAACATCTACTAGTACTCTAGGACAGGAGGCAGATTCTTAAAGTGTATAGAGCCTGAACTAGAAATGAGTCTCCCAGGTTCTTCCTGAGCATTGGCTTTTATACATATAGGAACATGGCTCACTTATAGCTTCTTAATTTTTTGCTTCTTCATCTCTAAATTAAATAAAATAGGGTGTTACTTTTAGCTTTAACTACTGAATGAAGGATTATTCATGAACTCACTTTAAGAAGGAATATAATTCATAAGTGTTTAATTATGGTTCAGTTAAAAGAGCAGAGTCCAAAACCAATGAATAGAATCAGGTGGTAAAAATTTGGTTCATACTATAATGGATTCCAAAGAGAAATTGGCCCTAGTACATGACAGAGCCAATTTGGAGATCAGCACAAAACTCATAATATGGAAAGGAATGAGGAACAGGGGATAGGTTCTATTTGAGGATTGTGAGAGGGTGCAGAACCACCAAGCCTGGGAATGAGTTTTGTAGAAGGAAGAGAGATGTAACTAGAGATATCCAGAAGAACCTGGACAAGTATCCAGTGGTCAGGAGACCAAAATGCATTTTGAATCTACCCATTGAACTCAGAGCATGCCATAATAATGATCCAACGAACCAGTGACATTGTGCATAAAGGATCAGCACATCACACAGACTATTTCTTTAAAGTCAACATATGAGATCATTCAGTACAATCCTGGATGTGCATCCTGAACTCATGCATACATAATTTAACATCCCCATGCTCAGGTAGGCCACTGTATTGAAATGTGTAAAATATAGCTATTTAATAACTTCTATACATTTCTGAATCTGTTTGCAGAATATGATAATGATGATGAGAATGATGAAGAAGAACTAGAGTCACTGGATTCCAGGTAACAATGAATGAATAGGGATAATAAGCAAATGTAATATAATGGGGTTTGAGTGTCCTAAAATACCATGAGTTCAAAATTAGCTGCAGATTCAATAATCAAAGGTCACAAAAGGTTTCTGATTAAAGATGATATAGTCCTTTTAGCCAGATAATTGATTTTCTTTATGGTATTTGTAGATTGAGGCTGTCCAAGGGTATCAATCTAAGGAGTCTTAGGGACTTCTTTCCCATTAAAAAGTCACTTGTTCATTTGTAAGGACTAAAATAAGAATGAGATAAATAATTTCTTTTTGGACTATTGCCCAAGGTCATTGATATGTATGTCATAGCAAGAACAGCAGATAGGAAAAAAACATATGTCATGTCACAATATTGATAGAAAAAGATGTAGAAGCTACAAGGTCTCTGGCACTCTACAATGCTGAGGCTGATTCACTGGACAGGTGAGTGTAAAATTCAACTTTGGTTATGCACAAGGTTGACCCCTGCTATGCTTCTCATTGTGTGCTCCCTCTTGTGACTGTACCTTACAGATGGACTTAAGCCTCCTTCCTCATTAGCTTGTAATCTGCCCAGTGCACTGCGTACTAGTGGCTCTTTTCCTCTCTTTCTTTCTCATCTCCATGCCCATGGCTCCCAATCTATGGGCATCAGTGCAGAATGGCTCTCCTTCTTCCTTTTTGGAAAGAGGGGTCCATGCTTTTCTGATCATGACCAGATTGGATGCTATGATTCTAAACCATCTTGATTTCATCTTTTGTTTTTCCTGATCTCATCTGTCTTGACAGTGAACTGCAGGAGAAGAAAGAGAATGAACTCCTGCCAGATGAATGGTATTATGTACCCTCTGGTCATCCTGATTCTTTTGACTCACAAGAAGGTCTCATAAGTACAGTCCTCCCATCAGATGAGCCTGGAGTCAGCCCTACTGGAAGCAGTGAGTACTCCTATCATAATGCAGGTGAATCCAACTAGTCTCCCAAGTAACCTCCAAATTCTCTATAGTCTAAGCTGATAGATATGTCCCTGCAGATCCAGGAGACCCATTTTGTTTTAGAGAAGATTCAGAGGACTGGAAATCTCCAGCTTTGCCTTCTTCCTACTACCTGCCTAGATCTCACTGAGCCTGGTCCTCACTGCAGGCCATATATTTGCAGATAGGATGGAGTTAGGAGGGAGGGAACATGAGCACCTCACAGCCACCACTACAGCTTGTCATCCTGTCTATACAACAGGGTTCTATCAACAACTGTATTTAAAAAGTTTCTCACCTCCCACAGTGTTCTGGTGAATTCCATTTGACCTTGCCCTCCAATCTTCTCTGGACAACTACATGTGCTAGCAAATCATTTGCCCAACTATTTGGAGATCTTATGATTACTAGGTCCTAATTCAGATTCTCTTCTTCCTCTGAGGTTGTTTTCCTCCCATTAAGCAATCTAGTTCACTTTCCTCCATATATCACTGGGCAACGCCAATGGATTTTCCCCATCTGGGTTCATAGTTTCTATTATGCAACTAGTCTCAGAGTTGTGTTCTCATGTAAAATGTCAAGAACCAGTATACATGATGAGGGTATTACCCAGTATATGGGCTGTTGGAACAGTTTTCTTCTTTATAAATTCCAGAAATGACTGCTTGTTGAGCAAGGACCTCATGAAATGGCAGCTTCATGGAGTATGTAGACGAAATAAATAAATAAATAAATAAGTTCTCCTCTCTACTAATTCAAGATAGTGTTGAAATTTTCCTGAGAGAAACCTTTGGAATTCTGAAGATTCTTTCCTCAGTAAATCAAATTGGAGGAAAAGCAAAACCCTGATGTCTTTCACTATATCTCAATATATTATTGTGAAATAATAATGTAGCTGATGGTATCTCTTTGTATAAGCTGAGACACTGAGACTCAGCAAGGTCACTAAACCTGCCCTAGAATCCTCAGTTGGTGTGTGGTGGAAACATGGGCCAAATGTCTGCCTGACTCCAAAGTTAAGGTGGGCCTACTATTCTGAATCCTGACCTGTGAAGGACTGAAAACCTTCTTTTATTATTTTTTCAAAGAAATATTATGAGATAATTTCAACTTAAGCATTAAATTTACCTGCCAGATACAAAGAGGTCTTATGTCTCATGACACAGATGTCAAAACATTCAAGTGTGAGTGCATTTTGTCCATGAGCAGAGCCAGCAGCATATTGAATGCTTTCAGGAGGAACTAAAGATTAGTGAGGGTCTCTATGGAAAATCAATCCTGTGCTAGAAGGGCTTTGACTCAACACTTGCACCCAGGCTTTCTACTCTATCTCAGGGTCCCAGTGAGGCTTTGAGTTCAACTATCTTGGAATCTTTTTAAAAATTGGGGGCTGTGTCTCAGAAAAACCTACAGGGAGGACTGGATCCAATGAGAAGGATTAGAAGTATGAAGACATTTCTCAGAAGATGTGTGTGATATGATAATTTTTTTGCCAGGACTTTGATAAAAAAAGCCATAATAGGATACATTTGCTGCTATTGATGAAAATACCATCTTCATTGAATGAGGATCCACCCTATGTATGTTCACCAACACTCACATGTAAATAGTATGTACAGACTACAGCTACAATCCCAGCAGTGCTGCCACAGAGTCTGCTCGATCTCATCCTCTCCATGCACAAAGAGCATCAGGAGAAACAGCATAAATATAACCCTTAAGCTTTTATTGAAGACTTTCTCCTTGCTCAATTGGTACCATGTCAGTACTTCAGGAGTTTAACACACATCTTCTGTGTCTCCCAGGAAATCAGAGTATCTGCTAAGGTTAGTCTTGTTAAATATTTTTAAGGAGTAAGAGGGGCAAAAATCGAGCAACAGAAAATGTGACACAAACTTCTCCTTGATTTAAAATATCCATGGCAGAGGACCTGAATGGGGAAAACTAGCTTTGTAGTCCTACATGAAGGGCACAGAAAGTGATTCCACAGGGAATAGATGCCACTATTGAGATAAAGCTGCCTGCAATGCCTGTGGTCTGAGTAGGCCATATTTTAAAGGGAATGTCCCTAAGGGAGGACAAACTCCCCAGGGCCTTGGTTAATTTGGGCACTTTTATTAATAGGCAGTATTTGATGGTAGGCTAGAAATTTGAACAAAATTAAAGTCAACATTAATGATTGAGAAATCATAGAGGGCTGTGATCCAGCTTCAAATATTTGAAGGAACTGGAGGAAAGGATTTGTTTTGTGGCATCATGGGTATATACAAAGAAAACATGTGAAGAAAGAGTTCAGGACATCACAGGTTTGCCATATACAAGATTTCCTGGCCTTGAGAGTTGTTGAATGATAGAACGACTGGTTGTGAATAATTTGCTTTATAAGACATTTGAGAAGAAACTGCATGATGTGCCAGGAGTCCTTGAAGAGATTCCTGAGTCAAGAGCCTGTTTAAATCCTTGCAACACTAGAATCATTTTATTTGAGCTTGTCAAGTTTTGAAAGAGCAGGTATATTGGTTTAAGATATTTACCCTTCAGCTCAATAGGATTTATTTCAAAACCTTACTAAGCATCTTCAGTTACTGTGTTGTTCAGCTGTTTGTTGCTGTGACCCAAATAACTGAAAAGGACAACATAAAAAGCAGCAGAAGTTTATCTTAACTCATGGTTTTAGGGGTTCAGACCATGGTGACACATGACCCAACTCCATTGCTCTGGGTCCAAAGTGAGGCAGAATATCATGGTGGGATGGTGTGGTGAAAAAGTGCTGTTCACCTATGGCAGCTTAAAACAGAGAGAAAGAGGACGGACCAAAGGGAACATGAGCCCTACAAAGTAACCACCCCCTACTGTGACCACTTCTTCCAGCCATGTCTACTTGCCTACAGTTATGTCTCAGTTAGCCCATTCAAAATTGGATGGACAGTTTAGATTGCACCTCTCACAATCCATCATTTCACCTGCCAACACTTCTGCGTTAACATAGGAGATTTTGGAAACACTCCATATCCAAAACACAGTTATGACTGATGATTATTGATGTGTAAACTGCGACTTGAGGAAACACGGAAGACATACCAGGCTGAGAGCAATACTTTGTAGACAAAAACCTGGATGCTGAAAGACATTTTCATCTTTTCTGGAATCAGGAAATGGTCATCCTGATTCCAGGAGAGGATTTGTGTAAGGGAGTGAAAGGAAGTGATGATGGGTAAACCAGTGGAGCTAGTTACTAAGACTACAAAGGCAAAATGAAGAGTTAGAATTATTTAGTGGACAATTAAAAAAGTTATCACAAGGAGAATAATAACATTATAAGAAGAGGACTTTGAGCAAGAATACTAATGGGGCTGGGAAGATGGGATATCGTTGTCAATCCAGCTATTTAGTAGGCTAAGGCAAGAGGGTGTCCTGAGCCTATGAGTTTGAGGCCAACCTTGGCAACAGAGTGAGATCCTATCTAAAAATAAAGCCTGGATCCAGGCATGGTGATGCACACCTGTAATCCCAGCACTTAGGGAGGCTGAGACTGGAGAATCAGAGTTCAAAGCCAGCCTTAGCAATGGCGGGGTGCTAAGCAACTCAGTGAGACCTTGTCTCTACATAAAACACAACATAGAGCTGAGGATGTGGCTCAGTGGTCGAGTACCCCTGAGTTCAAACCCTGGTACCAAAAATAAATAGATAGATAGATAGATAGATAGATAAATAAAAATGAAGCCTGGTGAGACAATTGATGATTGGGGAAACCTCACAGTTAGGAAAGGTAGTGAGGATGAGAGTGGATAAATCTAGGTACCAGTGATGAGAGTTGGATGTGCTGTGGTTTCAGGAAGATGAAGATCAGGTTTGTGGAAGATAGTTTAAGGAAAGTGAGAACGAGGAAGGAACAAGAAGAAAGTGTTGGACCCACAGCAATGTGCAGCAGGCCTTGCTGATCCAGTCCCTTCCTGAGCCTGTGAGGATTGGCATGAGGCTGTTGGAAGCTTTTACTTAGCTCATGTTCTGAGGACATCTATTCTTTTCTGTCTGGAAATACAAATAATTTTTATTAGGGAGAACTGAGAAGACCCTTCTAAACAGATGCTGATAATAGAAGGATTATGCACCTGTTAAATCTCTAAAGAACTATACATTGAGAACCTGTAGGACATCTGATGCCTATGGTTACAATAAGGGTCAGGCCCCACTGCTACCTTGCTGGAGGTAACACCTTCCAGATCGCAATAGACTCTATATGGGTAGATATGGGTGGCCAATAGAAAACAGGGAATTCACAGGCTTTCAAAGCCATGAAAAGTTCCTCTAATATGGAATGTGTTCTACAGTTACTCAACTCCCCATTTCATGGATCCCCAAACCTAGAGATTCTATTTCTTTGATCCTTGTGAATAGATATCCATAAACTTTTTTGTTCTTTCCATGCCTTGGAGCCTCTATAGCATGTTCTCTCTAGACATGTCAACTAAAGTTAACAATATAGAGATAATATTAATAGTTTGCCTTTTCAAACCCCTCTGGACTCAGAGAATGACTTCAGGAAACATTTTTGTGTCAGCACTTGCCATCTAAGCATCCCAGACATACACAGAAAAGTTGTTATCTCCTTCAGATAGCTGATATCTGTCTCTGTTCCTGGGTCACTAGATGGTTTTACTAACAGGTGGGGATATCAGAAATGGATGTTCTCAAAGTGCTTGGAAAAGGGAGAACAGGGATCAGTGCTAAATCCTCTTCCTCTTTCAGTTTCCACCCAGGAGGCCTGTGCCCGAGGACCTTTGAGTGTAACAGTGAGCCCCAACATGCCAGAGATGCAAGCATCACATGTATATGTGGAGTCAAGAGCCCAAAGGAAAACTTGTCTGGGGACACAACTGGGTCCACACGTTGACTATGGAAATGGTGAAGTCAGGCTGAGTCTTTTCTACACCAACTACAGCTTTGCAGTCAATACTGATTCTGTACAACAATGGATGCACTTCCAAGGTAAGAAAGGAAAGGGGAAGAAGAAGCCCCAATCCAAGGGTTGGTTATCAGGGTGTTGTGGATGGAGGAGATGATGGGCCTCTCCATGTTCTCTCAGGGTCAGAATGAAATCTGAGATTCTCTGATATGATGAGGTGAGCAGGATCGGGTTTAGTATCAGACCTGCTCTCAGGTCCTGGACTGTCCTTGGCTGGGTGGATTTTTTAAGTGTTTAATCTCAATTCCCTTATCTCAGAGACCTGATAAATAATATCTACATTATGCATTTGGTCTTCCTGGCAATATAAAATAAAATGACTTCCAGGAATTTTTTTTTTTTTGGTACCGGGGATTGAATTCAGGGGCACTTGAACACTGAGCCACATCCCCAGCCCAATTTTGTATTTTATCTAGAGACAGGATCTCACTGAGTTGCTTAGCACTTCACTTTTGCTGAGGCTGGCTTATGATCCTCCTGCCTCAGCCTCTTGAGCTGCTGAGATTACAGGGATGTGCCATGGCACTCAGGTTCTAGGAATTTTTTCATCTGATATAGAGCAATTTTTCAGTAACAGTATAAATCCTGGGTTTACAACTCTGTCCTGACATATCCACCTCATTTTTCTCTTTCCCCTTCTCTTTGAAATAAAGTGCAACCTTCAGACAGAAAGTGCACAAATTGGTCTGCCTGATGATTCTGCACTGAGTCCATCCTCTCCATCCATCTGTCCCCATGGCCATGTCCTCAGTGTCCCACAAGGGTCCACTTGGCTCAGATGTGAAGACTGAACTTCCTGCCACTCGAGCCCACTTCATCTGAGTCTAGTTCATCTTACTCTCTGTCACTTTCAGTATCACTTCCTGGAGCCTCTCATGTTCACCTCAGGTGATGCCCTCATCTGAGAGATCAGGAGATTCTCATTGCAGGAGGTGGCAAGGGTCATGATAGACAAGGATCACCTGCCTTGCACAAAGACAGCTCCCTTGAAAGTGCTCAGTAAACATCAGGGGTACATTGTTCCCGACACACATTTGATAATATACAGTGGTGAACACCTTTTCTTCCCACTGGCCTTCTGTTTCTCCATGGCTTCCCATAATCTCTGCCAAGACTCAGCCTGTGGCTTAGTTTTTTGTCTCCTGCACAGCTCCCACAGATGCCAGAGCATAAAACCAGCTCCAGTCCAGATTTTCAGAGTAAGGATAGTTTGAAACCTCTGTTTAGTCCCACATACCTTCACACTGATTTCTTGCTGCTGTCTAACTAGGCATCTGCTCTTCATGACATCGCTCCCTCAATCTTCTCATGTTTCTAAAGGTTTTCTATGTTCAAGTGACAGGAATAATAATTATCTAATGTCTCTCTTGTATTCCTATATAATATACATGTTCAGACAAATATGAATACCTACATGATACTTACATGGTAGGTATCATATATATAATGGGTATAAAGGAAATATCTCATTATTATGCAAGGTTTGTGAATTTCATAGGTTTACTCTTCTTTTCATTAATAGTGGTCTCCTCCTACTTTGATTTTGCTTGAATATTTATTTTCTCCCTCCTGCCCATAGGGCAATCTGTACCCAGTATGATTTCCTTGTCTTTGCCTTATAAACCTGAAAGTTAATTGGTTTCTAACAATTCCATTTTACTTGGATATTTTTATAATATGGGAGCACTTTTGCCTCCTGGCAAGTTTATCATCACTGGACATGTAAAAAACAACAATAAAAATAGAAATACACAGGGGCTGGGATTGTGGATCAGTGGTAGAGCGCTTGCCTTGCATGTGTGATGCACTGGGTTCAATCCTCAGCACCACATAAAAATAAATAAAGATATTATTTCCATCTACAACCAAAAAAAATTTTAAAAAATAGAAATATACGTCTTTTTAGACTTTATCACAATCAAGGACTTCTCTGTCCAAGCCTGCTTTCTTGATTTGATGAACTTCTTGTGTGGAAGAGTTTATTACAGTAAGGTCACAGATAACAGATCCTGTTGTCCATGGTTTTATTTTCAGAAATGAGCTTGGATGCTTGCTTTGAAAAGAAGATCCCTCCCAAGCTGGAGTACAATGCTCTTGAAGGTTCAGCTGCTAACAAACTTGGGTCTCCAGTACCTGGCCTCATTGATTCCAAAACTGTGCTGAGACAGAAGATTCTCAAAAGAAAGCTATGGCTGAGCAAGTGGAAAATAGCATGCCGATTCCCTGGCCTTCAAGCTTCAGGTATAGTAGTGATCATATCTGTGACACTGGGGTGCACTTACTCTTTTTAAAGCCCTCTTTATGATTGTAACTCCTCATGCTGTGACTTCTCTCTATCATTTTTTCAAACAGCTGATGGAGCTTCTGTCTGGTCTTACTTTTGTCTTCCTTGAGTTGCTACCCTGCCAGCCCTTTAGTATGCATCTCTTGTTTGCACTTGCAAACAAAGTCTCTGCTGTATGTCTTGATCTACTCTGTAACAGCCCAGAGAAGCTCAGTCAGATTGGACTCCTATACCTATGAAGAGCATCTTCTAAACATGTGCTACCCTCCCCGAAGTCACACAATTCCTAGGCTTTTTTGGCTTTCTTTCCCAGCTTCCTCGACTCCACTGCCTCTTTCTTTTGAGAGCATGGCCTTCATAAGTCACTGGCACATGGCTCCTTCTCTTAGATCTGCCTTGAGAAACAAGACTGAGTCAACCCTGGATGTTCTCTTGGATGTGCAAATGAAAAGTGTTAAAATTGATGAAAAAGAGCCCTGATTACAAACACTAAATTGCAAACTGGGCTCTAGGTGGGAGATGCATACTGGCCTGGAGGCACGTTTGTCTTCAGCACCACATGTACAGCCCTGTGCCAATGTACATGGGTTTTCCAGAACTCAGTGTCTAGAGATCATGAACTCACCTAAGCTGACATCAACTAGAGGACATTAGATGGCACTGTAAATGGATATCAGTCTAATGACAGACTCCAGAGTGGTGCTTTAAACAGCTCAGTTCCTAAGCTCCTTAGGCTCTATGTTCTCTCTATTTATTCCTGTTTCCACTTCTACATGTCCAGTTAAGAGTCTAAAATGCAACTTTATTGAATCTTGAAGTCTGAGAATATCAGAGAGCATTTTTATTGACTAGCTTGACAAAAATAAGTCTGAAGACAAGTTCTATTAAAAGCCAATATTATTGAAAAGAACACAGGATACTTGTTGCCTCAGACCAGTCCAAATGACAAGAGAGGGATTGATGTGTACTTTTCAGATAAAAAAGTTCCACCTATAGTGCCAATGGGGAAAGAGCCAGTCATGAGGGAGATGGGGAGATAAAAGGAAATGATGGGAGTTAGCGGTCCATTCACTATATCTAAATGATGCCACCATGCAATAGGTGTCTGGGGGAGATGTTCCTTAAGATAAATCTGAGAGCACACCTGAGATTTTCATGCAAATGGTCTGGTATATAATTTGGGCATCAGCATTTTCAAAGGCTCTCAGATAATTTTAACAATGACAAGGAACATGGGGTGCACTATGATCTCGGCATGGAAATGCTCCAAACACTTGGTTTACTGCATAGAAAAGCTGAGCATCCACCAGCCATTGAGAAAGTCAATTTGACTCTTATCAAGACTCATTTTATATCAAAGAAAAAATTTTCAAAGGAAACTTGCAGATTTATGGCTTAGACCCGTGTCCTCTCTGTTGAAGCACCTGTGTGCAACTTGTTTAGAATACAAAATTAAACAAGAAGTAATAGCTGCATTGAAACTCAGTGCACAAAAAAATACCTCCTGCCATTAGAAATAATCAAAATGAGTATTTCCTTTTGATTTTTAAAATAAAACCTGCAGTTTATATCCTACCACATGAACTCACAGCCTTTTTATTTTTTGAAAATAGCAGAATGCTTTTCAATTCATAGTACAAATATGGAGCACAATTTTTCATTTCTCTGGTTGTACACAAAGAATGGTCACACCATTTGTGTCTTCATATATGTACCTAGGGTAATAATGTCCATCTCATTCCACCATCTTTCCTACTCCCATGCCCCCTCCCTTCCCCTCCTTCCACTTTGCCCTATCCAAAGTTCCTCCATTTCTCCCATGCCCCCAATCCCATTATGGATCAGCACCCACTAATCAGAGAAAATATTCGACCTTAACTCACAGCATTTTAATGGGATCAGCACAAAACTGGGAGTTTTACATTAGGTCCATTACTTTCATTAGGTAAAATCCCCAATAAATCTCTTTAGTCTCCATCCCTTGAAGGCTATAGAATGGAAAATCACAATGGAAATGCAGAAAATGGTGGTTATTTAGACTATTATGTCATTCTTGATACTAGTGTGAAATCTATGAAGAAATCTTTCCCAAAGAAGCTCTTGGGGAAGGAAAATGATGAAGAGAGGAGAGTACAGTAATACACAATGTCATCCTTTCACCTGAGAGAAGTTTTGAACTGTCCAGAGAGAATGTCCTTAGAATAATTCACCTTCTGACAAAATGCAGAATCATCTGCAGGGGACTGGAGAAAAGGATTTGGGCTGGGTTAAACTCACTGCTCTTTCTTGACTCAAGGCACTTTGAATGACTTTCTCTTCACTCTTGATCTGCTTTGGAAGAACTGCTAATGTTTCCCATGGATTCTTCTTTCTGTCCAGCCAAGGTGACCCAACAATCCATGGTACCTGAGGCAGTCTCCAGATTGCAGTCTTCCTCTCGCTCACAACAATTATGGAAAGAGCCTGAGGCCAGGGCTCAGATCAAGGCTCCTTAAGATAGGTCAAGTGGCTTTACTTAAAGCTCAACCCCTGTGGCATCACTTTTTTCTCATTAATGAAATGTAGTAGTGGCCTTGGATGTTGTCTGTGGTCTTTGCTGGCTCACTCTTCTAGAGTAGTTCCCATCTCTCCCATTAATGGCTTTAATTGATATCATAGCCTGGGGCACAGAGTTCTAAGAGCTTGCACTTCTCCTCTTCCTCCTACATCAGTCTATTTCTAAACATGCAATACTGGTGCTAAGAGCCTTCTTCCCTGGGAGGTGGAAAAGCCCTCAGTTTGGTCAAAATAAAGAAGAACAGGAGGAAGGTGGTTTGTATCACTGCTGATGGGTGGAACAGTGCAGGTGCCCAATGTCCTGCAGCCCATGCTGAAGTGCAAGTTCAGGAGAGTTTCCTGTACCTTGTAGATGTCACATTCCCACCAGCTGGCCTGTGGTCCAGCCCTTTAGCTCATCTCTTCACAGGAGTTTAGGGGGCCCCTCACCATTACTGCCACTGAGCCATATCTCCTGGGTAACTGTCAGCTGGCCTGACCAAGACTTTCATTTGATTTCTCTTTCCCTCTCTCAGAGGCCAAGAACTAAGAAAATATATTGCTGATTTGAACAAAACTGCATTACCAAATGTAGTTTTCAACTTGATGAAAAAGACAAGACAGCAAATCAAGTTAAAAGCCAAAGTGAACACTGGAGGGATCCTTTATGAGCACTGGATTTCACTGATGTATATAGTTTTTTTTTCTCCAAATGTCCAGTTTTACTGTTATCCCACACCCTGAGCCATTAATTTTGAAAATACCTAAGAATTCCAAAGCCTAGATCTACATATTCTATTGTTCAATCTTAATTTTGATTGTCTCCAATCTCAACCTGCCTAAAACCAATGACCACAAGTCAAGATGGACACGCTGCCTCCAGATAGGTACAGACATTATTAGCTATTTAGTGTTTTTGCTGAATGTTTAGCCTAAATTCAAGTACAAGGAAATTCTCAAGACAACTGCAAAATGTAGACCACTGAAAAAGACAGGTGACATGTATTCGTCAATGTCACTAGGAATAAGATAAAAAGAAAAGGCATTTGGGGTTAAAAAATCTTTTAAAAGATATATGTATATATATGTATATGTATATATATGTGTGTACAAATACACATATATATAAATATAAATATATGGGTATATTTATATGTGTGTGTTTATATGCACACACATATAAAATATATATTTTTATAATATGTGGGTATATTTATATATGTGTGTACATATAATACACACATATAAATATACCTATATATTTATATTTATATATGTGTGTGTATATACACACACATATATACCTATACATATATATACATATATATATACATATATAGAGAGAGATATATGTAGATAAATATACACACTTTTGAAATGAAAAGGCCTTTTCACCTTTTTCTTGTCACAGTTTTTGGTGACTTTGACTTGTTTGTAGAAGACAGATCAATTATTTTGCCCCATGGCCTACATTTTGCAGTTATATGACAGTCTCCTTAGGATTAAATTCAGCCTGAACTTTTAGCTGATAACTGTGCAGTTAATGCTGTGTGATTCCCACCACATCCAGTCTGCCAACAGTATCTCCTATGTGTACATCATTTGATACTAGAACTGGTCATTTGGTAATGGAGGCATCCACTGGGTCAGTCTGTGGAGTGGATACATTGTTTTCTTTGTAAAGCAATTTGGAGACTTTTACTTGGATAATGTACAAATATTCTGTTTGCCAATGATCCTTCTCTAAAAATTTGACCATCATTTATGATCCCTACCTGTGTAAATTGTTAGGTCCCTGTTTGAAATCTAGAACTTTTGTAATGCAGTTCCTCCAATTTTATTGTCTTGGCTGGCCTTTTGTTCTTAAAAAATGCACTTATTTCTCTGAACTTAAACTTTCTTCCACAGTTAATGTTAACTTGAATAATTAAAATGTTTTTGTTAATCACTATAGACTCATGGATTTCTTAATTTAAGTGTTATAATCATTTAATACTGTGATCAGTTTTGTAGTTAAGGATATAAACATACTTATCTTCCTATTTATAGTCTTATCTCTCCCATATCATTCAGGCTATATTTACAGTTTGTAGTGGATTGTATTTATTAGAGTTTTTTCTCCATGTTTGTGTATGTGTTATTTGGTCTTTAAGAAGGGTCATATAGCTCATGTTTCATATTACCTTAAGAACATTTTGATGTCTTCAGTCTCCACCTGAAAATGTCTAATATTTGTTTTATACATTTTACATAATATCATTCAATCTCAGATGTAATGGCCAGCATGACATTATTCACTTACTTCATGTTTATCCACAGAACCTGTCCCTTATTTTGTTATTCCTACATGATCATCTATATCCCAGTTACATTTATTCTTCCTACCTTATCTACACATTTGTTTTGCTTTAGATAAAAACTGAATATGTTAATGCTCACCAGATACTTAAAATTGAGTGTCCTAATTCATTTTTTACTGGAATTTATCCTTAACATAGCCTCATGATGAGTTCATGATGCTCTGAGTTTTGCTTAATTCTTCTTGACTATGGCCTTGATACATGAATATTTCAGAGTATTTTTAGTATTTGCTGAAAATGATTTTCCTTTATTATTTAGAAAATATTGGGTTGGTTTTGGAGATGGACATGTTACATGTTTGGATTCTGAGTTTCTACTTTTTTATTCTGAGATCTAAAATTTCTATGAGCATCAGTGAAGCACTCTATAAAATTCAATATCCCCTCATGATTATTTAAAAAAAAACTCAACCAGTTAAGCATTATGGAAACATACATCAACAGAACACAGGCTATATGTGACAAACCCATTGCCAAAACCCATGCCACTGAATTGGAATAAAGCTGAAAGCACTTTGTCTAAGAGCTGTAACAAAACAAAGATGTCCACTTTCACCACTCCTGTTCAATATAGAACTGGAAAACAGAACGATAGGTCAAAGAAAAGAATAGAAGAGATCCAACTAGAAAAGAGGAAATCAAATGATGTCTCTTTGTGGAACATATATGTAGAAAAAAACCTGAAGACATCACCAAGTAGCTCTTGAACCTGATAAACACGCTTAGTAAAGTTGCAGGATGCAAAGTTAACATACAAAAAACAGCATTCTTTTATACACCAATAACAAGCTGATTGAAAAAGATATTTAAAAAGAAATCTCATTCCCAATATCCCTGAAGAGTGCTTAGGAATAAATTTTATCAAGGAGATGGAAGATCTCTAATAATTAAAATCATAGAACCTTGATGAAAGAAAGTATAAAGAGCACACTCACAAACACACATGTTTGCAAGCTATCTCATGCCATGGATCGGAATGCTTGACATTATATAATGTCAATGCAGATTCAATGAAATATCTAGTAACAAATAAAGGACACTGATCACAAAACTAGAAAACACAATCAAAGAATTTATAGGGAGCCACAAAAACCCAGAATTGCCATAACAACCCTGAGGAGGTGGTAAAAGGGACAAAGCAGGAAGCATCAAAATACATGATTCCAAAACACACTACAAAACTATAATAATAAAGAAAGCATGGCACTACCACAAAGTCAGACACATATGCCTATTAAAAACTGAGAATTTAACAGAGAATTAAATTTTTATTTTGAATTAAAAATTGATATTAACTTATGTATCTTTAACCACTTGAATTTTTGATGATTCCAAGAACATACCTTGGAGAAAGTACAGTGTCCTTTATAAATGGTGCTGGGAAACATAGTTATACATACACAAAATAATTAATCTCTACTTCTCACCACATTTAAAAATCACTTGAAATCTCAGGATGTAGCTAAATGGTAGAATTCTTACCCAAAATGTGTACAGTTCTGGGTTCTATTTCCAGCACTGAAAAACAAATCAACTAAAACTGTACTGAGTTCTAAAATGTAAGAATGCAGAGTTTGAAATTACTGGGTAAAAAAAGGGAAATAGTTCAGGACACTGGAACACTTTTGGACAGACTCCAAAAGCATAGGCAACAAAAGCAAAAACAGACCAATGATGATATATCAAACTAAAAACTTCTGCACAGCAGAGGAAAGAATATTCTACAGATATAGAGACAATGTTTTCAAACTATTCATTTATCTATTCAGAATATGTAAAGAATTCAAAAACTTAAGAGAAAATAAAAGAATCTGATTTAAAATGGGTAAAAGATCTGATACTTAATAGAATGTATACTAATGGTCACAAAATGCTCTGCATCACTAATCATCAAGGAAATCAAATCAAAACTACAATGAGGTATTGTGTCACTTGAGTTAGAATGGGTATTATCAAAAAGATAAAAAATGATATTGGTGAGGATGTAGAGAAAAGACAACTTTATAAAGTGTTGGTGGGAATGTAAATAAGTATAGTCATTATGGAGAATAGTGTGGAATACCTTTAAAACCTGAAAATAGCACTACTATATGATCCAGCCATCCCACTACTTTGTATTTATCAAAGGAAGTGAAGTCATTATATTTATTGTGGGAGTAGTCACAGCACTCAAAATATGCAATCATCTTATGTGCCCATCCATCAGTTAATGGATTCTGAAAATGTGATGTATATATACAAGAGAATAATATTCAGCTATAAAAAGAATGAAATAGTGTCATTTGCAGCAACATTCTTGGGACAGGAGGATATTTCATTAAATGAGCAAAGAAAAGAAAGACAAATACTAGTTATTCTCACACATTTGTAAGTTAAAAAAAATCAATCATCTAGAAGCAGAGAGTAGATATAGGTCATAGCAGCTAGGAAGATAAGAGAGGACAGAGAATGGGCAATGAGCACCAGAACACAGGAAGAGGAGGGGAAGTGATTCTAATGTTACCTAGCATGTTAAAAAGACTATAGCCTACAATAAATACTTATACATTTCAAAATAGTAGAGAAGGATTGCAGGTGTTCAAAACAGAAATGCTAATACATCCTTTATATTTCTTTCATGTCTCATTATTTGATGGTCTCTCTTAATGAATATTCTATGTATATTTGAAAAAGGCTGCATAGTCCTTAGTGGCACTACGTAGTTCTCTGTGGTTGTCAATTTAGCTAATTTGATTGGCTCACTGACTTTGCTCCAGTGGATGGTTAACGTACTGTCTGATCACTCTGGACTTTTGCAGACCTGGTTTATGCTCCATTAGGGGGGATCCATGGAAAAGCCACAGTATTTCCCAAGGCCTTGTAATTTGGCAGGACTCAACCACATACCTATCTCTCCTGTGGGATTTATCATGGTTTGGTTTTAAGCTTTGGGAAGGCTAGTCTAGAATAGGTCTTATTCTAAAGCCTGGCCCAAATATCAGTACCAGGATTGATCCTGTGGAAGAGGGTTTGTGTGCTTTAGAATCAACAAATGAACAAACAAAAGGGCCTTTGTATTATGCTGTAAGATTCACTAAGAGACAAGGGTTCATGGGAGTCTAAAGCTTTATGATTATCCTTTGTATAAAACAAGTTAATATGCAGAAATGAAACAGACTGTGGAGAAAGAAACGTCTGAGTTTCAACAGGAAAATAGCTTCTACATCCTCATGATTCATCTTGGGTGTTCTATTGGGAGGGAATTGTAGAAGCTTTCCTCATGGGATAGTACAGAGCCTGAGATAATGCCAGCAAGTCCTGGATTTAGAGTATAGCAGCTGGGGTCACTGGCCAGCTAGGCTTCCTGAAACCACAGATGTCAGTGGTGCATTTTAATGGCTACCGCAGATCTCCTGATTTGAGCATCTCTCGGAGAACTTACAGAACTTACAAGCTCAAGAATCTCACTTCCTTTCTTGTCACCACAGGAAATGGCTTTGAGTCCCCACAGGGAAGGCCTGAAGGAAGATTCACAGCACATACCTGTGACAGTATTGCAGGATTCATTCTTCCTCAAAGGAATCCAATCTCCCCTCAGACAAGGAATTCCAGGCCTATGAATTGGGCGAGAGGTCACAAGTTCCCACTGTAGTGACTCAGTCAGGTGTCTGTTTGCAGAACTACAGTTTTTCTAATGATTACATAAATCAATTTCTTAGTGGGCTTCCCATCTATTTCATTCCTAGGGATCCCACAATGATTAATCACCATCATATATCCTTGCTTCTCAAGGTAACTACTCCCACTGTGTATAAATAGTTAAGCAAAACCACCTGTCTTATCCTCCTTCACAATCCTTTAGAGAAAGCAAGTCCATAGGAGCATTTCTCATCATTACCTCCAGCCTATAGAGGGTAGGTACCACAGGACATTTGAATGGATGCCACTGTTCCCCTCACCTGTGCATTTCTTAATGCCATCGTGAAGAAAATGTTCTGGATCTTTCCAGGTGCAAGCCAAAGAATATAGAGAAATAGTGCTATGAGGACCCACTGAGAATTAGGACTATGAAAGAGGGGCCACTGAAGCAACAGGAGGATGTAGCTACTGCTGGATACTCAGTGCCGGACAAGGAGGGCGAGGGGAGAAGTACCAACCTCACCCTTCTCTCACCTTCCAGACTTCATCAGGCAATGCCTGTTTACCAAAACTAGCCAGAGGTGTGCAAGCAAGGGGGTGCAATCTAGAGGAGTTGATCCCAAAGTGGCATAAACCAGGGCAGAGATGAGTGGAGAATGGACCTAGAGGAGGTGGAGGAGATTTTTGAGGAGGAAGAGAAAGGACAATACCAGCTAATAACACCAGCTAACTCTAGATGGACATTATTCTACTCTCTTTTCATGCACTGAATGGATTTTGTCCTCACAGAAACACCTTAGGGTAGAACTATCACTATCGCTGCCTTATTGGGAAGAAACTCAGGTTCAACTCTCCCAAACTCTGTGCTCGTGTTCAGAAAAGTTCAGTATAAAGCACTAAACTAGGAGTCACAACACTAGATTTTCAACCATCATTCTAACAGATACAAAGATCCAGCTTATGCCCATGCGCTTTTAATTTGACCTAAAATATCAGATGGCACTGGGGCCAGAGCAGCTGTTCAAGTGCGTGCTAAATGCTGAGAATGAAAGAAAGAGAACAGAGTAGATGCCCAAAGAGTGCCACAGACCATGTGACCCCAAAGTCAGTGGCTGTGTCAGGCACAAATGTTTCCATGAGATGCCTCGTCATCCTTTCAAGAGACTCACTTGAATTTGAGCTTGCTGGAGTGTATTTCTCCTTCATCTTAACAAAAGTCTTAATAGCCTGCAAGGAACTGTGAGTACAGCAGTCAGACACATCCCTCTGCTTTGCTTCCACCATCTCCCTGGTAAGATGAGAAGGGAGTTCTGGGTCTCTCCCAAATTTTCCTGGTTTGGACATTCTGTAATTCTGGTTCCTTTTCGTTGACTTTGCTTTTGGAAGCACATATTCCAAAGTAATCAGTTCGACAACCTTTGTCTACCGTGTCCAGGCATTCCTAGGGCTATTTCAGATAAGAGTCTCCCAGGTAGCTGTACTTACAAACAACTCTAAGGCCATCTGCTTCCTGCACAAACATTTGCTCATTTGGTATGTACATAGAGGGAGGAGACAGACAGATAGCAAACTTGCATAGCGTAAACTATGCCATCTTTAAAAGGACACAAAGGCAAGGCTTTGCAATAATGCTGTAAGATTTATTAATTTTAAGCCTAACCCAGTGAAGGATGTCCATAAAATGCTTATCTAAATAATGTCTCAGGAATTGTTGGATGAGGGACAACATCATTCAAAGAGATGTGAAAAGCTGTATTTCCAAGTATTAAATCTTACCAAGACCTGAGTTTCTCTGGATATATTATTTTATTTGGCCATTCTTGTCTTCAAGGGCTACCAAGAGAATTTATTTGCCCCCTGGGCACAAGTATCATGATTCACCAGTGAGGCCCTTTCCTACCTGTGACCATATGCTTTGATCACTTGCATACCCTGTGTGGCCTGACATCAGCTGATACTGGTCCCAGGTTTCCTTACACAATTAGCCTCCTTTCTAAAGCCCAAGGGCAGTTGAGGTTTCCCTCTATCCCATGCTCATGCCCTTGAATTCATCAGCTATATCTCCAGTTTAGAAAAGAAGAACACTTACGTAGAACCACCCTCCCTTGAAAGTAGCAAAAGTTATCTTCTCTCTATACATTGTGGGAATGTACAATGAATAAACATTTGGGGGGGAAATAAAAAGCCTGGCAGATTCTTGTACAACTAAACTACCACCTACATTATGACTCAGGATTTCCAAGGTGTTTATCCGAGAGAAATTAAAACATAGTCCACAAAATGATTTACACAACAATGTTCACAGCAGCCTCATTCATAATGGCAAAATGCAATACTCAAGTATCTGTCAATATAAAAATGCAATAATGAGCTTTGATATATTTATTCGAGGGGATAGTAAAATGAAGCAAACTGCTAGTACACACAGCAACATTTTTGTTGGTTTGTTTTGGATGAATCTCAAAAATATTTCATTGAGTAAAAAGAGCCATAAATAAAGAGTACACACTCTTGAATTCCACTGATGAAAGTTCTATAAAATACAAAGTTAAGTCATAATGGAAAAATATCAGAATAGTGGTTGCTATGCACAGGGCAAGAATGGAAAGGGGCATGAGGGACTTTTTAGGATGATGGAAATGGTTGATATCTTCAAAAGGGTGCAGTTTACATCTATTTATGCATTTGTCAAATCTCAGCTAATGTATACTAATGACTTGTTTATTTCATTGTATGTAAATTTTACCTCCAAAGAAAAAAAGTCTAAATATCAAAAGTTAGCAAAGGATGGGAATGCTGAAATACAGCAAGTGTAGTGATATCTATAATGCCAAGTGTAATGATGTCTTGAAAATGCATCAAAATCTAAGGTGGATTGATGGGTGAATTAGGAGATGGTTAGATGTATAGACTGTGATAAAGCAAGGGCAGTAAATGTTAATGATAGAATCTGGGTGATGGGTATATAAATAAAAGAATCCCATGTTTGTCAAAGTCTTTCAGTTTTGCTTTATGTTGGAAAATGTTTGTAATGGAGACTCCACAAGGAGGAAAATTGCAATCCACATCACCTGTCAACCACACCAAGAACTGACAGTGTTCATTAGAACAACAGTATATCCAGAATGAAACCATCCTTTGTGATCAGTATGAAACAAAACTGCTAAAGCTGGTCAAGGAATAACCAGCCCTGTCACTAGAGAGAACCCCACTGAGTTTGGTCTTTGTACATCATGATGGAGCTGAAGAACACCATCAGTTGCTGCTCTTGTCCTCAGTGCAGCAGATGAAATTTTCTTCATGCTAGTTTTTATATGAAATTGCTCTAGCCCACACAGCCCACTACCTGAGAAGATGGCTCCCAACTGGAAGACTTGGGTTCACCTGTTTGGCCCAGGTTGACCACTGTTGGATCAACCATTCCTCCAAATATCTCAATGTCTCTGTAGGGGAGAAAGCCTCAAGAAGCATTCCAGTTAGGATAGTTCATAAGCATATGGATCCTCAAAACCTTAAAACCTCAATACCTCAAAACCTTACTGAATATACTAGGGGGTATATTCAAACATGTATTAAGCTTTTACTACATTGCAGGCAGTGTGTTAGGTGCTGGAACAGAGCAATGAGCTTCTATTGTCTCCTAGCTCACAATGTCAACATTTTTGCACCCCATGGTTGATCCTTACTGCTACATGCTCACATGATCATTTTGTAGGCTTTCACTTTCTGGCTCTGGATCTTCCAGGATGGCTTCCCAATGTTAGCCAGGCCTAAGATTACTGAAAACTAATGAATACTCTGAGACTCATCAACAAAAGTTCCTACTCTTGAAGCCTCAGGTGACATACCAACTTCATTGCTGTCATTTGAAACCCTGCACCACAAAACCTACCCTTCAGTACACAGGACTGCATGGTATGAAGTCTAATCCCCTACCACTGTATCAAATACCTGCAAGAAACTTGGCTCACTCCTTTCCTTCATATCAGGACCACAGCTTCATGTCTCTCTCAGTCAAAAAGCATGAGGTCAACTAATTGGTTGATATTTTTAATTTTTAGAAATGTTTGAAAGCACAGAAAAGAAGATGATATAAATCCATCCTTCAAAATAAACTGCTAATATTTACTTTCCCCTTTTAGAAGGAACTTATCTACTATTTATGCAAAAGATTAGACATTTGAAAGCATTTGAGAATACAAATAATTTTTAGACTTGAAAGTAAATGATAACAATTTCTTTCCTATTTCTCTTGAAGAGATTAGAAAGAAGAATAAACTGAGTACTTCCATGGGGACTTTGGGGTAAGTTTTTGTTTGTAAATTAAGAGAGGCCAAAGGTACTGGAGCTTGCATTTTGCCACCAGCCTTGGTTTAGTCACATCTGTGCTTCCAGGCATAAACTCTGTATATGGAAATGTACTTCATGTTGCACATAAAGCAAGTGCTCTGGATAGACCAGTGTGAGTGCATGATATTCCACTCTTCCTTCCCAACTTGTGTGTGTCTCAGTAACAACTAGGGCACTTTGGAAAGTGGCCATTTTTTTTAAAGATTTTTTTAAATCTTTATTTTTATTTATTTATGGATTTTGTATGTGGTGCTGAGGATAGAACACAGTGCCTCACGCATGCAAGGTAAGTGCTCTACCACTGAGCCATGACCCCAGCCCCAAAAGTGGCCATTTTTAAAAATCTGATATTTGTTAAGCTCTTACTGTGTATGTACCAAGCACTGTGCTAAACATGTTGTATTTTATTGTCTCATTCAATGTTCACAATTTCTCCATGGAAGATGTACAATTAATATGTGATTTTATTAGATGCAAAATAGTGTACCCTTGAAGGTTCAGTATCCACCTTAAAATGGCCCAGCTTATGAGTGGCAGCACCCAGTGAAAATCTGAGTGTTGCCAAAGTTGCATCAACACCCATGCTCCTCTGCTTCCCTCCAATCCTTTATCTGAGTAGGAGATGGCTTTAGAAAT
>CM053400.1:93380189-93582133 GCA_028644305.1 Xerus rutilus | reverse complement strand
AACAGTGTACATTTTTAGCAATACAGCAGGGTCCTTCTGAAGAAGGGACTCTTCCATGTTTTCATTCAAAGGGTTCTGAACCCATAAGCTGGATCAAGTCTGGGCTTGATTATTTTTGCTGTCATGACTTGGAATTTGCTTTTTGTTTATGCACAGATATCATCATGAGACCCAGCTGTGCTACCGGATGGTTTTACTACAGGTCCAATTGCTATGGATACTTCCGGAAGCTGAGGAACTGGTCTGATGCTGAGGTAAAGAATTTGACCATTTGGCTTCTCTTGAGCAAGGGGCCATCCAGAGCCCTAGATCTCATTTGATTCAGAATGAAAAGATCTTCCTTGACTTTGAGGAGACACCACTTGAATGGTGAAATGGAGCGAAGAGGGTTGCTGTATTCAATTCATTCTATATTGTAAGCACTGATAGAGCAGATACGATATGCCCAGGCCCTGGATGGGCTGCAAGGACATAAGAATGAATAGGAAATAGTCCCTGCCCTCAGCCTAGAACAAAGGAGAATGTAAAGACCAGGAACTTGCAGGAAAAGTAATTGAATTCCTGAGAGAGATTTACCAGAAAGAGAGTAATGTGTAGAAAGGCATGGAACAGAGGCCTCAGGACTGCTTAACAGAAATGGAAGCATTCCCAACAAATGGGAGGTTTCATTGCTCTACACAGTCCCAAAATGTGTTGATATTATTCCATCGAGACTTTGTCTATGGTATACCCAAGTAGCCAGTCCAAGTAAGGGGAGACTCACTATGGTTTCTGAATTGTGGTTAATTGAAGTGACTGGGGAAGCCATGGGGGTGTGATGTGGCATGATCTGGGCTCCAAATGGTCTCAGTACCCCTGTATGTAACTCAAAAGAGAAAAAGCAAGGATGGAGCACCTACCATGGGATAGCTACTGAGGAGTCAAAAAGTAATCTCTGGCTTTAGAAAGTACAGAATGAGTGAGGATTGTCACATTTGAACAGAAAATGCCAACACAGCATAAGCATAGAGGACTTTTCTAAGAGTATACCAAGAATAACCAATAGGGAAAACGCAGGGAAGTCTGTCCTAATGCAGTGCTTTCCTGAGCTGAGTCCTCAATAACGAGAGAGAGAGAGAGAGAGAGAGAGAGAGAGAGAGAGAGAGAGAGAGAGAGAGAGAGAGAGAGCGTGAGAGAAAGAGAGAGAACACAATGGAGAAAAGGAGGGGGTGGGGGAGAGAGTGTGAGAGAGAGTGTTAAGCAAAGGCATTTCCCAAACTGTAGTTTTGAGGAAACTGAACCTTAGGGAGGTGAAGTGACTTGTCAGGGTCACAAACACTAACAAGAGGCAAGGCCAGAACCCCAGGCACTTCCTCTGGCCCTAAATGTCTTGCCTTCAAATTGTGCTGCCTCTTCCTCACAGACCTGACTGTGGATTGTCTTCTCCCATGGTGACAGGAGCCTCCTGTGGGATTTAGGTGTTAGTTGCTGGAGGAGGAGGAGGGGGCTGTGTGAGTCCCTTCTGCTTGGCACACTAGGGTTCCGAGGAGAGAGCTGTGCTTTGGAACGTCAAGGCATCATTAATGGACCTCTCCTTGTGTGCAGCTTGAGTGTCAGTCATATGGAAATGGAGCCCACTTAGCATCTATCCTGAATCTAAAGGAAGCCAACGTCACAGCAGAGTACATAAGTGCCTATCAAAGAAACCAGCCCGTATGGATTGGCCTGCATGACCCACAGAAGGTAACCCCAGACATGGCCCACAAATGCATTTTGAAAAAGCCAGAAAGATAACCCCTTTCTGGGAAATGTCCTCCTGGCCTACTAATAGGAGCACGGGTAGTGGATCTTTCTGTCAGGTGCTTCCACATGATAAAAGCCAAGACATCAGGGTTAGGAACCCAGATCTGGCCTGCAGTGGAGGATATGATTTAAATAGCACCATTTTACAGAACTTCTGTCTAATTAAGGTCTTCCTGAGTCTTCGAATGTGAAATTGTCAGCTTTCTAGACCCTTCCAAAAAAATAATTAGGTTGGTATATATGTGTGTGTGTGTATGTGTGTGTGTGTGTGTGTGTGCACGCACAGGGAGACTTGTCATGAAACTCAGATTAATTATATCCTCATTAGATCTTTTATTTTCTTAATTTTTTTAGTTGTAGATGAATACAATACCTTTATTTACTTATTTTATGTGGTGCTGAGGATCCAACCCAGTGCCCCACACATTTGAGGCAAGCTCTCTACCACTGAGCCACAACCCCAGCTCTCCTCATTAGATCTTGAATGAAAGTTGAAAACTTTCTGCTAACCTTTTTCTCAGATGCTGTTACTTCTTTTCATTATCCTTGAGTTTTTTCACTGGACTCTGGCTGTACCTCCCATCAACACATCATTGGAATGCCGTGTGAGTCTCCATAAGGTTACTGAGGTCTAGAGTATAGACTCTTCATGGAACTTTGTTTCTTAACTCATAGGGACACAGGAGAAAATTCCAAAACTTTTGTTTCTTGGTCACACTGCCAGAGATACCAGACATTAGTATCACATCTGTCATGAATGCATATTTATCCATTAGAATGTACCCATAAATAACTTCATGCTTTTCCTCTTCTTGATTATGAGAAAACGAGTAACCCTTGATCATAGTTGCTACAAATATTTTATACAGCTACTCATCCCTTAATAATGTTTATTTGACTATCATAAATTTTACATTTTTATCTATTCATAATTGTTATTAAACAGAACTATGCTCTTCAGATGTAGGATAAATATTTACATCTATTTCTATAAGATTTTTATAGTCTTTTATTCATGACTGAGAAATAAGTGACAAATAAACATTTTAAACATTGAGTAATGTCTCTAGTAGCTAAAAAATATAAGATAATGTAATTTGACTTGTCAGATTGTCTAACTTTTGCTTTGTCTTAGTGAATATTTTTAAGTATATGGAGAAATTGTTCTTATGCCCAGTTTGTGAGCACATAATTTCTACAACTGAACTATTTTGGAACATTCTTTGGCAATACATATCAATAATCTCAAAATATCCATACATTTGACCCATTAATTCTAATTCTGGGATTCTATCATAAGGAAATAATTTAAAATATGAAAGTTTTATGAACTGTTCATAAAGTGTTCATAGCAGGATTCTTTATGATAATTATAATTTGGAAATAATATACTTATCAAACAGAAGAAAATAAAGGAAAATTATAGTATATTTTTGCCATTAAAATATTTGGAAAGCAAGTTACAAAATTGAGTATATATTTTAAAGATTACAACATTAAGGAAATACTTTAAAACATTGATAAAATTTTGATCAAATCCAAAAAGCAAAGGCAAAACTAGACGAATAATCTCTCAAGAGCAAATTTCTGTTTAATAGCAATTGTGAATAAATAAAAATATAAAATTTATAACAGTCAAATAGTCATCAAATTAACCAGGTGCCATGGCACACACCTGTAATCCCAGCACTTAGGGAGGCTGAGACTGGAGAATCGCGAGTTCAAAGCCAACCTCAGCAATGGCGAGGCGCTAAGCAACTCAGTGAGACCCTGTCTCTACATAAAACACAAAAGAGGGCTAGGGATGTGGCTCAGTGATGGAGCACCCCAGAGTTCAATCCCCAGTACCAAACAAACAAACAAAACAAATAATCATCAAACTAAGAAGCTTCCGTGTAGCAAAGGAAACCATCGACAGAATGAAGAGACAGCCTGCAGAATGGCAGGACATATTTGCAAACTATTCATCTGACAAGGGGTTAATATCCAGAATATATGGAGAACTCAAAAATCTTAACTAAAAATGGGGTTAAAGATTTGAATAGAAATTTCTCAAAAGAAGACATGCAAGTGGTCAATGAGTGCTGGAAAATGTTCAACATCATTAATCATCAGGGAAATGTGAAGCAAAACCACCTGTGACCTCACCCCAGTGAGAATGGACATTATCAAATAGAACAAATAATACAGGCAGGGAGGATGTGGGGAAGAGGGAACCCTGGCGCACTATTGATGGGAATATAAATTAGTACAGCCATGATGGAAAACAGTATGGGGGGTTCCTTCAAAAATTAAAAATTGAATTATGATATGACCCAGAAATCCCACTACTGGGTATTTAGCCAAAGGAAAAGAAATCATTATGTCAAGGAGATACCTGTGCTCTCAAGTTTATTGCAGCACTATTCATAATAGTCAAGTTATGGAATCAACCGAGGGGTCAATAGATAAGGAAAATGTGGCCCTATCCACAATGGAATTTTATTCATCCATAAGAAAATAAAATCCCGCTGTGTGCAGCAACATGGAATGGAACTGGAGATTGTTAGGTTAAGTGAAACAAGCTAGGCACAGAAAAATGCCACATCTTCTCGCTCATCTGTGGAAACTGTCAAGAATGGAGTGGAACAGTGGTCACTAGAGACAGGAAAAAGCAAGTCTTCCTGCCCCCAGGGAAGGGAAATGATTGAAAATGGGGCACCAAAACACAGATTCGAGGAATTTTTTCTGGCTTTCCATAGTACAATAGGTTGACTGTTGTCTATAGCAGTCTCTGATATATTTCAAAATAACTAGAAGACTATGAACATTCTGAACACATAGAAATGATTAATATTTGAAGAGATGGAAGTGCTTTTACTCTGACTGATCATTACACATTGATCAGTCGACACAATACATCCAATACATGTATGTATTGGATCATCACATCGTATCCTATAAGTATATACAAATGTTATTTCTTTATAACTAAACATAAAAATGTAATGAATCATGAAAATATTCACATCAGAAGTAAGTTTGCTGAAATATTGGTAATTTTCTCCTCTCAGTGTTTGAATGTGCTAACTTTTCTATTTTTCATTCTTTTTTTTAAATATTTTTTTAGTTGTTGATGGATTTTTATTTTATTCATTTGTTATTTTTTTTTTAATTTTTTTTGGTTGTTGATGGATCTTTATTTTATTCATTTATTATTTATATGTGGTGCTGAGGATCGAACCCAGGACCTCACGCATGCTAGGCAAGCGCTCTACCACTGAGCTACAGCCCCAGCCCTATTTTTCATTCTTTACACATCTCTGTGCTTCCCAGTTTTTACAGTGAAAACTACTTTAAAGAGGCCTAAGGGGATTCAGGCTTGGACAGGTGGGCTGGCTCACATGTATATTTCTTCTGTCTCCTGTCATTGCAGAGGCAGCAGTGGCAGTGGATTGATGGGGCCTCATACCTGTACAGATCCTGGAGTGGCAGGTCCCTGGGTGGCAACAGGCACTGCACCGAGATGGGCTACAGGAACAGTAAGTCGGCCTGCATCCCGTACCTCTTTCTATATGGCGACTCCTTCTCTTGATCTGTTGAGAGCAAAGATGGACATTGTCACCTTCCTTCCCCATTTTCCCCTTGTCACACCAGCAATTCTCTCCTTCTACAGGACAATGGCATTGCCATAGCTAATGTTTACCAAACTTCAGTCTTTGGTGACCACTTAACAACCTTTGCCATACCATTATACAAGCTGTTCAACAATTTACTCTGTATTTTCTTTAAATCCACTCACCGTTTTTTCTTGAATATATTTATTTTAAAATCATATTGTATACCCTGAAGGGGACACATGTCCCACTTTGGCAAATCCAGGCCACAAGGAGTAAGCATATGCAGTGAAACAGATGAATCCTTCCTGTTTCCTTTAAAATTAGGTTCCCCAATGAGCCCTGTAAACCCAGTCTAGGCCTGGGTTCTTCCCTCCTGCTTGTTTCCCTGGGTCCGTGCAGTGGCTGAACCTCAGCTGCAGGCTTCATGCACTCAGTCACTTGGGCTTCCTCCTTGTCTTTGCTTGCTTTCATTCTTTGCTCTTTATGGTACTACTTTATGTTTCTCAACCTTGGTACTAACGACCAATGATTATGGAATGGGAATTTCTTGTTGTGGGGGCTATCCTGTACAATCTGGGAGGTTTAGCTGCATCCCTGGTCTCTCTGTTCAATAGATTCCAGAAGCACCACTCCCTTTCCCAGGATGTGACAACCAAAAAATATCTCCAGATATTACCAAGTGTCCTCTCTGGGGTCTGATTCACTGGGCATTGAGAACCATAGCCAGTAAGTGAATGGAAGATTTCAGTGGCAAAATAAGAACACAGAGTTTTAAAGATGAAAGAATATGTATATTTGAGAACATGTCTGTGAATCTAAAAGACCACCATGAATGACACCAGGCCCCTCTCCTAACCAAGAAGTGGGCTGGTGCAGGGCCTGAGTGAAGGACTCAGGAACTGGGTCCAGGGTGGGAAAGGGACCAGCTGCTTTGGTTTACTGCTGACTGAGGAACAAAGCTTATAAGAACAACAACAACAAAAGAGTGAAGGGACTTTCTAACAGCAAAGAGGAGAGGGTGGACATAAGGAGACAGACTTGAGGAAGATCCTCAGAGACAGAAAGCTGGAGAGGGGATTTCCACAGACCGTCAGAGTCTAGCTGCTGCTGTACAAGGCATAAGTCAGCTCAGCTGGAAGAAACTCAGCCAAGACCCATTGGCAGAAGCTACCAAAATGTAGATCCAAATGAAGGAGAAAGCTGAGCATTCAGCGCCATCCAAACATATCATGGGCTTGCCCAGAAGTCATGACAAACCCATTGCTAGAATCCACCAAGCAAAAAGTGGACATTGTAGTTTTCATTGTAGTTGAAACAAAGTATTTGAAGAGAGGCTTAATGACACACAAAAAAATCAACTGAGGAGCATTTTAAACTAAAAATTCCAGGATCTACAACATAAGACTCTCCAGGTCTAGAAGATGGACCAGCTTTGGGGAAGTGATAGACCAGAGGCCTCCCAGAGTCCCTCCCAGACCCAGGTTTCTGAGGTTTCCCTTGGTCAAAGTTCTCAAACAAAAAAGTCTTTTCCTAGTCAGTCTGTGGTCAGATGAGTCGCCTGTGTGGTACTTATGGGGACCAAGAACCTTGGGTTCTCGGGAGCATCCTGTCTGTCACATCTCCTTCTTTCCCTGTGTTTATTCATCTTGACTCGTAGAGAACAGGTTCCCTGACAGAAAGCACAAGCAAGGAACCAAGGTGGAGAGAAAATCAGGTGGAAGGTAGAATTGGAAGGGATATTGCTCTTAACCCCATCCGTGTCATTTTCTACCTGTAGAATGGACTTTTGCCCCCAGACTTGCTTTCTATTTTTTAATCTTAAAATTCAAAGTGTGTAATAATAATTTCCCAATGCACAGTGACATATACATTCTCCTCTCTCGGTGACGAGGTTCATTCCTTTTTTTGTTTCTATTTAGATTTAAAAAAACAAAAAGCAAAAAACAAAAAAAATCACAGGACATTTTATTCTATGTGTCCTTTGGTACTCTCTGCTTTATGCCACAGTGTAACTGTTTTGTGATTCCCCAGTGGTGTTGTGTTTCCTGACTTATCTTTAGTTCACTTTGAGACATTTAATAACAGTAACTACAGTTTGCAGTTGATAAAGAAATTTTACATTCAATCTAGTTTGGGGTCAAGAGCAGAGATTCTGCATTCTGAATGCCCAGGTAAAATTCCAGCTCCTCCCCTTGACTGAGCTCTGTGATCCCCGGCAGATTTCTTATTTCTATGTGCCTCAGATGCCTGAAGGAAACAACAGTACCAACCATGTGAAGTGCTTCCACTGCAGCACAGGCTGGGCTCCTGACTCCTGGCCCCAAAGGGGAGGAGGTTGGTCTTTACCCCACCTTCCCTGCACTTCCCCTCCATGATGGGGAAGGGAAGAGAAAAGAGAAGCACCCTTTAGCTGGGTGCTTGGGGTGAGATGGCTGTTCTTGGTTACTTGAAGCTGTGGTTACAGCTTATGTGTGGGCTCCACGGTGTTACCTCAGAAGGACCCAGTAAGAACACCCTCCATCTCAAGCAGTACCCAAAGCATTTATGCTCCAAATCAGACTCAACCAGATACCTCGTGGGCAAATTCCATGCTAGTGACCTTGTGCCCCAACTCTTTGCCCCGCGCTGTGAAAATGCCCAATAAGCCTGCCCTCCCCATTGCATTTATACTCTGTTTCTCCAACTCTGGGCCCCATGGATGTGAACATGGGCAGTCCAACCTCTGTGCCTCCTGAGAACTGGGAATGGGAGAGGACACACTCATCCCTCTCTCTTAGGCTCTCTCACACCCACAAACTCACACTGGCAACAGGATTATGTCTACAGGCCAAAGCCCAAGCAGACACCTAATTGGCAAAAGACTCATCATACTGTGGCACAACATCCTGGGATGGCAGAGGACCACTGAAGAGCTTGATTTGCGGGGAGGGAAATTGTTGAGCCTCTCCTCAAAAACACGTCAGTCTTTCAAAAGACTACCTGTTCCTGGCTCCATCTGTCTTTATAAATGGGTAGCCTAGTGGGATGTGACTGGCTTCAGCAGCTTCCAGTTCTTTGGACTTTGAACAGAAGCTTCTTAGAGCTCAACTGTGGACTTGAACAAGGACCACCCCTAAGTCCTCACTGTGCCCTTTGTCAAACACAAGATACTTTCAGTAGATTCATGTCGAGCCCTGCCTTCTTCCAAACAGAGTGGAATGGAGCTTTTGCAACTTCATGTAACATTTAAATGGTTTTTCTTTCTGTTAGTATTTACATTAGTAAGGGATCTCCAGAGAAACATAAATAAAAGGATGTATATATATATATATAGAGAGAGAGATTCATTTTAAGGAAGTGGCAAATGCTATTGTGGGAGCTGGTCAGTCTGAAGCATGCAAGCAGGCTGGAAGGCTGAAAATTCCTGCAAAAGTCTATGCTTCATTCTTGAGTCTAATGATAATCCAGAGGCAGAATTCCTTCTGCCTTATGGGACCTCAGTCTTTCCTCTTAAAGCCTTCAACTTATTAGATGAGGCTCACCCACATTAGGGAGGGTAACCTGCTTTACTGAAAGTCTGTTGATTTAAATGTCAATCATAACTAAAAAATACTTTCACCACAACATCTAGACTGCTAGACAACTAGCAACTGCTGAATATCTGGGCCAAAAAACTGGACCTCATAGCCTGGCCAAGTTGGTACATAAAATAGCCATCACTGACTGAGTGTAATGGTGCATGCCTGTAATCCACGGCTTGGGAGGCTGAGGCAGGAAGATCATGAGTTCAGAGCCAATCTCAGCAACTTAGTGAGACTCTGTCTCTAAATAAAATACAAAAATGGCTGGGAATGTGGCTCACTGGTTAAGTGCCCTGGTACCAAAAAAACAAAACCAAAACCAAAAATAAATAGCTGTCACTGAGCCTTTCCTATGACTAAAAGCAAAACAAGATAATTCGGGTAAACTCGGTACTGAACTGGATTGATGGATTGATTTAATTTTGTTTGTTCTCTTAACAGACTTTTTAACTTGGAACAAAAATGAATGCAGCAAGCGCCAACACTTCTTGTGCAAGTACCGACCATAGAGCAAGAATCAAGATTCTGCCAACCCTTGCACAAACTTCTTGCTCTACCTTCTCTGCCCTGCTGTCTAAACACGATCATTGTCTCAGACAGTAAACATAGCAACTAAGGCTGATAAGGTCTCTAGTGCACTGATTTTATTAGGCCTAGAGACAAAGATCTCAGTATTGGTAGGTTAGTGGCTTCTAGCACAGAATGTTCACCCCACAGTCCCTTTCCATAGTACTCTTTTTTCCTCCTCCCCTCTCCCTGATTGTCTCAAGCAGGCTAGGGGTGTGCATCCAGAACTGAGGAAACAGCTAGGTCTTTGGCTGTAAGTGTAAAGATTCAAAGACAGAGAGCAGAAGCACAAGGACGAGCTTCTACCCACTTTAGCTTCTCCACCCTCTCCATTGCCCATGCCTGCCCCATAAGCCACCTGAGTGTTCTGCCTTTTACCATGGAAACATGTATCACTAGAGTCTCTTACTAGACTGAATTGGACTATAAATTCGTTTAATAAATGGTTATATACATAGGAGGCTGCTGTGTTCCAATCTAGTGAGTGGAAAGATAATATTGGACACAGAAATACTCCCAAGTGTTTCTTTATCTTTCTTCTCCAAATCTCTGCCTCCCACCTGCTCAGCAGCAGCCCTGACTTGAATAGAGGAGAGAAGGAGGTGGCATGCCTGCCAACCTCAGAGCAGGGATGAGTGAGTGGGGAGTCATTGGATTATGAATACTTTGGATCTGGGAATGGGGAAAATAGTCACAGCTAGTGCAACAGGACTGACACGGAAGCCTAGGAGTAACCTGCATGGCTTTTCTCAATTCTCTTTGCTTTGAAGTTTGAGATTATTATGTGGTATTTCAATTATGAGGAAATAATTGTACCTTCAAACAGACTAAGCTCCCTAGATCATGAATCTGTATAGCAATCTAAGAGGAAATAATAAAGACTTGATTATAGAGTTTTTCTTTGATAAGATCACATTCATATTTCTTAGAGGGAAAAGCAATGGGGAGGTCTTGGAGCCCCACCTTGCAGTCAGGCTGGGCGAAGGCAGCTTGATGTCTCTACTTCCACAGCCAACCAGTAAGCACGCAGTCTGCTACCCTAATTTGAAAACACTCATCACCTCAGCAGTCTAAGACTACCTACTGAGTCTTGGCTGAAAGAAGAGTTCAGTGAAGAAAGGACCCTTCTCTTAGTTGTCAAAGAAGAAAACATCAAAAATTACAAATTATTCCTCTGAAGCATTAAAAAGACTTATCAATATAAAAGATAAATGTTTGTAGTGAGATTTCAGATGAGATGATAGGCAGGTGGGAAAGGGTCATCCTTTGGAAGAATAGAGTTAGTTGTAGCAAAATAATAACCACCAGCTCCTAAAAGGGTCCTGAACAAGTTGCTGCTGGGGAAATAAAAATACCAGATTCTTAGATAGAGAAAATAGATAAATCCAGACTGCCAGACTGATGGGAGCCAGAGAGCCCTGCCAAGTTAAGTGCCAAATTTTTCATTATTGAAAGGAAATACAGATGAAAATATCCTGTCAAAGTAGGTCTCATTTTTGTTCTAAGAAACATACCAAAAGACCTGTCCCTCCTAATTCATTTACATTTCCAGGAGGAATAATGCCTCATGATAGCAAAGTAAGGATGAACAGCGTGAAAAGTCAAAAAATAATAGATAGTAGATAAAGTAAAATTTAAGTCATTCTGAAAATCTATTAAAAATATTTAAAATATATTTTACACCAAAAAAACCCTCAAAACCAAAAAAAAGAAAAAAGCTAATAAGATAAAATTGAAAAAAAAATTAAAGTAATTCCAATTGAAAAGCATTGCCACCTTAAGACAGTCTTGGTGATGTAATAATAATATAGCACTCTCCCTGGAATTGCTGAAATGCCAAAAATCTGCATGTACACATTGGGATCCCCATGACATTGCCAAGAATGGACAAGTGGTCACCCTTCTTACTGCAAAGGTGGCTAGGGCTGGAGGTATAGCTCAGTGGTAGAGCACCTGCCTAGAATATGTGAGGCCCTGGGTTCAATCCCTAATACCACAAAAAAGAAAGAGCTCTAGGCTAGTCCATGGTTAACTCTACAACTGTGATGATTTTCACTTATGCATATGAAATTTCAGTGACCTTTAGTGATTCACTGAGTAGTTACATCATTTAGCAAATCTTTATTTAACACACAGTGTGTGCAAGAACTCATTTTAGGGGCTGAGAATCCAGCAGTGAACAAAACAGATAAAATTATTTGTCATCATGGAGCATGCATTTCAGCAGGAATGGGGAGCAGAAGTAGACAAGGGCTAATCTAAATTACGAATACAGTATGAGAAGATGGCAGGTTCTGTGGTGAAAATATAAGGCCAAGAAGGGATACAGGAAATAGAAATGTGTGTGTGGGATAGCTTATAACAACCAGACTGTTCTCAAGTGAAAAGAGAAATTATTGGTTTATGATATTTCACAATCTATAAATAGATGGGAGATTCAGGTATAACTTGACCAATGGCTCAACAGAATCACCAGGATGGGTTTGGTTTTTGTTTTTCAAAGAAAATAACATTAATGGGCTGCGGTGGTTGCTCAGTGGTAGAGCGCTTGCCTAGTACTTGTGATGCACTGGGTTCAATTCTCAGCACCACATATAAGTAAATAAAATAAAGTCCATTGACAACTAAAAAAACATTCAAAAAAAGAAAAGAAAAGAACATTTATTTGGGGGCTAATTAGGATTGCAAACAAAAAAAACACAGATTCAAGTGGTTTTGAAAATATGCTGAAGTTTTACAAAGTGGCAGCTGTATATATAGCTTCAAACCACAGAAGTACTGGAAATTACATCACTTAAATTTTTTTTACTGGGCATTATAATTATACATAATAGTGGGATGCACTGTGACATATTGTACATGCACATAACATAATTTGGCCAATACCATTCCTCAATACCTCTCCTTTCCCTCACCTCCTCCCTCCCCTGGTCTCTTTCCTCTATTCAACTGGTTTTCCTTCTGTTTTCATAAGATTCCTGTACACTCCCTTCCCTCTTTTTTCTCTCTAGCTTCCACAAAATGAGAAAAAACATGCAACCCTTGACTTTCTGAATCTGGCTAATATCTCTTAACATAATGCCGTCAGGTTCAAAGATAAGGTTTTCTCTGTTCATTTTTTGGCCATTTTTGCTGGGAACTGGTTTCATTATCAGGCTCCATCTAGTTGCAAGATGGCTGTAGCAGCTCCAATACTCACCCCTACCAGAAAAGAGGTCCTCATCCCTCACACAAAAGCCTCCAAATGAAGTCCCATTGACCAGGAACAGTCTGACCTGAGTTATGTGTCATTCCCCTAACCAATCACCATAGCCAGGAATACACAATGTGATGATCAACTTGGCTAAGTTACATCAGATGTAACTTCTCTATAGCTCAGGAATTTACTCAGCTTTCCTGGAAAGAGAGCATGACTCCTAGCCCATATGATGACTTGGTAGAAATTGAAAAGAGATCACTCCTTTTTTCATGGGAAAACAGAACACCATGGGCTCATAGCAGGCTGGATTTTAGCCACCATTTGTCCTCTTAGGCTGGACCAAAGCAGGCTGGATTTTAGCCACCATCTGTCCCCTTAGCCGTGTATTCTTGTACTGTGCACAAACTACTCTGCTCTACTGACTTACATGGGCTGAGAGTGGGTCAGAGTGATTCTCTACCCATGCAGCCAAGAGTCCTTTGAGAAATTCTGTCCTGTTTCTACTATAAGACCTTAGACTCGGGATTCTAAACTAAAACTGAAGTAGTGCCTGATGTGAGAAAGAGAAAATTCAGGTAGGTGTTATTTCATGAGATATGTCCACTTACATAAGACTCTCATCTCAGCCTATAGCAGTTAATTACAGTAGGAAGAACGAAGAGTTTGGAGCTAAACCACTCTGGATCTGTCTGAAATCCCCAAACTGGTTGTGTGACATGGAGCCTCATTTCTCAGTATTTTTCTTCTTTTCTCAGGGATTTGAGCATTAAATCAGTTAAGATATGTGAAGAAGGCTGGGGTTGTGACTCAGTGGCAGAGAGCTTGCCTTGCACATGTAAGGCACTGGGTTCGATCCTCAGCACCACATAAAAATAAATAAACAAAGATATTGTGTCCATTATAACTAAAAGATATTTAAAAAAAAAAAAGATGTGTGAAGAGTTTGGAATGAGGACAAATGTTACTATCCTGTATGGAAGTCACAAGAGCAGTCATAATTAGCTGCTTGACCACAGTGACAAACTATAATTTAACACCTTCTACTGGAGCATGGGAAGATAGCAACAGGAAAACTATGGGCTCCAGCAGGCTCTGTAAAGGACAGAGGAGGCAGTACAGACAGACACAAGATAGCATTATCTCAAAAGTTCAATGAACATTTCCACCAGACTTATTTATGTAAGGTCTTTGGAACCATTGAATCCATAAGTTCAAAGTAACCTGAGGACATCAAGACTGTCACAAAACATTTATTTTTAGGTTAAAAAATGGGTGAAAATCTGTGTGATCTCAGGTTAGATTTCTTAGGACACAAAAAGCACAAGGCATAAAAGAAAAAAAACTTTGATAAATTTGGCTTTGAAATGTAAAACTTTGCTCTTAAAATACACTGTAAAAAATCTGAAAGACAAGCTGGGCGTGGTGGCTCAAGCCTGTAATCCCAGCACTTAGGGAGGCTGAGACAGGAGAATCGCGAGTTCAAAGCCAGCCTCAGCAACGGCGAGGCGCTAAGCAATTCAGTGAGACCCTGTCTCTACATAAAACACAAAATAGGGCTGGGGATGTGGCTCAGTGGTCGAGTGCCCCTGAGTTCAATCCCCGGTACCAAAAAAAAAAAAATCTGAAAGACAAGCTAGAGAATGGGAGGAAACAGTTGTACCACACATGCCTGGTAAAGGACTGCAGCCGATGAGAGAGAGAAAATAATTCAGGTTTAATTCTATCTTGACAAAAGCCCACTCTGTTCATGGTGGGCACCTCTCAGCCTCATCCCTTGTCAGAATTATTATTTTGTTTTTATTAGTGCATTATAGCTATGCATAATGTTGGGGATCATTTTGACACAATCATACCTGCACGGGATATAATTTACTCTACTTCAGTCCCCAGGGCTTCCTCATTGGAACTCATTGTTTTTCCATCCATGCCCTGCCCTCCTTTGTACACACTTTAGATAGGTGCTACTTCCTGAGAAGGATCCACTTAGGTAGGACTCCAGCCAGGGTCAATGGCAGTTTATTACAGTAGGAGGAGCAAAGGGTTTGGAGTTAAGCTGTTCTAGATCTGACAGCCCCAAACTAGCTGTGTGACCTTGAGCCTACTTTCTTTTTTTTAAAAAAAATATTTATTTTTTAGTTGTAGGTGGACAGAATATCTTTATTTTATTCTTATGTGGTGCTGAGGATCTAACCCAGTGCCTCATGCGTGCTAGGCAAGCGCTCTACCACTGTGCCATAACCCCAGCCCTTGAGCCTACTTTCTTAATCAAAATACCAAGGCACTTAACCCTGGCAACTTTTCAAAGAGCTCTGGTAAATGAGAGACAGGTGGATTCATCACTCTTCCTCCTTTAAGCACATTATGACTTGTAGTGGGAATCCCCAGAACTTGTCCAACTGCTATTGACGATGAAGTGTCCCACCTCCTCTAGGCACCTATCCTGCTTCTGCTAGCCTCTTTTCTCCTAACTGCTAGAACACACAGCCTCTGCCTATTTCATTGCCATTCCAGATATCTAAGATCTCAAATGTATGTCTTTTTTCCAAACCTCGGTTTCATTATCTGTAAAATGAGGCCCTTGATCTAAACTCCAGCACTTACAGGGTCTTATATGAGAATAAGTGTAGTGCTCTGGTGTCAGGTAATTAGGACTAGGAAGCCAGCATTCAAATTAATTTCTTTCAACTGTGTGTGATCCAGACAAAGTGAATGTGTTGCACTTTGCCCATGGAGGTGAGTTGATAACCCTGGAACGAACAATCCCTCTGGCTCCAATAATCTGGGTCATAGCATTCCCTGTCAGGGATCAGTCTCGGAAGTCACTGGGAAGTTTTACAAAAGTAAGCATGACCATAAAATAAAAGAACATACACGCTAATGATGGATTGATATGTCCTATTGAAGTCAGTCAATCCAGGCCATGTTGCGAACAAAACAGTGCAGATGAACAGATTATGAAAGTAGAAGTTTATGACCAGGCAGGCTCAAGGCCCTGCCCTATAGCCTAAGGGCCCCATGCAGGCAATTGGAAAGGAAGATTTAAGGACAAAGTTCAGGCAAAAAGGAAACTGCAGGTGGAAGCCTGGATTTGGGATTATTGCTTTGAATTTAAGGATGTTTGAGATTCTAGAATATAGAGCCACACCACAGTAAATACATAGTACATAATAGATACTTGATTGATTGCATCTAATTTAAAACCATTATTGCTTCAAAAATTTCCAATGATGACACTTAGAGAAGGAACAGGTCTATAATCTGATAACCCAGAATGGTAATATTATAGGCAATGCATAGATTTTCTTTGAAACACAGGTTTTTTTTCTACATTAATAATTAAAATGAAATCACCACAATACCTATGAGTAAATATTGCAAAAGTAAACAGGAGATTATTAACATAGAGAGTAAAAAAACTATCCCAAGAGGAATTGCTTAAGGAGGAAACAAGGAGGGAAAATTAGAAAAATAATTCCACATTCATTCAAATAAATTGCAGATAATATGGTATTCACTCCATGCCCAACTCTGAAAAGAGATCAAAAGACAAATACAGAGAATTTTAGAAAAAAAAGAAAGTGCTGTAGTTTAGTTCTTAAGTGTTTCCCAAAGGCTCATGTGCTTGGAGGCTTGATCCTTAGTGTGATGCTTTTTGGAAGGTGGTATAACATTTAAGAGGCGAGACCTAAGGAGAAATCTTCAGTTCATTAAGGACATGCCCTCCAAGGGGATTGTGAGACCTCAGTCTCTTCTTTCTCTCTTCTTTTCGCTACCCAACCATGAGGTAAACAGTTTTACCCAGCCATATGCTACCATAGGCTCAAAGCCCTGGGGGTTCAATCAATCGTGCACTAAAGCCTCTAAAACTGTGAATCGAACTAAACTTTTTTCTTTTTAAGTTTATTTTCTTAGATATTTGTTACAGTAATGGAAAGTTGACTAACAGAAAGAATGTAGCACTAAGATGAGAGCTAGAGCAACAACAATTTAAAGGAGAGAAATATCTCTAAGAAAATGATGTAGTATGGTGACTTGGCTGGAGGAAATCACATAAAGAAAAGAAAAATATCCATACATATTTAACTGTTAGAGAGAAGGTGATAGATATGGAAAACATAAAAAAATAAATGTATGATTTTTATTCCTGAAGAAGAGACCAGAACATACAAAACAGAAAAAAAAATTCAAAGATAAAGTATAAGAAAATTACTTATAGAATTTTATAGAATTACTTATAGAATAGAATCCACTCACTGAAAAGACACATGTTGTTCCAATTTTTACTTCTCAGGTCTTAAGATAAAAAAGTCCAGTGGATATGCAGGCAAAAATAAAGTCAAAGGTATAAAATATATTGCCAATCTCCAACTTCTTGATAGCAATGCTCAATGTCAAAATTCAGTGAAGTAAAAATGCCTGTAGTTCTAGACATTCAGGAGGCTAAGTCAGAAGGAGCACTTGAGCCCAGGAGTTGGAAACCAGTCTGGGCAAGGTAGTGAGACCCTGTATCAAAAGAAAATAAATTCTGTGAAGTAACATTTAAAACCTTCTGAAGGAAAGAAATATAGCCAATAGTTGTAGGCTCAATCAAGTATAAAAATACTCAACACTGAAAGCATGCAAGAACTCAGGAGATCCAGACCCCATGAACCTCTTTGGTGAAAAATAGATCCAATGATGAAATATAAACAATCAAAAGAGAAAAAAAAATAAAGAGCTCAGCAATGGAAAAAAATAATTAAAAATAACAACAGTGATTAATTAAGATTGACACTATCGATAGTCATTGACTCCATAATGCCGGGACTGTGTAACTATGTGAATTATGGTAATGGAATGGTATGCAAATGTTTTTAACCTCAACAACATGAAAAACATTAATATAATATTAGAAATATTAAGGGGGAGGTGATGATGTACAAATGTATGAATTATCTCATTTTTTTAGTAAGGAGGTAATAGATACTCTCTAGAATTGAAACATGTATTTCTTACAATAAACAAAAGTTGTTAGGGTTCTCAAGATTGTTTTTAAATGCTTCTTCAGATAGTAATATTTTCTATCAGAAAGGACTTTCATCCAAAATTGAATTCCTTTAATTTCATTGTGCAGTTATTTCTTTTCTATAAAAATCAAATTGATACTTTTGTTTAAAATGTTGTATCTGGTATAATCCCATATCTGTAAAATTATTTCCCTCTCCTTCCACTTGCATGTGTGTAGAGAGATATTTAAAACCATGTTCATCATTAGCAATGTTTATTTTATTTTATTTATTTATTTAAAAAAATTTTTTTTTTTTAGTTGTTGATGGACACAATGTCTTTATTTTATTGCTTTGTATGTGGTGCTGAGGATTGAACCCCAAGCGCTCTACCGCTGAGCTACAATCCCAGCCCTTATTTTTTGTTTGTTTTGTTTTGTTTTTTTAGTGCTAGGGAGTGAACTCAGGGGCACTCGACCACTGAGCCACATCCCCAGGCCTAATTTGTATTTTATTTAGATACAGAGTCTCACTGAGTTACTTAGTGCCTCACTGTTGCTGAGGCTGGCTTTGAACTCACAATTCTCCTGTCTCAGCCTCCCAAAGTGCTGGGACTGCAGGCGTGCACCACTGTGCCTGGCAACAATGTTTATTTTTGCAGTGATGGGATTGAAGTACCTTTTAAAAAATTACTTTCTTTGTATTTTTTTAGAATTAATTTTAATTAATTCTAAATTAATTAATTTTCTTATCTTTTTTTTCCAAAAAACAATAAAGCTATTAGACTTTAATTTTAAAACATGTTCGAACTTAAATTATGTTCAGATTTTATATAGAGAAAAAATTTTGTAGATCCCTAGTGTGTAAGAAAATCATCTTCTTATGTTAAAAATAGGCAATCATTAAACTAGGAATATATCCTTGATGCTTGTAGCTCTTATAAAACCAGGAAAAATTACATAGTAAATAGAAATAAACTACATTTCTAATAATTTCAAATTCACATCAATTTGATTTAGAGAGTGTGGGTTTGCTGCAACTGAACGTAGTTACGAAAGGAGCCTGGCATGTCTTGCTCGGGTTCAGGTTCTCTTGGAGTTCAACACTCACTCTGGCTCAAATATCAGTTTATTTTTTTCCATCCAAACCACTGTGAGGCTTTCATTCTCTAAGACCCTTGCAGCCATCTCAGCCTGTTCTTCCAAACCACAATACTTGGGAAGTCAGTTCATGTTCTCTCCCATGAGCTCATAATTTGAGTAGGTACATCACTTGGTGCCAGGGAATCTTATCGTAAATGCAAAACAGCATGAAGATCTCTGGACATTACTCAGGAAGTAATCAAGCATCTTATCTAGAAAATTCCCTTTGTTTTTCCACACACATTATCAGCAAAATGAAATATACTTAAAAAGGGCTGGGACGGGGGGGCACTTTGGGAGACAATGCACAAATTTGTTACATTGATTAGAGTGATGATTTTCTTCAAACACATCAAGTTGTACACATCAAATATATATAGCATTTTATGTCAATAATACCTCAATAAAGCAGTTTTTAAATATACATATTTTTTTAAAGATTTTTTTCAGAACATCAGCAGCAAACACAAAATATTCCTATGATGAGCACAAGGGTTTTGTGAAACAGGGTTCAGTGTTTTAGGTTCAGAAGGCAAGTCTTTATATTCTCTTCTTTAATGTCCATAGAAGGGAAAAGAATAAATTTTGTTGTCAAACACACTTGGGTCCTAATCCCAGCTTTACTAACTAACATCTGTGTGACTTTGAACAGCTCATTCAACCTTTCCTTGACCTGTTTCTTATCAGGAAAATGGAAAAATACATGACTTTGTAAGGGGTTGTCAAAAGGATTTAATGAAATTGTTTGTCAAGGCAGGTATTAAATGGGAACACGGTGACAACAACTGTGCCAGTTCAAGAGAGAACAAATTTGAAGGCTGTTCTCAATGGTATGTTGCTCCAGGCAGTCATTGTTCTAGGATAAGGATTTAACAGAAAGTTCTGAGACTTGATTAAAATTCCTGAGTCTCATTATGCAAAGTTGTTGCAGGAAAGAGGTGGATCTGCATCAGCAGTTCCAGAGCAGGGGTAATAGCTGTGCTCCAGATAGTGGAGGATGGCATCAGCCCAGCTTGTGGCTGAGTCCGCCAGCTCCAAGGAAGTGGTTCTCTCAACACAATGGTTGTGCTTCAGGTTCCTGGTAAAGCATGAGTAGGGAGCCTGAGAGAGTGGTAAGCTTAGAGCCCGCACATGAGCCATCCTTGACCAAGTCCCCATCGCCAGCAATGGACCCAATATGTCAACTGAATATGCCTGGCCACCCTCTGATAGGCTGAACAACAGTGAGACCAAGACCAATGGCAGAAATAATCCAGAATATAGCAGAGCAGCTGCTCTATAAAGGATACACGTGCAGGGGTGATGTGGAGGCTCACGGTTAGTGCAGAATCTGGGGAATACCTGTGGACTATGACGAAATGGAGTTTAAAGGAACTTATTTGAAGGCCATTTTGAAGTAGGGCAAGTGTAAAACAGTTTGCAAAATTATTGAGAGGAGGTAAATGCAACTTTATTAGGGTATTAATTTTTCTGATTTCTGGTGTGGTAATAGAGGTGAAAAATAACTAGAAAGTGATTTTTTTAAGATCCTAACTTCATCCAAATTTTTTAAAAGATGAATCCTCCTCTTGGGATATGAATGAATATAGTTATGGTCTGAGTTGCAAAAGCATGCCTATTGCCTAAACTGGGGACAACCAACAGACATGGGAGCTGGCAGGTGAACAGTCAGGAGAAAACTTCATTCAGCTGTATGGAAATGCTAAGATGTTAGAAAAGTGGCCCCATCATCCCCCCAACCCCCAGAGAAGAAATCCTTGAAACATGACTGGAAAGAGTGCTAAAATATTAAAGAAAGCAGAAATCAGGAAGCATGAGAAGAAACTAATGCAGTTCAGTCTCCACAGCTGGAGGGAAGTTTTTGGAAGCCCATGAAATATCTTTGGAAACATGCAGAGCTGCCAAATAATTGTAAAAATTCTCATAGCAGAGAAGAGAACCTCTCACCCTTACAGTATTTTGGAGGATTTCCTGAATGCATGACATAAATCTTTGACATACATGTTCAGTAAGGAAAGAAATTAATGTACTATATTACAACTCAGCTGACTTTTGAAATGAGCCTGGAACCAGGTCCTGTGAACCTTGACCTGGTCCTGTCATTGGGAAAATTGGGCTCTGCTGAATCAAGCCCTCCAGAAGGAATTTATGGAGGCATTATGGAAAAAACTTGCCTTCACCAGAGAATTATTGGGCCATCTGAATGTTCACTTTTAGTGAAAAGAATAAGAAAGGGCAGCAGTATTGGCTGTCCTCAGATGATAAAAATCCAAGACCAAAGTGGTACTGCAGATATCTTGGGGCCAGACCCCTACCAGCAAGGTCATAGGGAGTCAGGAGAAATAAGTCCTCATCTCTAGTCAAAAGGATTCATGGAAAATTCTATTGCTGCATAACAAATTACCACCAATATAATGGTTTCATTATTTTCACATTTATTGATCTCAGGATTTCTGTGGGTCCAGAACCCCCAGGTGGCTTAACTGAGTCTTCTTGCTCGGGGTCTCATTAGGCTGCAACCATGGTGTCAGCAGGGCTGCGTTCTCATCTGGAGGTTTGACTAAGAAGAATCCACTTCCAGACTCACTCAGATTGTTGCCAGAATTCTTTTCCTTGTGGTTTCAGGGCTGAGGTCCCTGTTTTCTTGCTGGAGATCAGTCCCAACCCCCAGAGGCCATCTGCAGTTTTGTCCAGGTGTCTCAAACATGGCAGTCTGCTTCTTCCCACACAGCAGTAGTTTCTCTTTCTCTCCCTCTCTCTCTCTCTCTCTTTGGTCTATTGTAATCGACCATAATCCCAGGAGTGACCAGCTTATCGCTTCTGCCACATTCAGTTGGATAGAAGGAAGTCACAGTTTCCATCCACATGTGGGGCAGGGTTTATGCAAAGGCCACGACTCCTTGGGAGGCTCCTCAGGGGATGTCTGTCATACACTACTGTACTTCATTGTGTGCACATGTGTGTGTGTGTGTGTGTGTGTGTGTGTGTGTGTGTAAGCACATGGCATGTGTGTGTTATAGATGAGGTAGTTCACCACTTTGGTTTCTATTCCCCAGATTCAGACTCAAACAGAGAGGTTCATGTGGAGGAGTTTTATTTGGGAGATGATCCTAGGAGACATATTTAGGGCTTCAGGGGATTGGGGAATTGTGACAGGGAAGGAGGGCAGCTCACAAAATGTTTTAACGAATTACAAATGATGGGGAACTTGAGCTTGAAGTCCTCTGGGGAGCTCAGGAGCCCACATAATACAAGTCCCCTAGAGTATTGTCCAAGGGGCAAAGGAGCTAAAGTATTTGCACACCAACAGCAGGGCTGAGAGGATCCAGACAAAGCCCAGGCAGATACTTCACACCCACAATGTCACAGACGTTATCACTAGACACGCACCCTTTGGACTTAATGTCTAATTTCCATAAGAGAAGGCAAGGAGCTAGCAAGAGGAAGTTAAGAGATGCATTTGGATCATAAATTAGTGGAATACCAGGCTTCTCGTCGAATCTTTATCTGGAGGAAAGGATTCGTGAATCCAAAATTGTAAACGTTTGCAAGTATGCTTTTCAGGTGAGAATGTGATGAGATGAAGAACGCTTTATTCACGAAAACTGTGGAAAAAAGTGAGGGCCAGAAAGTCAGGCAGGGCTGTTGTATGAGAGAGAAGCAGTAGAGCAGGAGACCGGCCTCCGCTGGGGAGCTATGCAGGACAGAGCAGGTCATGTGTGTGGAGCAGGAGCAGAGAAGGCTCCGGTGTACAAGGGATGAGAGATGAGAGCACAAACTCCTAATTGCTCAGGAGGGACTTTGGGAAGGGCATGTCTGATAAAGTTTCTTTGACTTTTTTTTTTAATATATTTTTAGTTGTAGATGGACATGATACCTTTATGTTATTTATTTATTTTTATGTGGTGCTTGAGGATCGAACCCAGTGCTTCACATGTGTGTGGCAAGCACTCTACCACTGAGCCACAACCCTAGCCCTCTTTGACTTTTTATTGAGGCATATAGTATATAAAAAAATGCATATGTGGGCTGGGGCTGTAGCTCAGTGGCAGAGCACCTGCCTAGCATATGTGAGGCACCGCATTAGAGCCTTAGCACTGCATTAAAAAAATAAACAAACAAAATAAAGGCATGCTGTCCATCTGCAACTACAAAAAAAATTTTTAAATGCATATGTATAAAAAATCCACCCCTTGGTGCATTTTCACCAACAGAACACACCCATAGAACCAGTGCCTCGGAAGCTGTCCTCTTGCCCTCTTGCACTCAGGACCCCTCCCACAGGGTAACCAGTATCATGACTTAGTACAACATGAGTTAGTTTTGCCCGTTTTGTATTCCACATAAATGGAATCATACAGTAGCTGTTTGTTTTTGCCTGACTTCTCTCACTCCATGTTGTTTGTGGGATCATCCATACTGTTGTGCAACTGTAGATCATTCCTCTCAGGCTGTGTAGTATTCCATTCTGCAAATATATTTATTTTGCTTGTTCATTTTACTGATGATGGGTATTGAGGTAATTTCCTAACAGGATTTTAGTTTGTTTGCCATGGGATATGCAATATAGTTTTCTTCTCTGTGTCAACCTAGCATCTTTCATCAAGGATTGTGATGTGAGGAGGTTCTGCAAGTGAACGTGAAGCCGTGCCAAGTCCAGTGCTGGTGAGGGACAGAACAGAAGCCATGCGGAAACCAGCCACATCAGGTTACATGTTTTTTCCTAATGTTTTGATTTACTCATTAGATTGCTTTCAACGGAAGTGCATTGAGTCACAGGGTGAGAGGAACCATGCAGATCTAGAGAAAGACTATCTCTTGTGGTTTTTCTTATTTGTTTCTCTTTTTGAGAAATTCTATACAGTCTGGAGCTGCTGATTATAAAATCCCACTTGCTTATCAATAGACTGGACATGTGACCCCAAAAGGCCAGTTGAATCTTTCTTCCCAGGGATTTTTTTTTTTTAACAGATCCTGCCTCTGGATTTATTTGTATCAATAGCACAGGAAGATACCAGTTCCCTGTAGATAGGAGCCCAGGGGTAACACTAGTCCTTCTATCCTCACATTCACAGACAGAAGCTTTTACTATGGAGATTTCACAAGGACCTGGGCACCTCTGGGGGCCTGGGCACCTCTGGGAGCAGGAGCTGGAGCCGGAATCAGAGCTGATACTAGAGCTGGAGTTACAGCCTAGGTGTTGGCTTGGGCTTGGGCTTTGACTTTGGCCTTTGGCCTTTGGCTGGCAGAGTCTCCAACTCTGGCCATGTGGGCATAAGCACACTCCCTGAGCTTGGAGTGAGTAAGAAAGGCAAGGTGGTCAAGCTTGAGGCTGGCACTCTTTGGCATCTTGGCTTAACCTCCTTGGGCTTTACCAGGGCCTTGATAACCAAGGCATGTGCACTCATGGCCTTGGCGTTGTTTGCCTATATACCTTTTTCAGGCCCTTCTTGTTGTGCTTCTTGGCAAAACACATATTTCTCAGGACCTTGAAGTCTACCCCTTTAAGAGATTCATATCTTTGTGACTGGCGTTTCTTGATGCCATTTCTGAGCCATTTTGAGGACTGGTTGTGCGTGGTGTAGTTCTTGGACTTGGCCATGTCTGCACCATAAACTGCTTCCTTCCCAGGGATTTTAATATTGAGAATCAAAATGTGTTTGGACTGTGTTATCTAATGTGCACCCTAAACAGATGGCTCTTTTTTATATTTTGTTTTTTAAGTTATTGATAGACCTTTATTTTATTTATTTGTATGTGGTGCTGAGAATCGAACCCAGTGCCTCACGCATGCTAGTCAAGCACTCTGCCACCAAGCCACAACCCCAACCAAACAGATGGTTCTTGAATTGTGTTTCTACAATTACCAAAGCGGCCCCAGTTCCTACCCTTAAGTCATGAACAGCCCTTTCTTCTAGTCTATTTAGAGTTTGGTTTGCCACCAAAGAACCTGAATGATTAAAGTATCTCTGACCAAAAATCTCCCCACCATACCCTGCCTGAAATCTTCATATTAGCGATTCCTTAAAGAAATCACACAGTGAACATTGATGAAATACAGCTGTCATAGGAAAGCACTGGGAAAGGAAACTGTTAAGCTAAAATTAATTACTAAATCATTAGCGGTCAAAGCTTTATCAGCTCTCATTTAGGGTCATAAAGGAATAAAGTAGAGAATGGAAGGAGGCACAGACGACAACCATCCTTAGCATGGCAGCTTGAGTTAGGTCAATGTAACTCATGGTAGGTAGTCAGGAGTGTGACCCTCTATCCAGAATAAATGGCACAAGAAGAGCATTTTCTGGCTTTGCTTTGTTCTGGTGGATTCTCTTGTGCAGCGGATTTGGAAACCAAGTAGTTAACATGACTTCTTATAATAACATTGCATGGGATTTTGCCCTAATACTTTCTGTTGCTCATTTTATGTAACAGTTTTCCTGAGTTTTGGGAAGGTGGTATGAATTAAAGTAGCTGTTCGAAGTTTTGTAGAACTCTCTCTTCTTTTTGTTCTTGTATAGGGCTCAGAAATATGGTGGACAGTTTTCTGAGATTTCTTGGCTCTGTTCCATCCCTCTCAGATTTCCTGGCCCTGGTCCATTCTTTTTCTTTCTCTGTTTCATTCCCCAATGAGTAGAAAAGAAGGTTGAGATCCCTTGCCTTCGTTGCGGTTGTCCTTACTCTGTTTTTCTTTCCCTCAGTGGTTTCTGTGGCCAGTCTTGAAAGAGAGCTCTGGTTCTTTCCATTGTTCACAGTTGGCTCCCACCTTACAAGAATCAGTTGTGTACAGTTCTTCCCAACTTTATGTTCATGTTGATAGCTGGCAGTTCACTGTGATGACAGTGTTTACACCATAGAAATCAGCCAATGCTACCAATTAGACTTAAACAATTATCCGCACACAAGCGGTGGTGCTGTTCTAGTCCACAGGGCGTGGAGCTTGCACTCATTAGCACTGGGTGGGTAAAATCACTCCTAGTTGGAGCTGTGGTTCCTCAGTGTGTCTGCCTGCTTTTTGGTGGGCTCTCACAGGCTCTTTAGGGGTTCTCCGGTTCTCAGATGCCTCAGACAACCCCTTGTGCCCTGTGCTTTCTCCCTTGCAGATGCCACCACAGTTTTCACGGCTGCTGGTTTATGCTCACCCACTTGGATTTTGGGGATCATGGGGATATACTGTCACTTCATTTTATTGCAAATGTTTGTGAAATTTTGACGTTCCTCTGTTGATTTTTAGATGAGAATTCAGAGATTCAAATATTATGCTGCTGTCATCTTCCCAGAATCTATGGTTGACTTCTCAGATTCATTCCCGTTCTGAAATCAAATGGATTCAAATCACTGAACTCTCCTTTGTGAAAGAGTGACTTGAACTAAGAGCGATCATTGGCCTCCCATGTGGCCCCTGCAGGGGATCAGGACTAGAGTACTACTGGCCTGTTATAGGAAAGGTCTTCTCTGAAACTCTTTTTTTGGGGAGGGGATTGGTACCAGGGATTGAACTCAGGGGCACTCGACCACTGAGCCACATCCACAGCCCTATTTTGTACTATATTTAGAGACAGGATCTCACTGAGTTGCTTAGCGCCTCGCCATTGCTGAGGCTGGCTTTGAACCCTCAACCCTCCTGTCTCAGCCTCCCAAGGTGCTGGGATTACAGGCGTGCACCACCGCACCCAGCTTGTTAAACTTTTATGAAATGTACTTCCCCTTTTCTACTAGCTCTTGGGGTCCTGCAGCTTTCTCCTTTGAACTTGTTGAACTTTTGCTTGCTCCATACAGCCTTTGATTCCTTCTGATTCTAGTCACTGTTTAACTCAGCATATACCAAAGCAATTACAATAAAATTTTTAAAACAGGGTGTGAAACCATCACCTCCAAACAAATAGCCACTTTTCTATAAATGCCCCCTCCCCTGAAAAAATAGTTCTAGGACTGTGGTTTCAGGAGATTTCTGTTAGAAGATTTAATGTCAGTTTCTTGCTTTGCAAATAAAATAATTTTCCATAAGACTGGATTAGACAAAGAGTTAAAGATATCTTAAATATCACAGAAAGGTATCAAAATATAATTTTTCAAATGATAATATAAATTATTGTACTAGGCAGAGTTTTCCAGAGAAACAGAACCAACAGGGCATGTGTGTATGTGTGTGTAGTTTTATTTTAAGGAACTGGCTTACACAATTATTGATATTCTCAAGTCCCAAGGTCTGCAAACAGGAAGCTGCAGACTCAGGGGAGCCAGTACTATAGTTCTGGTTGGCATCTGAAGGCCTGAGAACCAGGGGAGCTAATTATATGGCTCTAGTCCAAAGGCTGGCAGGCTTGAAACCCAGAAAGAGGCTACTTTTCAGTTTGAGTTCAAAGGCAAAAAGAGGCTGATGTCCCAGCTTGAAGGCAGTCAGGTAGGAGGAGTTCCCTCTCACTCAATAGAACCTTCTTGTTCTATTTGAGCCTTCAAGTGATTGGATGAGGCTCACTCACATTAGATAGGTCAATCTGCATTATTTAGTCTATTGATTAAAATGTCAAACATGCTGGATTCTGTGATATATGCCTGTAATCCCATTGACTCAGGAGACTGAGCCAAGAAAACGGCAAGTTGGAGGCCAACTGGGGCAACTTAGTGAGATCTTGTCTCAAAATGAAAAATAAAATCACTGGGAATGTAGCTCAATGATGGAGTGCTTGCTTGTGAGGCACAAGGCCTTGGGTTCAAGTCCTAATACTGAAAAAAAGTTAAACTCATCCAAAAATATCCTCACAGAAAAATCCATAATACTGTTTGGTCATATGTTTGGGAACCTCATAATCCAGTGCACATAAAATTAATCATCACAATTAACCATTACAGTGCTTATTGAATATTTTTCAAATATGTTATTTTAAAACTAACTCATTTAACCCTCACAACAACTTAAAATATTTTAAGTTATTATTCCAGTTTTATAGATGAGGGAGTTAAAGCTTGGGAAGTTAAATAAATAGACTGAGATGACATAGAGAGTAAATAGCACAAATCCAACTCCAGGGATATTTCATCCTTCCTCCCTCCCTTCCTCTCTTTCTTCCTTCCTTCATTTTCTTCTTCATTTCTTCCTTTCCATTTTCTGCATTTCTTTTATTTCTTTCATCATAGACCATTGCCTGAAGAAATTAGCAGATCTTCCTTCACAGAAGGAAGCAGCTCTTTGTGCACTGACTTCTATAATAGGAGGCATTTAGTTATATTGTTGATTCAGTGAGCACTTTCCATATGATTAGAAATAGGAGTGTCTCAATAATCCTCTGCGCCCATATTGAGCTGGTAGCAAGAGAGGATATGTGAGGGCGATGGCACTGTTTGAAGATCTTCCATGGGGATTCCGGAATTGATAAACTGGGACTAGGGGCTACTGAGGAACATGGTTCTGCCTTGTACAATAATTTCTTGAAATCAGAGTACAGAGACATCAGTGTGAGCATGGTGAATCATCTGGAAGGTGTCCAGTGGAGTAAGTGGGAGTTCTGGAGGAGGGTGGCTTTGTACTGATGAGAGAACATTCAGGAAATATGTCAAGAATAATTGAGTGGGTTCAAAAGAGAAAGTGAAGAAAAAGTGTCTTTCAAATTAAGATTAAAAAATAATAATAACAAAACAAAAAAATAGCTGGGCATGGTGGCACATACCAGTAATTCCAGCAACTCTGGAGGCTTAAGCAGGAGGATCACAAGTTCAAAGACAGCCTCAGCAATTTATCAAGGCCCTAAGTAATTTAGTGAGATCTTGTGTTAAAGGGATGGAGCAGGGGAGCTGGGGATGTATCTCAGTGGTTAAGTACCCCTGGGTTCAATGCCTGGTACCAAAACAAAACAACAACAACAATAACAACAACAACAAAATACTCTGTACTGCAGGAAAGGATTTTGATATCTGATGTAAATTCTTCAATCCTCCGTCAGCTTCAAATTTTCTGCATTGATGTTACATTTTTTTCGACTTTAATATATGTATTCAGGAACCATCCATGAACACATGAAAGTGTTAGTCATGTTGTCATAGAATCATGGTATGTTTTCTGTTTGCTTATTTGCGTTTTGCTGAAATGAGTTTTTATATCGAGAAGAGAATAACTAAGGAAACTTACTTTTGGGGAAAAATTACATTTGTTCATGTTTTTATCAGGAAATCAAAGTATTTAATAATAATTTGCAGGTAACAGAGTTTTCACAGGAGTAGGAGTCCAAAGTCCAGGCACCACCACTGACCTAGCAGCAAACATGTGAGCAAAGCATTTGTTTTCTGAATACTCTGTCCAAAGGCTTTCATGCTGACTTTTCCTCTACATCCTGATGTAGAGGAAAACACAGACTGATTTCAAAGGGAAGGAGGGGAAATGTATTCAAGGTTTAGAAGATTTTCTTAGAGGTCTTGGTCAAACTAATGTCTTGGTGCTATTGTTTTATGTCCATTGTTGGTTCCTGTTTTTCTTCTTTTCTAGTTGGTGAATGCTCACATAGGGAAACCCAATTGACATTGTCTCTGGCAAGTCTGATGAATCATTTTCTCCTTTTGCTCTTTCATATTGATGGTTTTTTATCATTCTTCAAACAAATGTTCCTACTCACTAATGACTTTTAGTCCCGTCCATCTTGTAATATTTTTTATCTAGCATATATTTAATTTCAACATTATACTTACTTAGCTACATGTCATTCTTAGTTATGATTTCTTTTTCATGATTTACAGTTTGAAAGCTTTCTTTGTCTTCTTTAGTACACAGAGCATGATTTTCCTGAATTCTTGTTTTGTTTGTTTCAAGGCTTTTGTTTCAGAGGGCACAGGCGGTGCGGTCTCACTCCTCTCGTTCTCAGGCATTGTTATTTTGACATGAGAGTTTGTGCTTGGGGCTGGGAGTAATGGCCGTTCTCCCTGGTGGTGTTATGTTGGGGAATGTTGGGGAATCATTGGAGTCCTGCGGGGTCTGTGTTTTTCAGAGCGTATTTATGTGGGAGGCAGGTTTAAGCCCTCTCCTGTGAAGAGCCCCAGACCCTGCAGAACCATTGTGGACCATCAGTTTGCTGCCACCTCACCTGTAGATGCCCAGGTTTAGCATTTAAGCCGCTAGGAGGCAACAGCACTGGGAGAGATATTGTTGGGCTACCAGTGTGAGGATTTGGAAATGGAAGTGAGATTGCTGGAGTGTGATTTGTCAATCTGCAGCTCTTTTTATCAACTGGGCACCACAGCAGGATTTTTATGATGCTTCCCTCTATACCCCTCCCCAGCAATCCTGCACCCCAGGCTCCAGCTACTTCCCCACCCTAGCTCTGCCTCTGCCCCAACACATGTGTATTGGGCATCCTACAGATGCTTCAAGAATTTTTCATAGAATCTTTTTTCTTTTGGTACCAAGGATTAAACTCAGGGCACTTAACTACTGAGCCACATCCCCAGCCCTGTTTTGTATTTTATTTAGAGACAGAGTCTCACTAAGTTGCTTAGGGTCTCACTAAATGGCTGAGGCTGTTTTTGAACTCACGATCCTCCTACATCAGTCTCCCAAACTGCTGGGGTTACAGACATGCCCCATCATGTCTGACTCATTAATTTTTAAAATACTTTTTCTTCAAATTTATATTTCTCCTCTTATTCTAGTCTTTCCAGGTGGATTTGGAAAGAATCATTCAATACCCTTTGGCAATTGCCATATTGCCAGGTAGAAAGTTTGACATGATCAAATGCTATGCAAATGTAAATTGTGATAATAACTCGAACAAATACTTGATAATTATCTATGAATAAAACTCAAAAACTTTAAAAAGAGAAGACAGAAGAGAGAGAGGAAGGAAGGAAGGAAGGAAGGAAGAAAAGAAAAGAAGAAAGAAAAATTACTCTTGCCAATTGTTTTTGTGACATATTATTAGTTATTGTCATAAAATGGTTGTGAAAAGAGACAAACATGTTTTTCAAACTGTTTAAAGGAATGTGGAGGTGAATGCTGGACAATAGATGCTGGAGGAAAGATGACAAAGGACACACTGGTCACTGAGGATCATGGACAACTTTACCACCTCTAACTAGATCTCCCCCGTGCAGATGCCAAGTCGCTACCACTTGAAACCCCACATCATTTTGCTAGGTCTGTCCCCTGGAGGGTGTATAACATACAAAAGGACACACCTGGCAGGGGGAAGCATATCAAGACACTAGCCCTCCCTGTTATTCTGAGAAACTTCCTCCCAGTCCATGCCCTTTCCCCTACTTTTCTCAGCAACTCTGACTTAATTAGATAGGAATCTAAACAAACTACCCACAGGACTCCTTCCTCACCAAACTCTGCAGGCCTTGGAATCAAAGGTCTGCATTTCACCCCAGGCATCATAAAAAGTGAGACGTGGCAAATTAAGAGATTGGCCTAACCAACAGCAAAATCACGAATATTGTTGGCTTTTCCCTTTCCGCCACAGAATCCACATGTGGGTAAAATGAAAGAACCCTAGATTTGCAGCTATGGCAGTTTATATCTGTTTTCAGCCACTGTCACTCTTCACACATCCTGCAAGACAGTTCATTTAATCTCTTAAAGCCTCAATGTCCATGTCTTCTGAATGGGACACTTATAACTCAGGTCAACTTCATAGAACTATTGCCAAGTACAGATCATGTGCATTTGGAAACTGAAAGAGCACTAGGTATACTTGTTCTGGATTAGTATTATTATGAAATAAAGTTAATATCCAAAAATATAACATTAAAATATAACACCAAATGTATAACATCTCCCTATGTCTACACTTGCCAAAGATATAACTTTCCTACCCACTTTCTGATACTTAGCATTCCAAAAGCTTTTTTCCTTTTGGCTGAAGTAAAGAGTGCCAATCTGCATAGAGGAGATTGCTTGGATTTATCAGCCATGGGAATGTTGGGTAAATGCATTTTCAGTGCATTTGTTAAAAGGACTATGGCTTTCTGAGGTAGAAGAAATGCAGACCTTTTGTGAGCAAAAAGAGGAAAAATCTAGATGTTTAGGAACTTGGTTTATAATTTTGCTCTCCTAAACCAATTTTCTTAGCAGCATTGCTTAAAAAACAAACAAGACCTTGCCCTAGATGTCCAAACTTTTTAATCCTAATAATCAATTTCTCTGACTCTTAATGTTTATGTAATACCTAACACACATTTTTGATTAGTCCTACTTTTCATTCATACTTCACAGGAGTTGAAGGATCTCAAAATCTCAAAGCAAAAATGAAAAGTCTTTTCATTTAAGAAGTATCAAAATAAATATGGATTCATTTATGGATTGGAGAGGTGGTGTCTTCTTTAGACACAACTGTTGTGATGCATTCTCTTCAAAAGTGCATATCACAACTGGGTCTGGTGGCACATGCCTGTAAACCCAGCAGCTTGGGAGGCTGAGGCAGGAGGATTGCAAGTTCAAAGCCAGCCTCAGAAATTAGCAAGACCCTGTTTCAAAATTAAAAGTAAAAAGGGCTGGGGATGTGACTCAGTGGTTAAGTGCCCCTGAGTTCAATCATCAGTACAAAAAAAAAAAAAAAAAAGGAGGGGAGCATATCAAAGTGCCTGAATTATAATATACACTAAGTAAAGTTTGTATTAGAGTGGATTATTTTGGTCTTCAAATCGACTTATTATTATCAATTATGTGCCCATAATCCTACATGAATATTTGTGTAAGAGCCTAATGTTCCTATTTAGTTCCATCTATTTCTTGGTGAAAAAAGGAGCATATGAGGATTACCTGGAACACTCAAGAACTTAAAGGTTAGAGAGTGAGAGCAGCTTTGAGGAGTGATCAGTGATTTGGAGGAAGAACATGGAACGGTCAGGTCTTGTGGGGTAAGTGAAAAAAGTGCTTTGAGGAGAAGGGAGCATAGCTTTGCTCTTGAGAGACGCAGGAAATTGAAAGTTCAGAACCAACCATTGGATTTAGTGTAAAGGTAGTCATTGTTGACCTTGATAAGAGGCATTTCAAAGGAGCACTGGGAAACAAAGCTAACTGATTGTTTAAAGACAGGATGAGAGGTAAGGATATGAAATAAGGACAGATTTTTTTTTTTTTTTTTTTTTTGTACTGGGGGTTGAACCCAGAAACACTTTACCACTGAGCCACATCCAGAGTCCTTTTTATTTTTTATTTATTTATTTATTTTTTGGTACTGGGGATTGAACTCAGGGGCACTCGACCACTGAGCCACATCCCCAGCCCTATTTTGTGTTTTATGTAGAGACAAGGTCTCACTGAGTTGCTTAGCGCCTCGCCATTGCTGAGGCTGGCTTTGAATTCACGATTCTCCTGTCTCAGCCTCCCTAAGTGCTGGGATTACAGGCTTGGGCAACCGCGCCCAGCTTATTTTTGATTTTGATAGAGGGTCTTGCTAAGTTGCTGAGGATCTTACTAATTTGTCCAGGCTGGAACTTGCAGTCCTCCAGCCTCAGTTTCCCTAGTTGCTGGGATTACATGCATGTGTCACCATGCCCTGCTGAGGACAGACATTTTAATGAATTTTGCTACAGAGGGGAACATAGAGTTGGTGTTGCACTCAGTAAGACACATAGGGCCAAGAGAGTTTTAAAAGGTGGGGTGATGCAAGAACAATAAGATAAGAACAACCTAGTAGAAAGGGAAAATTGAACACAAGAAAGAGGGAGGATAACTGCAGGACAGTCTTTATGTAGAAAAGAGGCAATGTAATCAACTGGGCACGGTGGTGCACGCCTGTAATCCCAGCACTTTGGGAGGCTGAGACTGGAGAATTGCGAGTTCAAAGCCAGCCTCAGCAATGGCGGGGAGCTAAGCAACTCAGTGAGACCCTGTCTCTACATAAAACACAAAATAGGGCTGGGGATGTGGCTCAGTGGTCGAGTGCCCCTGAGTTCAATCCCTAGTACCAAAAGAGAAAAAAAAAAGCAATGTGATCACTGCATAAGTGGTGACTTTGGCCCTTTCAATAGGAACAGAGGAAATGTAGAGTAGGGGCTACAAAGGTAGGCAGGTTGCTGAATTTGTTAATGGGAATTGGAGTAGCCCTTTTAAAAAATATTTTCCTAGTTATCAATGGACTTTATTTTATTTATTTATATGTGGTACTAAGATTCAAACCCAGGGCCTCCCACATGCCTGGCAAGTGCTCCACCGCTGAGCCACAACCCCAGCCCTGGAGTAGTCCTTTTCTGATTGCTATGTTCTCAATGAAACAAGAGTCAAAGTGATCAGCTGAGAATGAGCAGAGAGGAGATGAAAACAAAGGGGAAGTTGTTACTAGCCTTCTTGGGATTGAGAAAATGGAGTAGAATGGCCAGGCAATGTTGAGGTCCATCCACTTGGGGAGAATGTTTGTAAATTTAAAGTCAAGCAGTCAATACAATATTGTGTTTTCCCTACCTATGTTAACTGCTCAGCTGCAGGTTTAGAATAGTTCAAGAGCTGGGTTTATACACAGATGAAAGTTTGCTGGGTCAGAGAGAATGAGTGACAAAATGTGTACAAGGAATTATTTATGAAGATGCACCATAGCTAACCTGAGCTGAGTACGGAAAGAAAAGAGGTCATGAGCTGTGATAAATGGTGAAGAACTAGGAGAATCAATGGTGGTCCCAGGGGAGGAAAAGATGAAGGTACTTTAAAAGTGAGCTGGAAAAGTAGAAGTTGTTAGAAATTGAGATGCATGAAAATGAAGTTTTGGAGGTGGTATAGGTACTATAATAATAAGTCAAGCTTATCACTGTGGAGGGAGAAGCTAAAGTCATGGGCAGGATAAGAATATGTAAACAAGAACTTCACCGAGAGGCCAAGATGGATGAGAGGACAGATGGTGGAGAGGAAGGCTGTGGTCCATGAGCTTAAATCTTTGTGAATGGGGGAAAGTGGAGCAAGACTTTTAGTGGATTGCAAGAACAAAGGTGCCCTGGATTGTCCAGACTGATGGCGCGTGCTTTAAGACAGCGGGGATGTTTGAGAAGATGAAGAGCAAAAACATTCTAGAGTATCAGTGAAGAGCAAAGAGGATACATGCATTTTTCTAAGCACTGAAATGCATTGAGTATTGGTGGCCAGAGTGTGGGGCTTAGGAGGATTCAAAGCACACAGCCACCATTTGAAAGAGCTAAAGGTTGACATAGACAAGAAGCAATGGGCATTTCAGAGAAGAGATAGGCAATAAAGCATGTTCTTGGTGATAGAACTGTGCAAAAGGGTCATTGGAATGGTATGAGTGACAGAATGATGTGGGAGATTGAGTTAAAATTGTCCAAGATGCATGAAGACAAGAACCCAAAGACCATAGAAGACCTAGGGGTCTCAGACTTTTGGGGACACCTAGAGATTCTCTGTCTTCAGGAAAATAAAGTAATCTCTGTCTCCCTAATGCAGGAACCACTCTGGATCTTCTGCGTCTTCCCTAGTGTTATATTAGACAGAGGGGTTAACTGAATGAACTAATAAATGAATGCATGACCCTTATAAAAGACAGAGGAAGGGCTGGGGATGTAGCTCAGTGGTAGAGCGCTTGCATAGCATGCATAAGGCCCTGAGTTTGATCCTGCAAAAGAGACAGGAGGGAGGAAGAGAGATAGAGAGAAAGAGAGAGATCGGTGCTATGAAAGATTCATTTAGAATATCAGATAGCAGGAACCTTTGTATTGATAAGTCGAAGAACATGGAAAGACTAGAATCTGAAGTCAAAATATATGGTTGAGCCCCTAACCTGCAACTGACTAGCTGTAGCTTTTGGGAGAAAAAATCACATCATTCTACATATCTCTGATATCATTTTTAAAGTAAATCTTTTTTCCTTAGGAGAGCTTGAGCATTAAATGACAGTTACCTCTTTGGGTGGTTCTGTACACCTACTATAGCACTAATCATACCCCACATGGAAATTGTGTTAGAACTATACAAACAATATGATGGACAATAAAGGTAGGATAAATATAACTAGCTCAATATAATCTTATACCTCTGTGCCAAAACTCATTCCCAACTACTTGAAGAGCAACTATTAAAAGATTCATTTCCTTTAGTTTTGAAAGATTTTTCTTTTCTTTGTTTTATTTATTTTTGTTTTTGTTTTGGGTACTGGAGATTGACCCTAAGGGTGCTCTACTACTGAGTGGCACACTCAGCCCTTTTTATTTTTTATTTTGAGACAGGGGCTCATTAATTTGTCGAGTTCAGCCTTGAACTTGCAACCCTCCTGTCTCAGCAACCTGAGTTGCTGGGAACACAACCACCATGTCTGAAAAATCTTTTAGTCATACACTTGGTTGAAATTTTTTTCTTATGATGCTTAATACACTAAACCAGTAAAAACATCACTGAGAGGATTATGGACAAAAAAAAAAAATAGTGTCACTCAGATGAGGAGTCAGAATCCAAGAAAGGCCAGTTGAGGTTTCCCTCAGATGTGTTATAAGAAACATTAAAATCTCCCCATTAGGTGGCTGGACAAAAACAAAGCTGCCAGGGAAGGAAGAATCCAGAGCCAGCCATTCTCACACACACCCAGAAATAGGACAACTGTGTACATGTTGGAGAGATGATATTTTTCTTTGACTTGCTCATGTTCTGAGTGAGACCTTTGGCCTAGTTTTAGAAGCAGGCTGAGCCTAGATAAGCTGAGGCGGGGCTTCCTGAGGCAGAAGTTCTTGGGCTTTATAAAGCCCAGCCGGCCTTGCTGGGCATCTCTCCCAAGGACTGTGAACTGAGAGCTGTCTGCTTGCTCCTCTGGAAATGTTGCGGCTGTTGACTCCGGTGAGGCGGGTCCTGCAGGTGGGAAGAGTGATGCAGGAGGCTTCCCTCACACCTGCTCACCTGCTCCCAGCAGCCCACCAAAGGTGAGTCGCCTCCTCCCCAGAGTCCGAACAGGTTACTGTTCAAGAAGTATCACAGACCAGTAAAAGATAGGGAGAGGGCCTGCCAGAGGGAAAACTCACTAGAATCCCAGTCAAAAGTTGGCAAGGCTAGTGCATAGCCTTAGAGAAGCAACTTATCAGAGTCTCAGTTACCTCCTTAAATAGACAGGTCCATTTCTACTCTAGAATTGGAGGATCCCAGATCCCTGACGCATGCTGTTTGTGGACAATAGCATCATTTACTCTGCCAGCTGCACCAAACAGCAAAATTATCAGTCCCAGGGTCCACATCTCTCTTCTCTCCTCCACTCTTTGACTTCTACCCCTGTCCTGCTCCTGACAAGCCCCTTAGGATTATGCAACTACTTATTAGTAATATCAGTGACTTTAATTTGCTTCAGCAGGATGCAAAATGGACTGAGGATAAGAAGCTGTGCTTCTCAGTGTTCTAGTTTTATACAAGGGGACATGAAATAATATAAAGATAAAGCATGTGTGTGTTCATGTGTGCACATGCATGTGCTTGTACAAGAAGAATACACACATTTCTTTTCTTTGTAAATATCCACTCAGTCTCCTGTAAGTGCTTACAGTCTTCTGGCGATGATGGTAACAGCTGTAGTTAGTGCCTCGAGCTTCCAGCCAGTTGTGTGTTATTATCTAGTCCCCAAATCATCCACTACATCTTGGGACTAGCCTTGTCTTTCCTTCCATTTTTACTCTGCACTCCATAAATAATGAATACCTAGAAAAAAGATTTTGTTCTAGTGTCTTCTCTTACCTGACACTGGGAGCTTGCATACATGGATATGGTAGGGGAGAGGCTAATACTCATTAGCCTCCTCATTTCCTCATGACTCTATCATCATCTACACCCTCCCCATCCCACCCCTGCCAAACCACTGAATACCCTAGCTCAGAATTTAACTTGTCTCTGTATTTGTAGAGAAACAGTTAACATGTTTTTGCCTGTTTCAATAAGCAACATTTGGCTGGTAACCAACAAACCTCAGTCCTCACCAATGTGCTGGTATCTTTGATTCAAACTCTTGGAATCCTCATTTGCATTTAATTATATTATCTGAGGTCTGAACTAACACTGAGAATGCTCATTATGGGTTACATTTTCTCCAAATATCTATCTCCTTTAATCCAACCTAAAGTTCTTAGGTAGTTCACTCCTGCCTTAGCATCTGCTTCTCTGCCTCTAAAGTTAAGCAAGATCATGACCCCCGCTACCTGTTTCTCACTATTGTTCCCTCCTCCCCTATACACTCTTCTCTCCAGGTTCCTTGGTCTGTTCCATTGCCCCTGCTGTGACCATGACCCTTTCATCCCCTTCTAATTCTTTATCAGCAGAAACTTCTTCATCCACCAACGCTGATCTCAAATGCAGCCTGTCCCATGAAGCCTTTCCTTATCTTCCCACTCATGCAAACCTGTTTCCTTTGAACTGCAGGATTTTGCCTATATGCTTTCTGTGGTACTAATCACATTCCACCTATAGTTGGATTATGCACAAGCTCATCTCATTCCTTGCACGTCAAGGACGTCATCATGAACCTTGCTCTCTTTTTTATGCAACCCCTTCACCCCCAGGCCAGCAGAGCGCCTGGCCTGTAATAGTTAATTTTCAAGGAAGCAAGATGGAGTAAAGGAAGAAAGGTTTGGTCCATGTGCTTGAAGCTAGTGAAACCAGAACAAACAGATTTTAAATTAGAGTGATTATTTCTTAGAGAAAGTGCAAAATTAGAAGGATACTGTACACTCCAATGCCCTGATGCCAATGCTCTGGAAACCTTGAAATAATCTTTGTTTTCAAGGCCCTGAAATCCATGTCCAGAAAATGTCCTACCAAGACAGTAACAAAACTTACCAAATGATTGGTTCTTGGAACCTTTCCTTGAACCTCAGATTTCTAGCTGGGAAGCGAGGGAGGAAGTCAGCCTAGGAGAGGCCGAGTGAGAAGGAAGCTGGGGAAAGCCAGCCAGGCTGGCAGCTTCAGGCGCTGGCTAACCATTAGCTCCTAGGTACAGGGAAAGCTCCTCCATAAATATTTGAAAGTACAAACTCCATTGATTTGGGGGGCACCAAATAAATAGGGCAGATAAATGAACTGCACCAAATAAACAGGGCAGATAAATGAGCTTCCAGAGGTACAGAATCTTCAAATGAGGAATAGAATCATTGGTATGAGCTACAGCTCCTATGTATAGGGATAAATTCATAAGTCAGGAACCCAAGGAAGTGAAGAGATGAAATATTTCTAACATGAAAAACTATGACATTCCTCTGAGCACATCGTTTCACCAGGTGTGCCTTTATTTCACCATCTGTACAGTAAAGAGTGTCACTGAAGTGACCAGATCTCAAGTGCCTTCCCATGGGAGTCTATGAGAGGTGGACTTGGCGAGCACTACACTTGGAGCTGGAAGGAGAAACTTCAAGTTTTCACCAAGAGTATTTGAGAGTTAGGTTGAAGAGAAGTGGATGGGTCCAGAAAGCAAACAGATTCTCTTCCCTTATCTACTGACCCCCATTTTCTCTCTGCCCGCTGTGATCTTGCAGGTTTCCTTGCTCCACTATATGTTGATCTGTGACAATGTCTGCCTCTTCCTGGGCACAAAGGATGTCTCATTCACTGTTGTCTATCAGCTCTGTGTTGAGTGTACTCAGTAATGTTGAGGGTCCCCGAAAACAGGATAGAATGAAACAGAAAATGTCCTTAAAGAGCAGGAAAATGGTGATTATGTTCTTGTGTTGAAAAGGAGGAAAGGGGAAGATATAAGAGTGATATTTTGAAAACTGAATGGTGTTGTTCTCCTTTGAAGGTTTGATAAAATTTAACAGTGAAGCCAATTATGGCTTTTTTATTTGTCGAAAGACTTTTTACTACTTATTTAACCTTATCACTTGTAATTGGTCTCTAGATTTTCTACGCCCTTATGGTTCAATTTTGGTAAGCTGTACATGTTTGGAAATTTGTCAGTTTGTTCTAGGTTTTTCAGTTTGTTGACATGTAGTTGTTTATAATAATCCCTAATGATCCTTTGTGTTTCTGTGGTGTCCAATGTAATATCTTCTTTTCCATCTCTGATTTTATTTATTTTGGTCTTCTCTTTTTTTTCTTGGGTAGTCTAGCTAAAGGTTTGTGAATTTTATTTTTCTTTTCAAAAAAACAACTCTATGTTTCATTCATCTTTTATTTATTTATTTTACTCTTTATTTCACTTATTTCTGCTCTGATTGTTTATTGTTTTTGCTCTACTAATTTGGGGTTTGGTTTGTTCTTGCTTTCCTGACTTCTTGAGTTGTATCATTAGGTTGTTCATATGAAATATTTCTGTTGGTTTGATGTAGGCACTTAATTGCTGTAAACATTGCTCTTAGCACTACTTTTGCTGTGTCATACAGGTTTTGATATATTTTTATTTTAATTTGTTTAAAGAAATTTTTAAAATTTCTCTTTGATTCCTCCATTAACCTACTGCTCATCAAGAGAATGTTGTTTAATCTCCATGTATTTGTACAATTTCTAAAGATCCTCCTACTGTTGATTTCTAGTATTGTTCATTGTGGTTAGAGAAGATACATGCTGTGATTTCCAGACTGGTTTTGTTGCCTATAACATGATCTAGCCTGGAAAATAGGCCATATGCCGATGAGAAGTATGTGTTTTCTGCTGCTGTTGGTTGAAATATTCTGTAAATATCTCTTAAATTTATTTGGGCCATAGTCTAATTTTAACTCTGTTTTTTGTTTTTTGTTTACTTTTTGTCTGGGTCATTTGTCCATGGATGAATGTAGGGTGGTGATGTTGCCTATTAATATTGTAGTCTATTTGTTGTATTATAGTCTATTTCTCCTTTTAGACCTAATAATATTTGCTTTATACAATTGAGCGCTCGGGAATTGGGAAGAATTGGATTCATATATATTTATAATTATTCCTTCTTGTTGAGTCGATCCCCTTATCATATGTTTACCCTCTATAGTACTTTCTACAGATTTTGACTTAAAGTCTATTTTATCTAGTAATTTTTGTTTCCTGCTTAGTTTTTGTTTCCATTTACATTGTACATCTTTTTCTTGCCTTTCACATTCAGTCTCTTTGTATATTTCCTGGTGAAGAGAGTTTCTTATATGGAGCACATCATTGGATCTTGTTTTTGTTAAATCTATTCAGCTAGTCCATATCTTTTAATTTAGAAATTAAATGTTTCCATTCAAGGTTACTATTGATAAGTAAAAGCTTTTGTTATTTCTGGTCATTTTGTATATTTTTTGATGTTTTCCATATTGATGGAGTTTTATTCTCTTTTGTGTATCTGCTCTACTATTGAGTTTTGTGCTTTTGGATATTTTCATAGTGGTGGTTATCACTCCTTCACTTCTAGTGTAGGACTCCCTTAAGCACTCTCTGTGGAGTTAATCTGGTGGTGATAAATACATTCAATGGTTTTGTTTGTTTTGAAAAGACTTTATTTCTTCTTACTTTCTAAAGGATACCTTTGCTGGGTATAGTATTTTTGGTTGGCAATTTATCCGATTTCTCTAGTTTATGTTTCTGCTAAGAAATCTGTTGTTGGTCTAATAGAGATTGCCTTATTTGTAACTTGACACATTGCTCTTTCTGTTCTTAGAATTCTCTTTGTCTTGTACTTTTGACAAAATATAATGTGCCTTGGAGAAGATGTTTTTTCATACAATTCACTAGGAGTGCTTTGAGTTTTCTGAATCTGGATATTGACATCTTTTCCAAGATTTTGTAAGTTTCAGCAATTATTTTATTAAATAGGTTTCCTGTGTCTTGTTTTTTCTCTTATCCTGAAATACTCATAACACAAAAGTTTGCTGGCATATGCTTCACGTAAGTCTCAAAGGCTTTCTTCATTACCTTTTGTTCCTCCTGCTCCTCTTCTTCCTCCTCCCCCTCCTCTTCCTCCTCCTCCTCCTCCTCTTCTTTCTTCTTTTCCTTCTTTTCTTCTTCCTTCTCCTCCTCTTTCATCTTTTCTGGGTAATTTGAAAAGACCTGTCTTGTCAGGTTCAGAAATTATTACATTTCTTCTGCCTGCTCTATTATGCTGTTGAGTCTCTCAGTTATATTTTTATGTCATTTATTGAGCTTTTTAGCTCCAATATTTTCCTTTTTATGAATATGGTTCCTTTTTATGATCTTTATCTCTTTGTTTGATTCCTCATCTTGTTTTTTTTTTTTTTTTTTTTGGTACTGGGGATTGAACTCAGGGGCACTTGACCACTGAGCCACATCCCCAGCCCTATTTTGTGTTTTATGTAGAGACAGAGTCTCACTGAGTTGCTTGCTTAGCACCTCGCCATTGCTGAGGCTGGCTTTGAACTTGCGATTCTCCTGTCTTAGCCTCCCTAAGTGCTGGGATTACAGGCTTGAGCCACCGCGCCTGGCTCGATTCCTCATTTTGGATCATGAATTATCTCCCTAATTTCATTGAATTGTCTGTCAATATTCTTTTGTATCTTATTAATTTTCCTTAAAAATCATCATTTTCTATTCTTTTTCAGGCAATCCATCATTTTCCTTTTCTTCAGGGTTTATTGCTAGAGAATTATTTTTTTTCATTTACTAGTTTTACATTACCTTGTTTTTCATGCTTCTAGTCTCCCAACATTGGTGTTTATGCATTTGACAAATCAATAAAGTATGACTTTCATCGTAAAAGGATTTCTCCTGGTTATGTGTCATAGAGTATTGGTTACATATGCTGAATTGGATTGGTTCCAGGTGGGCACTTTAATGTAGTGACTGTGTAGCTTCATTAGCTGTAATTAATGCCAGTGATGTCATTGGGCTATAGGAGTTAAAGAATTATATTATTAGCTGGGATGCTACTCTCTTAGGCGAGGAGGATTCACTAACAGCTCTAGGTCTGGTGCTCTGTATGTGATGGGGCAGGCTTCTGTTAATTTCCACAGGTGGTATGAGGACAAGTTCACTCTAGAGGGCCTAGGCATGTGTGGCACTGCATGTTCAGAGGTGAGATAAGTTGCCCGTCAGTATCTGAGGGCTACACAGGAGCTGAGCTGTACCATTGAGCCCAGACAGGGCACCTATAAGTGGCCAAAGGCTATGGATATCATTATGTGATCTCCAGGAACCAATCTTCTCAGGGAAGTCTGCCTATCTGCTTCTCAGGGTTTCAGTGACCTGAAAAGAACTCATCAAGTACTCTTGGGGGCTTTAGGAGGATAGATAGGGTCACCTGGTTGCTTCCCAGGGCCTTTCTAAGATGAGCCACTCAGAGATAACTGTTTGCCCATCTGCTTCCTAGGGCTGAGAATAGGTAGATAGGGCCACATGGCTGTTTCACAGGATTGGGTTGGCCAAGCTGATGGGGTCAGTAGTCCAGCTACTTCACAGAACCTGAGGTGGGCAGGATCTAAAGGTAACACTGTGCATCAGGAGCATGGGTGAGGGAGGGCACAGTGTGGCTTGTTCTCTTTCTTTGGGGCAATATAGGGGTGTAGTAAACTGGCAATACCCTGCACTTGGCTAAGAGTCTGTAAGGATTGCAGACTTTTCCAATAGCAAATACCATAAGGTAAGTGAGGACTTCTGTTTGCCTCCTGCTTACTCTTTCCCCACTAATCAAAACCCCTGTTTGTTCAGAATTGATATTTAGAGATAGAAGGATAGGTGCTATTGTTTATCTCCCTTCTTTATAATATTGTCATATATCTCCATGCTCTACAATGTCTTTGCCACATTACCATGTCTAACACTCTATCTCAAACATTCCCGTGAAATAGCTATAGTTTTTCCTTGTGGAGGGAAACATCCAGGTACTTCTAGTCAGTCATCTTGATGATGTCACCTCACTAGTAGAAATATTAATTTAACTTAGGTTACAATAAACTAAGCTATAAACTCTAGGTTCACTACTAGAAGAAAAAGAGATGAAATGAAATCATAAATATTTGTTTAATAAAGAAGAATCCAGAAAAAAAGGAGAATAAAGGAACAAAGAATATAGAAGACAAATAGAAACAGAGATGGTAGACTTGGTTCCAACTACATATAGTGTATAAGAGATATGTGTTAAATATAAAGACCATGAGGTTGAAAGTATAAAAAGACAAAAATATAAAGATTTTGAGAGGTTGAAAGTATAAGCATACAGGATTACTATATAAATAGTAATGTAAAAGCTAATATAGATGTATTGACATTAGGAAAAGTACACCGTATGATCAGCATATAAAGATAAAAGGGTCAATTCAACAGAACAATACTAAATGTTTACTTATTTGATAACATAGCTTAAAAACATATTAAAACGTGAATTTAGTGGTTGCTATATTACTATTTTTTGAGGAAAGTGGCTATAGACCATTAGTGGAATTATGACTGTTATCTTCACCACAGGTTTTCTACTATCTCTGCTGCTCCCCTGGCCAAAACAGATACTTGGCCAAAAGATGTGGGCATCCTTGCCATGGAGGTCTACTTCCCAGCCCAGTATGTGGACCAAACTGACTTGGAGAAGTACAACAATGTGAAGGCAGGGAAGTACACAGTGGGCTTGGGCCAAACCCATATGGGCTTTTGCTCAGTCCAGGAGGACATCAACTCCCTTTGCCTGACAGTGGTACAACGGCTGATGGAGCGCACACAGCTCCCATGGGACGCTGTGGGCCGACTGGAAGTGGGCACAGAGACCATCATTGACAAGTCCAAAGCTGTTAAAACAGTGCTCATGGAACTCTTCCAGGATTCTGGCAACACTGACATTGAGGGCATAGATACCACCAATGCATGCTATGGTGGCACTGCATCCCTCTTCAATGCTGCCAACTGGATGGAGTCCAGCTATTGGGATGGTAGGTGCTGCCATGGGCATTATGTTAGAAAGGAGCTTGGGTTGGAAGCTGAATCTTATTCAATTTACTCTTAATTCTCCAGGGGGCTTCATTCCAGGAGAGAAAGACAAATATTTCACCTAGCTGCTGCTATCATCCAATAGCCACAGTGTAAATAACCACTTAGAAAAAAGTGGAGCGCTTTATACAGTTAGTCAGGTAGCTGTTCACATAGCAGTTCATTTAGTCCTTTCAGCACAGTAGGATGTGGGTGTTACATCTTATTATAGATGAGAAAATGGAAGATCTGATAGCTAACCCATAATGAATGCAGAGGTAAGACACAGAACAAAAACCAATATATTTCTCACTTTACTGTACTTATTTCTCATAAATATCTCCTAAATCTCTGAGAGACTGGGGATGGTGAAAGGTTTATACAGATTTATATAGTAAAGGGAAAACTCTATGCAGAGAGAATTACTGGACAAACTGTTAGTGTAGTATTTTGTTCTTTCTCTCTTGCTTGGCTTTTAGGGTATTGATTTTGCTTAATGTATTAACAATACCTTGTGTCTTATTTATATCTTCCCTGAAAGCTGTACTGGAGGAATTCCACCAGTTGTGATAGGAACAATATGACCAAGGTAAACAGCACAAGATGAAAGTTGGAAACCCTAGCTCTTTCACTAATTGCTGACAAATCCCTTAACCTCTTGGAACCTCAGGGTTCTTATTTGCCTATCTGTCTTGCAGGGCTGGTAAGAAAATTTAATAAAATGATCCATAAGGATATGAAAGACAGTAACATGGCCATCAAGGCACTCTATGTTTGCTGAGTTTAGAACAAGGACTGAAAATCTTGCAAACCATTGTAAACATTGAGTATTATAAGAAATAATCATAAAGTTTTAATGTAGGTGGGAGCTTAGAAATTTCTTAATGCAATATTCTTTGCCTTAAAAAAGAGGTCAAAATTAGTTTAACAGTTTATATTTGTTTGCTCAATAACAAAGTGTGATTCCAAAAGCTCATTCAGTGCTTTCTCAATTGTTCTACATGGCCACATCGTTAATGGTTCCATTAATATAGGATGTTCTAGTCTCCACATCATCAGTCTGTTCTTACAGTGCATCTCTTGCTTGGCACTTGTATTCCTACCTCTTTTGCATCCCCTATCACCATTACCTCCACCAATATGTTCAACCAAGGATTGAGTGGGAGAGTAGAAATGACAAATGAGCCTGTAACCAAAAATCAGAGAGCCTATTCTAGGGAGCACCGTCAGCTTTATGTAGTTTCAAATGAGTAGATTTGGCTGAGTTGCTGAGTATTCCAAAGTGGAGTGCTGGAAACGCATCCTTCTTTAACATAATGTCATAATGGTAGAAAAATAAAAACAAAAAAACCAAATGATTGAAATGTGAATTTTTAGTCTTGTATGGAAAACAAAAAGCACGTCTAAGCTTGAGCCTGAACACCAGACTACACACATGAAGGTAATGCCAACCACCAGGACCAGAGGACACCAGTGTGGATGAGATCTCTGCTTTGGACCTAGTCAGCCATTCACCTGTCCACCTGGGGACCTTCAGGTGGGAGGGAGTGGCTCTGAGACTCAGAAGGAAGTTCTGAACCACTCCAGAGAAGACAGCAGAGTATGAAGGAAGGAAAGAGTGGAACTGGTTCAGATTGCCCGGAAGTGTCCATGTTTTATTGTCTTTAAAAAATGAAAGTAATTGAAACTTATAGTTGGAAATATATATATACACACACATATATATGTATATACACACACATACACACACACACACACACACACACACATACACTAAAAGGTGTAAGTGAAGAAAAAATTTCTTTTGACACCTTCTCTGCTTCCCAGAATTTATTTATTTATTTATTTATTTATTTATTTATTTATTTAGGATACTGGGGATTGAACTCAGGAGTATTCAACCACTGATCCACATTCCCAGCTTTATTTGTATTTTATTTAGAGACAGGGTCTCACTGAGTTATGTAGCGCCTCACCGTTGCTGGGACTGGCTTTGAATGGGGGATCCTCCTGCCTCAAGCTCCCAAGTCACTGGGATTATAGGCATGCACCACTATGCCCCTCTGCTTCCCAGAATTTAACACTAACAGTTTCTATGCATGTTCCCAAATTTTCCTATGTGCCTGAAAGCATATACATGTTTATTTAGTTTCAAACATTGTACATATTATTCCACATCTCTGATAACTTAGAGAGCACTCTATATCAACATATACAAAGACTGCATCATTTTTTAAAGTTACATAATATATTCTATTAATGAATATGCCAAACTTTATTCATTTTATACTGATGGATATTTAGACTGTTGTATTTTGGCAATTATAAGTAATATTTTAAGGAACAGTTTATAATAGATTTACATGCTTGCAAAATATGTTATAAAAGTAGAATCCCAAAAGTTGCTTTGTGGGATATGTTTATTTAAAGGTTTATTTAAAATGTACCAAATTAATCTCTAAAATGTTATGTTAAATTGCATTTTTGCAATATATGTTTTCAAGCCTTTTAATCTTAGTCAATTTAATAATTAAGATCATAGAATTTCTTTTTGTTTTTTTCTCATTATAAGAGAGCTTGAATATTTTTTACAATATCTACAGACCATTGTTATGAAACCTTTATAAATGAAGTAAAGTAGGTTTTGTTGTTTGTAAATATTGTAAATATTTCCCAATTTTTGTCTTTTTTTGTTCCTGATAGAAGGTTTTCCTTTTTTTAAAATATTTTTTTAGTTGTAGATGGATGCAATATATTTTATTTATTTATTTATTTATTTATTTATTTATTTATTTATTTATTATGTGGTGCTGAGGATGGAACCCAGTGACTCATGCATGCGAGGCAAGCGCTCTACCACTGAGCTACAGCCCCAGCCCCAGGTTTTGCTTTTTAAGTAGACAAATTTACTAGTGTTTTTCTAAATGGTTTCTAAGTTTTTTCCTATAGCTTCTCAATTTCACACAACATATACGGGAAATATATATACATGAACACATATATGTGTGTAAACACATACATGCACATGTACACACACCACTGGGGTAAAAACAATACTTTTTGTTGGGATTATTTTAGCTCTTAAGAGAAGGTCCTTGGATGGAGAGTTTCCCATCCACCACTGGGTACTCTGATAAATTCAAATTCATTGAATTTATCTTACCATTTAGCTGTGTGGTTTTGGGCAAGTGACTTAAGTTTTTAGGGCCTCAGTTTCTTCATCTATAAAGAGGAGCTTACTATATCTGCTACAAAAGATTATCATGAGATTTAAATTATATGAAAGTCTTGCTACCAAAACAAGTTGAGGTGAATGCTGGAGGCTTCCTTGTGGGTTAGATAGAACTCTAAAATCATTACCCTGTTTGTCCTATAGATTTGACTTTCGATGGCAGTACTTCTATTGGATAAGAGTGGAATGAACAATAGTCTGTCACAGAGCTAGGTACTATAAATCATTTACATGAATTGTAGTTACTCAGCATAAACTCTTTAGGGTACATGGTTTTAGAATCCAGTCAGAACTTGGTTCAACTCTCGAATTCTATATTCACTGGGTGTGTGACCTGAGACAAGTTACTTACTGTTTTTGGAGGGCAACGTCTTCATCCATGAATGTAGACATTAACCACCTCATTGGGCTGTTCAAAGAATTGTTTAAAGGTAACTTTTGTCTAACTGGTATTTTAAATGTTAATTTCCCTCCCTATATCTTGGCCTTCTATGATTTGAGAGATATTTTAGGATCATGGAGGGCTTTAAGGTGATTGGTATGAACCTAAATTGTCTCTGCAAGTGGCAGTAAATCATTTTATATTGAATTCAGAAGGAGAATTCTGAATAAATGAGCATTTTGAAGCTATAATGCAAGGCCACTGAGTTTTGATTCTGCATTTCAAATCCATCATGAGTTTTGCTACAGCATAAACTTCATGGGACTGGGATTTTTTGTTTTTTCCTCTGTTTCTAAAATTGTGGCTGGCACATGGTAGGCACTCAGTCAATTCTAGATTTGGCAGTGACACAATGACTTCTTGCCTGTCTTTGCAGGTCGCTATGCACTGGTAGTCTGCGGAGACATCGCGGTCTATCCCAATGGTAATGCTCGCCCCACAGGTGGGGCTGGAGCTGTGGCAATGCTGATTGGGCCCAAGGCCCCTCTAGCCCTGGAGCAAGGTTTGTAATAACTTGTAACCAAGAGGCTGTGCATGGTATAGCCAAATACACAGATCATAATCCCAAATTGCTACTCAGGGATGTGGTATGGGTTTGAGGATGGTGCTGCTTACCTCTGGAAGCAGAAGTTAGGGAGGAAGAGAAGAGGGGAATCAGAGAGGTTTCTCCTTATGCATCATCGTGCATTAGGATAATGATGCATGCAGTGAGTGGTGCAGATGCTGATGAAGAAAACCTAGGGAACTAAACTGGCAATTGGCAAGGAAAGAAGAGAACTGGATATAAAGTAAGTCTTCCTTTGAGAATTCTGACTTCTGTTCCAGATTTTCTTAAGCCTACACAGATGTAGTGAGGGAACTGTAAATCCCATTTATGTAATGCCAACCATCTTTCAGCTCCTTTGGAATATGTAAGAGATTTGAGTAGGCATGGGCTTAGCAGAAGAGACAAATTAAACCCAGGCATCTCTTTTCACTCAGTTCTCCCATTCTTTCTGTGTAAGGTGACCTGCACTGTGTGGTCCCTGAAGCCCTCTGTGTGCCTTTACAGGGCTTAGGGGAACTCATATGGAGAATGCATATGACTTCTACAAGCCAAATTTGGCCTCAGAGTACCCAGTGGTGGATGGGAAACTCTCCATCCAGTGCTACTTGAGAGCCTTGGATCGATGTTACACATCATACCGCCAGAAAATCCAGAAACAGTGGAAGCAAGGTAAGGGATTCAAGGAGCAGAAAGCAGGGATTCTATTCACATGGGCTAAGAAGTTGCATTTTCCTCCTCTTCAGAATCAGAGAGACAGACTGTAGTATCCAAGCAGAGATACCTGAGCCAGAATTCAAAGCCAACCTTTTTCCAGTTGACATATAACTTGATAATTTGGAGACTGTTGCTCTGGAAAATGGAGAAAATTATACAACACAAAGTTGATTTGGAGACAGCATCTGTCATAGAGGTTAGCAACAGTAGACAGAAAGACGTTTCTTTCCCTTTTTTTCATACAGTAAATACATGTAAGATGAATGAATAGCTAGGCATAGTGGTGCACACCTATAATCCCAGTGACTCGGACTGAGGCAAGAAGATTGCAAGTTAGAGTACAGACTCAGCAATTTAGTGAGGCCTATGCAATTCAGCAAGACTCTGTCTCAAAAATAAAAAATAAAAAGGGCTGAGGATGTGGCTGAGTGGTAAAGCACCCCTGGGTTCAATCCCTGGTACCAAAAAAAAAAAAATGAATGAATGGACAAACCTTATGTGCATGCGCTGGAGGTAGGAGCTAGTTCCCTGGGAGGCCTAGGGTTCTTTGGCACAGTTAGATCTCAGAAAGTACATCTAAGTGGTGCATCACTTGTCACCTCCTTGCTGTCACACTTACTTTTCTAGCTGGCATCGACCGGCCTTTCACTCTGGACGATTTACAGTATATGATCTTTCACACACCCTTTTGCAAGATGGTACAGAAATCTCTGGCTCGCCTGATGTTCAATGACTTCCGATCATCCAGTGGCGACACACAGGCTTTATATCAGGGGCTGGAGGCCTTTAGGTAAGTCCTTTATGGGAAGCCAGAAGGCTGGTGAGGGGTGAGCCAAGAGAAGGATTCCCCACTTCCTGAGTCTGGACCACAGGCACTCCCGTAGGGGAGCAAATGACAATCCTACAATGCAAGAGGATAAGTCTTCACATGGAGAGATGTGTGGGCTAAATCTGCATGAGGCCCTCCTTGTGTTATCTCAGGGGAGCATGCAGAGTTTACCTGCACCTCTGTATCTAGTGACTAAAATACCCACAGAGAATAAGAAAAGGGGATGGGGAAGGGAGTGTGGCCACTTCATTCAGTTGATAAATATTTTCTGAACATCCACTATGTGCCAGACATTGTATTTACTGTGACTCCATGAACCTTTCCTAGGAGGGATCTCATAGCCTACACAGACACAGATGCACGGAAGCAAATAATGACAGTACAGGATGGCAACCTGGGGAGTGTAGGGTCCCGTTCTCACTTGTCTTAATGTCTTGCTTGCTGCCTAAATTTCTCCCATCTATGAAATGAACATAATCCAGTTCACCCACTGAGATGTCAAAAAGCAAGAAAAATGCTATTGATTGGCACACTACTTTAAGGTATTGAGAAAAGAAGTATCTGCAGTATAAAGAGTTCTCACTGAGGAAGGAGTCTTTTTCTTCTTAGTATCTGTTTATTTCAAGTTTTGAACTACCCACATCTTCCCCGATTGCTAACCACTACTACAAACCCTAACACTAAAACATCAAAATTAGCACAAGCACTGTGTGTGAGATCAGCCCTATCAAAACAAAAGTGTCACATATACAAAAGAGAATGGCTGGATATCTTTAATATATAAAGATCTCATCAATAATAAGGTAAATGCTCTCTTGGAAAATGAGCAAAGGATATGAACAAGAAATTTCTTCAAAGAAGAAATGCATATCATCATATTTTAAAATGTGTATGCTCAATAGCAAAAACAAAATGTAAGCAGGTTACTGTTGTCTCTACATAGTCTTTTAAATGTGTGAATACCTAGAATTGATGAGGCTATGGGAAAATGAATAACAGTGAATTGTAAATTGATACAATGTTTTGAGGAGTAGTGGGAAAACATGGAGCAAAAAGTCTTGTAGAGCCAGGGGCGGTGGCGCAAGCCTGTAATCCCAGCACTTTGGGAGGCTGAGACAGGAGAATTGCGAGTTCAAAGCCAGCCTCAGCAACGGCAAGGCTCTAAGCAACTCAGTGAGACCCTGTCTCTACATAAAACACAAAATAGGGCTGGGGATGTGGCTCAGTGGTTGAGTGCCCCTCAGTTCAATCCCTAGTACCAAAAGAGAAAAAAGAAAAAAAAGTCTTGTAGATGTGCATAGCTTTTATCTTATTAATTCCATATGTAGACATAAGAACATGTAGCTATTCACTGTAGTATTTTTAACTAGTGAGGAACAAGATTAGGTTAAAGTAGGATATACCTTGCCATGGACCCTGCAGTGCTTGAAAATAATGTATAGCTCAGCATGCTTAGCGTGTGCAAGGCCCTGAGTTCAATCTCCAGCTCCAAATAATAGCAACAAGAATAATAATGATATTATAGAAGGTAATTTAATGCCATGGAGATATAGATATATATGTATTATATACATCAATTAAATCCGTATATATCTTTATGTATGTATATCAATCCATATCTATTTGTCTATATGTATATATCTATATCTATCAATCAATATTTATATCTATATAACAATTTCCTCCTCTGGAAAATGGTACAACACAGATTGATTTAGAGAACGCATCTGTCACAGAGCTTAGCAATAGTATATATGAAGATGATCTTTCCCTTGTTTTCCTGTATATAGTACTTAGTAAATGTATATAAAATGAATGGACATACCTTATAATTGTTTGCTAACTATATATTCTGAGTTAAGAAGGCTTGCTAAACAGAATGTATCATATGATGTTATTTCTGATTTTCTTTTTTTTTTTTTTTTTTTTTTTTTTTGGTACCAGGGATTGAACTCAGGGGCACTGGACCACTGAGCCACATCCCCAGCCCTATTTTGTGTTTTATGTAGAGACAGGGTCTCACTGAGTTATTTCTGATTTTCTAATAGATTGCAGAGGAGAAAAATATGTCCTAAATTCTGTGAACAGTACAATTGTTAATACCATGCTTTACTTTGAGATTTTCTGTATTTCTGAGTATTGAAATAAAAACATGTACCCAAAAGCTTCCTCTCCAGGAGCTGTCTCTTTCCCCTTGTTCCCTTTCCCCTCCTGCGGCTCTGACCTGTCACCTCTGCTCCCTGCAGAGAGCTAAAGCTGGAAGATACCTACACCAACAAGGACCTGGACAAAGCACTTCTAAAGGCCTCGCTGGACATGTTCAACAAAAAAACCAAGGCCTCCCTTTACCTTTCCACACACAATGGGAACATGTACACCTCATCCTTGTACGGGTGCCTGGCCTCACTTCTGTCCCAGTGAGTACTGCTTCTGGCCAACATCTCAGTCCCCCATTCCATGGTCTGAGAAGGCGACCAAATATGGTTCCTTTTCTGCTTCAGACTTAAACGGAAGGAAGGGAGAGAGGTGGGAAGGAGGAAAGAAAGAAAGAAAGTGAAAGCAACTTGCTTTGAAGGTGTCTATACAGGCAGATTTACTATCTGTGTTAACAGTGGTCTCCAAAGTGTATGCCAGGAGACGTTCAAGATCTACTTGGGCACAGCGCAAAAATAGTAGAAGTCGAGTACATATTTTTGTCTCATTTATTTACAAACTCTGTACTTAGGAGAAAATTTGGGTTAAAAGGTCTAGCTTTAGAGCCCACAACCTGGATTTAAATCTAGAAACTTTGACCTTGAAATAATACTTAACCTGAGCCAGGAATGGTGACTTATTCCTATAGTCCCAGCTACTTGAGATGCTGAGGCAGGAGGATTGCTTGAGCCCAAGAGTTCAAGGCCAGCCTTGGAAACAGAGACTCTGCCTCATCAAAGCAGAAAAACAACCAGAAAAGTAAAACTGTATGTCTCACTTTCCATACCTGTAAAATATGTGTAACAACACGTGTTTTCAAAGTTTTAATGAGGATGAAGTGTCTAAAACCAAAACTACAGTGTTCAGCAAATGCTCAAATATTAGCTGGTTTTTTTTTTCTATTTTGTGAGGTTTATAGGAAAATACTGCATATGACAGAAAAAATATGGGAGAGCTTGATCAAATTTTTACTGATGGGAGATAATCAAAAAGCTGAGTCATTACCAGTCAACTGGGATCCTTAAGGGTGAGTCCAGTAGTCTGACTTCCACCTGGATACACCTAAACTGAATCCAGTTCGTCATCATGAGAGGGGAGAAGTTTCTTTCACACCCTGCAATTCTGTTGTTTTCCTTTTGCTTTATGTTTTGGATTTTGCCTGTTCTCCTTTTGGCAAGGTTTCCTATACCTGGGCCTGTCTCCAGGATCAACTAAAAGGCCCTCTTTGTGCACAGTACTCAGAGCACATTTCTAGTTGCACGAGGTAGACAGGAACAAGATTGGGCTGACAGGTAGATCATTGTTTTATTTGAAGTGTCAAATATAATGCTGGTGTGTAGCTGGTTTTAATTGTTTTTTCCTGTAGTCACTCTGCTCAGGAATTGGCTGGCTCCAGGATTGGTGCCTTCTCCTATGGCTCTGGCTTAGCAGCAAGTTTATTTTCATTTCGAGTGTCTCAAGATGCTTCTCCAGGTGAGTCTTAACTTTCCATCAGGTACTCCTGACAAGATTCATCTAGTGAAAGATGCCATCTTCTGCCTCACCACTGCTGGAGGTTATGTTTTGATTAAGAGCAAAGAAAGACCATTCAAGATATTTAAGCAAGGAAATGAGTTTGTGTAAGTTTGTGTAGCCCTTCCCTGCCTACTACCTAGAGACTAGGTTGAGGAAGAATAAAGGTGAATGTATGGAAACCAGTTAGAGTGTTCCTGTGTGATAGTCTAGGGGAGAGTTAATATTGATTTAGTTGCAACTGGCTAGAGAGAAGTTAAGTTGATGGATTTGAGATTTCCAGTAAGTGTTGTTTGATTACTTTATGATTGGTGTGATCCAGGACACATATCCAACCAAGCACATCTAAGATAAACCTAAACTAAGTGTGTCTGCCCGTGTGTTGTTTATCATTTCCTGATAGTCAAAGCAACACTAAGACACTTCCCCCAGGGTGCAAGTTGCCACAGAACCTAGCACTGTTGGCACTAGTGTATAATGACAGTAAAGAAGGCTTAATAATCTTGCCTTTGCTCTCTAGGTTCCCCACTAGACACTCTGGTGTCTAGCATATCAGACTTGCCAAAACGCCTTGCCTCTCGGAAACGCATGTCTCCTGAAGAATTCACAGAAATTATGAACCAAAGAGAGCAATTCTACCACAAGGGTAAGGAATAGGGCAGAAGAGAGGAGGAGGAGGGCAAATCCTCTCCCATTCCATGCCAGTAGCTGGGAATTGACCAGAAATCTAGCCTGTCCTGGGCCACGGTCTAGACTTCTGTGACATATGATTAGGATAAGAGATGTTGTTAAAAGGAGTAAAAACTGGATGAGGAAGCAGAAGGCAGAGTTGGGAAGGCAGCATGGAGCTTCTCAGCACGAATTATTGCTATACACACTTCACTTAACCAGACAATGTTGTCCCATGGAAGCTGGAAGTATTATGGTCTTTGAAAATACTCCTGTTTAAATGTTGCAAGAGCCCAAACTTTAAAGAAAAATATCCAGATCTAAACTTAAGCTGTGCCATTTACCATCTCTTTGTTTTTGGGAAAATTATTGAACTTTTCTCAGATGTCACATTTCTAAAATCAAACTAACTGCAGGATTTCCAAAGAAGTTAAACAAATTAATGTACTTAAATAAGTTATCAAAAAATATTATTTTCTCCTACCAATTGGCCCCTTTCTCTATCAAACATAAGAACCAAAAAAATTTCCCCAAAAGTAATAGATGAAAAGGGAAAAAACTGGAGATGGGGGTTTTCAAACAATGGTAACTAGATACTCTCAAGCAAAACTTGGAGCACATGATTTTCAGAAACCTGTAAAAGAGAAAGAACATATGAAATTGGGAATGTTTCCAAACACCTTGACCCAGTGGTTGTTGATCTCATCTGGAACAGGGACACGTTAGAGTGAAGAAAAACAATAAAAGTAAAAATTGGCTCTCTGAGATGCTCATTAATGGAGAAAGCACTAAAGCACCACAGTGAATCAAAGCCAGAGATCTTACAACCAGGAGGGTAGTATTTATCAGGGAACAGGATGTTCTAAGATACACATCAACCTAGATACCACTTGCAAAGTGATATGTGAAGATTTTAGTGGACGAAGGGCATGTTTACTGTGGTAAAATGTTAAGCTCACATGATAAAATCATTAATAGCTGGGTAGCCTGAAGTCCTGATCCAAGATGGCGCTTCTCTGATTCTGTGTTTTTTTGTTGGTTGGTTTTTTGTTTTGTTTTGTTTTGTACTACGTATTGAACCCAGAAGGGCTTTACCACTAAGCTACCTCTCCAGACCTTTTTATTTTTATTTTGAGATAGAGTCTCACTAACTTGCTGAGGGTCTTGCTACATCACTGAGGCTTGCCTTGAACTCACGATCCTCCTTTCTCAGCCTCCCAAGTCCTTTTGATTACAAGAGTGCACCACCTTGGCAGTCTGGTCCAGTGTTCTATTTGATGTGTCAAAGGTGACCCTGAGTTAGGGGCACTTAATTGTGAACCTGTAGGCATTCCTATTAATATTTCTATTAATATTTTCTCTTCCTCTTTGTGAGTCTTGTCCCTTTTCTTCATTCCACAGTAAATTTCTCACCACCTGGAGACACAAACAACCTATTCCCAGGTACTTGGTACCTGGAGCGAGTGGATGAAATGCACCGCCGAAAGTATGCCCGGCGTCCCATCTAAAGGTGATGAGTGAGAGCTTGCAGGGTTGGTGGCATAAAACCCTGATGTCTTCCTCTGGGTGACATATGAAGTTCTGATACTGTTACCAGGAGAGAGAGGGTTCATAGCTTCTGATATGATGGTGGGGTGGTTGTACTAGGTGGGCAAATAAAAACTCTGGGAGCTCCTTGCCTTGGAAAGGCAAAAGCTGGGAGAGGGATAATTTCTGAAATCCTGAATATGAAGAAAAAAAAAAAGTCAGACTTGTTTAACTCATCTAAGAGCCTTCGATAGAGCCTCCTCTAGAGCCTTGATAGAAACAAAATTAGCATCTGTAAGAGGAAGTAGGCAGTGACACTGAACCTATGAAACTCATGGCTCCAAGGAGACGGGATCAGAGACAAAGATGATGGCTTCAGAAAGGTGACCCATTAATGTGTTGGGGACAGACATGAAGGAGCAGGGTGGTTGTGGGGTTCTCTAGAGCCAGAAGCCTTGGCTGGAGGGAGCTTTAGGTTAAGGGCTATGTGACAATTCTCAGGTCTTACAAAAAGACTGGGGTGAGAGAAGTGAAAGAATTATTTATGGCATTCAATATTCAGATTTGTAATCACGTAGTCCATGAACCCAGTGTATCTGCTTCTGTGTATCTATCGAATAGATAAGCAGAATGAAAGAACAAGAAGCGATTTCTTTGACAACCCCAAATCTCAATGAATACGGTCCCTGTATCCAAATTTTAAAATTATTTTTTCTGTTCCTTTGGTAAATGAAGTGGAAAGAATAAGAAGGTATGCCAAGGGCAGAGCATGGAGCAGGGGGAGGAAAGGAAGAAGTCCGTGGATGAAGGAGAGGCGCAGATGAGCAGCATGAGAAGAGGCAGGAAAAGTGCAGAACAGGGTGCCCTCAATTTGACTCTAAGCACTGGGGCATTCTCTGTTGCTTAGCCTCCTCTGCTTGGCTGCTGAAGTTCTGTAGCTGGGTGTTAGGGACTGGGCAAAGTAGAGGGGAGCTGACAGGTCAGGGCTGCGGGATGAGGCTGAGAAGCAGCTCAAAAGACTTGGGTACAACCAGAGAGTTTGTCTGAAATACAGTTCTTAGGGGCAGGTCAGTCAGTGGCCAAGAGGCTGTTGTTAAATGTGTTTAACTAGTTCAGTAGCCAAGTGAGAGACAACGACAGAGAGAAATTGCTTGTCTCTCTTCCATTCTGCTTATCTATTGGGGTTTTCAATGGAGAATTTCTTTTTTTAAATTTATTCTTTTTAGGGGGGGGCACTGGAGATTGAACTCAGGGGCACTCGACCACTGAGCCACATCTCCAGCCCTATTTTGTGTTTTATGTAGAGACAGGGTCTCACTGAGTTGCTTAGCGCCTCACCGTTGCTGAGGCTGGCTTTGAACTCACGATTCTCCTGTCTCAGCCTCCCTAAGTGCTGGGGTTACAGGCTTGCGCCACCGCGCCCGACTTATTTATTCTTATTAGCTATACATTACAGTAGAATGTATTTGGACACATCATACATAAGTGGAGAATAACTTTTCCTTTTTCTGGTTGTACATGATCTGGATTCACACTGGTCATGTAGTCATATATGCACACTGGGTAATAATGTCCCGTTCATTCTACTATCATTCCTACTCCCATACCCCTTCCCTTCCCTTCACTCCCCTCTGCCTAATCCAAAGTACCTCATAGGAGAATTTCTAAATCAGGCTCCTTACTTCACATGTGTGTCTATGTGGCATTGTGCCTGTAAAAAGAAAACCGTACTTTTCTCATGCTGATTATTCACATGAGCAATAAACCCACGGCAATGAGATTTTAGCTGAAATGAAAGTATTATGTCAGTGTGGCAATCTGTGTATCTCTGCAGTGTAGTGCTCTGTAGATTTTTTCCTACATTGCTCTAGCCTGCCCAGGCTATTCTCCTATCACAGGCAGAGGGGGACCACTCCCTCAGACTTAGCTCTTGCAGCTTTGGATGCCAAGTCCTACAGGCATCTAGGATTCAAGCTGAGCTGGCAGGGAGAACACCCTAGAACTCAGGATGCTGTTAGGGGAGCACATTTACAGAGCTGTGCCTCAGGCAAAGAGTAGTTACAGAAAGTCAGGGTGCCTAGGATGGGAGTCATGATTGAATCTTTTTTTCTTTCTTTTTATTCTACAGAATCATGGATTGGTTCCTGGAGAAAGTATGCTAGCAGCGCTTCTGCCCACGAATCATATATTTCAAATTTCACCCTTAGCTGGTAAATAAATTAGAAATGACACAGTAGCCCCCATAAGCATTGGCCCTGTAGTGAGGGGCCATCTTTAGCAGGTCCTTCCTGCCTTTTCCTGCTGCATCCACTATCACAGGCTCATGGTGCTATGGATCAGGGCCCCTTTGTAAAAGAAGATGGAGGAAAGGAGAAGGGGGCCTCTTGCTGAATCCCTGGCCTCCAGAAATGTGGCAGATCAGTTGTCTCCTTCAAGATCCAGATAAACTTCATTTGTTACAGCTTTGTTATTATTATTATTAAACCTGTTCTGTTATATTTTTGCTCATTTCTTAAGGTTTCCCATGAATATCTCAATTTTGTGTCTTGTTCTAAGCTAACATATGGCAATTAAAAAATAAGGAGATGACTCTTGTATTTTCTGGAACCCAAAACACAAAAAGCAAACAAGCCACTTAAGTCCACTGGAATAGTCTCATCCCCTCTATTTCCTTTCCAATGCCAGTCTAATTCTGCCATGTGTTGAGTACCATGGAAAATACAATATAGATAAATAAAGGGATAGCTTCCCCCAATTCTCTATTTTACAGTTGTCATCTAGGCAGGGGCCAGATGAAGCTGTGGATCAGACCTCTTTGTCATACCTGGCCAGTGTTAGCTACCAGGATCAAAAAAGTAAAAAAAAAAAAAAAAGTTTAGAGGTTTGATGCCTAGCAGGAAAATTTCTATTAAACAGTGTTCCTGCCTTGAATGAAGATACTACTTTTTTTCCCCAGGGTCCTCATAAAATAACAAAGGTTCACAGAAGTGAGGGTTGAGCTGAGTGGGTGGAAGGAGAGGGACAAGAAGGGGCAGACAGGGGTTGTGTTCACTTCCTTTTAGAAAAGGCTGAAGAGGGGGCTGGGATTGTAGCTCAGTGGTAGAGCGCTTGCCTGTCATGCGTGAGGCCCTGGGTTCGATCCTCAGCACCACATACAAAGCAATAAAATAAAGACATGGTGTCCATCTACAACTAAAAAAATATAAAAAAAAAAAAGAAAAAGAAAAAAGAAAAGGCTGAAGAGACAGGTTCTGTTGGTGCAAAGCCAGTTGGCTGGGGAGTCAAAGGAGTACACATGGAAATGAGATGCTGGGCCCTTTGCTGTTCTGCTCAAGACTGATCATGTCACAGTCACCAGCAAATCCATGATAAACACATTTGAACAGCTAATCCACCATCAACTGCTGCTGCCCAGGCCCTGTAAAGGCGCTGCTGGGAGACTCTTTAACCAGCTCAGCGGGTTAGCAGCAGCTCCTCACACTCCATACTGCCTGCTTCCCCTCAGCAAGTTGCTCAGGGACCCTCAATCCTTATGACATCCCTGGCAAGACAATGACTGCTCTTCCTAAGATCTCTGGAGTAGCATCTGTCTTCAAGGGAGAAGAGTCCCATGTTTACCTGAGTTCTGAGATGAGCAAAGTTTAGCCTGACCTTCCATCCAGGCAGGAGCTCTCGAGGTTCTTGGTGTTTGAAAGGGCCTCCCTAGGTCTTAGCAACAGGACTTCCCCATTACTGGGTGCTGGGGCCAGGCCTGCCTCCTTCCTTGGTTTGATCATAAGGATCATTTGAACACAACCAGGGATGGTCTTAAGAATATTTAGCAACCAGAATATCAGGGCACTGACTCATTGAGTGGACACTGCACTGGCACACCAGATGAATGTCAGCCTTGGATCACATGCAGGGCATTCAGGATGGCCTTGGTCATCATTGTTACACATGTCTCTGGTCACCTTCCATTCGCCTTTCTCACCGTCTTTTATACTGAGCCTTAAGCCTTCCTCAGACAATTCCAGGATCCATTCATTAAAACTGACACCTGCCAGGCATGGTGGTATACACCTGGAATCCTAGCTACTCCAGAAACCAAGGAAGGAGAATCACAAGTTCAAGGTCAGCCTGGGCAACTTGGACCCTGTCTAAAAATAAAATAAAAATATGGCTGAGTTTTATTTCATGCGTTTCCAGTTGTCCTGTCACCATGCACACCTTAAGATCTGCTGGTCCCATGCAGACAAAAGTACTTGCCTATGCGGGCCAAACATCACTCAGGAGTGACCTACAGCAAGATGATATAAAAGAGCATGGAGTATTAGACTAGTATGCTCCTCTCAAATGAGAATGCTCAACATATTATATGGAGACAGATGTGAAGATCGGCCCAGTCCGCTGTCCATGAGGGATCTTCAGGCCTCTAGGGGGACACACTGTGCACACATATGCACACATAGATCTATTTCTAAATCTCAGAGCCCCAGGAGTCAGTAGTTTGAAACCAGTTCCCTTGTGTCCTTCCAGCATTTGCTCTGCCTCCATCATTGAACTTTTGGAGACTTCTGCTTTCCAGCCAACATATACAAGAGTGAAACTTCATTCTAAAGTTAGGTGGTACAAAGATGCCACAAGCCAGAGTAACACAAAGGACTTAATGGCACCTTCCATGTAGCACCAGCTGGATAGGGTGTTTGTCCAGCATGTGTGAGGCCCTGGGTTCCATTCTAGCGTGGGGAAGGGGAAAAAAAATGTCTTTTAAATGTGGGAAAGCCAGGTGATACAATGAAATTGTCCACACGCTCTTGTGTGACTTATGTCCCAGGAGACACTTTGAGATGCTCAAGTCATTTGGGTTTCTAGAATTGTGCTGACCACCTTAGTACGTACGGTGGTTTATCTAGAGATTTTGAACAAAGAGACTAAGGGATTGAAAATTGAGCTCAATTTAACTGAATGATCAATTTTGTCCATCTCAGTCTGTTTTTCCAGTTTTCAGTGAGAGTGTGTGACCTTGGCAGATGCCATGTGAGGCACAGATATTTTTCCAATAGGAGGAAATAGGTTGTCTGATGTCAGGACACCCAGTGTCTATATGTGGCCTTCACCATGAGGGCCTAAGGAGGGATCTTTGGTCTGTGGATTTCCAGATAAGATTGAGAACTGCTTGTCCACTGTCAGGAAGGCATAGGAATAAAGAAATCAACGCTTATCATGTGCCCCAGGCACCCACATACCAATTCTTCACCTATTAAACCCTCACTACAGCTTTGAGAGGCCTTGTTTTCCCTCCTACAGATAAAGAAACAGGTTTAGGAGAATTAACACTGTGTTCCAGGTCAAGGAGCAATACAAAGTTGACCTTCTGTTCTTGTGTGGGCCCATCCTTTCAAGGTTTGCTACAGCAAAGCCACAGTGTATATTCCAAGCTCACTGAAGATGCCAGCAGAGCCTTTGTGCTTGGCAGTCAATCCTTGTGGAACTAAGGAGGCCAAGGTGGTGAATTGGCTCCCTTCGAACCCAGGCAGGTGCCGAGTGCCAGGCCTTCTCAGAAAGCCTAGGAATGGATCCTCTCTAACTACTGGGGTAAAATAAAGCTCTAAAGAGACAAATCTTTTGCATTTAGAAGTTACATAGTTTTTTTTTGTGAAAATCATCCTTTTTAAAAACTATACTGAGTTTGTTTTGTGAGCTTGCCAAATATCCACAGGCCCCCAAACCTTTACACACGCTTTCTTCCTCTTGTGAAATTCTTCCAAACGCCTCCTCTGAGACACCAACATCCTCCAAAGTGCTTCCTCCTTGGGACTCAAGGGCATCTCCCATACAACTGCACGGATCCAGTGAACTGTAGGCTCTGCCCCTCCCACCAAAAGACTTCTATGGGGGGTTTGAATTCTCTTAAATCAAAGCACTAACCCAGTTCCTAGCACATAGTGTGACATCTGTTTGATGAATTTTGTTCATTAATATGCACAGATATTCCCAGATGGAAAGGATCTGAAATACCACATGAATATGAAATATCCTGAGCTTTGCTCCTGTAGAAATGCCTTTGACTAACCTTAGAGAGGAGAAGGATCATATTCAGAACACCCATACTCATGCATTTGCCCATTGCAAACTTCTTCCACATCCCCTATCCTCTGGCAGCCAAAACCAAGCCCTGTGGCTAGCCGTGGATGCCCTCTGGTGGCTCTTAAGGATAACAGTACCAAAAAGATACAGAGAACTTGGGGAGGCTCTTTATTAGATGGTTATTGCTACACTGCAGGGGTAGACTGCAGCAATGTCAGCCCCACAAATGTGGATCTCCTCTCCTGATGGTTCACAGTGGTAGTTTTCTTCAGAGAAGCCCCAGAGGCCAGAACCAGTGAGCCCCAAGGTTAGAAGTAGAACTGGAAAGCCTCAGACACATGCTGCTTCCATGGTTCCAGGCTGGGCAGCAGGGAGGAGATGCCCATAACGTGCCAGGTCTCCCCACCAGATACCATCGATGTCTGGTAAGACAGTAGCTGCACACCTGCCTCTGCCAGGAGGCCTAAAAGTAAAAGAATCCTTTGTTAGCACAGAGTATTAGGAAAAGTGAGGAGCTAGGAGCAGTCAGAAGTCAGGCTTCTATGATCAAAGTTGCAATAGGAGGATAGTGGTCTCAGTATTGAGGACCTAGATGGAAGGAGCAACAGGGCATCTGCCCGGCCTCCCTCAATTATTCTGGAGACTCTTCAGGAATATTCTGACCATCAGGCACATCAGCAAAGAGCTATATAGCTCTTGACTTGCTGATTGCCAGGCCAACAGCAAGGGAGAAAAACTGGGAAAGTTCCTCTGAGTAGCTGGTAAGAGTGATGAAATTAGGCCCCCTGGATATGCTCAAAAGCTCCAGGAATGTAGGCCCTAGGAGACTGGCATAGGTCCAAGATGCCCCAAGTATGGGAAAGGATGCCCTAATAGGTTTTGCTGTGGCTAGGCTGGTCACCAGAGCCTACAGGCAAGAGGAAAATCTTTACTCAATGGCCCTGAGCTCCTGGGACATGGCTCTGCAGGCAGGTACAAGCAGGGTTCTTAATATGGCAATCTTAAGACCCATGGTCAGGCTGGTGATGGGCACTCTGGTCCCAATCCTGCCACACTGTTCTGCAGCTTAGACAAAGCACTTTCCCTCTCTGAACTTGGTATTCGTCCTAACTGTTCTGAAAATTGGCAAGACAGATGCTCTGTGTGGTAGAGATCTAGACATCCTCTAATGCACAGAGAAGGATCGAAGGAACCAGATCTGCAAGGTCCAATCATAGGGCAGACTTCACCTCTGCCTTAAGAGCCCTGGAAAACCCCCTCCACCCCAAACCCTCCTCACCAATCATGGTAGGCAGCATTGCAGGGTTGGAGGGCTGAGCCCGGAACATGAGCAGGGGCAGACCCCGGCGGAGAGGCACTTCTGGTTTGAAGATTGCACCATTGAGCACCTGCAACACAGGTGTGGTGCCCTGGACAGAGCCCACAGCCTGATATGGAGCACCAGCCAGGGCCACAGTCAGGAGGCATTCTCCACTGCCCTGTTCCCCCACCGCAGCTGGGCTATGGGAGGTGGTGACCTGCAGAGAGAAGGCAAGGAGGCACAATTACTCTTCCTGGTTGCATCATGCTTGACCTTTCTCTCTCAGTCTAATCACTCATTTGCAGGGCTCCAGCCTGGCCAAAAGGCTCAGCAATTCAGGGCTAGGGGCAAATGAGGTTAAGCTTGTGCCCCTGAGCATTAGTTTCCTGGAATAGTTAATGACCACTCCAAAGGAAGGACAAAGAGATTTACCAGGTGCAGGCTTATGGTGGAGGGGTGGGAATTGGGGAGGGGGAAGAGGACAGGGCTGTGAGAAGGACCCAGCTGTAGATGAGCTGACCCCAGTCTGGCCTCTCCTGCTCTGACTCCCTGATTCCTGGGGTGTAGAAGTGGAAGGAAGGAGTCAGGTGGAGACAAGGGAGCTCTACTCCCTGCCAACTCCCACCAGCTCAGAAACAGACTTTGATCTGAAAAGGGAAGCAGAGGGGAAGATGCCAAAGGGAAGTTGTGAGAGGCAGCAAATGATGCCTGCTCCCAGAGTGTGCAAGCTAACCAAGAAATGGGCGCTATGCAATTGCCTCAAAACAAACAAAACAAACCTATGAATAAATCTAACCAAGAAGGAGAAAGACCTCTATAATGAAATTAAAACGATAAATACCAAAAAAGAATGAAAGTGAAGACCTCAGAAGACAGAAAGACCTCCCCCAAATGGAAAGACCTCCCATGTTCACAGATAGGCAGAATTAATATTATAAAAATGACCATGCTACCAAAAGCAATATACAGATTTACTGCAATCCACATCAAAATACCAATGACATTCTTCACAGAACTAGGGGGGAAAAGTCTTAAAATTCATTTGTAAGTACAAAAGACCCAGAATAGGGCCAAAGTAATTCTGAGCCAAAAAGCAATGCTGGAGGCATTGCAATACCCTTCTTCAAATCATACTATAGAGCTATAGTAACAGAAACTGCATGGTATTGGCATAAAACAGACACATAGATCAATGGTACAGAATAGAAGACCCAGAGACAAACCCACACATTTAGTTATCTGATCCTTGACAAAGATGCCACAAGCATACAGTGGATAAAAGACTAACTTTTTAAAAAATAGTGCTGGAACAACTGGTTATCTAGATGTAGGAAAATGAAAGTAGACCCTTATCTCTCACCCTGCAAAAAAAAATCAACTCAAAATGGATCAAAGACCTCAGAATTAGACCAGAAACTATGTAATTCCTAGAAGAGAATGTAGGGTCAATACTCCAGCTTTTAAGCATAAGCAATGACTTTCTCAATAGGACCTCTAAAGCTCAGGAAATAATGCCAAGAATTAATAAATGGAATGGCATCAAATTAAAAAGCTTCTACATAGCAAAGAAAATAAGGAGGAATGTGAAGAGAGAATCTACAGAATGGGAGAAAAACCTTTGCTAGCTACTCTTCTGACAAAGAATTAGTATTCAGAATACACAAAGAATTCAAACTTTAAGCCAAAAAAAAATCAAATAATCTAATTAATAAATGGGCAAATGAATTAAACAGACACTTCTCAAAAGAAGAAAAACAAATGGCCAATGAATATATGAAGAAATGTTCATCATTAGCAATCAAGGAAATGCATATCAAAACTACGCAAGATTTCATTTCATACCAGTAAGAATGGCAGTCATCAAGAATATAAATAATAAATGCTGGAGAAGACATGGAAAAAAAGGACCACTTTTACATGGCTGGTGGGATTGTACATTAGTGCAATTGTCCATTAGTGCAATCACTATGGAAATCAGTATGCAGTTTCCTCAAAAGGCTAGGCATGGAACCATCATATGACACAGCTATATCACTCCTCAGTATTTATCCTAAAGAACTAAAGACGTCTTATTACAATGATACATGCAAATTCACAATAGCCAAATTATGGAACCAGCCTAGGTGTCCATCAATAGACGAATGGCTTTAAAAAAATGTGGTATATACACACAGTGGAGTTCTATTCAGCCATAAACAAAAATGAAATTACATCATTAGCAGGAAAATGGATGGAATTAGAAACCATTATGTTAAGCAAAGTAAGTCAAACTCATAAGGTTAAGGGACATATGTTTTTTTTCCTATGCAGAAGCTAGAGGAGAAAAGGAAAATGAAAGGTAGGGGTGGATCTCATGAAAATCAGGGAGATCAGTAAAGGAAAGGGACCGTGGACAGGAGGATGGAAAGGATGGAGTTAGTGCTGGGGAATGATATTGGCCAAATTATATTGTTATACTGTATACATGTACAAATATGTAACAACAAATCCTACTATTATGTACAACTATAGTGTACCAATAAAAAAAAGTGTGGGAAAAAAAATCAATGGGTGCTATGGTATAAGGCACACTGATGGAGTCTGAGTGGAGCACATTCGGCCATTTAAGCCTTCATTCAGATGCAGCCTGGCTCCTCATTTTCCTGAGCTGTGAAATAGGGTTACCAAACTTCCTCCAATTCACAGAGCACTTATATATTGGTCCATAAAGCACGTTCATGAGTATCAGCTCATTCAGCAACACTCAGAGGTAGATGGTCTCTCCTTCTGGCAGATGGAGGAATCATGGCTACCTCTGACAGGTAAGGGCAAATGGTGGCACTTCCACCCTGAGTCCAGTTTTGAGTAAGTTCTGGAAATGTGGGGTAGAAGAGCAGTGCTGACAGGGATTGGAAAAGAGGGACTTACATTGAGGCCGGCCTCTTTCACCAGCAGCTTAGCGTTCACCAAGTTCACATCGGCCTGCTTGGAAGCTTCTTTCAGGAGGCCGACAATGACGGCAGGGCTTAGGCAGTTCCCAGCATTCTTAAGAGATGTTCCTGGGGACAGAGAAAAGTTACCCTAAGTCCTTGTTCAATAAGCACCATAGGAGGGAACAGGGGGCCACAGGCCCCTAGCCTTGAGCTACAACAGCCTCCTCATTGCCCTGAGGACCCCAAATGCAGCCTGCACAAGACAGTTCTGCCTCTCCTGTAGGGATCCCTCAGAGCAAGCAAGGGAGACATAGCGGAGTACAAGCCAGGAAACTAGGACTTTGGCCACTCTGAGAAACTCCTCTACAAAATACAGCCCAACTCCACTGGTCACACTGGCCTGCTTATGGGTCTCCCAGGAGACTTGGAAAATTCTCTACTCCCACATATATCTGGCACTCAGACCCCCACAAGCCTCAAGAAATGAGCAGAAAGGGGCAACTGCCTTGCTTCCTCAGGGCCTGGACACCCAGACCGGTGGGGATCCCCCAGCTGTCATTCCCTGGTATTGCCAATGCTCTAAGTCTAACTCCCTCCACGCCATAATGTTTCCTCAAGTTTCAGGTGCCCGACAGTCAGTGAGGGAGAACAACCCATTTCAGCGTTAAGGAAACTGGAGCCCTTCCTGACTACTCAACTACATCTGCATATTAGTGGAGCTTCTAGCCAGCCAGAGTCTGGAGGTGGACAGAGAGCACCGTTCTCATTCCCACTCCACAGCTAAGCAAACACCCCCCAGGTCTCTCAGAATGCCCAAAAGCCCACCTTGGTAAGTCATACCACACTATATATCCCCATTGCCCCACTAGACACATCCACCTGGACTCTCACTTCACTGTGGAAGAAATCAAGGCTCAAAGGAGGGAATCACCCAGCAGAAAAGCAAGAGTTAAACCCAGAACCAAATGGTGCTGTTGCTTAATTTGGGACTCCTTGTACTGATCTCATTTTCTCTTGTGGTCAATCGTCTCTGTGGAGGTCTCTCTTGCACCCAAAACATACCTGTCTTAAAATTACTGCATAAACATGATTCATAAACATTAAATGTATTTTCCCAACAAATTTTTATACAGTCCACTCTTTGCCCCTACCTTTAGTAGTAAGTGACCTGTACTGAGAGGAGGGCCCAAGTCACCTGTGTCTTTCACCAGCTCTGAGGTCAGCAGCAGATGCACCCAATGCGGATGGATCTGTGCCCCTCCATTCCCATCCTTCTCCAGTGTCCCCAGATCCTGGCTCACCCTGTGTTACCACCTGAATGGTCCCTTTGGGGGAGCCAGCCCAGGCTCGCATCAGTGTCCCCAGAGCTTCCGCCAGACCAATCCAAGGCTTTGTGTGTGGAGAGAAGGCACTGGTAAGAGCCTGTGCGTTTACCTGCAGAGAAAAGGGAGCAGGGGGAAGTCAGGAGGCAGGCAGGGCATACCTGCCCGACTCAGAGATCAAATCAAGGTTTTGTTGCCTAGAGCCAGCTCTGCAGGGAGAAAAGGCATAGGGCCACCCATGCTTTGGGTGCCTAATGGACGACAACTTCCATCAGCCACCAACGAGAAGACAATGACTTGACCCTATAGGCAAAGAGAGCTGTAGAACCAGAAATGGAAACAAAAGGCTAAGACCATGCAAAATGGACAGAGCAGGGAAAAAAGGCCCCTCTGTCTTCACTGAGTACTTGGCCTTGGCCCTCTCCAGGAGGAGTGTGTTTGTCCTATGCTGGGGAAGGGTCTGGACTGCACAATAAAGATGTTTTCTGGTTTTTTTTTTTTTTTTAAATATTTTAGTTGTAGATGGACACAATATCTTTATTTGTTTATTTTTATGTGGTGCTGAGGATCAAACCCTGTGCCTCACACGAGTGAGACAAGCACTCTGCCACCAAGCTACAACCCCAACCCAAAGGTGGGTTTTTGACATAAAAATACAGAGTTACAGATGACTTGAAGGTGGAGTGGTAGTTCCCTCTGGAATGACATTCTTAATTTGCCTTCATTTAAAATTTTCCTGTCTTGATTTTTCTTTAAAGTGTCTATTTTGTCACTAAATACCATGATAAATTATCACAATTTATAAAGCTGGATTCATATTGTGACAATCCTATTATGCTTTGAACGTTAATGTGTGTCAAGTACATGCTGAACAGTTGAGGGTGCCAGCCATTGAGTTCCAAATTGAAGGTCTGCCAGGCTGGGTCCCAGCAGGGGCCTGATAACAAAGCCAATTCATTCGGGGATGAAAATTCTATTCCATAGTGTGGTTCAGGGTGCTAAAGTTATGAGTTAGGTACTTGCCACTTTTATTGAGGCAACTTGTGAAGACAACCATCTGAGAAGGATTTTATGAGAAACATGGGGTTTGATGCAAATTGAATAGGCAGCTATTAGATGTGAGGAGATGAAAACATGATGCTTCTATCTCCGCTTTCATAAACACGTCACTGGAAGAGTAGCCAAGCACAGTGGCACATGCCTGCAAACCCACCAGGAGGCTGAGGCAGGAGGATGGCAAGTTCAAGGTTAGTCTTAGCAACTCGGTGAGACCTGTCTCAAAAACAGTTGAGGGTATAGCTCAGTGGTAGAGTGACTCTGGTTCAATTCCCAATACAAACATACATACACACACAATACATCATTAGAAGAGCATTTTTAAAAGACAGTCTCAGGATTGGAAGTGACCATTGAGGGCTTTACAGGAGACACATTTGGTGGGAGGTGACCTGGTATGAGGGCTCCCTGTTACAGGACTTATCTTCTCTGCACAGACACAGGAAGAGCAATGGGTGAGAAAGTGGAACCCGAGACTGAGCAGCTCCTGGGGAGGGCCACAGCACTCTGCAACAGCCAGGCCAGGAGCCTATGGCTGGTACAGGAACTGTATGCCACCAAGAAGCCCCCAAAACAGACACATTGCCTCAGTCCTCTGTCCTCTATATGGAGCCCACATAGCCCAGCCCTGGGAAGGTGCTCACTTCAGATCAATGAAATAATAGGATGCATGGTCCTCAGTCTCTAGAAAATAAGCAGGACACCAGGGAAGAGACAGGTATCTCTGGACACCAATCTCACCCTAGCATTCATCTGTGTTAAGATTAGGACAGAAGTGAACTGCAGACAATACAGTGATGAATTAGGGAGAAAATATTTCCTATGCAACAAAAATGTCTCTTTCCAAACCCCTCACTAAATTGCTGAGGATAGCTTTGAACTTGTCATCCTCCTGCCTCAGTCTCCTGAGCTCTAGGATTACAGGCATACGCCATCATGCTTGGCTACAAATGTCTTCTTAAAAATAATCAGCTGCTTTCGGTGGATAGTTAAATGTGTTGATGTTTAACTATTTTGACTAAGAGATTTTACCTCGTAGGTTAAGACGGAGACATTGTGTGGTTCCACTTGATGGAACTGGAGTTAAGGAGTCCCAATGAGGAATGTCACCATCACCTACTGACAAGGTGAGTATCTCACAAGGGCTGCAGTGAGGAGGGTAGACAACTGCCTTTTGAAAGATCTGAGAGGGTCAGGCCTCACCCAGATTGCCTGGCAACGGACATGGGTCCATACCTCAGCCTGTGTCCCAACCAGGGTCACCTGGGAGGAATGAACCTGCTCAGAAGCCTAGTAGGTAGGTAGAAAGGTGAGTTAGTGTGCTCCAGCCTGAGATGCCAATATGGTATGGGGACCAGAAGGAACATGGGCAAGTCTAGTATCTTTGTCGACCCCCATCCTGTGGCCACCACAGGCTCTCTAGCCTCCACCATCACATCTGTGATAACTTGACTTAAGAATCCTTGCTGATTTCCACAGACCAAATGCGCAGAGGAGATGCTGGCAGCGGAAGGTGCCTCGACTTTCTCAGGACATAGAGGGCTGGGTGGCCTGGAGAGCTGCGCTACCCAGTCAGAGAGGGAGGACCGAACAGAGCATCCAGTGGCCCTCCTACAGTCCTCACCAGCAAATATCACTAGGCTGAGGGTCAGCCAGAAAGGCCAGGAACCCCCCAGTCCCACACTCAGTCCCATCCACTGACTTTTTCCAAGTTTTGTTATATGCTCTGGGCCCACCCATATGAGCTGCAGAGAAACCTAAGTCAGGTTTTTTGGTCCTCAGAAAACTTCAAATTTAGTTAAAAACAAAGATACAAGCTGGGTGCAGTGGTGCACGCCTGTAATTCCACTGACTCGGGAGGCTAAGGAGGAAGATCACACGTTCGAGGTCAGATTCAACAACTTAGTGACACCCTCAGCAATTTAGGAAGACCCTTTTTCAAAATAAAAAAATAAAAGAGACTGGGGACATAGCTCAGTGGTCAAGCACCCTTGGGTTTAATCCCCAGTACCCCCTCCCCAAAAACCCACAAATATATAAATTCGTGAAGCTTTATAACAAAAGAGGATGTAGTTAATTAACAAAAGAATTGAGATGGTGCTAGAAGGCCAAGCAGGTCTTGGAGAAGGAGAGGTGAGCCCCTTGAAGGAGCTATGTCTTCCTCATTCATTCGAGTCCCCCAAGGGCTATGGCAGTATCTGGTACTCACTGGAACTGAAGGAATATCCAGACATACTTGCTGTCAGTCTGGAGAGGGTTGGGGGAGAAACATGCCAGGAAGGGCCGATGTGAGCAAAGATAAGAAGTGGAGATGTTATGCCATTATTTGGGAAAAGAAAGGGGCCAGCTGGCATGGTGGGTTCATACTGGGAGCTGAGGACAGCAGTTGTCACCGCAGGGTGGGACTCTGGTCTTAGACATGATGCAGAGTGCTCTGGGGAGTTTACAGGGTGCCAGCTCCCTACAGGGGCTCTCTGAGCAGACTGCCCCCCATCCCTCACCACCCACTGCGTGCACTGTGTCACCTTAACAATACTCCTGTTCCCAAGGCTTGTGGAGAACAAAGGCTCTTTTTCTGGAGGCTGGGCCCTGGGAAAGGCCACAATCTCTGCAGCATGGCTACAATATAACAGCACTAACTGGGCTCCCTGCTCCAAGGTCTCAACTCTCAAGGTCACAGATAGGCAGCTTCTGACCACTCCATCCCCAAGAGAGCAGACTCAAGTGGATTCCCTCACCTTTAGCCCCCAGGAATAAATCTGTTCACTCCACCACCATCGCCCCCCTAAGATGCTCTCCCAGTCTCCTCCCTCTGCCTCCAGGCCCCAGCCCCACACAGTGATACTTACAACCCCTGTGAGAGACTTCCCCTTCACCATGTCCACAAACTGGACAGCGATCTCCTCCCCGCAGCGGCTCTGGGCCTCCTTGGTGCTGGCACCCAGGTGGGGGCAGCTGATGACGTTCTCATGGTCCACCAAGGCTCGGTCTCGTGGTGGCTCCTGCTCAGAAAGAGATGCCTCTAGATTGGCTGCAATGGACTGACCTACCCCTTGGGGCTGCTCCTGGGCATAAGGGAAGGAGCCGCACCACCTTCTACTTCCTCAACCTCGCTGATTTGACATGGTCTCCTCCCACCTCCGCCCCAGTTATAAATATGGCAGCAGTTAAAGAAGCTCCAGACCAGTACTTGGGTCCTATTTATGTATTTATTTTAAATACTTTTTTTGGTTGTGGATGGACACAGTATCTTTATTTTATTTATTTATTTTTATGTGGTGCTGAGGATTGAAACCAGTGCCTCACGCATGTGAGGCAAACACTTAACCACTGAGCCACAATCCCAGCCCATTGGGGCCTATTTAAACAGGAGTTTTTGCTGGGTGGCACATACCTATAATCCCAGCAATTCAAGAGGTTGAGGCAAGAGGATTGCAAGTTTGACGCCAGCTTCAGAAACTTGGAGAAACCCTGACTCAAAAAATAATAAAGGGCTGGAGATGTAGCTTAGTGGTAGAGTAACCCTGGGTTCAGTCTCTAGTACCAAAATGAAACAAAATCAAACAACAAAAAACCAACACTGTGTTTTGCACAAGACAGAATAGTTGCTCCTTAGCAAGTTCCTCAAATCAGACAGGTGTATTCTTGGCAACAGGGTTTCTCTCATTTACTATTAATGCCAGACATACTATGCTGAAGACTTCCTGAAAAATGCTGGGCTCTCTCTGGCCTGGGCCTCTCAGCTCCTTGTCTCCCCTCCTCCCCTGACACCTGGGCTGCAAGCACTTACTTCTGTAAACACATCCAGTGCAGCTCCCGCACACTGACCAGACTGCAGGGCCCGGAGCAGGGCGCCTTCGTCCACAATCCCTCCTCGAGCACAGTTCACCACACGCACGCCCTTCTTGCACTGGGCAAAGGTGCTATCATTCAGCAAGCCTGAAGGAAAGAGAGGACCCTGCCTGCTGTGATGATGCTGAGTGCCATGTGCGGCACGATTCCTGTTCCCCAGAGGACTCTCTTCCAGCTGGAAAGCTCTTTCTGTCTTCTCACTTCTTCCTAGAGCTGGAATCCCTGTCATAGACCCAGTTTAGAAGTAATCCTAGAAGTTCTTGAGCTATGAGTGCTTCAAGTGCAGGCAAGAATAAGAATGTCCTGAAGGAACCTTGTGGGGAATCCACATGGCTCACTAGTTGCACATGCACTCAGCTCACCGACATACCTGTGCCCTTCCAGCTAGCTCACCTCTCCTTCATCTGATGCAGGAGCATCTGACAAATGCTCTGCATGACCAAGTTCTGCAGGACCTGGTGGGCTCCTTCCCACACCCACTCAGTAGCATCTGCAGAAGGCCCAGACTGAAGGTCCACTCCTTATCTGGTCTGTGGCTTCTGTGGCCGACCCATAAGATAGAGACACACTACCTGTAGTGGAGGGCAGGAGAGGTGTGTGCACAGTGATGAAATCACAGAGAGGCCAGATCTCCTCCAGGGGCAGCTGCTGGACACCGAAGGAGGCTGAGACTGCTGGAGAAATGATGGGATCGTACCCTATAGTCTGATCAGAAGTGAGAGAAATGGAGGAAATGTCATTATTCACTATGAACACTGGCATTGTTAATAACAGGTACCATTTATGGAGCATTTACTACATACCAAACATCATGCTAAAATTAATCTAATCCTCCAGATTAATTCTCATGACAAGACAATGAGCTTAGTGCTATTTTAGCACCAAGGGAAGCAGGACTGTGCAACTAGGAGGGGGCACAGCCAGAGCCAAGCTCCAACCACATGCAGATGCAAGAGGAGTACAGGTGTGGCCGGGCAAGGTGGAGCTTGGAAGTCCTGAAACAGGAGCCCTAGGTGAGGGACCTCCATCATGTGGGGAGCGATGATGTCATCCCAGGGTCCCGCCAGGAAAGGAGAGGGCATCTGCAGCTGGAAGGCATACAGGTCCAGGAAACAGACAGGTGCACTAGGCATTCAGACAGAGTGAGGAAGAAGCGAGGGAGGAGGACCTCATTGGTGCAGACAGGATCAGGAATGCGACCAAGATGTATCATTGGGAGCATGGGTGAAATATCAGGGCTGATAGCAGCAGAGCAAAAACAGTACTTTTCTTTGAAATTTCTTTCAGTAGGGCTTGAGATGCATCTAATCTTGGAATACTCTGCATTTATTGCACAATTTGTATCACTTGGCATCTAAGATAACACAGAGGTATAAATGACTAATGGCAAATCCTTTAACAGGGCAGGTTTGATTGAGATGGGGAGCAAGGACATCCAGGAGAGGAAGGTAAGACATAATAAAAGCACCAGGGATAGGGAAGCCAGAGACAACCTTGATCTAGGCTGGCCAGGGAAGATGTGGAATCCCAAAAGGGGACCCTACCTGGGATCACAGGGAAGGAAGGTGGACTCCTGGGAGGTGGGGGCAGGTAGGAAACTCAGTTCTAAACTATAGCAGCTTCATGAAATAGGCACCAGGTCATAAAATGTCAGTGATGGGACAAGGGAAAGCTCAGATGGGAGAAAGGACATATGCTCGTGGCTAATAAACACAAACATTTATTAAGCTTTTACTATGTATCTGGGGTTTTCATCTAACTCATTCCTGACGGCTTAGGTGCTATTATTTCCCATTTTACAAGGGAGAAAATGAAGCAGAGAGGTGACAGAGTTGGTGCAGAACACGAGCCAGGTATTGTGACTCCAGAGCCTGCCCTTCTACTGGCTCTAAAGAGTGGCTGGAATCTGGGCAATAGAAGAGGTGGGATAAGGGCAAATGGCACAGGTCAACATGAAGACTTGGGGAGTGGTGACAGGGGCCCAGTGTCTATCATGGGAGACAATAGCACTTTTCCTGTCAGCACAGGCAGAGAAGCCACTCTTCCCAAATCTGAGCCATCAGAGGTGGGAGTGGGAGGCTAAAGCCCTGTGCGAAAAAGCAAAGGTGAAGCCAGATGAAAATGTGTCTCCTGCATCAGACAGTCTCAGGTGCCCCACATGCCAGTCTCAGCAAGGGTCATGCTTTCAAGGTTACCAAGCTCGTGCAAGCAGCCAGGCAGAGTCAGCAACCAGGTATGAAGTTCTACCTCTTACAACAGTAAAGATCTATTCATTTTCTGCCTGGTCTACCCAAGAGGGCTTTCCAGGACACTCTCCAGGAGCTCAGGCCCTGTCTGCAATACCAGCTGGGGGAAAAGAAGTACAGGAACCATAAAAGTCTGAAAGGCATCCACATTCTCAAGAAGGCAGAGAGACAACATGCCAGGTGGGCCTGCAGCACCCCAGGGATATACTTGGAATCCAGAGCCCCACCTCAGCAGCACCAACCACATGCAAGGCAAGAGTCAGGCCCCTGTGGACCAGGTCCTTAGTCCCAAATAAGAGTGGGTGAATGACTTCAGCCACTCACTGCTTTAACACTCAAGAATTCAGTTACTTGTAGAAAAATTCCTCTTAACTCTGAGAGGAGAATGTTCCGAGTTATTCTAGTATTAAACAAAAACAAACAGGAAAAACAAGAAACAAAACAAAAAACAGCATAATACTTCAGCTGTAGATCTCACTAGGTGGAGGAATTAAGTCTCTCCTTTGCTCTTTTGAGTTCTCAACTACATGGGTTTGTAGATTACTTTCGGAATTAGGAAGACACAGAAATTATTTTAGAATACAGTGGAAAAGAAGACTTTCATTTCCAATGGAGAACTGCTGGGGAAGAAAGTAAAATGCTTATGCATAAGTCAAAGCCTTTGCATTCCATAGTTCATCATTTGCCTTGTGGAATGAGCCCAGCAAAGCCACACAGCCCCATCCCAAGCACTGCTGTCCATTTAGGGGAAAGAGGCTGCCTCCTGGGGCCTACAAGGACCACAGCCACAGGGCACCAAGGGCTTATAGGTTCTGGGCCCCTGTTCAGATACTGCCATTCCCTTGTATATGAAACCTACTCATTTCTCGTGGGGAGAAGGAAGTGTCCAGGGGAGGAGAGAGGAATCTTATCCTCACCCTGACAAATCTTCTTTGTCTGCTTACACTGAGGCTGGCTGGAACAATGTCCCCATTCATCTTTAATCCAGATGTATTTTTTTCTTCATGTGGATCCAGGAGAAGAAAAGGACAGTAATAGAGATCACAAAGGCCAGCCTGACCGGAAGAGCTCACAGCACCCAGCACCCTATTGCCTGTTCCGCTCTCAGGAGCCAAGACACAGCGTGGGGCTGGAAGAAGGAAGGATCCTGCAACCTTGGCCTGGCCCAGTGCCCCTACTAAGCTAGCAGGTGCCTGGTGCTGCTGGGAGCAGCCTGGGAGAGGAGCAGATAAGCATCTTCTGCAGTGGTCCCAAGGCACTGACTCAGCTTTTTTCTTACAGAGACAATATCTCATTTATCTGCAGATAACTGCAGGGAACAAATTTGGCTGAGGAAAGCCCTGTTCTCATTTTTCACATGAGATAACTAGGACAGAAAGTAGCTCAGCTCAGCTAAGAGTTAGGGTTCCTACATGGGGAGAATAGTCTAGCACATGTTTGGGGCGTTGAAAAAATGACATCAGATCCAGAAGTGATATGCTTGTCCAGGGTCCTATCTATCCTGGAAAGGGTTAGATGTCCTATAAGATGCAGAAGTTGGAGCACTTTCAGGTAGATTTTTTTTTCAGCACATCTTCCAAAGATTATTCCCAGCGAGGAGGGATTCCCCCACCTCAGTCCCAGCCCCAGTATAGACTTAATGTTGGAGCAAGAGGAGGAAACCACCCTTTCCAAGCAGTTCTCCAGGGGTGTTGCCGAGGGCACCCCGGGAGGCTCATCTTCCAGCTCCAGGGTACTGCTGGCTCAGAGGATAGAGGCAAGACAAGGCCTTCCGGTTCAAGGGGCTCTAATGGAGAACTGCAATGGTCACAGTCCCCTCCATCCCATAGCCAAGATTTTTGGCTTATCACTAGAACTCTTCCTATTGCTGTGATAAAATCTTAAACAGAAAACTAATATTTAAAAAATCAGTTCAGTGCTCACTTAGGCAGCACATGTATTAAGATTGGAATGATACAGAGCAGATTAGTATGACCTCTGCACAAAGATGACATGCAAATTCGTGAAACATTCCATAGTTTTGTAATACTTATATAGCATTCATGAGGTTATAAATTAGTACAGTCACTATGGAGTAATTATCTCAAAAGACTAGAAATGGAACCATCATATGACCCCACCATACCACTCTTTGGCATCTATCCAAAAGAATTAAAGTCAGTGTACTATAGCGATACATGCATACCCATGTTTATAGCAGTGCAATTCACAACAGTCAAATTATGGAACCAGCTAGGTGTCTGTCAATGGATGAATGGATAAAGAAAATGAGGTGTATATACACAATGGAGTTTTACTCAGCCATAAAGAAGAACAATCATGTCATTAGCAGGAAAATGAGGGAATTTGAGATCATCATGTTAAGTGAAATAATCCAAACTCAGAAAGTTAAGGATTGTATGTTTTTTCTCATATGGAAGATAGAAAGAAAGGAAAAAAGTGAGGAGGGGAGAGCTCATGAAAATAGAAAGGGGACCATTTCAGAAGAGGAAGGAAACCAGGGGGAGGGAAACAAGAAGTACTGGGGAATGAAATTGACCAAATTATGTTATGTGCATGTATGAGCCTATTATGGGCAATTATAATGCACTGATTTAAAACAATGACCTTAACGGAAAAAATAAACTAAGAAATCCAGGTACAGTGGTGCACACCTGTAATCCCTGCCACTTGGAGGCTGAGGCAGGAGGATCACAAGTTTGAGGCCAGTCTCAACCACTTAGTGAAGTCCTGTCTCAAAATAAAAAAATAAGAAAGGCTGGGGATGTAGCTGAATGGTACGGCATCCCGGTTCAATCCTCAGTGCTGAGAAAAACAAAACAAAAACAAATAACCAACAAAAAAATCAGATCTGTTCAAAGCTGCGGAGGTAAAGGCCCAAAGTCCAACACCTACTATCTTCTGGGGCTCCCTCCTTGCTCCCACTTGTGTCCCTAGGACCCTTCTAGAACCCGAGGATCTGGGAAGTCTTGAAATCACTGATCTAAGGCAGTAAGAATTCCAGGTACCAGGCTGAGATGAGAGCTGCCTATCCAGGAAAGCATCTGTTCTTTGAACAGCTGAGCACAGTGACATGGTGTAGGAGCCACATTAAATCAGTGTGGATCACGAATGAAGCCAGTGGTGGTCCCGGGCAAAGAGCACACCCAGAGTGAAGGGAACTGCTCCTCTGTCTAGTCCTAGTACCTGGAGCTTATCAGATGACCTCGCTGGGACTCAGTTTTCTTATCTGTAAACCTGGGATAATACCCTTCAGCCTGTAAGCAGGGTGGTTCTGAGCGTAGTGACTGACACGCAGAGATCAGTAAACATTAGCTGGGCTGATGGATCAGTAACAACTGGTGGCTCCGGTTCAAGGTCCATCCTTTCTGGCTAAAGTCAGATTTATCCCAACACTGGCCACAAAGAAACTGTTAAGGGTTGCTGATCCCTCCCCCTGGAAAACTTTGATAAGAAAGTATAAGGTTTAGTTCCAAACTGGCTTGGGTCTGTTAACACATTCTAGGGGACAAACTAGCACAAACTAGCTGAGGCTTTATAGTTACAACCTATTATTCAGCAACACTATTAAGAAAAATGTCTAAGCCAGAAAGAAGAGTATAGAGTGTAAGACCTGTATGACTCACATCACCGGCAGGCTGCAGGGTGATTAGTACAAAATGTGTGGAATTATACCTTCTTTACTCCAGAATCAATACTTCTGCTGCCAAAAGTCATCTTATCTTTTTTATCAATCATGACACTGTTAATCACATTGCTCTTTTGTCAACCAAAGGCATCCTCTCCCAAAAAAGTTTTCCCAAATGCTTCGATGTGTAAAACTTGTCTAGTTGTTTTTTGGACTCACATAAGGGAAATGATTCTAGTTAAATTTCCTGTTAGGACGCCTAATTACTCTAACTTTCTTACGTCGTTTAGGGTCTGATTCTGCACTCTTTAAATTCCTCTCCTTGCTTCCTGTCATCCACATACAACACATGGTCCAGGCTTTAGTAGACAAAGCAGACCCCTATTCATGGACAATCTCCCTCCAGACTGACAGGGTCAATTCTTTAACCACTTACTAATCCCTTTAACAGAAAAAGCACCAAACTCAGGGCTCCATCTTAGCCCCAAGGGATCATGAAAGAGAGCTTGCTAAAGTCTACATTTGCAAATAATCTATCACTGGGGGAATGGCCAAAAAAGGGGCAATTTATCCATACAATGGAATTCCACATGAAAGTTTAAAAACATGGTAGATCTAGTTAGTCTAAAACCTACAGTTTTATCACCCTCTCTCCATATTGGGAATTGAATCCAGGTGTGCTCAAGCAGAGCCACATCCCCAGTCCTTTTTATTTTTTATTTTGAGACAGGGTCTCACTAAGTTTTCCAGATTGGCCTTGAACTTGTGATACTCCTGCCTCAATCTCCCAAAGTGCTTCGATTACAAGAGTGCACCATTTTAATACCATACATAATGTTGTGTTCTCTACAGGCACAGATCCATAGAACTGTCTGCATTTTATGTCAATACACAAAAAATAATCTGGGGTGACACATTCCAAATTGGTGTTACTGTCAAGAGACGAGGACTGGGAAACTAGATAAGGGTTTCTTTATCTATATCCCAATTTTCATGAGAATGAATTCATTTATTACATGATTAAAAATATCACTTTCACCCATTATATCCCATCATCCTATATATGGGATATCCACAAAAAACTTAAACTGAACAATAAATGTACAACTTACGGTTGCTTTGAACTAAACATTGTCTTTATGTTCTACTCTTCCGAGAAAAGTAATTGATACATTTGAAAATATATATACATTAGTATATTTGAAATATATATTTCTACATGCATTTATGAAAATGTATGTATGTTTATAAAGGATATATAAGCTCTAGATTATGATTTCCAACCTATTTAATGCACCTGTGTCAATTTCATTGAAATACGTGCAGAATTGAAAACGTTGGACTTAATAGTTTAAACAGTCCAGATAAATGATACCTAAGAGTGCCCATGCTCTAACAGTTCAATAATGGTTTCCAAAGAAAACAAGGATAGTTTGAAACAGCCTGTGTTTAATAAACATTGATCATTACTTCCTGTCTAGATACTTATAAACTATCCCATAATTTGTTCAAGAATTTTCCTTCCTTTAGAAAGGAAAGTCTTGGGCTGGGATTGTAGCTCAACGGTAGAGCGCTTGTCTTGCACGTGTGAGGCCCTGGGTTTGATCCTCAGCACCACATACAAAGCAATAAAATAAAGACATTGTGTCCATCAACAACTAAAAAAATATTTTAAAAAAAAAAAAGAAAGGGAAGTCTTGCAGTCCATGACTACTAGACAAGCGACATAAGTTTGGAGGATGAGGTTGGGTTCTCACTACCCTAAAACAAAAGTCATCAGTACCTGGAAATGTATTAGAGAACACAGCCAAGTTGAACAGCTGAGCAAGAGAGGCCATTTGGACCCCTTAGGACCCTTTAGACCTTAGGAATGGCCAGGGCCGGGTAGCTCTGGAGGGGCCAAGGTAGGAGGAGGACACTTTGGAGGTTTATGAAGAGTGTGTTTCAAAATGAAGATAGCTGTGAGTGACCCTCCAGACACCTGGACAGAAGAAATCCCAAGGGAAGCATGTGCACCCTCAAGGTCTTAGTGGGAAGAAAACATTTGAGCAAGCACGTTGTGGGTGATCTGCTAGAGACACAGGAAGACAATGAAAGCAGCAGGCTCTAGATATCTCTCTGAATAACATGTGCCTGAGAGGTATCAATCATTTCCTGGTGTTGACACTCAAGGTCCCACATTCCCCTGCACCTCAGAAGCAGCCAGGGGCAGTTGGTAAGCATATGATTAGTAAGTACCCAATGCACAAGCTTCCCCACCACTTCCACTACTCAGGAAATGAGGTGGGGTTTACTGGCTAGACTCAGTCACTGTCATGATCTCCTTGAGGGTGAATGTTCCTGAGCTAGAGGAGTCTGATGGGTGGTGGTGCACCAGGGAAGGGGTGTGGGAAATAGGGAATGGTTGTTGGCATCTATCTCCAAGTCAGTGAAACACTATCTGGTTGACTGCTGTGCTCTTTGTGCTACTTAACCCCTGATGTTATGGTTTGGCTATGAGGTCCCCCTGCAAAAAGCTCATATTAAATAATGGAACAATGTTCAGAAAAAATTAGATTATGAGAACTGTAATCTAATCAGCATACTAATGCATTTGATGGATTAATAATTTGAAAGGACTACTGTACTGGGTAGTAACTGTTGGCAGGTGGGGGACATGGCTGGAGGAAATAGGTCACAAGAGGCATGTCTCTGGGGTTCCTATTTGGTGCCTGGAGTGTCAATTTTTCTGCTTCCTGACTCTCATAATGAGAGCAGCCTTCTTCACTATGATGTTCTGCCTCACTTGGGTCCACAGCAATGCAATCAGCTGACCATGAACTGAGCCTCGGAAACTATGAGAATAACATGAACTTCTCCTCATCTAAGCTGTTCTTGTCAGGCATTTTGGGCACAGTGATGAAAATCTGACTACCACACCTGACTTGACCTTAGGTTTTAGAAAACTGGAATTCTCCATGGGCTATATACCTTGACCTTGATTCTCACAAAACATGAAGGAGAAAGTGCTCTTGATGGCTCATGGCATCCCTCTACTCCTGCACAAAGAGCAAAGTTGTGGTTTGAAAATTTTCATAATCAAAAGATCCTGCTGGGCCATGCCCACCTCTCTCAGGGATCTAGAAAAATATCTGTCCTTCCCATTGCTGAGGCTTATAAAAGAAATCTGACTTAAATAAATACAGTGAAGAGTGAAGGCAGGAAGCAGAGGAAGATATTCAATGTGATATAACGGGATGCCCATGTGGGTTCTAGGCTGCCTTCCATTTGCTGAGTTCTTAGGCAATTACTTACAAATCTGGACATCAATATAAAGTTCAGGGTTAACCCATAACATTCCTTCTAGCTCTAAGGAAGGTAGGAGGGATGGAGATGAAGAGAAAGAGCAAGGGAAAATGGGAAATTTCCATAGTAGCTCTTTGTAAACATTTTCTAGACATATGATGGTCTGATTATTGTCAAAACAATTTTCCTTAATGTTTAACTAAAGCCTTCCTGGCTGCAGTTTGACCCATAACCCCTACAATTCCTTCAGCAGCCATGGTGAACATGGAGATGTCTGCTGGCACTCTTAGCCACCTCTAGCCCTGCAGGGCCCCTCTCTCAGCTGACTGGCCTCCCTGTTAGCATGTTCTCCTGGATTGGCCTGAGGGGGTGTTACTGCTGTTGATCACAGCTTTCCCTGGGCCAGAAGCCTCCTGAGCTCCCAGAGTAGAAAAAGGTATAGGTCAGGCAGGATTTCTGAGACATCTTGTGGCCACCATGGGCTCTATAATTCTATCACAGTATGCATACAAGTACCTTTAAATCTTTTTTTTTTTTTTGTACTGGAGATTAAACCCAGGGGTGTTTTACTGTTGAGCTATACCCTCAGGCCTTTTGATTTTGAGAGAGGGTCTTGCTGAGGGTAGCCTCAAACTTGCTATTCTCTTGCCTCAACCTCCAGAGTTGCTGGGTATGTGCCACCACAACCCACACACTTTTTAATCTTTTCTGGAATATGAAGAGAAACAAGAAGTACAGGACAACTGCTGTACTGAACGTATTTGATGCTATTTTCTAAAGTATCGCAGGAGAGCAGACACAGCAAACCAGGAGACCTCATAGCCGGACAGGAAAGGATGGACAGGGAACTAAAACCCTCTCTAGCCCACGGGGACTCAGGGCTGTTGACTCACTAGAGAGCTGGAGGTCCTCTATCAAGTATTCCCAGCTTTTGAGTTCAAATGTCCTGGACAGTATGTCAGGGTTCCCTCCACCCCCGGGGTTTATTGTTTAGTCAGGAGCTCTAAGGACCCGTGTAGAAAGCTTCGGCTTCTCCCAAGCAAGCTATGTCTTGCAAAACTCAAAGAAAGCCCCATGTCCAAGGGGTCTGGCAACCTCTTACCTTCATCCCAAAGGACTGCATCCGGGTGGCCACCTCTCTCCCAATCCTGCCCAAGCCAAGAATTCCCAAGGTCTTTCCATTCAGCTCGGTTCCCATGAACTGCAATGGGCAAAAGGCAGAGAAGCTAAAGTCAGTATTGAGAGTGGAGCTCAGGCGCTGAGCCCCAGTGGGGTGAGGCCAGGTCACTGCTTACCTTCTTCCGCTCCCACTTCCCATTCTTCATGGAAGCTGTTGCCTGGGGAATCTGCCTAGAAGGACAGAAACAGTTTCAGCAGGCCCACCCAAGGCCCCCACCAGCCCAGGAAGAAAGTACCAGAACAGGTCTGCACAGCTTCTACCCACCACGGTCATTTTACTGGAAACAAGGGGAACCCTTGGCAACTCCTGACTTAGGAACCCTGGGACTTCTGTCCCCAGCTAGGAATCTAGGAGGAGGTTCTGATTCACCTCAGCTACTGATGTATCAATGACAGTTACTTTGGGTAAGTTTCCTTCCCTAAGCAATGGCCAGTCCTTCAGCATATGCAGGAACAAATGAATTGTGTACTGGGGACTATGACAACACCAAATGCTCTAGAAGTTCAAAGACTTATTTTCATCTTCTTATCATTAGGACCACAACCCCTGATGTCTTCTATTGTTATCAAGGGGATATCTGATTACTTGTTCTTCCTTGAGAATTTCTTAAGTCCCAAGGGGCTTAGGCTAGTCTGGGGACAGGGGTTAGGGGTACCATAGTCCAGATCCTTCCTTTCTGTCCTGAATGCCTGGTTCCAACATTTGTAACATCCATACCACCTTCCTCTACCACCCTCTACCCCCCACCCCATACCACAGCCCCTCTTGTCCTATTGGTTCAAATGGAGGTCTGAGTTTCCATGTTTTCTGGAGAGGACAGAGGAAGTGTAAATTAGGGCAAAGTGAGAGGTCAAAAGCCTCTTATGGAAGACATGAATAATCAAGGCATTTCTAGAGGCAAAAAAGGAAGAATAAGAAACAAAAAAATGTGGAAGGACCAACTTCTTTATTTAGGCTCCCTGTAAGAAAATTTTAGGTACGTTAGCTCACTCAAAGTTCATAGCAACCGTGGAGAGGGGTACTGGGGCTGAGCAGCTCAGTCAGCATCACTTGACTGGAAAGCAGTCCAAAGAGATTAATATGCAACAAGTTATGAGCCAGATAGTTCCTTCTTAACAGGGTGCACATTTCCTAGTTTTGATGTATGTTGATGAGGGAAGTCATAGATGAGTGGATGGAAGGAAAGGAGGGGCTTCCTATAAAATCACAGTATTTTGCCCACTCCTAGAATAGAAAGGAATTTATTCTTGGCTTCCCACTCTTTTCTTCCACCTCCAAAAAAATATGAGGTAAATAATTAGATAGAAAAGCTGCACTGAGATCCCTCCCTTACTCAAAAGGAAGGAAGGGAGAGAGGGAACCAAGAAAAGATGAAACAGAAGGAGGAAGGGAAAAAGGAAGGAATAAATGAATTACTGAATTGAATAGTGCCACTGGAACCAGGGCACCAAGCTTCCATACTTTTCCAGGGGGAAAGACACTCAGCCCAGGTGTTCTTGGCCAGCTCAGTGACCCTTCTAAGCTGAGACCCTTCTGCTGTGTAAGTTGTCCCTATTCCTCCCTTTCCCCATCCTCCGTTCCTTGACCATCAGTGAATACCTGAGGTCCCAGGTAGGACTTCTGGGGAAGAGTTAAAGCAAAGGTTAACTCCCCCAGATCTCCCTCTCAACAGGAGGAAAAACAGGTCCTCTCCCTCGCCCTTTAGCACTGGGGACTAAATCCAGGGGTGCTCTACCACTGAGCTACATCCCCATTTCTTTTTTAAATTTTTTTATTTTGAGACAGGGTCTCACTAAGTTGCCCAGGCTGGCCTTGAACTTGTGATCATCCTGCCTCAACCTCTCATGTAACTGGAATTATAGAAATGTTCCATAATCTCAGGATGGGAAAAGGGTAAATTTTTGGTCCCAGCAGGTTTCAAGCCTGAGTAAAGAGACCTGGCTACCTGGACCTCTGGTTTAAGGATCCAAGGATCTTCAAAACAGCCTCCTGCCCTGTTTATTGAGTGGGTTTTCCTTCCTGTTGATCACAGAAATTCATGAAATGCCTGTTCAACAGAAGTGCATCATTTTTGCCCAATGACTACTGAACACAATGGACACAATGGGACTCATTCACATTATGTGCCACATCTAATTCAGACTGGACTGTCCCCTCTACTCCAGCAGTTCACACCCTCCAGGACCCAGCTGGAAGAGTAAGAGATTGGAGCATTTGAGTCTGGTTGTGTTTTGAATCCACATATGGGCACAGGAATCTGGAGCAAGTGTGGATTCCATGCTATTACACTACATATTTATGAGGGCAGTGACAGGTAAGCCCCTGAGGGCCATGGGAATCAGCCAGGGCCCAGCTGGAGAAACCAAAGGGAGCTTCTTGAATGAATTAACATTTGAGATAAATTTGAAAATCTTGAGTTTAAATATGATACAAGTTTGAGCCAAATCTTAAAATATTGAGTTTAAATAGGCTGAAAAATAAGAAGCAGTACCTAGACAAAGGTGGTAAGATGTTCCAGGCAGCAAGGTATGAAAATGTGCAAGGGTTGGAGGATAGAGAGTCACAGCCCATGAGGGTGTGGAGAAAGGCAAATGAGTAAGGAGAAAGAGAAGGAAGATGATACTATGCACACACTCTCAAAGAGCTCCATATCTACCCCCTCCCCATGTGCACTCACTAACACCCTGAGCCACCATAACCTGTGTGCTGGGAACTGGGGTAACTGAGTAGAGGACTAATGGCCTCAAAGGTTCTCAGCAGTCTGCAGATCGCCAGGTTGAAAAGTCTCTTAAATTTCTCCAGATCAGTTTGCTTGACAAGTCACAGTACCTGACATACCAGAGGGTTAGGCTCTGCTAAGAAGCCAAATGCTTACCTGGCCAGGCACATTATCATCCCACAAGTGAGCTCTGCAGCACTAAGGCTGTTTCCATTGGGGGTGCTAAAAACCAAAGAAAAGAGAGAACATCAGTAGGCCCAGACCCAGCATTCCTCTGTCCCAACCCCAGGCCCCTGTCCTGGATTCTCCAAGGTACTACTGCCCCAAGCTCAGGGCTGGCAGGAGGCTGCCTTGTCCTGGACTTCTGTTCCTATGCAGAGGGACCTTCATCAGAGAAATGCTTGGCCCTTCTACACAATATTTCAATTCTCCCAGGGCAGAAATGTATTTCACATGATTAGGAGATGTGTAAGTGGCTCGGCCCTTTCTTCTCTCTTCATTTCATATCTACCTGCATACAGAAAGCACAAATTGCCTGCTGCTCCATGTCATCAATCTTACCAAGGCTTAGCCAGTCATGGCTGAGCAAGTCTATCGAATTCACATGTCAGGCCATTGTCCAGAGACCTTCTTTAGGTTATACAACCTGACTCTTATTAGCATTATGGTTTGGATAGGAGGTGTCCGCCAAAAGCCCCTGTATTAATGCTGAAGATAAGATAATCAGATTATAAGAGCCATAATCTAATCAGTGGATTGATCCATTTGATGGGTTAATAACTTGAATGGATTGTTGGGTAGTAATTATAGGCAGGTGGGGCATGGCTGGAGGAAGTGGGTCTCTTGAGACTTGCATTAGGGATTATATATTTTGTCCCTGGCTCCTCTCTCTCTCTCTCTCTCTCTCTCTCTCTGATTCCTGGATGACATAAACTAACATCTTATACCCTTCTGCTATGATGTTCTGCCTTACCTCAGTCTCAGAGCAAGAGCCAAATGACGACAGACTGAAATCTCTGAAACCATGAGCCAAAACAGACTTTTCCTCCTCTAAGTTGTTCTTGTTGGGTATTTTGGTCACAGTGATGGACAGATGACTAACACAATTAATCACAAAGCTAATATTTTTATCTTCACCTGTATGGCAAGAAAGCCTCCTCCACAGGGGACATTGCTGACTTTGACCATTTTATGGAAAGGAGACTAGAGGAGGCAACTTACAGAACTATTTTTCTTTCATTAAAGGTCTTTTTATATTTTTGAAAGAATTCAACACACATGGTTCACCCTCCTTCTTCCCCTACTGGTTTGGGTCCTTTCATCTCTAGAAATAAAGATGATAAGGAGGAAAAGTCAAGCATTGTGAAAAAGATAAAGGAACTCCCACAGTCTGTCTTCTACAAAACTACCCAGCTACCCAACCTCCTCCAATGAACAGGCTGTCCGGGCAGCAGAAAGAGGTGAGGGCTGGTGCTGGCTGCCTCTGGGTCTAGGGCCAGTGTGAGTTAGCGTTTAACATTTCTACCCATGGATATTGACCTCAGTCAGTCTTCAGGTAAATTAACCCCTACCCTCCAGGGAGAAGTGGAGGGGAGGGGAAGGGAAAGGTCTAAAGGACAATGGATCCCCAAGGGAACAGAAAGGGCCTGAGGTCAGGGAAGAAGATAGGGGATGGCCCTGTACACCATTTAAAGTGCCTGAGCAGATGCAGTGCAGCTCTGGCATGCAGACAAGGACCTTTGCCCATAGCTTTCTGCAAACACCACCCTAAAGGAGACCCTTTTCTTCTTGGGCCTAAGAAACTGGGGTCTTATTTCCAGAGGGTGAGAAAGAGAAAGGATGAAGTCATTCCACTAGGAAAGTTTGTGGATCTGTCCGAGGTTAAGTATCGCAGAGCTAAAAAAACCTAGCCCCGAACAGAACAACGGAAGAGGAGGGGCCATGCTGGAGCAGAGAAGGCAGATAAATTCACTAACATTCTTCTGATTCCCAAGCCAGGCTGCAGATGTGCAAGCAGTATATGTAGGTGGGTGTGTGAAACATTATTACAGAGAGCCTCAACCTCACACAACCTGGGAACACTAAACTATAGTTGTTGATGGTCCATAGGGACTCAAGGCCTGGACCAGGCATCTTTCTGGAAGCCCTTCTGACTCTGACTCAACTTTCTCTAAAAAAGTTTTTTATTTTATTTTATTCTGTTCCATTCTATTGTACTGGGAATTAAATCCAGGAGCGCTTTACCACTGAGCTACATCCTCAGCCCTTTTTATTTTCTATTTTGAGACAAGGTCTTGCTAAATTGCTGAGAGTCTCACTAAATTGCTGGGATTATAGGAGTGCACCATCACACCCGGCCTCTAAACTGTTTCCCCCACCCCTCAGCTTCCACGACTTACTTCATAACCAGGATGCCCTTTCTTGTTGCAGCCTCCAGATCCACATTATCCACACCTGTGCCAGCCCTGCCCACCACCTGGAGCTTCTCAGCTGCGTTAATGACATCTGCGGTGACCTTGGTGGCAGAGCGAACAATAAGGCCTTCACAGTCCTAAGGAGAAGAAGAAACAATTGGGGCCACCAAGTCGTTCTGTAAGACCTCCTGAAGTTTCAGAGTAAGAGATGTGCTCCCAAAGCCACACACAATTGGCAGTGAGTGTCCACTCATAGGCAACTTAGACATCCTCATGCAAACTACAAGGAGATGTGGACCAGAAATCAGTAATGTTCATTTACAGTTGAGGACAGCCAGGCACAGTGGTACATGCCTGTAATCCCAGCAACTCAAGAAGCTGAGGCAGGAGGATCATAAGTTTGAGACCAGCCTCAGCAACTTAGTGAGACCCTGTCTCAAAATAAAGAATAACAAGGACTAGAGATGTAGTTCAGTTGTAAAGCACCCCTGAGTTCAATCCCAGTACTTCAAAATCAAATAAACAAACAAACAAACAAATAAATAAATAATTGATTTATTTTTAAAATGAAAAACTAAAAATAGAGTTTAGGAGAATGAAGCTCTAAAATATCAGGTGCTTTGCCCTGCACACCCAACTAGTGACAGCACTGTCCTGCACTCTGGGCACCGGGCTTCTCTTTCTAGAAGAAACCACAATAAGCATCTGTAGCCCACAGAGCATCCAGGGAAGTCCATACTGGAGGCATCCTCAGTGTGTCCAAATGCTAAAGTCAGAAACTATTTCCTAGTGGGCTCTAAACTCTAACACTCCTGCTCACTGCTTTTCTCAAAGTGAGAGTTCTTATATGCTAGCTGATTTTGAATTATCGTCAAAGAAAGAAAAGCAATGTCTTTTGTATACACATCTGGAAGGCTCTACCATTAGGCCCAGATTCAAATGCAAGCTCCATTCCTTACTAGAAATGGGTCTGAGCTTTGGCCTCAAGAGTGTGAGGAGGCAATGAGACAGGATAGGTACAGCACCCTGCTCTGCTCAACAAACCACTTCCTCCATGGGATGCTGAACTACTGAAGGGCAGAAGTGGGATCTAATTCCACTGTAAAGCCCTGTGCCTGACACATAGAAGGACCTTGATCAGGGCTGGCTGGCTGAATGAGTAAGTGAATGAAAGACAACTGCTGAGAGAAAGACATTTCCTAAATCACAGACCAAGTATAGGGTATAGGGAGAGCCAGGAAAGCAAGTAAATTCACCTGCAGTTGCTCAGAAGCCCAAGCAATATTAGACTAAAAATATATGATTCTGAATCATTATAGCTACAACGTTTGGGCTAAGTTAGACTCCCAAGACAATCTCCCCTAGAGTCATCCAGAATCCTATATGTGGTATCTTCCCAGAAAAGGGGTCATCTTTGCCCAAATACTGAATGAGAATCCTCGAGAGAAGGAACAGGTGAACAAGTCCACATTTTTTTCCAAATTGGAGGTCCCAGGTTAGTAAGGAAACAGCAAGTGTCATTGCAAAAGCATCAAGCCAGGATGGGGAAGCCAGTGTTCTAGCCATAGGTCTGCCAACAACAGGGTACATCAGCCAGGCAAGTCCCCTAATTCCTCACCTCTGGTCTCTGTCTGTAACTTGAAAGGATTTCATCCATTTTCCCCAAGAAAGCTCTCAGCTGAATTCCATGAAACCTTCTCTAGAAAAGCCTTGAGAATCTGTATCCCAGCTGGGTGATGGCGCATGCCTATAATTCCAGCTACTTGGGAGGCTGAGGCAGGAGTATTGGGAGGTGGTGGCAGGAGGATTGCAAATTCCAGGCCAATCTGGACAACTTAGTGAGACCCTGCCTCAAAATAAAAAATAAAAAGGGCTGGTGGAGCACACCTGGATTCAATCCCTATCCCTACAAAGCCAAATTATTAGGCACAAGCCTAGAGTTTAGGAACACATTTGGATAGACAAGTTAAACACAGAGGGAGATTTTCATCTCCACTGAGGACAGAAAGGAATGAAGCTTATGCTGTAGCATAGAATATTTAGATATCGAGGGCTTCTAATTACTGTACTTGTACACTCTTGGATGAGTGGTGGTGGAATTTTCTGTCTAGAGGTGGTTGCACTTTGTACATCTTCACTGGCTGGGGCTGTGCCTGCCAGCAGAGAGCCCCAAACAGGCAGCTGGAAGGCACTCCAACCTCTTTTTTGTTTGTGATTCCGAAATAGAACCTCAAAGAGGGAAATTCCAAGAAACATTCATGACCATGTGGCCCAAGCAGATGAGAAACTAAAGCCCTAGAAAGGATTTTGTATTAACACATTTTCTGTATCTGTATTCCTTATCTCCACAGTACCAGTCTCCTCAGGCTTGGTGCTGTGCTGGTAAACTGTTGACCGAGCACTTAGCAGGTGTCAGACATTACACCAGGTGCTTTACATTATTGCCACCACAGCTTCCAGGTAAAAAACAGGGTTTGAGAGGTAAGCTGCCTGAGGTCACTCTTACAGATTGAATGCCAGCCCTGAAAACTGGAAAGTCGTTGCTGTTGGCAAACTCTGAGACTATAACTAAGAGCTTGTCAAGACATCTGAATGATGAGGTCAGAGTCAGGGACAGTTAGGTAAGGAATCCAAACTGTAAAATCTCTTGGACGGATTTACTAGTAGTAAGAGCTAATACATTTTTTGAACAAGTCCCTTACATCAGACACTGTGCTTCACAGTAATCCTGACAGATAGTATAATGATCCCCATATTATAGACAAGTTAACTGACACTTAAAGAATTGAAGTAACTTGTTGAAGTCACATAGCTAGGATGTAGTAGGACCCAGCCCAGCTGCTTTTTTTAAACCTAGGGGTGCTTCACCACTGAACCACATCCTTAGTACTTTTTTTTTTTTTTTTGAGACAGGGTCTCACCAAGTTGCTGAGGCTGTCTTTGAACTTGTGATCCTCCTGCCTTAGCCTCCTGAATCATCGGGATTACAGGCTGCAGCACTTTGCCCAACCAAGTCCAAGTCTTTTCAGGGTCCAAGTCCAAGACCTTAACTACTTTCCAAATGTAGCATTTAAAAACACCTGAACCAAGAGAGACACTGGCAAAAATATGTGGCTCCTATGAGATGGCTTCTAGGATCCCAAAAAGGTCCCAGATCTTCTGGCTACCTACTCCCTCCAGCCAGCCTGACCATGGGGAGCAAAAGACAGCCTCAAATGACTAACTACAAGAGCAAGTTGAGTCTGGGTTGTAGGCTGGTGCGTATTAATGACAAAACATTCCCAGCATATAAATGAGCTCAGTGATTTGAGGCCCACAGAAACCTATCCCCACACCTACTATCTTCCCCAAATTAAACACCAAAAATCCCCTTCCTTGACAGTGATAATGAGTCATGTCATCTACCTATGACATCTACCTTGCAGCTCCACTTAAGGATTTTCAGGAATTTTTTGAAAAGGGAGAATAAGTTGAAAGAGAGCAGAAGAAACATATTTAGAAATTAATCAACAGAACCAAATAGGCACTAGACAAACAGACCTAGGAACATGTGGTAAATTTAGGAACTGAAGGCAGAATTCAAATTGACAGGGAGAGGAAAGACTGAACAATGAATAGTGTCAGGAAAATTCAGGAAGAGAAATATTTGAATTACTAGCTCACTTCAAATTTTTAAAACTTCAGATGAATCAAAGAATTTTTAAAATAAAGCATTAGAAAAAATGCATAAGCAGGAGGATTGTGAGTTTGAGGCCAGCTTTGGCAACTTAGCATGACTCTTGTCTCAAAAAAAAAAAAAAAGAGAGAGAAATGTAAATTTCAAATGCTTTCAGCCATCATACTGGCAAAATGAAAACTGAGACTATGATATGTTGGCAGACATGTATGTAGGGAAATGGTAGAGTGCCTTGCATGGTCTTTTTAGAGGGCAACTGGGACAATATGAGCACATGTTTTAGAGTGTGTTCCTTTGAGGCCAGTAATGATCCCTTAGTTAACTGGTTACACACTGAGGGATTAAATTGCCTTTGGAAATGGTCAACTCAGGACCCAAGGTCAAAGTTCTACTGACAAGCAGGGGGCATGGAGGAAATGGAGCAAGGATGGAGCAAGGATGACCCAAGAAGTCATAATCTTATCATTCTTCATCCCTTGTATCAAGTTCCAGGCCCACATCCTGGGCCAAGAATTGTTCCAGATAATCCACTCAGTCATTCCCCTGGGTCTCCTTCAGTGCTCCCTCCAAAGCCCCCATCACACTCCCCAAACCCTGAAAATCTGCTGCCCAGAGGAAAAACCAGCAGTAAAGAATGCAGATTCCCCAAGAGTCCATCTGTTCTTGCAGCTCCCCTGAACAAGCAGAGAAACAGCATTTTTTCTTTAAAAAGCACCTGTCTGGATGGATCTCTTTATGGAGATTTACCTGGCAATCTCTCTATCTTTTCCCAAGCCAGCCTCCTTTGACACCACGGAGCCAGAAGCATCTCCAATCAGATTGGTACTGGTATGCATTCAGTGCTGGCCGGTCCCAGGGCTGAGTCAGTCTTTGGAGACTGTATTCAGGAGACCCTGGTTCCATTAGGATGACACTGATCAAAGTTATTTAGCTTCCAGAGCCTCCCACAACCTCACCAGCTACCTTTTTCCTCTTCATTCCATCAGTACAATTTACTGAGAGCCTGAAGGCCAACCTTTTTTCAAGGGAGCTCTCAAGCCCCTGCACTCCAAAGTATCACCCCTTCCCCCAGTCCATAACTCATTCCTCCAAGATTGCTCCAGGGGGCTCACTCCCTTCTTCTATTTGTGCAAACTATAGCCCCATCCAAAGAGCTTTTTCCCCAATACCCAGCCCTCCCTCCTTTTTAATACACCTTCCTACCATCTTGAGACTCAAGCGTCTCCATGCAAATACGCTGTGCTGTTTACTGCTCTTGGCTGTGGTTTCTGTATCAGAGCTGCAGCCTGCAGCCAGAACAGGCACACCCAGGGCTTCTCTATTGCCACTTCCCTTGTCCTTAGCTGGAAAACAGCAGGCCACAGATCAGTTTGATTCATGAATGTTCCAAACAAACTGTGCTAAGTCAGCAGTGGAAACCAAGTACCATTCTCACAGGCTTCCTTTCCCAGGAGGGCAGACTTTTGATCTTACAGATAACTCAGTATTGCTCTTGTCTCTGATTTAAATCATGGGGGAATCAATGAAGCTCTCCTGGTCTTGTTCCCCAGCGATAGGGAAGACAGGTATACTCTATTTTATACTATATGTGTGATGTTGATTAACTAGGTGGTTATTTAACACATGTAAACTAAATCCCAGTGTAAAGGCTATTTTAAAAAAGCTTTTGAAATGGTGGACTCTTGCATAGAAAGATTTATTCCCTTCTTAATATTTCTGAGAATTCTAAGATAAAATATAAATGTGCTTCAGTAGATTAGATGTGTTGCCAGTGTTCAATTTAGTGGTACTGACCAGCATTGCTATGCATGTTATGTCATACTATTTCATAAACTTGTGTACGTCTAGGTGCACACATGTGGATGAGAGTACTGAGTTAGGATGTAAAATGGCTTTCTTGTGGCAGGACATGGTCATAGTTTGAAAGTCAATGGAACATAATAAATTAAACATTTTCTTGCAAGTCTGGTTTATGTAAAACATGAGTTGCATAGACGCTTTATTTTTCTAATCCAATGTTTTCTAAACTTAGTTTTTTGTTTGCTCATTTGCAGTGCTGGGGATTGAACTAACAGGCCTCACACAGGCTAATCCAGAAATCTACTCCAGAGCTACATCCCTAACCCCTTCCAACCTAAAGCACAACACATACACAGACCTACACATAACTGAAACAAAGTGCATGAAATAATATCCTTGCTTATCTACATTGCTCTCTGATTATCTACTATTTTGTTTTTTAAAATGCTGATCATGACCCATTAAACTAACTTCATTACCCACTAATGAGCTACAACTCTGTTCAAGTCTGAAATGCACCACTAGGAGAAACAGGGGATGATTACACTTCCTGATCAGGCATGAGAGAGTGCAAATAGCGCCTGCTCAGAATACAAAGCAGTGAAGCCAAAGCAGCAAGACCAGTTCTATCATTGGTGCGAAAGCTTGCTCCAGCATTGAAAAGATTTCAATGGCAAAGGACAGGAGACACTATGTCAGACCCCTCTTCTTGCAGAATAAAATGAGTGTGGAAATGAGGGCCCTTCAGTGGCTGCCCAAGAGATTAATTGGCATTCAGAAGTGTTTTACCAAGACAGACACGAAGGCTGAGCACTCAAACAGCCCAACAATGCCCACAGTCAAGTGAGCCAACAAACACCCTTCTCCTCCTGCCAAGAATTTTCAGAGCCTTGTCTGTTTCTGCACAGACTCCCACCCCCACCATGCAACTTCCTGACTTCATGGAAGCCCTCCCCTTCCTGAGGAGGTTTCACCTACTCAATCTTGCCCTCATTGGGATATAAGATTTCTCACTTCCACTGCAAAGTTGTCAAGCCTCCAGTTGCAGCCACTGGTGCTCTGGTGGAGGTGAAGGTGAGATGTTGGTCATCTCCCAGAGCCAAGGCCACTGATACCATTTATACAAACAAGTACCTGTACTTCATGGGTCGGGTCCTGAGCCCTTGCTCACCAATTCAATATGTGATGATCACCCTCTCTCTGCATTTTTCCTGTGGGAGAGTGAGCACCAGCTAGGCTAGGCTGCTGGGCATTCTAACCTGAAACTTGACTGAGCACCATGTCACCGGATCAATTGTCTCATGTGTGTCCCATGTGCTCCCTAACTAGCTTACAAGCTTCTTGAAGACAGACACTAGTCAGAAACTTCTCTGAGAATAGAGACCGACACAGCGCCGTGGGGGCTAAGGGGTGGGGAACAGGAGAAACAGCTCAGTAGACAAGAGGAGCGCGCAGGCAGTTTCCAGGACAGTTAGAGCAACAGCTGCAGCCTCTGTGGTTTAAGGGACCTGGGAGGAGAAGATTGTTAAGTAGATTCGCGCTAAGGCTGGTAGAAGGCGGCTCTGTGAGGGTATGGGATTGAGGGTTAGGGGAAAACAGCTCGATGGGGTAAGGCAGATAGAGACTGAGCGGCTGGGTGGAATATAGAAGCATGAAGCGCAGGAACTGGAGTGAGGCGTTCAGAAAATATATGCCCAAGACTGAAAAAAACTCGCCAAACTTGACTGGACTTTTTTCGTACTTGTGTGATGCTGGGGACTGAACCCAGTGCCCCAGCCCTGACAGGACTTTTTCAAAGAAGGTAGATAAAGATTTGGAGTCGATTTAATTGATTATATGTAACAATCGGGAGACCTGATAAGAATAAAGGTACCGGGGATTTTTGGAACCGGATTCTAGACTAGTCCGGTCACGCTTAATGAGGGATGAGGCCAAAGGTGGAGATCAACCCGGGACCGCTACGGCAGCGACCGCGTGGGCGGCCTGGGGATCTTGCCGCGCCCCCAGCCCGCCCCTTTTACTCAGGCGCTCCCAGGAGGCGGAGGGGCGGTGAAAGCTCGCAGAGGTCTTGCATCAGACGAAAGGCGGTTCGAGTCTGCTGCCCCAGGAAGGCCGCCTTCCTCTGAAGCTTCTCCAAAAACCACGATAAAGGCTGGGACTCCGCCAGCGCCCCCCAGCGAAGGCCGAATGCGGCCGGCCGGGAGGGCCAGCACCTAGTTGGGGAAGGTCAGTAGCTGGGCTCCCCTCCAGGAAGGCTACTTTGGCGCCCTCCCCTCGATGCTCCGGTGCGGGGGAGTGGGGCGGGGAGGTGGCGTCTGGCAGCCAGAGCCACTAAGCACTAAAGTGCAGGAGCCGCGCTGGCATCTCCTGGGCAGCCTGCAGGACCAGTTGGAGCAGCCTGCGCTTTGCAGTGCTTGCGGGAGGCAAGCCAACATGAAACACGAGGTTGCAAATTGGACGGATAGTTTGCATCCTACAGCTCACAGTTCTTCCCGCTTCTTCCCCTCACCGCTAGTTCCCAATCTCAGGAGGCCCAGAGACTGATAAGCGGGGCACGGGAAGGGGGAGCGCTGGCCTGGACGCAGCCAGCTTGTTTTAGCGGAGGATGCCCCAGAGACCTCGCTTTTCTCCGATTCACCATACCTGCAGCTCGGCTATCAGTTCCTCTTCGCTCAGGTTCTGCTTCTCCACCACCTGCAGCCCTCCATCTTGAAGGATCTTCTTGCAGCAAGGGTCCAGGCTGTCACTGATGAGCACTTTCCGCAGATTTGCGAAGGCCATAGCTGGAGTAGGCCAAGGAATCCTCCGCTCTCGGTAGGCAGAAGCACTTAAGCCAAGAAGCAGCAGCTCTCACTGGCTGGCTCGTGTAACTGGGCAGGATTCTTGATCTCCCGCTCCCGGATTATCTCCCCCTCCTCCTCCTACCGTTTCGTTTTGATTGGACGGAAATGCTCAAACTTTCTATGACTCCACCTCCTCGAGGTTCTGAGCCTTCTAGGTCTCCGCCCACTTTATTATTCTGCATAGGATGAGTTTCTCAAGCTCAGCGGAAGCTCTTGCCTATACCTGGTGAACATTAAAAGCACGATTTTTGCTTACTAGCTGATTCATATCTGAAATACACGGGGAAATACACATTCTCACCGAGAAGTGTTTCATCTTCACTTATTTCTTCCTAAGGACTCATTTATTCCTTAGCAAGCATTTTTTTCTGAAGATATAAAGTGCAAGGCGCTGTGTTAGATTTGAAGGGAGCATCAAAAAGTCACGTTCCTCTGGGGTCCTAACACACAAGAGTACAAACACAGACATAGAAAGTTAAATAATAAAAAGACATTTAAAACTATTTCTGGGATATCACAAAGCTGTGATTCGTTCCAAATGAATGATACAATGAGAAATGCTCGTTTAAAAGAAAGTGAGGACCTGGTGCATTTAGACTAGCAAGACTTTTTGTTCGAGTTCTCTATTCTCTTCTTCCTCCCCTACTCCTCTGATTCTGAAAAAGAAGAAAAATGAGATTAGTCTGACCTAATTTATATATTGACCAAGGAAGCACTTGCCACCTCTTAATTCCTTTATATTTAAACCCCACAGAAAGCATGGTATTTCCGTCAGCTTTTTCACTGCAATGACTTAAAGACCTGACAAGAACAATTTTAAGGAGGAATAGTTTATTTTGGACTCAGTTTGAGAGTCTCATTCCATAGACAGCCACCTCCATTCCTCCAGGATCCAGGTGAGGCTGAACATCATGGTGGAAGAGTGTGGCAGAGGGAAGCAGCTCACATGATGATCAGAAGGTAAAGAGACTCCACTCACAAGATACAAAATATATACCTCAAATGCACATCTCCAATGCCCACCTCCTCCTGACACACTCTACCTACCTTTAGTTACTACTCAGTTAATCCCCACTAGGGGATTAATTTACTAATTGGGTTAAGGCTTTCATAACCCAATAATTTCACCTCTGAATGTGCTCGCATTGTGTCACACATGAGCTTCTGGGGGATGTATTACATCCAAACCATAACACGTGCTCTTCCATGTCCTATATGGATTGTTTAGAGTCACATAGGATCAGAATCAGAATCAGGGATGCTCATAATCAAATTGGAATTCAGCTTTATGAACATACCTAGTCTGGCTAGTTGTGTGTGCCCTTGTTCTGAGCTAGTCACAGAACTCAAGTGTTAAGTTCTTCTGCAGAACTATGCAATATCAATCCTATAAAGTTAGGGACTTTTATACTAATGATTCCTAGGTACAAATCAGTTTTAGGCCCATTGTTCTCATTTGGAAAGAAGATAATTTGTCAGTCCTGTTTACTTGTTCAGATGATTTGTTGTTCCTGCATTTTAGCACCCATGTGTATTCCAATTCTCTGCCTCTCAGGAGTTTCCAGCATCTCCAGAGTCTTGCAGATGGACAGTAGATGTATCCCAGGTGGTTAATGGAGGGACTTGAGAAGCACCTATTTTTACCTGTTGCCTTAAATTCCCACTGGGGCTCACCATCTGCTCCCTTTCAGTGTAGAATTTAAACCCTGGCATTAATCCCACCCCTTAACACCAAATCAAGGCAATCTTGCTTGGAGACCTTTCTGCACCCCGAGGTGGTAGCTTCTCCTCCTTGCTCTCAAAGCACTCCAATACACCAGTTTGTGATTTTTTTTCCCCCAGTGCTGGAGATATTGAACACAGGGCCTCATATGTGCTAAGCAAATGCTCTACTACTGTGCTACACCCAAACCCTGCTTATAATCCTTAAGCTATACTTTAAATGTTTTCTTTCTAAGGGAAGAGGCTGTGACTGATGCATCACTATATACCACACAGTAGGTGCTCAGTAAATTAAATTTTGAATGAAACCTCTTCGGAATGTCTACAATATGGAAAGCACTCTCAGCACAATTGGGATGGAGATATAAAGACATGTCTCTGGTCTTTATGAAATGAGAGTCCAGAGAAAAACAAGACATGAAATGTTAGCATACATATTATACAAGGCTTAATGAGGTAACTTGAAGATAATTAATGGCCCTGAAATTTAAAACAGGGAGGAAAAAACACATTTCTGACCAATTTGTGGTAGTGATTATTATACACTGTCCTTTTGGCCTGGAAATTAACTATTACCTGTTAACTTTTTCTTAATGAATTTAGAATTGACTTTTACTGTGTGGCTTGAGTCTGTTTGCTTATTTATTTATTTTTCTTTTGAAACAGGGTCTCATTAAGTTGTTGAGGGTGGCCTCAAACTTGTAATCTTCCTGTTTCAACTTCCCAAGTCTCTGGGTTTACAGGTGTATGCCACCACACTCAGCTTGAGTCTGTTTTAAAAGTCAGTGGGGAAGCCAGGCGCCACTGGGGAAGCTGGGCGCGGTGGCGCAAGCCTGTGATCTCAGCACTTAGGGAGGCTGAGCCAGCCTCAGCAACAGCAAGGTGCTAAGCAACTCAGTGAGACCCTGTCTCTACATAAAACACAAAATAGGGCTGGGGATGTGGCTCAGTGGTCCAGTGCCTCTGAGTTCAATCTCTAGTACCAAAAAAAAAAAAAAAAAGTGGGGAATAGAAAAGAGAGAAAATAACGGTCAGGTGACCAGGTATGGAAGCCCTCTGGGCTCTGAATTCAGACAGTATCCAGGAAAGTTGACTTTTGAAATTCATTCAAGGAAATCACTGAGAAACCCAAGGACACAAAGATATGTGCTCATGGCTCTCTAATCCTGACAGTTGAAAAGGAAGTAGCCAGGTAGAGAAGAAATGACTGGGAGATATGAGAAACTGCAAAATGCTCAGGTTCTCCACCACAGCTGTGGAGACCAGGAGATGAGGCGACCGAGGACTTGGAACTGTTCATGAATAGCTTTGACCTGAAAAGGAATTAAAATTTGACTGTAAAGATAGTGCAGTACTGGAGTGGTGGTGCACATCTGTAGTCCCAGATCCTTGGGAGGCATAGGCAGTAGTTTGAGGCCAAACTGGGCAACACAGAAATGCCCCATTTCAAAAAAGATATGCGTATTTTATGGCTTGCTGGAATCTTGATAGCATCTGAAGTTATTCTAATAACCAAAAAGCATTTAAGTATACATTAAATACATAAATAGTGGTATGTACTTAATGTACATAAATAGTGATGTAAAGGCATTGAGTAGGTTTGTTTTTTTTTTTTTTGGGTCTAAATCACAAAGCATTTTTAACCTTTTATGGTACCATTTTTAATGGTTTTTTTGTTTTTGTTTTTTGTTTTTTTGGTACTGGGGATTGAACTCAGGGGTACTCGACCACTGAGCCACATCCCCAGCCCTATTTTGTGTTTTATGTAGAGACAGGGTCTCACTGAGTTGCTTAGTGCCTCACTGTTGCTGAGGCTGGCTTTGAACTCGTGATTCTCCCGTCTCAGCCTCCCAAAGTGCTGGGATTACAAGCGTGAGCCACTGCGCCCAGCTTAATGTTTTTTATTTTAATTATATTTTTCCTTAATTTTTTTTTCTTTACCTAGAAATCGAGAGGATACAGAAAAAATACTAGGTGTGCAGAGATTTCAGATGAGTAGCTATAATGGTCAAAGCCCCCAAACTAAGCCTCCTTTTCTATTTTTTGTATGATTTTAAACTTAACCTCAATTAAACCCAGTGCCTCAGTTTCCACAGCTGTTGATACAGTGATGCTCACTAGTCAGGGCTTTTGATGATTAGCATTATGGAAATCCTATGGAGTCCCATTATGGGTGTTGAAGGAGAGTATGACTATGCTATACAACAGGTCAGTTGTCTTAAATTTGGTCTTTATGCTGGAATCATGAAGCTCAGAGCATTATTTTAACTATGAACTATTTACATATGTACATGAGCTAGTGTAATAGGTTAGTAGGCCGAAAGCAAGCTCTTTAACTGGTACTTAGCTTCAGCATAATTTGAGATTAATGAGAATGAAGGAATGTGAAAGTGAGTAATAAATTAATCTTCATTTCTCCAATGTCTGTCTGTGCATATCAGAACACACTTTTTAAGGGTAAAAATCAATTGTTTATTCTTCAAATATAAATAAATAAATTATACAGGGATATTGAGTAATTTTTTTGTAGAAAATTATGGGATATGATTAGATTTATGGGTTTAACTGAGCCCTGATATTGCTAATATAGATAATATCTCTTACTATTCCACTCCACGGTCTCCAACATCAGAAGCATGTTAAGGCCAGGCACAGTGGTACATGCCTGTAATCCCAATGGCTCAGGAGGCTGAGGCAGGAGGATTATAAATTCAAAGCTACCCTGCACAATTTAGTGAGGCTCTAAGCAATTTAGAGAGAGCCTATTTCAAAATAAAAAGGGTTGAGGATTTAGCTCAGTGGTAAAGAGCCTGTGGGTTCAATCTTCAGTACCAAAAAAAAAAAAAAAGGGCAAGTTAAGGGTATTTCTTTATAATCCAGTGCTGGAGATTGGGAAATTTCACTATCTCTCTCTTTTACTGTCTCCATCCATAAAACAGGAACTTTGGCCTCCATGGAAGTATTAGGAAAATAAATAGTTCTGCCCTTTTCTCTAGATCCTTCATTCCCTCCCTGGCCTAGCCCCAGCCTCGTGGGAAGAGACAGACTCTTCTGATTAATGAAGTTTGGGGGAAAGGTTCTAAAGCATACCCAGGCCAGCCCCTTCTTGGCTATCTGCTTTGGAGCTGGAAGCCTACCAATAATGTGCACTTCTCTGCTTTCTTGTGCGTAGTGAATTCCTCAGATCAGGGCCTACCCCCATGTCCATGAGGTTCCAGAGGCTGCAGCTAGCTGGCTTCTCTGTGGCTCTGAGAATAAAACCAATTGGGTTAGTGGGGTGAAGACAGGAGCAGGAAACTCATTTTTCTACTTGGAATTCAGCTGTGATCTCCAGACTTGCATTACAAAAAATAAAGCAGATATTTTGAGAGAGAAAATGAATAGAGCATCTGGATTTAAATTCTAGTTTCTCAAATTACTATTAAACATGACTGTGGGCAAATTGCTTCTCTAAGACTTAGTTTTCTTCTCTAAAATGTGAAATTAATAGTATAATAGTTATTTATTTCATAAGGTTGTTGTAAAGATTAGATAAAGTAAAGCATACAAAAGATTATAATCTGACTGGGCAAGGTGGCACACACCTGTAATCCCAGTGACTCAGGAGGCTGAGACAGGAGGATCTTATGTTTGAGGCCAGCCAGCCTCAGCAATTTAAAAAGACACTAAACAGCCGGGCATGGTGGCTCACACCTATAATGGTGGCTTGGGGGGCTGAGGCAAGAGAATTGCAAATTCAAAGCCAGTCTCAGCTTAACGAGGTCTTAAGAAATTTAGCAAGAATTTGTCTCAAAATTAAAAACAAAAAGGGCTAAGGATGTGGCTCAGTGGTTAAGTAACCCAGGGTTCAAGCCCTGGTACCAAAATAAATAAATAAAAGAAAAAGAAAGAAAGGTCCTAATTAACGTAGTGAGACCCTGTCTCAAATAAAAAACAAACAAACAAAAGGGCTGGGCATGTAGCTCAGTGGTAAAGTGCCCCTGAGTTAAATTTCCAGTACCAAGGGGAAAAAAAATGATTATAATTTGTACTGCTTCATTTTCATTCATTTATTTATTCATTCAATCAGAATCTATTACTAAAACCCCATGATGAGCCAGGCACTCCTAAGGGTGCTGAAAATGAAGTTCTGATTAAGAAAATCTCTGTTCTCATGGAACTTGTATTCTGGTTGGGGACAGAAAATAAATAAACAAAAAATTGAACATGATAATCTCAGGACATAAATAAGATAAAGAATATAAAACTGGTTAATGTGCTGGATCCAGTGGTGCCCACTCATAATCCTGGCAATTTAGGAGGCTGAGGCCAGTCAGGGTTACTCAGCAAGACCCTGCCTCAAGCCTAGTTACAACGCTATTCAGACCTTGGTTTAGCTCAGTGGATTAGTATGGTTTTTAGTATGTGTGAGGCCCTAGGTTTGATCCCCAACACCATAAAATAATAATAATAATAATAATAATAATAATTCAAAGGACAAAAAGGAATTTATTAACTCAGATGTCTGAGGAGATCAAGTGTGGATTGAAGCATACTCTGTTGTCCCTGGTAATCTGTGTCTCTACTTTCTTTGGGGGTTGATTCATGTCCATAAAGGCAAAATGAGGCAAGAATGTTGCAAGTTAGCAAATAATATATTCTGTATATTTTAGCAATTTAGTAATCCTAGAAGATTGCATTAGCTTTCTTTCTTTCCCTCCCTCAATCCCTCCCTTCCTTCCTTTCTTCTTTTTTCTTTCTTCTCTCTCCCTCTCTTCCTCCCTTCCTCTCCCTCCCTCCCCCTCCCTCGCTCTCTGGCACTCTTGCTGTCTCCTGCTAGCTCTCGCTCTCTTTCTTTTTTGTCTTGTGCCTGCTAGGCAAGTGTGTTTAGTTATAAAAAGGGGATAGTATTATCCCCTTTCTTAAAAACAAAGTTTCAGCCTGGGTGTAATAGTGCATGCCTGTAATTCTGGCAACTCAGGAGGCTTAGGCAGGAGGATAGCAAGTTCAAGGCTAGATTCAACAACTTAGTGACACCCTCAGCAACTTAGGGAGACTCTGTCTGAAAATGAAAAATACAAAGAACTGGGGATGTAGCTTAGTGATAGAGTGCCTCTGGATTCAATTACAAGTACCAAGGGGTGGAGAAAAAAAAGATGGCTTTATTAACACACACACACACACACACACACCTATACTTTGCAGAGTTGTTTTTATTATCCTTATGGTGATGATGATGACAAATAATAATGGTAACAACTAGCAGGTAGGTGGCTTCGTTGGTTGGCATAGGAAGTGACTTAATAATGTACACCCAGAACTTGAAAAGAAAACTCTGACAGACACCTAGAATCAATCAGTGAATAATGGATGAAGTTAACTACCTGAGAAACTAACCATCCTGAGAGAAAGCAAATACCTGAAAAGAGAGACACCTTATGAAATTAAGGTAAGAAGAATAGTGTTTCATTAAAGTGCTATTGATTGTTAAAAAAGGAAAAAAAGTGGGCTGGGAATGTAGCCCAGTGGTGAAGTGCTGTCAAACATTTTTGGAGCCCATAACGGTGGCGCACGCCTGTAATTCCAACACTTTGCGAGGCTGAGACAGGAGAATCGCGAGTTCGAAGCCAGCCTCAGCAATGGTGAGGCGCTAAGCAACTCAGTGAGAACCTGTCTCTACATAAAACACAAAATAGGGCTGGGGATGTGGCTCAGTGGTTGAGTACCACTGAATTTAATCCCTAGTACCAAAACAAACAAACAAAAAAAAACCCAAACATTTTGGGGGCCCTAGGTTCAATCCCCAGAACATAAAAAAAAATCCTGTAATATAATCAATTATATTATCTTTTTCTACAGAAAGAATTCGTAAATAGAAAAGCTGGTCTGCATGTTCAAAAAGATGAACCAAGGTGAGTCTCTACTGCTCCAAGAGAAAGAAGGGAAGACTATACATGTGACAGAAGTGTCATGGGCATTAGTGAAGTCCCCTTGATGTGGTACAGGAACAATTCATTAGATTTTATCATAGTCCGTATATAAACTATATAAACATCCTTTCTAATTTAACAACTGAATTTCTGTACCATTGTTCTGAGTAAGTATTTTATTTTTCAGATATCCTGATGCCAGTAAGGAGCTACCAAGTGGTCCTATGTCCTATCAGTCGACAGGGTAATGGTGCCCAGGTACCCCCATCAAGCAAAGGGAACAAGGGGAACAGGTATTTCAGTCACTAGACAATCAATACTCTGCGGCGAACATGCTGGTGTTCTGGTTTGCTCACTGATTTTTTTATGAATTAGGCTCTTGATGGTCTCTGAAATTCTGATTCATGGTAAGGCTCTTATAAAATCACATTTTTTCCTTGGGATCCTCCGGCCCCACCTCTTGAAAAGCTGGGATTACAGGTATATGCCTCCAGGCCTGGTTTATAGCTTCTTTAAGTGTCTAGTTAAATTTCTAAGTGTGCTGTCTTTTGAGACTTTCAAAATGAAATCTAAGGTCCTTTAATTTATTTTACTTATTTATTTGCCATACTAGAGGTTGAACCCAGAGTTGCTTTATGACTGAGCTATATCCCCAGCCCTTTTCTTTTTTCAGGTCAGGCTGGCTTTGAAGTTATGATCCTCCAGAGTTCCTGGGATTACGGGAATACATCACTATACTCAGTTTAAAATTATTTATTTATTTATTTTTGTGGGGCTAGGGATTGAACCTAGAGCCTTGTGCAAGCTAAACAAATGTTCTACCACTGAGCTACAACCCCAACATTTAACAATCACATTTTAGATTTATTACCTAGAGGTTAGAGCCTGAGCTGCTACCTTGGAAGTTTACTAATCAGAGAGAGCTTCCCTCTGGTATCTCAAGTCTTTAGCTTTAGTTACTGTGTCTTGAAACGCTGTAAGAATCTGACAAAAACTACGAACTCCCTCACCTTCTAAGCTCTGCACATAGTTTGGATGATTCATGCACCTTCTGAAGCCAAATCATGACCCTTTTAGGATCCCATGAACCTTTTTATGGACACCTGTATTTTGTGTGGATTAGGCATGGTAATAAAATGTAAAATAGCTATAATAACAATGCAGATATTTGCTGATCAATTTTAAATGCTAGGTAAGTATAACTCAACAAATCCTTACAATAGCCCTAGGGGATAAGTAGCATTATTGTTCCCATTTTATAGATGGTCAATATGAGACACATTGTTGTATTAATTCCAACTTTGTAATTTAGAGAAGTAAAATGACTTACTGAAGGTTATATAGCAATAAGTAGATAAAGTTGAATTTATAGCACCTTTTGTTTCTTTTTCTTTCTCTGTGCTGGGCAGAAGATTGAAACCAGGGCCTTAGCACATGCTAAGCAAGTGCTCTGCCATCTCCAGCCCCTTTTACTTTATCTTGAGACAGGGTCTTGCTGTGTTTTTCAGGATGGCCTTGAACTGAAACAGAGCTCTAAATGTCCTCACGCTGAGATGAAAAACTACCCTGTGGCCTGCATGGTACCAAGAAAGCTAAGACTGACATGTTCTCTGGCTAGCATATCCCAAGTAAATCTACATATCTGTATCACCTGGCTTTTGTTTCTGTAAATTGTAACCACTTTTGTAGGATTGGCAGACAAGTAATGTAGCTGCTTCTCCCCAGTTTGGCTAAACTGCATAAAATTCATTTTTCCTTTTAATATTGTTTGCTTATTTCCTATGTGGGTGGACAGCTGAATCCAACCAGCTGGGATCCAGGTAGAGTCTTTGACTTGGCTGGGGTAACAGAATTTCTGATTCTCCTGCCTCCACTTCTTAAATAGCTGGGATTATAGGTGTGTGCTTCCAGTCCTGGTTTATGGCTTTTTTAAATGTCTAGTTAAACTTCTAATTGTGCTGTCTTTTGAACTTTTCAAAATGAAAATGAAATCTAAATTGCTCTAATTTGTTTTGTTTCTCTTTTTTAAATTTTTTTTAGTACTGGATATTGAACCTAGGGGTGCTCTACTCTGTGCTATAGCCTCAGTTCTTTTTATTGTTTACTTATTTTGAGTGATGGAGAGATTGAACCCAGAGGAGCTCTACTACTGAGCTACTTCCCCAGTTCTTTTTATTTTTTAGTTTGAGACAGGGTCTCCCAAAGTTGCCTAGGCTGGCCTTAAACTTGTAATCCTCCTGCCTCAGCCTCCTGAGTCTCTGGGATTATAGGCATGCACCACCATGCTCAGTTTAAGGTCCTTTAATTTCTTAACTTACTATATTCAATTTAGAACTAATGCAAAAAGCTTGGATGTTACAATAACTATTAATGATGATAAAGGAATTTGGAGCTATAGAAAAATAAAGACATAAGTCTCAAAAGAAAAGCACCCATAAACCATTGGACATAGGAAACACCCATGAGCCCTTGGAATGCAAATCAAGCAATTTCTAAGCAATACAGCCTGAACCCTTGGCCCCCATCAAGCAATTTCTAAGCAATACAGCCTGAACCCTTGGCCCTCATCCTTGCTCACAAAAAGTAACACCATAAGAGTGATTAATTTGTTATGGAAGCAATAGGAAACTAATATACTTGGAAGCCAGAAAAAATTAAAAGAACCAATTTCATCAAGGAAAGAGAGATTAAGTAGCAATGAAATAGTAATAATAATAAAAAGTTTAGAAGATAGGTAGGATAGAGGGAACTTTAACAGACCCCTTTCCTGTTGCTTCTAATTAACAAGGGAATTTACTTTAAAAACACCAATAATAGGGCTGAGGTTGTAGCTCAGTGGAAGAGCATTGGCCTAGCATGCCCAGGGTCCTGGGCAGTCCTGGGTTTGATCCCAGGCACTGCAAAAACAACAAAAAAACCCAGTAGTCCCAACCAACCCTGAAGTGAGACAGGATAAATGACACCTAGAGTACAACTCTCACCTCTGGTCCCAATCCTCAACTATCTGTTTCCTGGAGTGATTGACTGATTAAGGATGTCTGAGGTCAGAGAGGACACAGGGAGGGCTGTCCATCCCCTAAACAGTCCAAAGGACTGGATTTTGATTCTGTGGAATGTGGTACTATAGGTAAAGTCTGAAAGAGATATTTAAAGGAGGTGACCCTTAAACACAGGGAATGCTGCTTTAGGGCCCTTAGGTGGCAGAGGGAGAAACAGGAGGGGATGCACTCATTCATTTCCCACTTCTCCTTCAGTCTCTCCCCAAACCCGACATAATTGAATACTGTGATAAGTCAGGAGATACTGAGGTCCTTGCATTCATGGAGTTTACTTCCAGTGGAGGTAACAAGCATTAACCAAATAATCACACAAATGAGGGTAGAATTATGACCTAGCATAAGCATACTGTAGAATTGGTTCTTTGAGCGTCTTTAACAAAAGAATTTCATAAAGACTTGTGGGGTGAGGAGGAAGGGGAGAAGGAAGATTTTTTTTTGAGAGTGTGACACTCCATATGAAATCCCAGGATGGCATAGAGGTTGCTTGGCCCTTTGACCCTTTCAGGGGAAGAGAGCTAAAGCAGAGGAAGCAGAGAGTGTAGATCCTTTGGTGTGGGGGATGGGGAGTGAGCATATTCATGAAACTAAAATAAATCCAGAGATCAGGGCATGCACAGAACATCATTCTAGAGCCTCTAGGACTGGTGCCTGTACCATTGGCAGAGATCATTGTATCATCACATGAGCATCCCTAGAACAGCAGAAGGGAGGCTAATTCTTACAGCTATGTTAGCAAGTGGGACAAGAACCAGTGTCCATTTCCCCTCTGCCATGATGCTCTGTCTCACACAGGCCCATAGCAATGAAGTCAGCTGACTCTGGACTGAAACCTCCAAAACCATGAACCAAAATAAATCTTTCCTCCTATTTTGTTTTTCTCAGGCATTTGTCACAGTAATGAAAAGCTAACACAACCCGCAAATTTAGATGTGCACTGTTAATACCATGTGAGAACCTGGAAGTGCATTCAAATGAAAAGAGCTTCTGTGGTTTGAGATGTGGTTCTCTGTCACAACTTGAAGTTTCAGCCAATGTCACAATGCCTACAGAAGGTTTGATACCTTCATACCACTTGGGTCTTGCGCTGCAATGGGTTGGAGGAGGACCCTGGCACTGCCACTTCATTCATGATTGCCATATGCATACAAAGTGGAACTTAAGACAAAAGGCCATCTCTAAGAAGACACCAGACAGAAAGTTTCTTCCCATTTTATTTACAGTCCTTTCCCAAAATGAAGTACCTGTGGAGAACAGAGTTATTTTCCTGCAAAAGCCCTTCAAACGTAACATTCCTCTCCCCAACCCCTAAACCCTGGCTCTAAGATCAGGCTTCCTCAACAAATGTCAAGCCTAAGAGTCCATACTGCCATGCTGAGTGTACAGTGGATTTAAGAGTACAAATGTACTGGACTGAGATGAATCTCTATTTACTCAATTTGCATCGACTAGACTGGAGACATTCATCTTCCTTCTTTCCAGCTTCTTTGAACTTTATTGCTTTTCCAGACAGCAAACCCCTATCTGTATTCCTGACCCTGGAATCACTGTTCTGTCTTCTTACTTTATCTTCTCATACTTTTAGGCCAGGGTTTCCCTCTCTTCAATCTCTCCTGTCCTCCAAGAGGCAATATCCTTTTCTAACTGGACTTCAGGTATAGTTTTTGGACTTTTGATAGAAACATTGCATTTTAGGGCAATCTGAAATAATTGCTTGAGCCCAGGTTTATACTCCTACCTGGAACATCCAAAACAAAGGTCAAACCACATATAGCAATGGTTTTTAAGACATTACTTATCAGGTAACAAAAGACAGTGATCTCTGAGAGGCAATACCAAATAGAACAAGGTACAGGAAGTAGTTTGCCAGAAATGGTGCCCAATGAGTGCTAGCCATTATTATTATCGTATTTGTTTTGTGTCTGGCTGCTTTGAATAGAGAAACGATATCATAAACAGCATTTCCAATCCACTTGGATCATCAAAGAACTATTACAAATAAATCTGGCCGTGCAATGTAGTAAAGCAGGAAATTCAACTATGAAAGCAGAAACACTGGTCTGTGAATAGCTCTAGAACAGAATGCTGTGAATAGTCATGAGCCTGGTGTAGAGAAAAAGCAGAAAGCAAATGGAAAATTTGCAAATTGGAATGTTACCCAAACCCCCGAGGGTCAACAGGAGTCTACAAATCATTACCAGAGAGTGGAAAAACTGGCTTGTTGAAATTTGGGGATATTAATAATGCTCTGTTTCTCCAGTGATCCTTTCCCTCCAGGGAACTAGGAGGGCTTGGCAAGCAGCCTCATTACTCACAACCCTGCTTCTGCTGGGGTTGGCAAGATTGGGAGGCATCGTTAAATACACCATCACACAGCAATAGCAATCAAAGGTGTGGACAATCTTCCCCAGGCCACCCTAAGAAATAGGGTCCATTCAATAGTCAAGAAATGTTTATAGAGTCTCTATATGCCTGGCACATAGCAAATGCTTCATAAATGCTGGCCTCAGCTATTACAGCCCAGTGTTTGGCTACAGTCAGTACATCATGATTATTTATGGTGAAAGGGATTTAGAAATAGACTTATCATATCCCTGGGTTAGGATTTCTACAACTATATGTTCCTTTGAGGCTCCTACAGCAGATTCTGCTAGCTCAGCATCAGTCCTGTTCTTTTCTAGGGCAAACTGCCTTGCTTTCCCAGGCTTCTTTGAAGTTAGATGCTGTCACATGACTGATTTCCAGCCAACACAATGTAAGCAGAATTGAAGAGGACCTATTTAGCCATGACTCTTAAAATCTCCTTCATAGTTTCCATCTTCCATAATGATATAGTGAGATCCTATAGGACCAACTCTTTCACAGAAAACAACTATTAAAGCTGGATGTAGGGCTGCAGATATTGTTCAGTGGTAGAGTGCTTGCCTACCAAGCACAGGGACCCTTGTACTAAAAAAAAAAAAAAAAATCTGGACATAATACAAAAAAGCAACCACTTAAATGTATTGGAAAAAACTGGATAGTGAGGAGTATACTCTTTGCTTGTATCCACAATATGTAAAACAAAAGTAAAGATTTGAACATGCACTTCACAAAAAATACATGTAACCAATAAACACAAAAATGTTCAAACTCACTAGTCACTATGATCATGCAAATAAAAAGAATCTACTACATATCCACTAAATGGCTAAATTTTTTGTATGAATACATAATTTTATTAAGAATTTTCCAGGTGCCAAACATTTACTTTTTAAGGTCTTAAAATATCAAGTCTTTTTTTTTTTTTTGATATGGGGGATTGAGTGCTTCAGCAATGAGCTACATCCTCAGCTACCTTCTTTTTTTGAGACAGGGTCTCATTAAGTTGCCCAGGTTGGCCTTGAACTTGTGAGCCTCCTGCCTCAGCTTCCCAAGTTCGGGGATTACAGGTGTGCCACCATGCTCAGCATTACGAGTGCAAGTCTTATCCATATTTTACAGCTAACTGGGACATATATGTCATACAGCTGGTTCCATATTTGGTGTTTTTGACCAGAACAATGCAATAAGTAAATGATAATGATCAACATAAGGTGTTTTAAACATTTCAGAGAAGAGATGGGTTTCAGAGAAGAGATCCCCCAGGAATGAAGGGGAAGATGAAATGATGCCTCAGTTGGGTCACAAAAAACAGGCAAAGGAATTAGCCAGATAAAGGAACAAGGGAAAAAGTTCTAGGAGTAGGGGAAGATGCAAATAGCACAGGAATGGGGAACATTATGGGTGTTCAGGAAACTGCAAGCATTTGGTATTTTTATAGTATACCATATGGTACAGGTTGTGGAGATTTTTAGGCAAGTTTCAGATTTAATTTTAAACATATAGTGACGTAAATATTCAATCAATATTTCTGTGTGTGTGTGTGTGTGCATGTGCATGCACCAGGGATTGAACCCAGGAGTGCTTAATCACTGAGCCACATCCCTAGCCCTTTTTATTTTTTTATTTTGAGACAGGGTCTTGCTAAGTTTCTGAGGCTGGCCTTGAACTTGTGATCCTCCTGCCTTAGCCTCCTGAGCTGCTGGGATTACAGGTGTGCGCCACCATGCCCGACTCTTCAATCAATATTTGCTGAGTTCCCAGTATGTATGTGCCAGAAAGAAGCTCAAGAAGAATAAGAAATGGCTTCATGCTGGGTGTAGTGGTATATGCCTATAATCCTAGCTGCTTGAGAGGTTGAGGCAGGAGGATTGCAAGTTCAAGGCCATCTTGGGCAATTTAGTGAGACTATCTCAAAATAAAAATAATAAAATGGCTAGGGGTATAGTTTAGTGATAGAATGCTTATGGGTTCAATCTCTACAAAAAAAGCAAGCAAGCAAACAACAACAACAACAACAAAACAAGAGGCTAGGGAATATAGCTCAGTTGGTAGAATACCTGCTTCATATGCACAAGGACCTGGGTTCAATCCCCAGCACCACACACACACACACACACACACAAAATAAAACTCCATCCCAGAAATCAATATATACAGACCTTAGAAATCTCTGTTTTTATACAACAATATAAAATGGTTAAGATTAACAGCATGGACAATTCCATGCATTAGTGAGGTTGCAGAATGAATTAGAACTCTCAACTCTCAGATATTGCTGGTAACAATGCCAGATATAGTACAGAAGTTTTGGTAGACAGTATGGCAGTATCTTATCAAGCTAAAAATCCACCTGCCATGTGACCTAGTGATCCTTCTTCTAGATATTTGCACAGGAGAAATTAAAATGTCTGTATATATAAGAACATGTATGTAACTTCTATCAATATTATTCATAATATCTAAAACCCCAGTCCACAAATTGGTGAATGAGTTAACAAATGATGGTGCATCCATACAATGGATACCACACAGCAATAAAAAGCAATCAACAGTGCAAATACTACTGTTACTATTACTACTACTACTACTACTACTACTGCTACTGCAAGGATCACATGAATTTTGCTGAGTAGAGGAGGTATCACAAAAAATAATATATTATCATATACCATTTCAAACTTACCTATATTGACAGACAGTTGTCAGGGAATAGGGGTTGTCAAAGGAGGTCAGACATAAAAAGGCATGAGGAATATTTTAGGGTGTTGGAAAGTATATGTTTTGATTTTCATGGTGGTTATACAACTATATACAATTATTAATAGATCATCAAATTACACCATTAAAATGGGTGACTTTTACTTTAAGAAGTTCTCACATACATTTCTCTTTTGTACTCATCTGCCAGCTGATGATGGTGCCCAGAGAGACCTTGGAAGCCATGCAGTGAGGTGGTGAAGGCCCCATCACTTGGGTCTCTTTTTTAAAAAAAAAAATTTTTTTAGTTGTTGATGGATCTTTATTTTTTATTTATATGTGGTGCTGAGAATTGAACACAGTGCCTCACACATGCTAGGCAAGCACTCTGCCATTGAGCCACAACCCAGCCCCTCACTTGAGTCTCTTAATGAATATGTGAGGTGGAGCTCTCTCTGACATTGCTGACAAAGTACCCCATACTGGACTGTTAAATGACTGAGAAATGAAGTTATAATGTCATGCCCCTGAAATTTGGATTTCCTTAACTAATATACACATCTCTCAAGTAAAACACACAATCAAGTCCATTTAAATTGTCTCTGCTCAATTCAACTAATTTAACTATAAAAAAAAAATCACCAATAGGCAGGCATAGTGGTTCATGTCTATAATCCCAGCAACTTGGGAGGCTAAGGCAGGAGGATTGCAAGTTCGAGGCCAGCCTCAGCCTAAGCCACTTAGCAAGACCATGTCTCAAAATACAGAATAAAAATGAAATAAAAAGGAAAGGACTGGGAATATAGCTCAGATATAGCCCAGTGGTAAAGTGCTCCTGGGCTTAATCCTCAGTACCAAGAAAAAAAGTAAAAAAAGAAAAAAAGAAAAAATTATTGATGACTTAAATTTCCAAATAAGAGAACAATTAGATAAATTATGGCAAATCTATCATGTATAATATTTGTAATATAACCTCTTATATGATAATTATCAGAACTATGTAGTAAACTTGAAATATACACAAAATAAATATATAATGAGAAAGATGACACCAGGAATTCTATCTCTGCTATTGTCTTAGGAGGCCAGACACCTTAAATTGTGTTTGTTCAAGGCTTTTTGCATATTTAGATCTGGCATGTGTTTGTATACGGGACTGAGGAATATATTGAATAAAACTTCATCATAAAGAAAAGAGAATCCAATATATAAGTACAGTCCAGGAACTTTCAGCAAATAAGAAAAAGTTAACCCTAAGAAGTCTGTTGACCTTTAAGTTTTCCCTTTCCCAAACTATGGACTTAGAGATGCTCAAAAGACTATGGATTGCAATAAAGAGCCTGTAAAAAACACAAGGAAAGTTTCACTAAAATCTCCACATTTGCATTGCCTAATAACCTGTGTCCCTGATTCTAGCTCAGTGGGTTTGTCGATGGAGTACAAAAAAGAAACCATGGAGCTGGCTCAACCTTCTCTAGCTGGTGGAAGAGAATGGAAGAGGGCATCACACCAGGAGGAGGAGTTGGACAGCTTCTGATGCTTCTGAGGCCTCTTGGGATGCATCAACAACAGCAGGCGTTTGAAGGGAGATGCTAAACAGGAGAGGAAAACTGAGGGTGACACGTGATAGCTGGAGGATTAGGTCCAGAGAGTTCAAGAACTAGTTAGGAGGGACTTGAAGAGGACTGGAATTTTGGTAGAATCACTAGAGGAAGAACCAGAGAAATATTGCCTGATTACTGTAATGTGACCTGATGGCCACCTTGGCTAGTCTTGCCCATAGACACATAAGATATGTCTCTGTGTGTCTGGGGGAAAAAAATAGAAAAACATTTGAATAAAATGTAAATAGAACATATAAAAATTAAAACATATAAGATGGCAGAATTGTAGATGATTTTCTTTTGATTCCTATATGCTATTATTGTTTTTATAGACCCTAATATGATATACTATTCAATCCATCAGTTATTTGTCCTAAACTTTCTGAACACTGTGTTCTTTCTGTTCTTTTAGCATAGGCATTACATTAACAGGAAGAATAAGATATTTTATTCTCTCCTGATCAGGGGAGAGCTAGAATAAAGAATATCTAGGGATTTAAAAAAGTTTTATTTTCCCAATTTTTCATTTTTTTGCATCCTATATATTATCTTAATGGCAAGTTCACCATTCTCCATGTATTTGATCATGACCCTTGGTATAAAAAGAAATCTGAGGCAGCACATAAAGGGAACTGTCTGTGGGCCTTCAGTGACATTGTGAGTTAGCATAGCTTAAATTTATCACCTAGCATTTTAGTCTGCTGTGAAATGGATTGCAAGTGACTTACCTGGAGAAAACCCCTGTAAACAGCCCCATGATAGGGCAATGTGAAGTATGAGAGTGAAGCCAAAGCTGAAGACCTCAGAAAGTTAGAGATGCCAGGAATGTGGAATGCCTGCTGAGGGAAGCTGCAGGCAGCAAGCCAGCCCAAGAGAGTGGCCCTGTAGGCTGCAGCTTGCAAGGGAATAGGCGTGGAGCTGTCCAAGCCCACTGGAACTCATGTCACAGCGCCTATGCCAGGGATGCCAGACATAGAGCTATACTATTTAATGTTTGCCCTGCTGAATTTCAGTCTTGCTTTGGTCTAATTCTTCCTTTCTATACCTGTAGTCCTCCCTTTTGAATGGGGATGTTTATCCTGTGCCATTGCATCTTGGAAGTAGATAACCTGTTTTTCATAGGGGCTCCCAGCTAAAAGTTTGAACTGAGTTTCAAAGAAGACTTTGGACTTGGGTTGTTTTTTTGTTTGTTTGTTTTGTTCAGTGCTGGGCATTCAAACCCAGGGCTAGGCATGAACTAGGCAAGTGCTCTAGCACTGAGTCCCAGCCCCTGGACTTGGCTTGTTCAGCCACTATGAAATAATTCAGACTCTGGAGATTCTTGGAGATGCATTCTGCTTCATGAGATGGACATGAGCCTTTGGGTGCTGGTGATAGAATGCTATGGATTGAAAGTATCCCCTAAAGGCCCATGTGTTAAAGGCTTGGCTGCCAGCCTGTAGTGCTGTTCAGAGGTAGTGGAACTCTTAGTAGGTGGAGCCTAGTGGAAGGTCATTTAGAGTATGCCCTTGAAGAAGATATTAGGACTCTGTCCCTTTCTTCTCTCTCTGTTTTTGCTTCCTGGCCAACATGATGTGAGCAGCTTTGCTCCACCATGCATTCCCCATCATGATGTTCTTCCATGCCACAGTCTCCATGATCATCCACCGATCATGGTCCAGAACCATAAGCTAAAATGTAAACCCTTCCTTATTTGAAGTTGAAGTTGATTATCTCAGTCTGGGTGGGTTTTTTTTTTTTTGTTGTTGTTTGTTTGTTTGTTTGTACTAGGGATTGAGCCCAAGGGTGCTATACTACTGAGTTACATCCTGAATCCTTTTTTTTTTTTTATTTTGAGACAGGGTCTCACTAATTTTCTGAAGGTCTTAATAAATTGCTGAGAAGCACAGTATGAACAAGGAAGACAGCACTCTAACAAAAAATAAGATATGGGAATACTTAGGATCAGATATGATCTTAATAGGCCTAGAATGCCTATAAAATGTGATATAGTAAAATGTTTTGCACTTTTGTTCCCAGTTTCTGGCACAGAGCTCATAAAACCTTTTGAATTTCTGAGCAATAGCAGTGCCTTTTGTTATATATAAATAATAAATCCCTTTCAATCACACTGAAGGTTATTCTAATGAGGAGACTGAGGTTGCTCTGAGATACCTACCCTCAGAATAGGACTGGTCACCAGAAAGACCAAGCGATTGAGGATTGGAACTTTCAGCTCACCTCCAATCTTTGGGAAGTGAAATTGGATAGAAATTGAGCTCTATAAAAACTTTTTTTTTTTTTTGTGGTGCTGGGCATTAGAACCCAGGGCCTTGTGCATGCAAGGCAAGCACTCTACCAACTGAGCTATATCCCCAGCCCTCTATAAAAACTCTTGAATAAAAAGATTCAAAGATCTCCCAGATACTGAGAGGTGTCACACCCCAGCATTGGAGACTGTGTCCCCACCCCAGCTCTTCCATTTCACTGTTCCTGTATGCTTTACACAAAACCAACAAACTTTTTTTTTTCCTGAGTTCTTGTGAACTATTCTAGCAAATTACTGAACATGAGTAGGGGGTTGTGGAAGTGCTAGAATTCTAGTTGGTGAATTAGAAGTCTGAATAGCCTGGGACCTGTCACTGACATCTCAAGTGGGGGGAAATCTCGTGGGGACAGAACCTATAAGCTGTGGATTCTTCACTAACCCCTGGAAGTGTCACAGTTGGCATTCTGGAAAACTCAGTTGGTGTTGGAGAATTGGTTGGTGTTGGAAAACTTCCCAGAGAAGGTATATGTGGTACAGGGAGGGCCCTGATTGCTAAAGGAGTATGAAAAGCATATCTCAACTGGGTGTGGTGACACATGCCTGTAATTCCAGCAACCTAGGAGACTGAGGCAAGGGGATCAAACTCAAAGACAACCTAGGCAACTTAACAAGACTCTGTCTCAAAATAAAAATAAAACATGTTGGGGATGTAGCTCAGGGATTTCAAACCCCAGTATGTCCAAAAAGAAAAACAAACTTGGTTATTGTCTGCTGGAAGGTAATATACTGAGGGAGAACATTTGGTCAACATGCCACCTTCAAATGAAATCTACAGGTTCTGAGCCCTTGCCTTGCCCCTCATTCACATAACGGGATCTTAACCTGGGTTCCATGTATGCCTAGGGGGGTCGATGTACAGGCTTTTGGAAATAGTGTGCTTGTGGTTTTCTTAAGGAAAAGGCTCAGATTCTCATAGGGGATTGTGACTGACAGCTCTAGAGAATTTCCCACAACTGTCAGCAACTCTTATAAGGGACCAAACAGTGTGTGTTTGTGTGTGGGTGTGTGCGCATCAAGCATCAGAGTTAAATGTTGACTGTATATGTATATGTATTATGCATATATGTAACAAATTGAGGTCTACATTCAACCCTAACCTTCCTAAAGCCCAATGTGTGTGCCACCATGCCCAGCTTGCATAAACAATTTTCAAATGAGGTCAATGAGATAAATGGTAAAGTGATACATTAATTTCAGCATGTGTTACTTGATTGGAATCAGTTTAATAGCATCATAGACTTACAAGTAAAGGAAAACTTCCAGTTTACTAAAGAACACACTCTGGTGAAACTCAGAATGCAGAGCCTTGATATAGCCCAGATGTACAAAACACAACACATTGCAGAGATCTGTAGCAGAGAGAAGCAAAGGATATAGCTGTATTAAGGATGGGTGGGTGAAGTGCTGCAATAGAAATATTTTCCCTAAGAGAAACACTTTGGTCTTTTCCTTAAAGAGAAGCAGATTGTTCTGAAACTTCAAAGAACGAACATTCCTGACCTTGTGGTCTGGTGACCTAGAATTATTGATTGACCTCATTGACCTCATTGACCTCATTTGAAAATTGTTTATGCAAGCTGGGCATGGTGGCACACACTTATAATCCTAGCTACTTGGGAGACTGAAGCAGGAGGATCACAAGTTTGAGGCCAACTTGGGCAACTGTCTCAAAATAAAAATAAAAAGAACTAGGGAGGTAGCTCAGTGGTAGAGTGCCCCTGGATTCAATTCCCAGAACCACCAAAAAAAAAAAAAAAATGTAATCATGCATAGATGTAAGCAGAAGTCAAAGTCACAGTTCATCAGAAGAATTCAAAAGGACTTAAAGACTCTTTGATGGCTCATTAAATATTGGCCACAAGCACAGATGTTTTTGGGCCCATGGAGTCTTTCAAAAATAATTAGAGCCAACAATGGAAAAATTAAGGAATTTCACATGATAGTCAAAATTTTCACTTCAAAAAGTCTGAAAACATTGCAGCACTGGCCTGTAGCAGCCAGTAGACTCACTCAGAGGCAGCAGTCCCTGTTAGATGGCAAAATGCTTGCTAGTTCTCTGGGGCCCACAATTTGGAAGCTGGGAACTGTGTTATTAGGGAACTAAGAGAAGCAGAATTTAAGCAACAGGGAAGAGTTAAACTACATATTAGAGTGCGCTGTTCACCTTGTGGCATCTTACTGGGAAAGCAGGCCTAAGTCCCATTTCTCTTAATGAGAAATTTACTGGGTTCCAAGACAAGTGTGTCAGGCTCTATGTTGTCCAGGAACCTGTTTGGGATCTTAGATGTTCTTAGGTCTGGAGTTGGTTTTGCTTCTAGCTCCAGGGATTAAACTCTTGGGTAGCCCCAGGACAGCCTATTCCTGGTTTTTACCGCCCCTACCAGGCTCTGTGATAGGAGTCTATACCGGGTTTCGGTACTCATCCCCAGCATATATTGGATCAATGTCTCCTCTTTCTACAAAATTGATGGTCGTCTATCATGTGTCAGCCTCACAAAATACTTAGGAATTGTAGATAAGACATAGTACCATGTATGGGCGAGGAACTTGAACTCTAGACAGTGGCGAAACAACTAAAATGTTAGGAAGGTGATCATCTGATTGGGTGTCGGAAATCTAGCCACCAGATGGCGCCCAAGAGATTCCAGTGTAGCAACAATTATACAAAAATGTAAAAGGAGATTTATGATGTGGTAGAACAAGTAGCATCACAACTTCTATTTTCCATGTAGTTCTATTAAGCACTTGACAGTTCCATTCCTCAGCCCCTGAGGTCTCTGGGTGTGATGTTCAGATAGGGAGAAAGACAACCTCCCATGTCCCATCCCCTGCCCTTAGAATATGAATCTGCTGAGTTACAGGCAGCACACTTCAGGGTGAGACTAGGAAGGGGAAGTCCATCAATGAGCTGTACTCTCAGGAGGAAATTCCTCCATTTGGATGGAGGGATGATTCTTACTTGAGTTCATCATTCAGGTTGGCATCCGTTGGAAACAGACCTCTCTCCTCTCCTAGCTGCACTGGCCCTGTGCTCTTCCCGTTTGCTCATCTGCTGTGTAATTTGATTAAATATATTGATTTTTGTTTTATGTATGAGATCTTCCTACTGTTTATGGCGTTTCAAAATTACCAAAAAAACTTCTTATTCTGATAGGCTCATTAAAAAATGCAAACTGAGAGATTAATGATTTAGAGTATAATTCCTTTGTGATTCAACTCTTGGAGATGCCTACAGTTAAGAGAAATCCTAGAACAAGATTTATTTTTTTAAAAATAGTTTTCATTGTTGCATTATAGCTGTACATAATGGTGGAATTTGTGGTACCTATTCATACATGTACATAATATAGCAACATAGTTTGACCAATATCATTCCGCAGTACTTTCCATTTCTCTTCCCTCCTCTCTCCTCCTGTTCCATTTCCACTACTCCACTGGTCTTCCTTCAGTTTCGTAAGACACCTCCTTTTCCTTTTTCTTCTTTAGCTTCCACATGGGAGAAAAATATAACACTTGACCTTCTGAATTTAATTTATTTCATGTAACACAATAGAACAGGTTTTTTCATCTTGGTACTGTTGGCATGGTAAGTCAGAACATGCTTTGCTTGGGGGGTTGCCCTATTCATTGTAGGATGTTTGTCAGTATCCCAAGTCTCTATGCACTATATGTCATTAGTAGTCCCCTACCACTACCACTCAGATATGACAATCTCAAATACATCCAGACATTGCCAAATGGCTTCATACTACAAATGCTTTCAGGCAACTTGCTCTTTTTTTTTTTTTTTTTGTACCAGGGATTGAACCCAGGGGTGCTTTACCACTAAGCCACATCCCCAGCCCCTTTTTCATATTTTATTTAGAGACAGGGCCTCACTGAGTTGTTTAGGGTCTCGCTAAGTTGCTGAGGTTGGCTTTGAACTTGCGATCCTCCTGCCTCAGCCTCTGGAGTCATTGGGATGAAAGGCGTGCACCAGTGCATCCAGCAGGCAACTTGTTTAAAATTTAACTTTATAAATCTTTTCTTTTCATTATTTAGAGAATATTTTATCAGTTTCTGTAATCAAACCCATGTAGATAAGACCTTATATATTTAATACAGTGTGTTACCCCTGTACATATGGAAAAAAATTAACGTTTCTAGACAATATGGCTGTTAATTTCTGTACAATGCCAACTCAACATGGTAAACTGGGACACTTTTTCCAAAGTTGACAGCACAACTAAAGTTTCCAAAAATTCAAATTATATGTGTGTGTGTGTGTGTGTGTATGTGTGTGTATTTATATAAAAAGACCAATAATAGCAGTATGTTATGCATCAATAGCAGCAACAGCTTTTCCAGGTTCTGCAATCATCTGAACAAAATTATAGAGACATCCAGCACACTCCATTAAAAAATGGGGGTGGGAGGAGTAAAAAACAAAAACAAAACAAAACCTGAGAAAACAGTGAAGTTCTGTTACTGTTGTGATACCTGGCACCATTTTTTTTATTAGCTTCTCAATCATCATCTGAAAAGAAAACATAACTTTATAAATCTTAATAACAGAGTTTGATCATCTTTACATTTCAGAACACCTGGATCTATTACATTTTAGAAAATACTGTATCTTATTCATTTAACCTGATATCTTCTATTGGTGATCAAGTATGTTGTTTTAAAATTTATTACTTTAATAAGTATAGCTGAGTGAAAAAATACTATTCACAGCAAAAGAAAAATAAGCATCTTTACTGCTTCCACTTTGCTTATAAATCTTAGTGGGTAAAAGAGAAAAGGAAATAAAAACGTGAAAATCTATCTATTTTCTATATTGCTAAAGCTTGAGACCAAGGTAATTGTCCTTTGAGTAGTTTGGTATATTATCAACACTTCAGAAATGCAGAGATTGTTCCAGGATAGGGGCAGGCATGGAAAGTAGAATTTCTCTGCAAACCTAAGTGAGGCATTTGCTTATACTTTCATCCATGGGAAAGCAAGTCCTGAAATACACGGGACTGATAAGATATGAGGTAATTCCTGATATGGAAAGAGAAGGTCAAGTGACAATCAGTTTCTCAGAGCCCATGGATAACTATAGCCAAGGAGAAAATTTTCATGGGAAAGAGGCCAAAGAACTTTTATGTATGAGAATGTCTAATCAAGTTTTGAATGAGCTAACACATGTGGTTTCAAAAATCCCATTTGTCATCTTAAGCCTGTAAAAGTTACGACATATTCAAATGCCTTAGGTGTTTTTGTTGTTTTTCTTTGTCAACTTTTGTTTTAATAAGATGGGGAATTAAGGGAAGGAAACTGAATTTCACATATAGGTCGGTTCAGATCAAAAAGACGGGACAGGGTTGGGATTATAGCTCACTGGTAGAGTGTTTACCTAGCATGTGCTAGACCCGGGGTTGAATCCCCAGCACCACAAAAATAAAGTAATATTATATTAAATAAAAAATTTATAAAGATAGAACAGGTTGTAAGAGGTGGGATTCACATAAATCCAGGATTCTGAGCAAGACAGAAATAACCGTGAGAAAATAAAACAGCCCAAACTCAGCATAAGGAGGACAATGAATATCCCATGAGGTTAGGAATCTCAAGCCAACTTCTTCTTTTTTTAAATTTTGTTTTGTTTTTAGAGATGTGGACTCACTATGCCCCCAGGCTGGTCTCAAACTCCTGGGCTTAAGTGATCTCCCACCTTAACTTCCCTAGTGCTGGGACCTAGAATACAAAACACATCACACCTGGCTTGAGGAGAACTTCAATTAAATCTCAAGGCACAGGGTGGCTGCTGGAAACTGACACAGACAGCACCACATGGGCATCCTTGAACATACATCTTTAAGTTTTTGTGCAACACTTTTTGTTTAATTTATAAATATGTCATGAGTTCCTACCATTCTGTGGATGCAGCAATAGGCAAGCTAGTCAGTTATCTCAGATCCATAGTCTACTTTCTCTTAAATTACTGGGTCAAAAGACACGATTATTTAAAAATTCTGAGAGGCATTTTGAAATATTCTTTCCTATCCACAGATTAGACATTATTTTCCAAGCTTTGTTTATATTTGCTAAGGGTTTAACATTATTCTTAATATTTAAATCTTATCTATCAAAAGTACACATTAATATATTATGTTAATCCCTAAACTGATTTCCCCCCAAATGTTCAACTAGTTTTTTGAAACTACAATTTATTTAGTAGTTCAACTTTCCACCATTGGTTTGTATTGCTTCCTGTATGATATTTTAATTTCTTCTGCTATAGAATCTGTTTCTGAGTTATTTTTTCTACTTCATTGTTTTGCTTATCTTATGCCAGAACTACAACTATTGTTTGATTATTATAGCTTTAGGAATAATTTAATAGCTGATAAGGCAAGTACTTCCTTTTTACTCCCTGTTTTTATTTTAAAAATACATAGTGATTCTTGGTGATTTGTAGTGATTCTCCCAATGGAAACCAAGAATCATTTTATTAACTTCAAAATAAAAATGAAATCTTGGGACGTTTAACATCCTTGCAGTGGTTGATTTTCCCATCATGGTGTGTGCTTCCAGATGTGTGAAGGATCTGAGCATTTACCCTACTTGCAAGCTGAAAAGTTAGCCAGCTGTAGTTTCATATTGGCAGAAGTATGAGATTCCAGGCCAGAGACAAAAGTCTGCATAGAAGTGAGACTATGCAGTATTTATCTTCCTGTTTGATATATATGTATATATCCTATATATGTATATATTTATGTATGTGTCATATATATATATATATATATATATATATATATATATATATATATCCTTTATCATTTTAAAGGAAGCATTTGTATATGAGTAGCTTTTAAAAGCCTTATCAGAATGATTATTCTATCAGTGGTGCACACCTGTAATCTCAGTGATTTGGGAGGCTGAGGCAGGAGGATCAGAAATTCAAAGTCTGCCTCAGCAACTTAGCAAGATCCTGTCTAAAAATGATAAGGACTGGGAATGTAGCTCAGTGGTAGAGAGCCCCTAGGTTCAATTCCCAGTATCAAAAAAAAAATTTAAAAAGTAGCTTTTAAATGTTTTCATCACTAAGAAATTATGTTTGTAAGATGATAAATATTAATTAGCCCGAGTTAATCCCTCCACAGTGCACACACACAGCATAACATTTTTTACCCCATAAATATACAAAACTATTATTTGTGGGAAATAATTGGTGGAAATAAAATAAAAGCAAAAAACAGTATTTTTGTCCTTGCATTTCTAAAATAAACCTACTCAGCTGTTATAAGTTTTCTGTCACATTTGATTCACCAGTATTTTTGGTCAAGATTTTCATGTGAGTTAGACTGAAAATTTCTATTGCAATCTGTCTTGTTAGACCATGAAAAGAGTATTTATGAGAGCTTTCCAAACACCATGAAGTCCTTCTCCCTCAAAAGTCACGGGTTTTGACTTCTTTCTTAAAAAAATCTGTTTCTGACAAACAATAGTTTGTCCTTTTTGGGTTTCAATATTATACCCTCTCAGCTTTTCTCATCATTCTGGCAAACATTTTAAATTATGATTAAACACCAATTATTCACAAATTCTTCCCCAAAAAAGTTGATGAGGGAATATCTCCCAATTCATTCTATGGTCTTGATGCTAAAGTCAGACATTACTAATACATCTACACACACAAACACAAACACACTACAGACCAGTATTTTTTATAATTATAGACACAAAAATTCTCAACAAAATACTAAAAAACTGAATTGAGCAACATAAAAATAACTACATGACTAAATGAGATTTACCCCTGGAATGTACAGTTTAACATCCAAAATCTAATTCATGTCATATATTACATCAATGGATTGAAGTTCAACAATCACATGATCACTTAAATAGTTGTAGGGTGAGCATTTGATGGAATCCAACATTCATGAAAGAAACACTCAACAACTAGGAATAGTAAGCAATGTCCTCAGCCCGATAAAGAGCATCTATAAAAACCCTTAGCTAACACCATTCTTAAGAGTGAAGAATGAATGCTTTCCTTTTAAGATCAAGAATAAGACAAGAACATCTATTCTTACCATTTATGTTCAGCCTTGTACTGGAAGTTCTACTCAGAGCAACTGAGCAAGAAAATGAAATAAAATACATTCAGAATGGAAAGGAAGCAGTAAACTATCTCTACAACATGATCTTGTATATAGAAAAAACTAGATTGCCAAGACAATCCAATGTGAAAAAGAATAATTTCTCAAGAACTGATGCTGGGACTACGAGATAAATACATGTAAAAGGATGAATTGGATTCTTCCTCACATTATTTATAAAAGTTATATGAAAATGAACCATAGGTCTAAATTTAAGAGCTAAAACTATAAAACTGTTAGGAGACAACATAGGAGAAAACCTTTGTGAGTATGGTTTAGGCAAAAGCCGTCTTACATACAACACTCAAAGTGTAAACATTAAGAAAAAATAGGTAAATTGGATTTTTTTCAAATAAAAGATGTTTGTGTTTCAAAGAAAACCATTAAGAAAGTAAAGAGAGCTCACATAGTGGGAGAAAATATTTGCAAATCATAATAATATAATCATATGATTATTAAGTTGCAAATGAACCCTTACCACTCAACAATAAAAGGATAAATAACACAATTTTAAAAATAGACAAAGGAATTAAATAAACATTTCTCCAAGACAGGTATAAAAATAGCCAATATGAACACAGAAATATGCTCAAATGTTAATTGCCAGGAAAGTACAAATCTAAATCCCACTGAGATACCACTGCACAGGTATATGAAGAAACTGGAACCCTTATACCTTGATGATACGATGTAAAAGGATTTGGATATTTTAGAAAAGAATTTGTTAGTTCCTCAAAAAGTAAAGAGTTATCATATGGCCCAGAAATTCCACTCTTGGTTATACAGCCAAGAGAAATGAAAACATCTATCTACATAAAAATGAGTACCAAATGTTTACCCCATCATTCAGAATAGGCAAGAAATGGAAACAAGCGAAACTGTTCATCAGCTGATGAGAGGGTAATGTGTGTCATAACCATACAATAGAATATAATTTGGCTCAAAAAATACGTGCTACAATGTGGATGACCTGAAACACTAAAGAAACCTGGCACAAAGTCACATATTGTGTGATTTCGTTTACATGAAATGTTCAGAATGGGCAAGTCTATAAGAGACCAGAAGTAGACTAGTATTTGATGGAGGTGGGAATAGAAATAGAAAATAAAAAGGGTGTGGGAGGTGAAGGAGCGGAGTGGGGAGTTAAAGGGTATGAGGTTTCTTTTTAAAGTAATGTTCCAAAATCAATTGTCGTGATGGTTACTTGGGGTGCTGGGGATCAAATGCAGGGCCCTGCGTATACTAAACAAGTATTCTTCCCCTGAGCCACACTCATCCCTCAGGAAATGCAATTCTTATATTTGTATGGACAACAGAAGACTAGAAACATTGGCACAATGGCATTGATAATTGTCATCTAATTAACTCCAGAAGCTACAGAAGCACACCATTACCCTGGATACTAGACTTGTAGATTTGTGGGCAGCCTCTGGTCCTTTCTTCTGCTTAATGCTGCCGGCTGTCTGGCCAGCAAAACAGAGTGGCGCAAGGAGGAGGTCGAGGGCTGCTACAAGAGCAAAGGTTTAATGTTCCTTTATCTAATGTTTACTCCTGAAATCTTACCTCATGGAAAAAATGACACCTGCTGCTTGGTGCCCCGCTGTATCTCGTACATGCATCTACCGAGGCATCTACAGCACTTTCTCATATGTTATTTTTTCATGTGCCTGTGTTTTTTTCTTTTTAGTGTCTAATGACCATTAACATATTTATATCCTAAGCACGCAGCACCGCCCCGACACTAATCAGAAGCCTAATAACTATTTGCGGGAAGTATATTTTCCCCTCTGTATCTGTGGATTCCACATCCATGGGTTCAACCAATCACAGATCAAAAGTATTCCACAAAAATTGCATCTGTAACTGGACACATATTGACTTCTTTTCTTGTTATTATTCCCTAAACAATAAAGTACAACTATTTTCATAGCATTTATATTGCATTTGGTATTATACATAATCTAGAGATGATGATGATGATGATGATGATGATAGTTGTGGTACCAGGCTGAACCCAGGGGTGCTCTATCACTGAGATATATCCCCAGATCTTTTTATTTTTTACTTTGAGACAGGTTCTTCCTAAGGTTGGCCTCAAAGTTACAATCTTCCTGCCTCAGCTTCCTGAATAGCTGGGATTATAATTGTGAGATTATAATCCTATATAATCCTATTATATAGGATTATATAATAAAATTATATCCTATTATATAGGATTATATACCTACATAATCATATAGGATTATATGATTTTATATATCATGCCATTTTATATAAGGGTCTTAAACATATGCAGATTTTGGCCTCAGCAGGGTTATGGAACTAATATTTCACAGATACCAAGGGACAAAAGTATTTATGAATGAAGTGATGCAGCCCCCAAAAGAGCTAGATGAGCAACCCAGAAGACTCCAGAACCTTGCAGGGCATGGTGACACACACTTGTAATCCCAGTGACTCAGGAGCCTGAGGCAGGAGGATTGCAAATTCAAGGCCAGTCTCAGCAGTTTAGAAAGACCCTCAGCAACTTAGTGTGACTTTGTCTCAAAATAAAAAATAAAAAGGACTGGGATGTGGCTCAGTTATAAAGGGCTCCTATGTTCAATCCTCAGTACAAAAAAAAAAAAAACGAAAAAAAATGCTAGAACTTTGAAGTAGACATACCAATAGAATAGGGCAGTTAGAAACAGGGGCAGTAGATTAGTTTCATGTGCTGAAAGGTCTATTGGGTAGAGCATGCATTCCAGTGAGCAACAGGTGCTGGTCCAGACATAGTTGGCATCATAATGGCTCAGCAAAAGTGCAAGTGTCTCTAGAGGAGGAGAGCATAGTTCCAGGAGTCTGAGAGCAGACACCAGTGAGGGGTTCAACAGGTGGCTGGCATAGGGAGGTCTGATGGCAAAAGTGCCATCTTACCCTCCCCAGCTGCTAGCAAGTGCTTAATAAATTTTTTTGAATCAATAAATGGTCCCTGCCCTGGAGAAGATTATAGTCTGGTTGGGGAACAAGACCGTGGTACCTAACCTCTGAAATTAGAGAAAGCCACTTATATGAGAACTGGGTCATACTGTCCCCAATTCTCTCTTTGTAACCAAACCAAAAGTTTTATGATACTAAGTTATTTTGAGGAAATTACTAATCACGACCTAATTCATAAAATTTTTCATGTCACTTCCTTCCCATTTCACTTCATGTCCTTTCTCATTTGGATGGTCATGTTTTTTAATGTGTGGTTTCTTAACTGTTACCAGCACTGGGAGAATGAGGCCCAGTTTGCAAAAAGACATAAATGTGGTTTCAGTTTATTATTTTTTCAAAAGTTATTTTCAGGCCATGTGATGGACTACTTTCTTTCAAATAAGCTGTGACCAACAAAACTGTAGAAAAAAGAAACATGCTGATAGAATATGAGAATTCCTCATTTCCTTTCAATCTTTTCAATGCTCTAGGATACAATTTAAGTATGCTAATACTTTTGAGATAGCCAAGTCAATGATTCATGTAAAGGCGAAAATTATTTTTTCAGAATTCAAAATCCCTAGACCAAGGGAAATAATAAAAAGAGAAAACCAATCATACACATTTTATATATTGATCTCTAGAGCTGAAATTTGCAAAATCCCGTGGCACTCTCAGAATTGTTTTATTGTCTACGATTTGGTCACAACAGATTCTTTCCACTTAACATGGTTTCTGCTACAGAAATAGCCTAGGAGAAAAGAGTCTTTCCTTTCAAGATCAATTACAAGAAAAGCTTTGCAGTTCTCCCACTAATACTGACTGCAGGTCTCCAGCAATAATCTTCTGTGCTCTGGGTCCATGAATTATGCTATTATAGCCGACATCTGAAGAGAGATCATGCAGCCTAGTAGAAGGATGTTAGCATCAAGACTTACAAAAGATATTAAAGAACCAGCTTGGGAGGAACAGGAAATCTTTTTGCTTGGCTACCCTTCATCTATCTTTTGATTTTGTTTTTGTTCTTTTGTTTAGAACATACAAGGTCCTAAAACCTTGTAAGCAAGAAAATTCATTTTTTATAAGGCAAATCTCTTACAAATGCATTTAACTTCCTCAGAAAGAGAATCCATTTGAATCTTTTTATTGAGGACTCCACTTAGCCGTACTCAAGAAAAATTTTAACTGACTCAGGTAATCTCCTAGATTTGAAAATAAAATTTAAAAGGACTTTTTTTTTTTTTTTTTTGTACTGGGGATTGAAACCAGTAGTGCTTTACTACTGAGCTACATTCCCAGTCCTTTCTCTAGTTTAATTTGAGACAGGATCTCACTAAGTTGTGTGTCTTGCTAAGTTGCTGAGGCTGGCCTCAAGCTCGTAATACTTCTTCTTCAGCCTCCAGTTGCTGGGATTATAGGTATGTGCCACTGTGCCTGGCAATAACACTTCAAGTTGTATGTATAGTCCATCCTTACCGTAATGGCCAAAAGAAAGAATTACATAAACCTACCGGAATGCTCAAATATTGGAGGAAAGTGGATTATCTGACTATTCTGGAAAACTGCTTAGCAGTATCTTCCAAAGCAGAGCATACATAATGCCCTGTGCCCTATGTCCTAGCAATTCTACTCTTCTGTCTATATCCAGCATAAATGTGCCAAAATATTTACCAAAATACATGTAGTAGAAAGTCCATGCAGCATTATTCATAAGAACTCCAAACTGAAAACAACACAAGTAGCGTGTAGGATGGATGAAACAAGAGTGGGATATTTCTAGTGAAATCCCACACAGCAGTGACAATAAATAAAGCATAACTTCATGTAAGTGCAGGGACGCATCTCATAAACATAATGTTGCATGAGACAAGGCAAATGGACAAGTTATGTATGTTTCCATTTACATAAAGTTCAAAAACAGACAAAACAGATGTCTGTCACTAGGTCATTATATCGTTTACCCTTGGGAGGGGGCAAAGTCTGGGAGGTGGCATGAGGTGGGCCTCCAGGGTGATATTAATATTTTGTTTCTTGATCTGGATTTTGGGTATTCAGGTGTGTTTTCCTTGAGAAAATTCATTGAACTGTATACCTGTGATTAGTGTGTTTTTCTGTAAGTACTTGTACTAAATAGCAAGTTCATTTTTAAAGCAGTTGAATATAATTATATTCTGCATGTCTCAAGCTTTAATAGGCAGTATTACATAATTGTAATCCAGGGTTATATTTACAATAAAAATTTTCACTCTCCATCCTTCATGCTCATAACCATGGGCTAATACTCTCTTATTTTTTTTAATGCTCTAGCTATTTCTGAGAATTCCCAGAAATATGTAACTAGGATGGAGCCATCAGTTTGGGTATTCTCTTTCTCTGAGATTTCTAGAAGTTAGGTCAGGACCTCAAAGATTATCAGAGCTGCTGCTGACCTTATTCACTGTTATTCACTGTCCCTTTCATCATCTCTGGTTGCAGGTCTTGCCTATGCTGTCCTTTTCTGGACATTTGTCTCTGTCCCAGTCTCCTGTGTTCTATTCTCCCAGGCCAGGACATCTACATGTCCAGATCTCTGAGAAAAGATTCCCTCAGCTATACTATGTGAGCCCTTAGATACAATTTGGGCATTTCTACCATAGTTTTTCCCTCCTAGGGCTCACAGGTACCCTGGAAATGATGGGAAACTGCACAAAGGCACAGAAATAACCACTGGAAATTACATCTGGAACCCATGCTCCTCCTAATTCCAGAACTGACTAAACAGGTGACCCTACTCTAGGCACAATTTTTTATTACTGGTCATTTGCTCTTAAGGGACCAGTAGAGAGTTCCTGTAGTTCTGCCTCCCTCAGGGTTCTTTAACTCATTAGGTAGATCTACATACTTCTGTTAATAACCTTGATTATAGACGAGATTCTAGTTCTTTCCAACCTATGAAGTGACCAGCTCACTCTGGTTTTCCCAGGACCCTACAAAAATTTCCATGTCCCTAGAGTACTCTCTGTCCCATACAAATTGGAGTGGTTGGTTGCCCTGCCAGCCTGGCTTCTGGGATAGCTGGGCATTAATTTAGTTTCCCCTAAAGCTTCAGTGACAATTGGAGGACAATTCCCCAGAGCACACACAGGCCCTTCTGGGGAAAGTGTTGGCTATGTCCCCATGCAAGCCTGTTGACTGGATTGATAAAAACATGGAAAACTCGAGAACTAAAAGCAGACAAATGAACTTGGAACCACAGTCAGTTGAAGAGTCTGACCTAAGTCTTGCAGACCAATTCTTCCTGGCCAACATGTCTAACGTATCCAGCCAATTCTCATCTACTAGCTTTTCATATTATCTCCCTTGCATAAAGGCCAGACCCTCAGGGAAGTCAGACGTATGCTAAGAATTATCATCGGCCACTGTTGAAGTAGGTAATTGAACATCCAATACAAGTTGCCTGAATATCCTGTTGATGCATTAGGAGAGAGTCCAAGACCAGGTGGAAGGCCAGTTCTTTAGAATGAATGTCAGCCAAGGCAAGAAAATTCTTCTTTCCCTTCCTCCCCCTCCTCTTTCCCTCTCTTCCTCCTCTCCCCCTCCTCTCCCTTTCTCCTTCCCTTGCCATTTCCCCCCTTCTTTCTCCCTCCCCACTCCTTCTCCTCCTCCTTCTTCTTCCCCTCCCCCCTTGCCCCTTCCCCACCCTCCCTTCTTCTTGTTCTGCTTCTTCCTGGGGATTGAACTCAGGTGTATTCTATCACTGTAGCTACAATCCCAGTCCTTTTTATTTTTTATTTTGAGACAAGGTCTTGTTAAATTGCCCAGGTTGGCCTCCAGTTGAAATCCTCCCGCATCAGCTTTCTGAATCACTGGGATTATAGGTGTGTGCCACTATGCTTAGTGAAAATTCTAATTCTGATGGCCCAGAGAGAGAAGTAAATAAGAAGTAGAATTGCCCAAACACATTCATTTGGGTATCTCATCACTAGACAAAGCTGAAGAATAATGAAATACTACTTAGACTATGGTTCTCTGACAACACACTGTGAATAGTGTTACTCTTAGGTTCAGATGAAGAATAGTCTGAAATGAAAGTGCTTTTCACCCAAAATGGAAATATAAGGTAATGTAGAATGTTCACCAAAGAAGCCAGGCAAAGTGGCACACACCTGTAATCCCAGTAATTCAGCAGGCTAAGGCAGGAGAATCTCAAGTTCAAGCTAGTCTCAGCAAATTAGTGAGATAGGGAGGGTCTTACTAAAAATAAAAAAAAAATAAAATAAAAATTTAAAGAAGTCTGAGGATGTAGCTCAGTGGGAAAGTGCTCCTAGTTTTAATCCCCAGTACCCTCAATAGGAAAATAAAATCATTTGCTAAAGGAATAATTTAATGCTGATAACTAGATTGTATTCATTTACTTTTTGTGAGATGGGGTCTTATTTAAGACACCAAAGCTGGCCTTGAACTCAGTATCCTCCTGCCTCAGTCTCCCAAGTAGCTGGGATAACAGGCATGCACAACCATCACCACCACACCTAGCTGAATCTAGGCTAGATTTTAATATAAGCAAAAGGAAAACAGTTACAGATAAAATCGAGAAAAATTTTCCCATTAATTTAATTTTTTCGCTGGGAGAAATACCACTGTTCTACTCAAATTAAGTTCAAAAAGTTCCTATTTATGGAATGAGTAGGAACTGAGTTTGAGATTCACTCCTCTAAAGAACGAGTGTGACTCATTTGAGTTTGTACTATATTATTTTTTTATCTTTTGGCAGTGCTGGGGATTGAACCCAAGACCTGATCTACAGCCCCAGCCCTATTTTCTTAAGCTAAATATTTCCTTCCATAATTTTTGCTTTGCTCTTAATTAACATTGCAAATTCTGTTATTTTTATAGTTCATACAGGCATCAGAAATAAGATCTAGTTTCTCCTTCCTTAACATGGTCTGGCTTATTTTTTACCATTTTGCTTTCAGTCTCCCAAGAGTGACTACCAAAGGGCTCCAGGAGGACTACAGATACTCTCTCTGCAATGAAGAGTCCATGGATTTGGACTCATTGCCAACAAACCTGACTCAGTAATTCAGAAAGTGGCTTACTGGTGAGGGCTAAGGGAATGAAAAAGAACCAGTTGGAAATTGGTGCACCCTTTACCAAAGGACAGCTTTGGTAAAGAACCATCAAGTCATCCCTGTGGACTAGCTTGGTTTATGACTGCTTTGCTTACTGCATGTCAAGCACAATTTGAACTCTTTTGCAGCAGGAGAAGTTTCAGTGAGGTGGACTGATTAGTTCTTACTGAAGTTGTTTTTATGTTGTTGGCAACAGGTCCTACATAAAACAGTGGAAGTGGCAAAGTCTCCCACTATTTTCTCTGGTAAGAATTTTCTATTGAGTCTCCTCCCAAAACCTATTTTGCTTCTTCTTCTCTATTGCTTCATCTCACGGAAGGCAACCTTGATTCAATCCTTAACCACTTCTTTTTTAATTTCCTCAAAAGCAAAAATCATCTCACAAGATAGTTTTCGATCAAATGAGGTGACATGTAAACTGCCTGCCAAGATTCTGTTCATTTTGTATTATCTTAGTTGGAGTAGTGAAACAGAATTCAATTGAGTTCTGAAAAGGTCCGTTAGGGGGCGCCTTTTCATTCCAAATTTCCTACTCAGTTCTGCTCCAAATTCACAAGTCGTGTTCTATAGTACTTTTCTCTTGGCACTAATTACAAGAGAAGGGAGTGTGCTGCTTTGTGTCCTCCCATCCTAGAAAATGCACCTGGCTCTCACTTATGATTATGTCCAGGAAGAATCCCTTTTCTTTATACTGTTAGCAAATATGCCCGTAAGGACCTCCAAGGCAGCCAGGTGTAGTGTTTCACGCCCAGTGTCTCTAGAGGCTGAGACAGAAGGATTTTGAATTCAAGGCCAGCCTCAGCAATTTAGTGAGATCCTCAGTAACTTAATGAGATCCTGTCTCAAAATAAAAAATAAAAAAAAGGACAGGGGATATAGTTCAGTGATGAAATGCTTCTGGGCTCAATACCCAGTACCACACAGCAACAAAAACAGAGTCTTAAAAACTGTTGGTTTTGGAGTCTTTTTTACGGGACTATATTATGACCATCAGAACAGAGAAGCAAGTGATAAAGAATATTTGCATAGGGGTTGAGGCTGTAGCTCAGTGGCAGAGCACTTGCCTAGCATGTGTGAGGCACTGGGTTCGATCCTCAGCACCACATAAAAATAAACAAATAAAAGCATTTTAAAAAAAAGAATATTTGCATAAGTATCAACTACAACAGAATGTGATAATGGAGGTTCAAGCCAGTTTGTGGAGGAAAAGGACTTGATAAATGTTGGAATGGCTATTTAAATTCTATTTTGTAGCCAGATTTGGTGGCACCTTCCTCTAACCCCAATGAATCAGGAGGCTGAGGCAGGAGAATCACATGTTTGAAGCCAGTCTGGGCAAACTAAGAAGACTCTGTCTTAAAATAAAAAATAAAAAGGGTTGGGGTATTGCTCAGTGGTAAAGCTCCCGTGGGTTCAGTCCTCAGTATATTCAGTCCCCAATATAAAAATATTCTATTTTGTATTACATGTTTTATAGATTTTATTTCACTTGATCTTTTATAAGTGATTGGCAAACTATGTTCCAAAAGCCGAATTTGGCTTGCCAACTGCTTTATTAATAAAGTTTTATTGGAACACAGTCTTGTTCAATTGTATATGTCTTTGAGCTTTCACCCTACAATGGCCCATGAAAAATAAAATATTTATAATCTGGCTCATTAAAGGTTTGCTGATCTCTGCTCTATAGACATGTGAGATGGGAATTATTCACATTTTACTAGTGATTTAACTGAAACACAGAGAAATGAAGTAAATAGCCCAAAGTCACAGTACTAGGTAATGGCAGAGCTAGAATTTGACTCAAGATGGACCTTCTTTCCAAAGCCTTTGCTCTTTTTTTGCTAGTGTTGCACAATAGTTCAGACAACTGTCTAAGCACTATTTTCAAGGCTCTGCACAATCCAATTTCAGCATGCTTTTACTGCCTGATACTCCCCGCTTACTGAACCTAGTAGAGTGGACCTCTCTGTGTCTTCACTGTTCCTAAACACACCTTTCACTTCCTTGCTCCATCTATGATTCCTCTACCTCCAAATAAGCGCTCTTCTTCAGACTTCCAAACCTGTCTTTTCCTCCAGGAATCCACCTGACCACTGTGTCCTTTCCTTTCTCCAATATGGAGCATGATGTGATTTTTCACTTATCATATATTGCCTTGGGTTATCTTTTTATATGCACATCTTATCTTGTAAAGGCGGTTGTAAATTTCCTGCCAGTGAAAACTGTACACATCTCACATCACACCCTGGTAGTATGTAGTATCCACCTTGGGGCTAATATCAGCAAGTCTATTTTATTGCTGGGCATTCTTCTATAGAAGTGAACCACTTGTACTCCACACAAATCAGCACAAAAGCACAATATCAACATCTGCACATGTAAAACATGGTAGAATGGAGAAAAAGTTGCAAGGAAATAAGCATCTTACCTGTATTTTTAATCTTTTAACCTACGGGGTTAAAAAAAATGCAGTATTATAGCTTTCCCTTCAGCCACATGAGCTAGTGGTGCCTTCCTGGGAAAGTAGCTTGAGATCTGGAGTCAAATCCAGGTATTAAACCTGTCTCTGCCAATTTCTAGCTCTGTGATCTTGTGTAAGTTACTGAACCTCTTTGGGCTTCAGTGTTCTCATCGTTATAATAGAGAAAGTAATCACTGCCTCTGTGGATTGTTGTAAGGAGTAAATTAGGAGATACATTTAAAATTTTTAGCCCAAACTCTGAAACATATTAAGCTATTCATAGTTAACAATCATTATTTCCCCAAAGTTCTGTTCCTAGATGGACACTAGATTTAAATATTTAAGACTGACTGAACCCTGTCCACCTACTATTGTTTACCAAATATCCTTCCTGACCATGCCATTAAACAACAACTCTACAAAGTGACCCACTCAATGTAAGCTGAGCAATTACCAAGAAAGTCCATGAAGAAGCTGGATTGGTGTCAAATGCCTGTACTCTCAGTGACTCTGGAGGCTGAAGCAAGAAAATCACAAGTTCAAGACCAGGCTCAGCAACTTAGTAAGACCTCATTTCAAAAGAAAAAAGAAAAAGATCTAGGGATATAGGTTACTAGTAGAGTGCCCTTGGGTTCATTCCGCAGTTCAATCCCCAGTACCAAAGTTCATGATGATGAATATACCTACATTTTAATAGAGACATGGAAAGCAGAAAAAACAAATATTTTCTCCCCTTCTCTCCAAATACCACTTACCATAGACATGTAATTCCAAGCTGGAGACAGAGTTAAGAAACAGTCATGTGTCCTGGTCTGCTAATGTGATGCCTCAGGGTGTCTTGGGTAACTGCTCTTTGGTAACAATAGATTCCTTCATCTGCCACCTTCCAAAGAATGCAGTACCTGTTTTGCTCCACAGTTACCTTGAGGCTGCAAGGCAGCCCTGACCACCTATTCCTTTCTTCCCTACACTTTCTCAGATAATTATCAGTATAGAACACACTTGAGTTTTCATATTTAAAAACCAAGTAGAACGAGGAATTGGGGTTGATACAAGCAACACAGAAAGAGAAGTTACTGGTATTAACCATGGGTGTTGAATCCAGCCTTATTAGCTGAACTCTGGCTTTACAGCTTCTGTCTCTCTCTCTCTCTTATTTGGTCATTTTTCAAGATGGTCCTTGGAAGCTGCATCCTTTGAAGCTGTTCAAACTCTTAGAATAGTTACATTCCTAAATTCTGTGCCTACAAAGACCCCAGCCTAGGATAAACTCTTGTTCTGATTTTCTAGCCTTTTCACGTGAAGAAAACCCCAATATCACAACAGATGCAACTAAAGATATATCTCAATTAACCATCCATCTCCTATCTGGCCCTGTGTTCCTATCCTCTACAAAAAGACAAAAAAAAAAAAAAAAAGCCTGATGTAGATCTAATAACTTCCATTTATTTTGAATAAGCACATAGGTTGACCAGTTCCTTTTTCAGTTGACCTTTTCAAGTTGTTAAACTGGTTTCTTTATATCAACAGCTGAAGCAAATGATTGTGAACAAAATGGCACAGGAAAAAGTCATCTACATACAGTACGTATTTGGACCAATCTAAGCACACAAAGATATAATCATCCTGGGACTGGAGTTCCCATTTCATGGGCTGGGCTAGGTAATCTCCATATATAATTGAAAGTGTTAACAATTCAAGTAGATATTAAAGATCCTACTGGTAGTGGATAAAGTGCCCCTGGAAGCAACTCCCCAAAGAAACTCACAGTAAACTCTAGAGTAGAAGAGGAAACAAAGTTTGAGAAATAAGAGAGTTAATATCATTGAAGTTATGGACAAGAAAGGATTTAGGGTTGAGAACAGTCAGGAAGTTAAGCTGGGAACAGAGTATAGCCGGAGTGCTAAATACAGGAACATATAAAGGTTACTCTGAGATCTACCCAGCGTGGTAGCCCACACCTGCAATCCCAGAAACTCTGGAGGCGGAGGCAGAGGAAGATTGCAGTTCAAGGTCAGCCTGGGCAAGGTAGCAAGACTCTTCTGGAAAACAAAAAAAAACAACCCACCAAAATAACAAAACACTACTCTACCCACCTCTGAAAAATGTCTGCTAGGGGAGAGCCTGTGATTACTGAGTAGTTACATTTCTCCAGGGACTTAAGAACTACTCTGTTGCTGAGCACTCCCGGGTGGGGGCAAAAAGCAGAAGATAAGTGCAGGGCAAGATATTTGTGCTCCATGGGAACACTCATATATGGAATCCAGGACAGTTAATCTCATAGAAGAAGAAAGTAGAGAGTGGTCAGTAGAGGATGGGAAGGGGAGCGGGGAAGTGGGATCACAGGCAGTAAAATTTGGTTCCATGGGGTAAGTTCTAGGGTTCTGCAGCACAGTAGGGCCAACTATAGTTTACAACAATTTATCATAGATTTTATTAAAAAATTGGAAGAGTGGCATTTGAACGCTCCTAACACAAAGAAATAATAAATGCTTATTGATATTGAAATGCTAATCACTTTGATTAGCACTAAGCATTTGTATACATGTATTGAATTATCACACGGTAACCCATAAATATATACAATGTGTTTTTCTTTTGGGAGGCTGTATCAGGAATTGAACTCAGGGGTACTCGGCCACTGAGTCACATCCCTAGCCCTATTTTGTGTTTTATTTAGAGACAGGGTCTCACTGAGTTGCTTAGCACTTTGCTTTTGTTGAGGCTGGCTTTGAACTCATGATCTTCTTGCCCTCAACCTCCTGAGCTGCTGGGATTACAGGCGTGCTCCACTGCTCCCAGATGAAACATGTACAATTTTAATGTGTCAATTAAAAACAAATTTTAGGAAAGATCTCTGTGCCAGAGAGCTTCAAGATGAAAATTTGTCGATGAACTGATGTCATGAACCAAAACAAGATACGAGTGTTTTGTGGCATGACCTATTAGAACTATAGGCATTCACAGGGTAGAGACATGACAGCGAAGAGGCAAGGAACTTAAAGGTTGTGGGGAACCCAACCAAAAACCCTGTAGGAAAAAGGAGCTGAGCCTCTGTCACTGAATAGGAGCTTCAAGAGCCAAATCCTGACCCTGGATAATTTGATGTCTCTCCAAATTTTAATAGAGAAAGGTGGGCATATAGAAGATTATTTCCATTAATAAAAATATGTCTTTATGTTCAAATAAGGGATTGGAATATAGAAGATTATTTCTATTAATAAAAATATCTCTTTCTGCTCAAATAAGGGATCTGTTATATACACTAGCTATGGTGGAATCTTTTACTTATTTGGAATTGTCTTTGGCTTCATAGTTTTTCCAGTTCTCAAGATTGCAAAGCATTAGTCACTCGCACTCACCAAGGGTAGAGATAACTTACTTGTATATAGTTACACAGTCTTGTTCAAGATATGTTTTCTAAAAAAAAAAAAAAAAAGCAACTTTCTTAAATCATTGGCACAGCAGCAAGACTACTAGTGGTATGTGAGGAGTGATTTTTACTCTTTTTTTTTTTTTTTTTTAATATTTTTTAGTTGTTGATGGACGCAATGTCTTTATTTTATTGCTTTGTATGTGGTGCTGAGGATCGAACCCAGGGCCTCATGCATGCGGGGCAAGCGCTCTACCGCTGAGCCACAATCCCAGCCCTGATTTTTACTCTTAAATCTAAATATTTCTTTAAAAGCCTCTCTCTCTCTCTCTCTGCTATATAGATCAAGCCCAAGCCCAAGATCTTGTGTGTTCTAGGCAAGGGCTCTACCACAGATCTATACCCCTAGCTGTAACTCCTGTAAAAATGAGAATCTAGTCATACCTCACCTGTGTGATCTATATATGTGAACATGTTTTTAAATTCCCTCACTATTAGTCAAGTTTATTGGCTTTCATGCCAATAAAACATTTACCACACTTTTATAGTTTTTGTTCTCCAGTTTTCACTTCAGCCCACTTTGTGGTAGGTATACTAAAGGAATTAAGAATCTCTCTCTCTATATATATATATATTTTTTTTCTTCTTTTTTTTAAGTACAAGGGATTGAACCTAGGGGTACTTAACCACTGAGCCACATCCCTGGTCCTTTTTTGTATTTTATTTAGAGACAGGATCTGACTGAGTTGCTTAGAGCCTCACTAAGTTGCTGAGGCTGACTTTGGGATCCTCCTGCCTCAGCCTTCCAAGCCGCTGGGATTACAGGAGTGTGGCTTATTACAGGAGTAATATTTTGACCATGCCTGTCAAAATCTATATTTTAAAAATCATTTTATTCCCACACTATGCCACATGTTGTACAGCATCAGAATTCAGCTGCCTGTCAGCCGTGGGTCTTCATGGGACTGAGATAGGACTCTAAGTAGACAAGAAATGTGCATATATGTATCACAGAAAATCTCAACAAAGACACACTGAAGTTCTAGGAGTCTTTCAACATTCCTATTCAAGCGCTGTTCTTGAGTGACAGTAGAACCAATTAAAATTTCATCACTTGTGTTCTGAGCGTTGGCAGAAACCTGAGGTAAATGGGACCAAATCTCTGATTAAGTCCTGTAATATTTTGGTGCCCATTGATTGAGGTCTGGGGAAACAGTCTGCCCTATCTTACTTTGTAACCATGTTTATGTCACCAAAGTTCTAAAATTCAGTTTCTTTATCTATAAAATGGGATATTAATGCCTGCAGAGTCTTCTTCATATGGTCACTGGAAGCTTAAATAAGATAATGAATATGAAAATATTTTTGCAAACTGGACAAATTTGTTTATGTGTGGGCTTTTACTTTATGGGAAAGGGAGGACATTAGATTGATAAATAAATACTCCAATGAGAATCCTGACACTGCTCTCCTTGATGTCTTGTCAAATGTTTCTTTTGAGTCTGTGGTTCATGTTTATATGAGGAGACAAAGTGCTATTGGAAAGAGCATTGGCCTACAAGTTTGAGACACTAGGTCATGTCCCCAACACCACACTAAATCAAATTGTATGAACTTGGGTAAATCACTTGACCTCTTTACTTTCTTTATCTGTAAAATTAAATGTTTGGCCAAATCCTTAGATATCTTAACACCATGCTGTTCACACTAAGACACTCAGGATTCGCTTAAATACACACACTGCTGGCTCAAGAAACTTTCTTCTTCACTGAGGTGTTCTCTGGTGTCACATCAACATATAGGAGGTACTTCACAAAAATAAATGTTGAATACAAGAATGACAGTTCAAGCTGGGTGCTGTGGTGCACACTTGTAATCCCAGTGGCTCAGGAGGCTGAGGCAGGAGGATCACGAGTTCAAAGCCAGCCTCAGCAACTCAGTGAGACTCTGTCTCTAAATAAAATACAAAACAGGGCTGGAGATGTGGCTCAGTGGTCGAGTGCCCCTGAGTTCAATCTCTGGTACCAAAAAAAAAAAAAAAGAATGACTGTTCAACCACAGTATTAACCTATATGGGATAATTTGTGTGTATATGATATGGGAGACTGAGCATGCCAAGCTGGTTCTCTATAACTGAGCTATATCACTAGACCTTTTTAATTTTGAGATTGGGTCTTGCTAAATTACCCAGGTTAGTCTTGAACTTGCAATCCTCCTGCCTCAGCCTCCTAGATTTTTATAGATGTGTGCCATCATGCTTGGCTCTTTTATTACCTTTAATATAATTGTATCCCTTTCTTCAAAGGTGAATGGTTTAAAATGTCTAACTCTTTGTAAGTAAGAGACTTACATAAATAAATTCACAAGTCCAGAAAGTGATTCTGATTTTGGTTTGAGGGCAAAGATCATTATTTCTTGCAAGGGATATACTATTTGAATTCAGGATTTTCTGGAACTTAGCTCCATTGCCTTGTCTGTGTGATTTCTCCTAGCACTGAAATGTTAGGATCTAAAACAACCACCTTTATGTTTTTACTCCTCCCTACCCTCACTCCCACTGTTTACTCGGGCCTCATTTTGCTCTTCCAGGATGTTCCAGAGTCCTTCTTTGTGACCAACTGCTTCTAGACTTTGGATTCTTGTACCCAAGACTCCTCAACCTAGAATCACTCCTTTTTTCCTCTCACCTTGGCTAAAATCCTCCTCCTTCCAGGGTCAGCTTAAAAGTTTCTCAGAAAATGTTTCCTGACTCTGAAGACTAGGTTAGGGGCTGGCTACACTCTGGTCACTTTTCTAATGCAACGTCTCTGCATTGGGTCATTGATCACATTGGATTGTCAGAGCACAGACCCTGAAGCTGAGTACTGCTGGGGGTCTAAACCAACTAGAAGGTGAACTGGGCAAGGAGGATAAATGGTAACTGCCCCACAGGATTGTTGAGAGTATTAAATGTTGGCACATGATATCATGTAACATTTGTTGATTCTGATATTGAAATTATCACCATCTGTTTGGTCCCCTGAAGCCTGTAAGTTCTTTGACAGTGGGAACTCGATTTTATTCATTGATGTATTTATGCTGCATAAATATTTATTGAATAGATTGATTTATCTTTTCTCCTTCTCTGAAGCTATATCCTCTTACTTGATTGAAGATGATAAAACTGGTGATGAAACCACAACACTCACAGAGAGGGCATGATGAGTAGGTGGGGGAATCTAGTCAACTAGATGTAAATGCAATTTTATTCAGAATGAACTAAAGTTTTGGTAACATCACTTAAAAGCTGTGGCTAGTGATAAATTACAAAGAAAGATTAGCACGCCAATCTAAGTGACAGATATCACTGTGTGTAGACACAGTGAAAAAAAATAAAACAACAATAATGATAACAGTAACAAAAACCAGCATGGTTCAAAGGAAACACTCACTTTTTGGTTTGCCGATAATTCTTTTCCAGCCTGTATTTCAAGGCCCTGTGCTATATCCACTTCCTACACTCCCTACAATGGCTCAAGATGTCAGTCTGGGTCTGTATCTATTTCTCCAGTCTCAAGCATTGTAATTCTGTGTAACTGTTCTGCCCCAATCCCCTGCCCTACAGCCTCTCAGGTCTTTGCCTTTACTCCAAGTGCCCAGAAAACTCTTGGGCTCAGGTGTCCCCACTGGGAAGCCATCTCTGACACTCCTGATTTCTCAGGTGCTCCCATGGTCTGCTCTGCAAACTCTGTCACAGCATTGCCTCCTCGTGTGCTTATTGTCCTGCCAGATTGCTCTCAGTCAGGGCCTGTACCTTTGGTTTTATTCACTGATGTATTCATGCTCCATAAGTATATCTTGCTGATTTGTCAATTGTTCCTAGCTTTGAGGAGAACAGGCATTGGTGAGTACAGTGTGTTTATGGCTTCTGAGTGAATGAGTGTGTGGGTGGAGCCGTGAATGGAGGGAACTTCCTGACTCTCTGCTTCTCACTGAGTGTTCCTATTCAGAGTAAACTCTTGTCTCTTGGGCTTAAATTCAGCATCTGAGGCCTACTCATGAACAATCTTGGGCTAATGTAGCTTTTCTGTGTGTGTGTGGGGGGTGGGTACTGGTGACTGAATTGAGGGGCACTTAACCACTGAGTCATATCCCTAACCATTCTTAATTTTTTAAATTTTGAGACAGGGTCTCACTAAGATGCTTAGGGCCTCCCTAAGTTGCTGAGGCTGGCTTTGAACTTGTGATCCCCCTGCTTTAGCCTCCCAAGACCCTGAGATTACAGGTTTGCGCCACCATGCCCACCACTAATGTAGCTTCTAAGAACTACATTTTCCTTACTTATGAAATAGAGATTATTTGTGAATATTAAATAAGTGAGATGGATTCCAGTTTAAAATACTTCCACATAGATGATCATAGCATCTAAAAATAACAGTTTTATTTCTGCATTTGTAATATTAATAACTTTGGTTGTTTTCTCTTGTTGGGTTAGCATCGATTTCCAGTATGAGGCTGAGGAATAGCAGTGATGTTGGGTACTCTTATCCTACTTTAAATCTTAGAAAAGAACATCTAATGTTTTCCCATTAAATCAGGTAAAGATTTGTTTTAAAAACTTTGTAAACTAAATCTTTTCCAGTCTTTGGAGTACAGGGCTGAGTTAAACCTATACCTTGGCTTATATAACCCAGTTTTTCCTGTTACTTACAATTGATTTTCCTCTACTCTCCATTCTTGACATATTAGAAGTTCCAGTGTCTATGGAGCCCAGCAAGGAAATAGTCTTCGGCTTTGGTTAGGGGAAATGTTATCAAAGGCAGGCTATTTTAGGGTCAGTCCTCAGCCTGGCTAATCCCAGTGATAACATTCCCTTTTCCTCCCTTCACTTCCTTTGATCAGATGAGAAATACTTTCACTTTCTTCTTCCCCAAATTCTCCTTTGGGGAGCCAGGCGCGGTGGCGCAAGCCTGTAATCCCAGCACTTAGGGAGGCTGAGACAGGAGAATTGCGAGTTCAAAGCCAGCCTCAGCAACAGCGAGGCGCTAAGCAACTCAGTGAGACCCTGTCTCTACATAAAACATAAAATAGGGCTGGGGATATGGCTCAGTGGTCGAGTGCCCCTGGGTTCAATCTCCAGTACCAAAAAAAAAATAATAATAATAATTCTCCTTTGGGGATCAAGATGTGCTTCGAAATCTGAACACATGAGTGAAACATTTATTTTTATATATTATAATTTAATAAAAAGTTTACTGTAAGAAAGTATATCCAAGACAGGTTACTCATCAATGAACATTGATGCTGTTCACCACAGCCATTTAAAAAATATTCATTAGATGTATTCAACAAACATGGTTATGAATTTGTACTATAATAGCTGAGCACTGTGTTAAACTCTTGAGACAAAACTATGAATAAAACATAGTTTCTAATCTTCATGGAGTCTCCATGCTAGTTGCAGGAGATAGACAAAAAGCTTATAGACAAAGTTTAAATTATTTCAAATATAAAGAAAGCAAAGGGCTAACAGAGAATAAGGTAGGCTACTTTAGATAGGCTGGTTGGAAAGGTGACACTATCAGGAAGTGACACTGAGGTTTAGTTTTACCTTCTCCTGGGTGTTAGGGATGGAAAACAGGGCCTCACACATGTTAGGCAAGCACTTTACCACTGAACCTGGACGTTTTAGGTTTAGGATGAGGAGTTACTCACAGGAAGGCTGGGATTGGAGCTGGAATGTTGATTCTAGGCAGAAGAAGGGAAAAGGCCGTCGTATGGAGGTGAATGCATGAGGGCTGAAAAGGAAGACATTAAGTGCCATCAGGAAACAAAGCAAAACAACATAAGACCAAAAAACTAAGCTGTATGTTGTCTATTGATAAACCAACCAGGCTAATCTATATTTTTAAGGGTTGGAAATTTCTCTCTCTCTTTTTTTTAAAGCAAATGAGCCAATACAAAGACGAAAACATGGTTGAGCTTCCCTAATAGTCAGACACTGATTGATCAATGTGTCCCTTACTGTTTAAAACCTAGAAGGTAGTCAGGCGGCAGGTTTACCACACACAGCTGTAACCCTCCAGGCCTGGATTAAGGAATCAGAGAGCTGGAACCCTCCAGGCCTGGATTATGAAAATAGAGAGCTGGCCCTTGGTTGATGGCTGATGTTTATGTAAGTCTATGCTTTTGTCCTCTCTTATTTTCCCTTCCTTCTTTTTCTGGGTAATTTCACCACAAAAATATATTGAAAAACATTCAAATTCTCTGAGTTGACTCAGGACAATTGAAATAGGCAGAAATTCAATTCAAATTAGATCAATAAACAGAATGGCAAGGGAGTGGAATTTAGTGGTTTGTAGGACTGAAAAGTATCAGGGTAGATACTCTCCCCTTCTCCTGCCTAGAATCAACTTTCCAGCTCGGATCCCAGCCCTCCTGTGAGTAGCGCCTTCTCAGGAATGGCCGATTCAAGAGCTCACATAAATTTCTCTCAATTTGTCTCTCCTCTCTGCTCTTCTTTTTGCTGCACTGACTCTGCATGCAGGCTGCATCTTCCATCATGTTCAGATTTATCTTTTTGATGAGCAATTCCTACAGAGGAAGAGGGCTTCTTTGACTTTAGCTTCTGGGTTATATGCCCATCCCTGACCCAATCACTGGTCTGTGGGATGTGGGAGTTGCAGACTGGCCAGGGCTGGGTTACAAATCCAGCCCTGGAACTGGACAGTAAAGAGGAAGAGGTGCGGAAGACAGCACCCTGTTCCAGATGAAACTCAAATGGAAGAAGGAGTAGGGTTTTGAAGGAAAATCAGGCTATTGTCACAAGAAAAAGAATTGGATGCCGAGAGCCATCAAAACGCAGCAGCCACATACTGTGATCTATTTTGTGCCTTCCCTTTGTCCATACATAGGGCTTTAAAAATGCCCCTACTTTCTGGGCATGGTGGTTCACACTACTTGCGAGGCTAAGGCAGGAGGATTGCAAGTTCAAGGCCAGCCTGGGCAAGTTGGCGAGACCCTGTCTCAAAATAAAAATAAAAAGGAGTGGGGATGCAGCTCAGTGGTAGGGCAGCCCTGGGTTCAGTCCCTAGTATTGGGGGTCGGAGGAGGAAAAATCCCTATTTAATAGCATGCAATTATCCCATATATGCGTGAAAATCCATTCTCCAGTGCTCCAAAGGGAGTGTACATTTTCTCATGTCTAACTTGTCTCATTGTTTTTTGGTCTCTAGCTTCTAGTCCATGACCTTTTAATGATTTTCATTCTGTCTACAGCCTGTGGCTAAACTATAAATTCAATCACTTCCTATGCAGTCTGTGTAAAATGGTGGAGGGGAAAATAGGGTAACTCTTACATGAAAGCAAAGGAGAAGGTAAATAATAAGCACAGAGATGTCCCAGAGGAAGTATCACATTCTTGCTAATTAGAAATAGCAAGAATTACCTGCCCTGAAGAGAACTGAGTTTTCTAGCCAATTTAACTACTTTCAGTTTTACTCTCAGAAAGGATTCTTACTGACCCTCCATGATCACGACTTGAGGGAATTGGGGAGGGTTCCCTTTCTTGGGACTGAGCTGTTTTGGTCACTCACTTGATATTGTATTTCAGAAGTAGGAAGTTCATCTCTGCTCTTAGACCGTGGCCTGGAGGTGTGTATTTTTTTAAAAAAATATTTTTTAGTTATACATGGACACAATGTCTTTATTGTGTTTATTTATTTTTATGTGGTGCTGAGGATCGAGCCCAGTGCCTCACACATGGGAGGCCAAGTACTCTGCCACTGAGCCACACCCTCAGCCCAAGGTTTGTCTTTTGAAGACAGGCTTAAGGCTGGTTCATTCTCCAGTTCTTTGTTTAATGGTGGCCATCTTGGCCTCTGCCAGGGGTGATTTGAAACCATTGTCTGTGGGTGAGGAATAATGGATTGGCTTCTGAGGCAAGGCTGTGTCCTAGTGGATAGCTCTTTTAATCAGGGTGACCTGCTTTAGAGCAGTTGTTGAGGTATGATTATTAATAGCACCCCTATTCACACTCAAAATTGTCCCATTTTGGATGATAAATTATATGGACACTGTACTTAAAATGGGGTTAATTCTTCCGTTCTTTAGATAGGGACAGAACAGCAGGAGGAGTTTGATGGAAACCTGGGTAATAGTCTTCCCATTTTTATTTTTACTTTAACATCGTTTCTGTCACTGTGCACAGGACAGTTCTTTGGCATGCTGGGTGCATTGAACTCCACATTTGGGGTTGCTGGTTAGAAGCAGAAAGGGAAACTTTTAGCCTGGCTGTCATTTCTTTCTCTGTTTCTATACAGCCGGTTTCAACATCATCATGTGTCTTTCTTTAGATAATTGATAAAATTATAAGTAGCTCAAATCCTTTAAAATTCTGACATTGGTCAATATCTCAAACTCTGTCCCTGACATGATGAGGTCTGAGACCTTTCATTCAGTTTCTTGGCTACCATTTCAAAAGAAATGTCAGCTCCCTAGCCTGGCACAGAGGAATCTTTTCTATTCTTGCTCTTCCTCAACCCAGCCAATTGCTGGGCTGCAACATCCCACATATAGCTATATAGAACTCTTCTAGCTGCAAATTAGAACTCAAAATAGCTTAAGCCTCAAAGAGAATGTTTTGGCCCATGTAAACAAAAAGTCTAGGGGTATCTTGGCTTTAGGCATGATCAAACAATATTGTAATGATTCTTTCTTCTCTCTCTTTCTCCTTCCCCCCACCCATCCCTTCCTCAATTCTACTTCCTTTTATATCTTATCCTGTATACAGCACTGGAAGTGGCTCATTAGCAGGTCTTGATCCTGTACCACCAGTGAAATGGAGGTGGAGGCTGGCTCTGCACCTCTCTAAACCACAAGGACTAAAGGTGGAAAGGAGGTTATTTCCTAAAGGTGCTGTTATCCAAAAGAGGGGTGATGGATGCTTGTTAGGTTAAAAAAAATAACAGATGTATCACTTATACTTGAAAGCTTCAAAAATGTTGGCAACTGGCTTCTTTTCTTATGGCACCCAGTGTTCAAACAGCAGACTCTTCAGTCTTGTACATAGCCTGTTGCTGGTATGAGCTGCCCTAAGGGATCTTCGAGATAGCCCTTTAAAGTAAATGCACTTGCCTCTAATCTAGGGCTGTTCATAGTCTAAGTTCCAGATGGGTATGCTTGTTACCTTTGGGAAGCCCCAGGGCATGGTGGCCAGGGTTCACATTAGTCAAGTCATCATGTCCATCAGCACCAGGTTGCCGAACAAGAAGCATGTGATTAAGGCCCTATGCAGGGCTAAGTTCAAGTACTCTGACCACCCAAAGATCCACATCTTAAAGAAGTGGGGCTTTACCAAGTTTAATGACGATGAATTTGAAGATATGGTGGCTGACAAATGGCTTATGCTCAGTGGCTATAGGGGCAAATACATCCACAATCATGGTCTCCTGGACAAAAGGTAGGCCCTACACTCTGAGGGCTTCCACTGTGCTACCTCCTCCTTAATAATACCCTTCAATAAATCCTGCTTCCTATCTACCTAAATAGTAATAATAATAAAAAATAAAACTAGAACAATTTTACCTAAAAAAAAGAAGTGTTGAAAAATCTGTCTAGGTTCAACCCTCTTGAAATATGAGAATACAAATAGTTATCTTTTTTTTACTATATATTTTTAGTTGTAGGCCACAAAACTTTTATTTTTATTTATTTTTATGTGGTGCCGAGGATCAAACTCAGTGCCTGACCTATGCTAGGCAAGTGCTCTACTGCTGAGCCACAATCCCAGCCCCAATAATTAACTATTTGACCTCAAAATGGTGAAGAAAAAAAATGCAAGGGTAAAATATTTGTTTAAGAATAAAATCAAAATCAGTAGGCATAGAAGTTGCTGTGTATTTTTCAAACCTATTGCTAAGTTGGCAAAGGCTTCCTCCTCTGATACTGGGGAAGCCTGATTCTTCTTTCACTCTCTTGTCCATTACCTTCCCCTGAGGACATTAAGGGCAAGGCAGGGCACATGACAAGGGAGAAAGGAATGTCATTTCTGTCTGGTCTCAGGCTCTGCATATCTTAGCTGGGAATGTGCAGTTTATTCATTTCAATTTCAATATCACCAGCAATGCTGGTTGCAGGAATTTGTTAATTCAACAAGTATTCCTTGAATGCTAATCCCTTATCCTTTCACCTCTGTCTTTATGCGCCTCTCTTTTAGACCTTTTCCAACAGGATTTAAATATTCCCAAGGATCTCTCATCTTAAAAGGCAAACAAATAAACCCCTCACAAACAGAAAACTTTCCTTTGATCCTACTTCCTTCCCAGCTACCAACCCCTCACAAGCAAATTTCACACATTTTTGCATGCCTTTTTAACAGTCTGTTTTTCCTCCCTCCCATTTCCACTTCTGCCACTTGGGTTCCACTCCTGCCCCATGGGAACAAATGCGCTTATGGAAAAAAGCACCATTGTCTGAGAACAAACCCCTGTATAAAGTTGTGCTATAGCACTTGAAAGTTGTATAGTGATTGTGAGATGTCTGTCTTTTCAACTTGGGTGTAGACTCCTGGAGGGTAAGACATAGCTTGCAGTTACTTAGTGAATATCTTATTGTTGGATGTTATATGTTTATTCAGGCACAGTGCCTAGAGGAAAGTGTTAAATGAATCTATGTTGAAATAATGAATTAACTGGGATTGGAAACAAAGGAGAGGGACAGGTTTGGTATGGGGTGGGGAGAATGAGTGAAATTTTAACTACCCTGAGCAGAAGTTAGAAATGTAGGAAGAGGATTTTTTTGTGTGTTATAAGCAAGGCAGAAAATAGCGTCAATGAAGACAGACCATGTTAAATGCCACGGGCACACCTATCACCTTTTCAGATAGAGCTATTAGAGGCCATTTGTTTTGACAATGATTATGAATTCTTTCACAGCCAGAGGAGTCTCATTGGAATGTTACCAGGCTGCAAATTGTGAAGAAACACTCATTTGTAGGGGCCAGGAAAATGTAGGAATCAGGGTAAAACTAATTTAGATGAACAGTCAATAAAGTGAGGAAAACTTTTGGGAGGTAAACAATCCTATCTGCATGCTTCTCATCAATTCTCTGCCTTAAATTAAACCAGCCAATTTTATCCCTGTGGTCACAGTTCTGGAAAAAGAGAACTACAGCATTCTTCTAGTGGATAAACTTTTTCTTAAATGTAAGCTAAAATCCTCACCCAAATGTCCTAATTCATGTGAATCCAAAATGTGAGACATGCCTGTGTGGTGGTGCATGCCTGTAATCCCAGTGACTTGGGAGGCTAAGGCAGCAGGATCCCAAGTTCAAAGCCGGCCTCACCAACTTAGCGAGGCCCTAAACAATGCAGTGTGAGACCCTGTCTCTAAATAAAATACAAAAAAGGGCTGGAGATGTGGCTCAGTGGTTAAGCACCCCTAGGTTTAATCCCCTAGCCCCAGCAATTTAGCCAGGCCCTAAGCAATTTAGGGAGACACTCAAAATAAAAAAGGGCTAGAGATGTGGCATAGTGATTAAGCACCCCAGGGTTCAATCCCTGGAAGCCCCCATCTCCCCCCAAAAGTGAGAAGCCAAGTAGAAAGGACAGGTAATTGTGACCTTCTGTCTGATTATTTTTCAAACACATTCTAGAGTATCTCATAACGTGCCCTTTCCTAGCTGAGTTCATTACATTCTGCTCTTTCTCCTTGACAGAACACAGCCATGTGGCCCCTCCTTGATTTTCCCACAAGGGTTTGGAGTCCAGGAAATTTCGAGAAACTTGTCGAGAAACTTATGAAGGGCTTTACTGACCCTCGTTAGAATGGAAGTGGAGTTCCTCTCTTGTCGCCAAGGTCCCCAATCCTTCACTTCTCCATCTTCCAGACACACACACTCAATATACCCTAGGCATCATGTCTGCTTTTATAGGATCAAGAGAGCTGGGTCTTAAAGATGAATGGGGCTAAGACTAGCAGAAAGTCCAGTACGTTCTTCATTCAACAGCACACTGGACTTTACATGTCTGAAATTTTATTCACGTAATTTATTTTCCATCTCTTAATTCAATTGCTTTTCTTGAAAAGATGCCTGGGCCAAGGCCAACATTGGAGGGAGGAATGTCACCGGGTCAGGATCTGGAAACAATCAGCCCCTCATGGATTTAAGGGTGAAGCGCCAAGATCTTAAGGAACCCGAATTCCTGGTGAGCAGTCAAGTTCTTTTCTTTCTTTAATCCACCCCCTTCCACACCAGGATTCTGAAGCCGTAAAAAAGAAAATTTATTTTTTAAAAAAAGTCAAAGAGAACCCACCACAAACTTCCTCATTTCTAAAGAAAAGGCCGCTCCCACCGCAAAGCCTCCGCACACTGCGACAGCTCTGCGGCGGTGTCCAACACCGACGCCGCAGCCGGTGTCGGGAGCGCGGCTCCAGCACCACGCGTGTGCAGGGCGGCGGCTCAGCGAGCGCCGCGGGGCGGGCCCAGGGCACCGGGCACAGGTTAGCCCTTTCCCCCCGGCGCTTAGGGGAGTGAGTGCCGGTCCTCCAGTCCTGGGGTCCTAGCCTGGTCAGGGATACTGCTGCGGTGGCAGGAAGTCCCTGAGAACTACAATTCGAGGCATGCTGGGAACATTCCCCTGCTCCTCCCAGGAAATGTCCTTTGTCCAGCCCTACAGGAAGCCCCAGTGAGGAGTCAGCCGGGCAGCCAGCCAGTCGGCTTAGACAGTCTGCCTGCGAGCCAGCGAGCCAGCCAGCCAACCAGCCAGCCAGCGGCCGCTGCAGCCGCCGCCGCAGCAGCAAAAGGGCAGACGCGCCGCGGTGCGAGGCTCAGGCCAGGACGCTCGGTGTCCCCGCTCCTCGCCGCGCCCGCCGCAACGCAGGTAGGAGCACGGCTGTGGCTGGGCTCACCAGCCGCCTAAGGATGGTGCTGATAGGGACCCGACCTGACCACTGCGGGATGGGGTGTGTGCAGGAGAGCTGTGGCTAAAAGGCTGGGCGAAGTCGTGCCTCGCTGATTGAACCGTAGTCCGCTCTTCTCTGGGTTAAGGGTTCCTGGGCGCACGGTGTGCCCTAGCGCCTCCACAGCCGAGGCTGAGCTCCCTCTGGGGTCTTTGGCGAGGGGCTGGGAGGAGGCTACCATGCGAGGGAGGAAGCAGCGCTGCGAGAGGGAGTTGGACCGTCCCGCCGACCACCGAAGGGGGCATCAGAGACCCTTGGAAAAACGAAGCCCAGGGAGGAGCTTAGAAGGCAAGGAGAAGGTGAAGGGCTTTGTGTGCAGCTGTGGACCTGGACGGACAGCGCTCCCCTTGCGGTGCCTGCTCGCTCCCCTGGCCCCACCCGAGGACAGCAGGGTGAGGGGGAGGACTCTGAAAGGGGCAGCAGGTCATCTTGGGCTCTTGTGAAATGTCTTTCTCTCCTTTCTTCTCCCCCCCATTTTCCCCGACTCAGGTTAGCGTTTTTTGGCCGCGATCAGACTGGGCAAATGGCACAATAAGGACGAGTGGGTGGAGGGCTAGGCAGGAGTTCACCGCCCTAAAGGGGTCGCCATCTAGCTCTAGTAGGCTTCCCAACCCCACACAAGGCCTTGTCGGAGGGTGGGAGTGTGCTGGGCAATGGTGGGACCCTACCCAGGGGGCATGTTGAGGCTCAGGTTTGAGTGGAGGCTTCGGGCGACGTGTGTTGGGAGAAGAGGGCAAGTGAGACAGCGCAGGAGAGCAGCGACCACAGGAGCACTGAATGTGTCTTATGGTCAGGCCTCCAGAATTGCATTATTACTTCTGGGAGTTTCTGTTTTCTCAACTGCACCCGCGTCGCCCTCAAGTGAATCACCCACCCCTCCACTTGTGTACTAGGCTGAATGCAATTGGGTAATGCTGTATTCTTGCTCTGTAGAGGTCTTATTTGCTCTTAACCTGTGGGGTGACACACTACTCTATCTCCTATGGCAGCGTTATCCTCCTCCCATGAGACTGAGTGTGGGAAATGTGGTGGGATAATGGCTAGCAAGTTAATGATCTTTAAGAGCTGTGATGAGTGGGTAACTTTGAACACTGCCCAAGTGTGACTGCTGCAACTGAAGTTACCTCACCTAAGGAGCCTCTTTTTCTGCCCTCCCACTTGTCACCAAGTGTTTACTTCCTTTTCTTAAGGCAAGATGTGATTATTATCTAATCATCTAATATGGAATGGAATACTTTTTTTTTTTTGGTGGTTGTTGTGCTAAGGCTTAAACCCAGGGCCTCTCTACTACTGAGCAACACCACCAACCCTTTTTATTTTTTATTTTGAGACAGGATTAGGTTGCCCAGGCTGGCAGTGAACATGCAATCCTCCTGCCTCAGCCTCTGGAGTGGCTGGGATTACAGATGTGCACCACTGCAACTGGCTAATGTAGAACACATTTTAAGAACCAAATGGACCTTTAAAATTGCCACTTGGGTGGTAAGGTTGGGGTACTCGGTGCTTATAGTAAGGAGGATGTGATAGGGTACAGAGAGAACCTTGCACCCTATATAAATGATTTTTAGGGGGAAACTTTTTTTTTTATTGGTTTGTCTAGAAGTGATGAAATATCCAAACTAAGGCAAGAATGGAATTGTCCAGGTGGAGGGCATGAGGATGGGGAAGTGAAGGAGAATGTTTTGTGCATTTAGCAAATTGTCGTCAAGACATACTGGCTGTGTGTCTTGGAGGTGGGGAACCATTGATGTCAGCCTGACCCAAGAGAAAACAAGATGGCACCAAATGGAACAAAAATCATAAATGGGAAGTCAGGCTGCCCTTTATATGACACAAAGGAAGACATAGTTGGTCTTCAAACACTTCTGGGGTTAGAGGATAAGCAGATAGCAGTTGGAAAACCCAGCAGATGTGGCTGGATTGAAGTGGTGAAGGGTGACCTCAGCAGTGGCCTTGTGACTAAAGCTTATGGATTTGCATCACATTTCTAGTCCCTCCCGGTCAAGAAGTCTTTGGATTTCCTCAGAATTTACCTGTTTACCTAATTCCTAGTTGTCCAGTGAAGGGCAGGAGAAAGGGTTGGTTCCAAAGATAATAAACTAAGGCAAGAAAAGAGTGTGTTTATTCGTGAAGGAAGAAAACAAAAAGTTTAAGAGGTCTAGAACCTGAACCTACCTAAGATGCTGCTCCTTTTTTCTTTGCTTCTTTACAGTTTTCTGAGTACCACATACTATGTAGTGTTAACATAATGAAAGTAACTCCTTCCTTTGGCATTCAAAACCCTTCACAATTCCAGTGCTTATCCTCCTTTGTACCAGAGCCACCTTAAGTTATCTAGTTATTCTTGCAGCAGATAGTTCTCCATCCCAGGTGTAACACACATCTCTAACCTCCAGGAATCAAGTTGAACCACCTATACCAACTCTGATTGTCCAAATCCTAGCCCAGATGATTAACTCCCTCAGAAGCCTTACTAGTCAGAATTGTCCTCATGGTATGAGTCTGCTTGTGATAGATAGTTGTTCTTTTCCTCTTTAAACTGCAAATCTCTCCAAATGCCTGTAATCCCAGTGACTTGGGAGGCTGAGGCAGGAGGATTGCAAGTTGGAGGCCAGCCTGGGTAACTTAGCAAGACCCTGTCTCAAAAAATAAAAAGAATGGAAGAGTGCTTCTGGGTTCAGTCCCCAGTATCACAAAAATACACATATGTATCATAATACATATATATATAAGCCCCTTGAATTCAATGATTCTTTCTGCCTGGTACTTTTTTACCTATCAGGTACATAAATGATGTTTGATTTTAAAAACATGAATAAATGAAGAGATGAGTGGATGGATGCATACATCTTAATTTACCTCTTTTGTAGAAAATTCTTTCTTAGACCCATGAGGATTCATACCTCTAGGACATAATAGACTAAAGCATTACCTTTTGCTCCTGGCATAAGGAGCAAAAGGATCTAAAGGTCCTAAAAGGACCTGTCACTATTACAAAGACATTCATGAACATTTTTGAAGGGCTTTTTTGCCAGCCCTATAGAAAGTGTATGGAATGAGTTAATCTAAGTGAACAAAAATAATTTCTGTCACTCTCTTAGACTGAAGATGGTAACTTTCAATTATTAAGGTGCTCATTAGAAAGTAGCAGCACAAAGACTGTCCTCTTTGCAGTTAAGCCAGACAGCAACCATGTCTATTCCATTTTTATAGCCCAAGCAGTCTGCTAGGATGGAAATGTATAGCATATGGAAGAGCAAGACAGATTAGACCCTTAAACTTTCTTTTCCCAAAGACATTGCCATTTAGTAGTCCCTTATTTATAGCTAACTGGACAGTTTTTCTTCGTTTATTTTCATGTGATTACAACACTCACCATTTCTTGAACATCTACATATCAGCTACTAAACTAGATAATTTATTTGTGTTGCCTCATTTCAATCTGTGACTGACATTATTATCTCCATTCTACAAATGAGGAAACCAGGGTTTAGAGAGAAGAAACTTGCTTGGAGTCCCAGATTCTACACTGAAGACAGATTGGAATTTAGGTCTGTTGACTGCCAAGACTGTTCAGAGTTAGCTGTCCATGCCAGATCTCTATTCCTTCTTTCTCCAGAGTCCTCCACTTTGCAGATTTCCTATCATTGTTGGGCTTCTACAATCATTCTGAGAGCCACACAGTTTTGTGTAAATGTATTATTTTTATGACTTTAAACTCGCATGGCCATTAGTTGGAAAGGCCAGTTCCAGAATCCCAAATAAGACCGTTGGGCACACAACTGTCCACCTGGAATTCTTTTGTTTTTTCTTCTAGCCTATCTGAATTCTTTGTTCCTCTCTCCAGGCTAAGCTCACTTCTGGGAAGCCTGTCTTGACCACACCAGGCCACCCTTAACCTCTCCTTCAATCTCTTGCATTGCATGAAATATTTGGGAGCCAGGCGCGGTGGCGCAAGCCTGTAATCCCAGCACTTAGGGAGGCTGAGACAGGAGAATCGTGAGTTCAAAGCCAGCCTCAGCAACGGCGAGGCGCTAAGCAACTCAGTGAGACCCTGTCTCTACATAAAACACAAAATAGGGCTGGGGATGTGGCTCAGTGGTCGAGTGCCCCTGAGTTCAAAACCCCAGTACCAAAAAAGAAAAAAGAAATATTTGGGGTTCAATATCTTATTTATTTATTTATTTACTTACTTACTTATTTATTTTGTGGTACTAAGGATTGAAACCAGGGGCACTGTACTTCAGCTATGTCTCCAGTCTTTTCTACTTTTTATTTTCAGACAGTTGCCCAGGCTGGCCTCCAACTTGCAATCCTCCTGAGTAGCTGGGATTACAGGTGTGCGCCACCATGTCTGGCTTCAATGTCTTCTTAATGAAAGACTTAAGTGAGCCCATACACATGACAGGGATTGTATGTCCTGAACACAGTGGCATATGATGAACTTCCAGAAACTTTGTTAATGATGAATTGGTTAGAACTAGGAGGCAGAAATGTAGGAATGAAGCATTGTTTTCATGTCAACAGTTTGCTGCTATAGTAGAAGAGGTTTCAGAAGAGGATGATGATTTTCTCAGTTAATTTTTACCTTTCTCACGTGACCAACAAAAGAGGTAAGCACCATCTGGAAGCATGCCAGAGCAGATCTGCGTAGTGCTGTTTTTATGAGCTGGACTATCACCAGCACTGAATTATTACGGTACTTAATTATTTTAGGTAGCATGGGTGGGGCCATTGCTTCAGTACCTTCCCCCTTTCTGTTGTGCTCACCCTCTGCCAAATCTGGGCAAGGCCTTTTGGAGTACATCTGAGAAAATCAGAGAGGATCACTGACTGCAGGTGTGGAGGAGAAAAAAAAAAGAGAAGGGAAGATGTGTGAGGAAGGAAGATAATTCCATTTCCACTTCTGATATCACTTCTGAGAGAGTGGTAAAGTGAGTGTGGGGTATAGGTTTGGGCTTTCTTAAATCTTGTGTGATGGGGGATGGTAAAAAAAAGATAAGCAACCTCTCTTTGGGTGGAAGAGACTGTTTCACAAAATTGAATCCATGTCTGGAGGCTGATTTAGACCTCCTTTCCTCTGACTTCAAAGCTGCCAGAACTTTGAAAACCTTGGTGTCACAGTGTGCCATGAGCTATTCCAAACAGGTTAGTCATTTTAAAGGCAAATAGGAGAATCCATGGGGTTTCTACATTTATGTAGCAGGTCATATTCTGTACATGTAGGCTAGCAGCAGGGTCCCAATGATGTGTGCTGAGGTGTGCTGGAGCCTGGAGGGCCACTGGTACTCTAGGCTTCCCTTTATGCACTGGCCCAAAGCTTAGTCCTGTGCATACAGCACTCATTTGCTATGTGTAGTTAAGGAAACAGGACTGACTTTTATTTAGAGAGATGTTTTACATATATATGGTCTTCTGAGAGCTTTATTAGGATCTTACCATAAGTTACAAAACCGGAACCATCCTTTCTAGGTTTTATTTACTAAGACATGTATTGCTTTCATCCCAGTGCTACGCATATTCATCATTTGAGGCTTGGTGAAATTTAGGCAGGGCATTATAGGAAGGAAACTTTTGACCATTTTTCTCCATACTTGGGAAGTTTTGTGAATGTCACAGAATCACATTTTTCCCTGTAGTTTATCCCCCGTCCCCCCCCCCGCCCCGCACTTTTTCCTTTGGCAGGTATTAACAGTGATTTCTGTAGGTGGTTTTGAAATCTGGACTTACAAAAGAAATCCACTAGAATTGAACCTCCACAGCATGGAACTTAGAATAATGGGTAGTATATGCTAAGTGCTCAATAAATATTTGTTGACTGAATGAATGTATTACATTTTAAAATACTTCATTTTAATTCTTTTCTGATTAGTATAGCACTGCCATTTATTTTTATTTTTGTTGAGTTGTGGGGGGAAAAAGCATATAAGATGGGAAAATGATTATACATACAATATACACACATAAATTTTTGAAATAGACTTTTTTAGAGCAGATTCAGGGTCACAGCAAAATTGAGCAGAAAGTACAGAGAGTTTCAGTAAGTCCCCACACATGCCCAGCCACTGTCAACATCCTATATCAGAGTGATACATTTGATATAATTGATGAACCTATGTTGATACATCGCCAGCCAGAGTTCCTGGTTTGCTTTAGGGCTCACTCCTGGTTGTATACATTCAGTGGGTTTTGACAAATGTATAATGATGTGTATCCAACACTATTGTACAGAATAGTTTGACTGCCCTAAAAATCCTGTGCCCCATTTAGTCAGCCCTCACTCCCTCTAACCCCTGGCAACTTTCTCCATAGTTTTGCCTTTTCCAGAATGCCATATAGTTGGAATCATATATACTATATAGCCTTTTCAGATAGGCTTTTTTTTTTTAAAAAAAAAAACTTAGTAACATATATTTAAGATTCCTTCAAGTCTTTTCTTTATGGCTTCATAGCTAATCTTTTTTATTTTTTGGTACCAGGCATTGAACTCAGAGGCACTCGGCCACTGAGCCACATCTCCAGCCTTATTTTGTATTTTATTTAGAGACAGGCTCTCACTGAGTTGCTTAGCACCTCACCGTTGCTGTGGCTGGTTTTGAACTCACGATCCTCCTGTGTAAGCCTCTCAAGCCGCTGGGATTACAGGCATGTGCCACCATTCCTGGCTCATTTGTTTTTAGTGTGTAATAATATTCTGTTGTCTGGATGTACTACAGTTTATATATCCATTCATGAATTGATATTGTGGTTGCTTCCAAGTTTTGGCAATTATGAATAAAGCTGTTATAAAGATGTGCGGGTTTTTTTGTGGACATAAATTTTCATCTCATTTGGGTAAATGCCAAGAAGTATACCTGCTGGATCATATGGTCAGAGTTAGGTACTGGTTGGTTTTGTAAGAAACTGTCTTACAAAGTGACTGTGCCAGTTTGCATTCCCACCAGCAATGAATGAAAGTTTCTTTTGCTCTACATTTTTACCAGCATTTAATGTTGTCTGTGTTTTAGATTTTGGCCATTCTAATAGGTGGATAGTGGCATCTTGTTAATTTGCAGTTTCCTAATAGCCTATGATTTTGAGCATCTTTTATATGCTTCCTTGCTGTCTATATATCTGCTTTGGTGAGATGTCTGTTCAGATCTTTTGCCTGTTTATTAATTGGGTTATTTATTGTTGAGTTTGAAGAGTTCTATGTATATTTTGGATGACATTCCTTTACCAGGTACTCCTTTTGCAAATATTTTCTCCCAGTCTGTGACTTCTTGTCTTATTCTCTCTTATTCTCTCGATTTGCTTTTGCATCTATGAATTTTCATCACGTATGTTCTTTTTTGGGAGTATACATATATCAGAAATGTTTTAAATAATAAAACCAGATATAGGAAACCAAAGTGTGAGAGACTTGAAGAAACACCCCTTTGTACCTCCCTTCCTTTTAAATAAGGTAAATGGCAATTAAATTGAGCCATACTGCAGCCACAATTAGAACTGGCCAGGGGTGGTTACCACAGGAACATGGTTGGTTCTATTTCCCTAATAGGTACTTGTGTTTATTGATCAAATTAGTGGTTTGCTAGATATTTCTGGTTACCACTTCCTATATGGCACAGATTTCTATAAGGTTTATATTTGCTTCACAGCTTATTTCTGGGCCCTTAAGAAAGAGGTTTTCTGGCTGATGATTGTATGTAGGTGAGATGAGAAAGCAAGAAATTTGTGCCTCTCTGGTTGTGAGAAAAACAAAACAAAATAAAACACCCTTAAACTGCCAGAGCATCAATTTCAGTCTAAGCTGACACTCTTAAATACAAATTTCTTTGTATTTGAATGAGTTCCCTGCCTTCTGTCTTCCACCACCAATTATTTTCTTGGTCTCATTATTGCTTTCAAAAGATTGAGTGTTGGTCTTTTCGTATTGATCATTTAATTTCTGTTATCGCTAGTCTGATCTTTCCTTGGGTGGGAGAGAAGCAATTGACCTGTCAGTTCAGGGGAGTGTAGGAGCATTTTTCTACCATGAACATGAACAGCTCTCACCATCTCCATTTGTTCAGCTGAAGCAAGGGTTAAAAGGTTGGAGTGGAGGAAAGAGCCACACGGCCATTTGATACAGACAAGGGCTGCTGACATTTGTCCAAGGAACGCAGAATTCTTTTTGGAGAACGTTCTGTCTAACTTTTGAAGCTAATTACTACTTTCTGTCATGACTGCTGCTTAAGCAGGGTAATTAAGCATGCCTGGCTTTGGGTGCTGACAGGCTATCAGATCCAGTCAGGAGAGCTAGGTTGTTTCCATGGCCCTGCCTTACCTGATGTGATTTTGGTTAGATCACTAGATTTCCTAGTCTTTTTAGTTTTTCTTTTTGAGACTCAAGGAGGGAAATACTTTCATCTAATCGTATCCATTTCAAGAAATATTTGAGGGCCCATGATGTGTTGGAATCACTAAAACACAACTTGTTCACACAAGGAACTTATGGGGAGAGGGGATGGGGAGAGGGGGAGCCCATAGTAAGGTATGAATGATTAGGTATGATTATATTCTAAAAATTAATATTAGGCAGAATAAGATAAGGAAAAGTATCTTAAGAAGTCATACAAAATGAAGTAATTGTAAACATTTAAAATAATCCTATAAGATAGGTTCCACATTACCTCATTTTATAGACGAAAAACTGAGGCTCAAACCTTTTACCACTATAGGTACTGCTTCCCTCCAGGAAGGGAGAGACATCCCATATTTCTTGAGGAGGGACAGTGCAGCAAGAGAGGAAAACACAGTGCCTTCTGCAGGAGGCAGAGCAGCCCTTTTGGGCTGGAATTAAGGTGAAGAAGGAGAGCCATGGGCTACTTTGTTGAGACTTGCAGTCTGTACTACTTATGCAGTCATTTAGGAGTTTCTGAAAAGAAGAATAAAGGGAGTGACATGTTAACTAGATGAGTGTACACTCTTGTGGTAGTGGCAATGAAATAAGGCGAGAAATTCAAAAAGGAAGGATGTGGCAACTGATTTGATTGAAAGGGGTGAGGAATAGGTCAAAGTTGACTCCAGGGTTTTGAGCCTGAGGAGTTAGAACAAAGAAAGCATTAACAGAAGTGAGCACTTGTCCTACAGGAGCTGATTTGTAGGAGTATTGGGGAAGAGAACTCCTTGTTTTTTGAAATGACGGAGGTCAGATACACACATTACAAATGGAAATTCATTTAATCTTTACAACAGCCTTTCAAGGTGGCTTGTTTTGACACATTGTATACATGAAGTAACTAAGATGGGAAGAGGTGAAATGACTGTCCCCGAGGCATACAGTGTAAAAGTGGTAATCTTCTGAGTGAACCCAGGACCGCTGATTCCTTAGTTTGTACTTTTCCCCTTGTTTCAGCTGCCTCCTGTCCCTTGTTCCTAGGATGTGCAGGGCAGCACTTTGGGACACCGGCTCTCCAGTTACAACACTGAAATGTCATTGGGAATGTGGATCTGAAGTGCAGGCCTGGGATTGTGGTGAGAGGTTCAAATTTGTGAGGCCTCTGGTTAGAGCAGGTGCATATTTAAAACTACCGGAAGATGTGAAAGAGTTGAGAGAGACAGAAGAAAATGCTCAACAGACCCTTGAAAGTTGACCTGTTTTACAAGGCAAGAAGAGGAGACAAGAGTGTGAAGTTCAAGAAGAATCCCTCATTCACAAGAAGAATCCCTCATTCTTCTTGTACTCAGTCTCAGGGATGCCAAGCACAGAGTGAGTTTCCAAGGAGAGCATCTCAATGAGAATTCTGTGGCCAGTTATTGAATTATATGCCAGGCACAGTGTTGTTGGTGAGACCACAGGATTTGGAAGATAGAAAAATAAAGCTGCTGTTAATGTGAGCCTGGCTTACTAAAGTTAGCAGTTAATACCATCTGCTGAGCTGGCTCACACCTGGAAGCCCAGGCTTATGGGTAAACAAGTGTGTGGGGGTGATGTTAGATTTGACCAGGGTTCACTGGCAACTTTTCCTCCTTTACCCAGTAGCCTGTAAGATTTGTTTGACCATAGCTGGGCATAGTGGCACACACCTGTAATCTCAGCTACTTGGGAAGCTAAGGCAGGAGGATTGCAAGTTCAAAGCCAGCTTGGGCAACTTAGCAAGATCTGTCTCAAAATAAAATTTAAAAAAAGGAATGGAGATGTAGCTCAGGGGTAGAGAGCCCCTGGTCCAACCCAAGTCTCCCCAACTCCAAAATTATTTGGGCTGGGTGCAGCAGTGAATGCTTGTAATACCAGCAGCTCTGGAGTCTGAGGCAGGAGGATCACAAGTTCAAAGCCAACCTCAGCAATTTAGGGAGACTCTGTCTCAAAATAAATAAAATAAAATAAAGGACTGGGGGTGTAGCTCAGTGGTTAAGCACCCCCGGTTCAATTTTCGGGTAAAAAGCGAAAAACAAAACAAAAACTTATCGGGCCAAAAAAAAAAAAAGGAGAGGAAATGTTATATAATATATAATTTGATGACTGGTTTTAGGGATTTAAAAAATGATACTGCAGGATGACAAAAGTCTCCCTTTTAATGAGAGGGTTTCATAGTTAAAATGGAAGAATATCTTTAAAGATCCTTTTGGAGGGACAAGGGTGTAGCTTAGTTTAAGACACTGGACCAGCACCACAAAAACAAACAAACAAACAAATAAAACCCTGATTCTTTTTAAAATAGCATAGTCAGTACTATCTGTACTACCTCTACAGCTTCATGGACTTTCTGCTTTACTTTCTGTCTGACTTTTCTTTCAAATACTATACCAAGGGCTTGAAGTTACTCAGTGTTTACCATAAGACCCCATTAAGTAAGTGCTGATTCAAACAGCTGCTTTGTTCTAGCCAACAAGATATTCTGTATTTCTCTAGTGAAGGCAATAGATAATCTCAGAGACCATTTCAGAGGGTCAGATACACGTTTGAAGAATATTTTCTCTGTTTTTTAGAAGAAAACTTACTGAAGTCACCATAGGGGGAAAAATTAGCAGGAATCTGAAAGAGAAGAAATAAAAAGGAAGGGGGCAGCAGCAAAATGCTTTTGTGTAAGCCAGAGCACGAAGCCCATAAATATGTCAGAGCAGGCTGGAGAGCACCTGATGTAGGGAGATTGCGCATAGAAGGAATCAGGTAACCTGAGTGGTAGTCCCAATTCTCCACCAATTACATACCTTCATGAGTTCCAACAAAGTGTGTATCTTCTTTGGTCCTCATTTTTCTTATCTGGAAAATGAGAGGTCCTTTAAAGAAAAATTTGTAATCCAAAGTGGTGAGGCTTTCTCATCATCTGTGGATATATTCTCTTCAGCAAAATTTAGTTTATCAGTTGACTGCCCCTGCCACTTAGCCTACTTCTATACATCCTCCCATGCAGGGAATACAAAGTAGTTAGTTAATTAATTTGTTGTGATTCCGGGGATTGAACCCACTGGGCTTTTCACCTTGTTAGACAAATGCTTTACCACTGAGCTATATCCTCATCCCAATGCAGAACTATTAAATCAGGGCAAAAAGATGTGGTAGAAAAGAAGGTGAATCGTAGAAACAGGATTTGTCCTAAGGAGTCATGTTGGATGAGCTGGGCGCTTGATTCCCCCAGTGTGCTTTCCTGACTTGCTGTTAATCCTGAACTAGGTCTCTCTATCTTGGAGAGTTTTGTATAACTCTTAGAATCCCCTTCTTTACCCAGGAATTCTCGTGATATTATTTGTAGGCAAGTTGACTTTGCTGACACTTTGAAGATTTGTTAGGAATGAGTTGGTGACTTTGGCCAGATTTTAATTCTTAATTCTTTTTCCTTCGAGAAGAGGATTAACTAACAAAGCATTTTGTGTACTGGGTAGGTTGAGGCTTGATTAATGTGATTTGACTCATAGCCCAAGTAAGCAGCTGGGGACCCATAAAACCAGGGTCAGACTTATAAATTAGGGATCTATCCCAGAGAAGCCCAGAGAAGTGTATTAGTGACTCTAAGAGCAAATTCCCTCTCTGAATGTACCTGTCAGATAACACAAATGATTAGGAACTGAATGAATGATGCTGGGAGGCCGACATCTCCAGGGCCATTTAGCCAAGCACCATTAGCTAGGTCTGGTTGTGTATTAAAGAGTGAAGACAACCAAAGTTGAGATGCTAGCTCATGTCTGCTGTTATGTGGAGTGCTTGAGGGTAATTCACTTTGCTTTTCTAGATTCTCACTGGTAGGCTCATCTGTAAAATAGGCTGCTAGCTGAGATCAAAGACTGCATCAGGCAGTTGCTTTTGCTAGGTCCCTCGTTCTCCATCCCCTGTTTAAATTTACTAGTTTGTGTTACCACATGCTTTTGGGCTTACTGCCATAATTTTCTGTTCTCTGCCAGCCCAACAAAAGATTTTGTGGCATATAGTGGTAAAGTTGCTCTTCTTCCCCAAAACTACTCTGGATCACTTCTGACATATTTTAATGATTCACAATGTATTATGAGTTCTTTGGAGTGGTGGTTTATAATAGGATTTGTGTTTGTTTTGTCTTTGTTCTATAGATACTTTCAAGGTCTAAGGAAAAGCCATGAGCCTTTTTGTTGGAAGAAGGTGTCCACATACACATGTAAGGTTTCAGGGTATTTTTGATCTCTGAAGGCTTAGAACCCAGGCTCAGAACCCATGCTCAGGAAAAATATTCTGTTTACAAGTTTGGTTGGTGCTGTTGCTCTTTGGGAAATGCTAGGAACTAGAATAGGGTGTGTATAGGGAAACTAAGCAGACAGTGTGGTGAGTGACTTGGTGGCAAGGATGCTCAAGTTATGAATGAGCCCTGGACACAAACAGCCTCCTTCTTGAGACAGATGCATCATTTCCTAGAAGAAAGCTGCGTCTTGGGGACGAGTTGTGTGCACCATTGCCTGAGAGAAAATAATCTGCAAGTTTTAGGGTTTCTTTTTTTTTTTTTTTCGGTACTGGGGATTGAACTCAGGGGCACTTGACCACTGAACCACATCCCTCTATTTTGTGTTTTATGTAGAGACAGGGTCTCACTGAGTTGCTTAGTGCATCGCTGTTGCTGAGGCTGGCTTTGAACTTGCGATTTTCTTGTCTCAGCCTCCCAAAGTGCTGGGATTATAAGCGTGCACCACTGAGCTCGGCAAAAATGTAAGAACTCTTTGCAAACTTAATCCAATACCAACACCTTAAAAATGAAGAATTCCTTAATATCAAATACCTAATTAGCATCCACAGTTCCCCCAGTTGTCCTGTACTTTGTTTTTGTAGTTTATTAATTTGCATTGGGATTCATCCAAGGTTTCTACTTTGAGATTGGTTGATAAGCACTTAGGTGTTTGACCCATAAGGTTTCTTTTCTGTTTCTTGCCATTTTTGTCACTGTTTTATATTGTTATTGAAAAAGTTGGATCGTCTGTTTTAGTTTCCTATAATCTAGGTTTTACTTATCTGTTATTTTTAAGGAAATGAGTAAAACAAGTATGTTATTTTAAAAAAGTTGTTCTTAAGTGTGTGCAAAAGTTTTACTTTATCTGGAAAACAATATAGATGTGGAGTTTAAAACCTGATTAGGCATGAAAATTCAGGCATCAGGTGACTTCTTTACATTTTCTTCCCCATCTCTCTTTGTAGGAAGATACCTTGGCCAGTTACATGCAGAGGTGTTGCTTACCCCGAGCATTTCCCGGCTGGCCGGAATACACCAGCCATTCCTCATCAGTAACACCAGTTATTCTGGGCAGAGAGTTGGAAGGGCGGGTTTTCCTGTTGAATGTGCAGTGGGAGGGAGGTGGGAGATCAAATGTCCCAACACTTCTTTTTTTGTTATGAGGAATGAGGAACATTCTCTTAAGGATTGTTCATTCCAGTAGAAAAAGGATCACAGAATCTCTAGGTTGGGAAAGCTTTCCTGAGGTTACCTGGCCCCATCTGGCCACCTTAACACAAGATTCCATCATTAATTAACACTCAATGTCTTGCGTAAATCCCTTTCACATTCCACGTTTCCTTTTTCCTTTAGCGAAAGATTATTAAATTGCGCCTCTTTCTGACTGTGTACACATACTTACGTCTGTGTATACTTTAAGATTAATCTTGATTCTTCTCCTCTGTCTTCTTCAGCACATATCCCTGAGACTCTATTCAAGTGTTTGTATGTAGTAATGGTTTTCATGAAAAATAAATGTTTTCATGAGTAAATTTTGAATTATGATGGGCTTATTACATCTGTGCAGTAAAAAGCATTATTACTGTGCTTTTTAGGTAAGATATATGTAATGGTTAATTTTATATGTCAACTTGGCTGGGCCACAGGGTGTCAAGATGTGTGGCTGAGCATTATTCTGGATATTTCTGTGAGGGTGTTTTTAGATAAAGTTAACATTTAGATCAGTGGACTTTTGAGTAATAATGCTCGATTGCCCTCCACAATATGGGTGAGCCTTACCCAATTAGTTGAAGGCCTGATGGAATAAGAAGACTGCTCTCCCTGAGCAAGGAGGGACTTTCTCTAGCAGATGGCCCATGGGCAAGAATTGCATTTACTCTTTTGGTCTTCAACCTATCGGCCTAGCCTGCAGATTTTGGATTTGCCAGCCTCCAAAACTGCAAAAGCTAATTCCTTATAATAAATCTCTTTCTCTATATATATATCCATTCATTGGTTCTGTTGCTCTGGGAAAACCCTGACTAAAACAGAAGGGCAAGGGATAAAAGGGGCAGATGTATGTTCCAAATTTATTTGACTGTTTTTTAAGGAGGCATTGTATATCAAAGAGATGCAAAGATCTTTGGCAAGCCATGATTCTGAGATTCTGAGATTCTGGCCACAACTCTTCTTTCAGCTGCCTTTTGGTGTCTAACTCTGGTACTTTCCCTTTCTTAGCCTCAGTTTATTCTCTGTAAAAGGAGTTTGAACCAAGAGATCTCCAATGTTTATGATTTCATGAATATAAACATTAAACATCTAAGCTAGCTGCTGAAGGTCATGTGAGGATCATTCTTCTGAGGACTGCCCTGGGCTTCCCTTGCTACATAAGAGGAAAAGAAAAAAGCAAACAAACTAATGTATAAAGGTAGTGATGGAGGTATAATTTCAAGCACAGGGACCACAAAAAAAATCACAGAAGGAATCCCTATGTATCAGGTAGAATGTTCTAAGCAGTAAAATTTAAAATATAGATGAGTACATGCCTGCCTGAGGACCTTTAGCTTTTGTGACTTTTCATCTGAGGGCAGAGAGTCTAACTTTAAGGGTACTAAAGATCTGTCTCTGCATTGCACTCTTATTTTGCAAAGAGGGAGTTGGGTGGTGATGTTGGTGGAGGTTTAGCAGCTGTGATAAACTGGGGGCCCTCACGCAATCAATAGACAGGAAATACCTGGCTTCAAGGACATTGTACTATCTTGACCACAGAGATTTAAAGGAGTCTCAGACTGATGGAGACCTGTGGGGTTGTTGACTGATATCTCTGTTGCCTTGGTTGTGTGTGTGTGTGTTGCTGGGTCCTGAACCTAGTGCCTTGTGCATGCTGGGCAAGCATCTTCCTTTTTTTAACTTGGGTTTCCCTCTCCAGGTAAAATAGCAGCAACTGTGAGGTAGAAACCTTATCATTTTAGCTTCTGCTGTCTGGAGAGCAGTCAGCACTTAGCTGCAGTAATCTTTTGGCATTCTCTGTCTGGAATTAATGTTCACCTTACGGGCAGTCTACCACTTGGGAGGCTGGCATTTGAGGCTGAACAATCTGCGTGTATGACTGGGAAAGCCAGCTTAGGGGACAGTCAGCTGTCTACCTTGGATGGGGACATAGTCTGTGTAAGATTGTTGCTCTCTGCTCTAGAGGCATGCCCTGCAAAGACAGTGGAGTGGCTTTGCCTTTTGAGATCTTTTGAATGTAAGCTCAAAATGTAAGTGAGACGGGACATTGATGGCCATATTCCCTGGGAGGCTAGTTGACGGTTTACTTGGTTGGTGCTTTAAATGGACAAATGATTAACCCCCTGGAATCCCTGGTTAGACCCTGGTTATGGTCTTAAAGTCAACCTTTGAACCATGGGCTAAATTTGTTTTTCCAGACTTCTATCCAATGGGGCGTCCCTGACTAGACTCTGGTATGGAAAATTCCCTTGGGAGAGAGTGGTGGGCAGGGGGTATGGAAAATGACAGGAGGAAGCCTCCAAGTGCTTCTGGTCCTCCTGACACCCCCCTGAGGAGGTAAGGAAGGGACCTGCAAGATGAGTGGGAGACAGGAAAGGAGCTGCAGCCTGGAGGCGGCTGAGTGGGAGCTGCTCCTGGCCCACTGCCCACCCGGCTGCTTCCTTTCCCTGACATGACAGCCCTGCCGGCCTGGCTGTGGGCCACTTGGCAGTGGGCACAGCACATGATTCCCTACCAAACCAGCTGGGGGCTGCATGGGTCCTCAGGGATGGGCAAGGAGGTCTGTTCTCACACTGGCCAGCTCCTTCCTGACTGGGCCACCTTTGCCTGGTGCTGCCAGGTATGGTGGCTTACTTGCCCTTCCCTTTGGCTTCCTCCGTCCAAGGCTGTCTCCAGCTGCTTCCATGCAGAGAAGGAGCCAGTAGAAGGGAAAATGCCAAAAGACAGTTTGAATCCTGACTGTGGCTAGTAGATACACCACCTGTTCAGTGTTCTTCATACAAAATGGTTACCCCAAGTTGCCTGCAGTTACCAGCCAATGGAGAGGGACCTGCTAAATTGTACTGTAGCCACATAGGTCTGTTCAAATGGAACACTGACTTCCAGCCTGATTGCAATAGTTTACTGCCTCCGCCAGGCCCATCCTGGCAGGAAGGTGGCAGGGGCAGTGTGGGGTCCCAGAAAACAACAAAACAAAAAAAGATACTACCAAGATGGAGAGCTCAACCAGTGGTTTATCTTTTAGAGGCTGGAACATTTGCTACTATTCCTAGTCTTGGTTTTGCTCTGTAAAATCCAGGAAGGTGTGAGAGACGTGTGTGCTTGTCTATCCCTTTTGTGACTTTTCATCTGAGGGCAGAGAGTCTAACTTTAAGGGTACTAAAGATCTGTTTCTGAAGAGAAATTCTCTTAAAATTCAGAGAAATTCAGTTAAATTGATAGTGATGCTTCTGTTCAAAAGAAAGAGATTTTGCAAATAGCCATTGGGAAAATATGCCAGTAAACTCAGGTTATATTCTGATACTGGCTTTGTTTCCCCTGTCCCACCTCCCTCCCTTGCCTCATTTTTTTTTTTCAAAGAAACTTTATCACTTTTACCTCTACTATGCAGCAAAGTCTTTAGAGTGAGCTGATCAGTATTTTCAATAGGGTTGAGTATGGTTAGAAGGCATTTGAGTATTTTCATGGTGACTTTATAGGGTGATGAATTTTTTTTTTTTTTTTTTTTTTTGGTACTGGGGTTTGAAGTCAGGGGCACTCGACCACTGAGCCACATCCCCAGCCCTATTTTGTATTTTATTTACAGACAGGGTCTCACTAAGTTACTTAGCACCTTGTTGCTCAGGCTGGCTTTGAACTCGCGATCCTCCTGTGTCAGCCTCCCAAGTCGCTGGGATTACAGGTGTGCACCACCACGCCCAGCTGAATGTTCTTTTTTGACTCGAGACTTTGTGGTAGAGGAAAGGACACGAAAGTATTAAGTTCTAGAAATTGGGATTGGAACAGTCTTGCAGAGGTTGCCCAGTGCCACCCTGACTGATGTGATCTGTAATCAAAGCCTATATAAAGGTGCAGGGGATCTTTAGGGGGCTGTGAGTTGCCATGCTGGAGCTGAAACTGTCTACTGAACCCCGCCATAGTGCCTCTCCAGATGAACTTACCTGAGTATGTGTCACATGACTACAAGAGGACTCAGGCACTTTCAAACCCAAACCCAAATGCTTCAATTGACTGGAAGTCCAGAGGGGGCAAATACTTACCCAAAGTCACATAGCACAGTGGTTGTGCTGCTCCCAAACCCCATTACTGCTTACATGTTTTTCGTCTCCATCCATGATTAGAATAAAATGTGGAATTAATTTTGTCTGCCTGGCTGTTCCCACTACCCTATTGTTTTATACTTCAATTCCTTCTGACTAGGGGGTGGATAGCTCCCTTGCAGATGGTGTTGGTCAAGGTTTGCTGAAGCACCTGCCTGCAGTCCATTCAGCTTTAGACACATATATGCATCAGCAGCTATAAACTTTCCCCCTCTCGCTAGCTCCCCTGTGCTGCTAGCTCCTCCCTGGGCTCCTGTGTTCACTTGGTAGGTTGCTCATTGAGCCTTGAGCAGCAAGGATGAGGGAAGCTCTGCTTGTACTCATCGAAGGCCATTCTCAGTGAATACAGCTGTGAACTTGTTTAATTTTTAAAATTAAGAAATTGGCTAAAGTGTACTACGTAGTAAAACTACCATTTATTGTGTCTCTAAGATGCGTGGCTTTTATAAACACCAATCTTATATGGTTCTCAAACACCCATATAGGGTAGGTGGGGGCATCCTTGTTTTTAAGGATATAGAGTCTGAGATTCAGCAAGGTCATGCAACTTGCACAAGGTCAAATAGCTGGCAAAGAGCAGAGAATTTGAACTCAGGTTAATCTGGTCACAAAGCCATCAAACTGCCCTGCTACCCACTCATTATCCAACCCTGGTCTTGCCCAAGAAAACATGTTGCTAGTTTTTATTTTGAGAATGAGTGGTGAAGGAGTTGGAACAAAGTGTGCTTGAATATCTACTGACTGGCACTTCAGTTACACCACTGTCTAGATAACATTTCTAAAAATCAGGTCTTCTAGAATGAGGTAATCACAACTCCTCGTCTTCCTTTTTGTTGCTTCTAGAAAAATCATAGGATTTTTCTTTAATATATTTCATCACGTTATAAACAACACTGGACTTTTTCCTAGTTAAAAAAAAAATACATGTTTACTGTAGAAAATACAGATGCACACCAGATGGACATGACTTTCCAAACTTACAGAAGCTGCTTAAGAATGTGGGTACTGGCTCTGGATTTCCAGGGTATGGACTCTGCTCTGTGGGTTAGCATGTGTATGACCTTGGCCTCATCATTTTTGTGTCTGCTTCTGGTCTGTGAAGTTGGAAATAACCAAGCTCATTGGATTTTTGTTAAGATTAAATGAGCTAATAGCTGCTCCTTGCTTGCCAGGTTGGTCCTCTAAGCCCCACCTTTCTAGGTGGAGAGCTGCATTCACATCTAGGCCATGCTGGACACTGAACTTTGCCATTTTATGAATTTCTGGTGACGTGTGCCTAATTCCTTTGGTGATATGAAGTTCTTGCTGGCCTCAGGTTGGCAGGAAACCATTGATTAGTTCCCCCTTCTCTACCGCCCATTCCCTCCACTGCCTTCAGGCACTAGCAAAGCAGCAGGCCTATAACTAAAAACTAACCGTTGCCTGTCCACTACTCAGGAGCATTATATATACAGACTTGAGTCCAAGTCTGGCATCTAGAAGGCAAGAGTGATGGGCAGAAGTGACTGGGGACAACGATTTCTTGTGGGATACACCCTTGAAAAAGTTTGTGGTTTTAAGGACATCTTTCTCCTAACAGAAGAAACTGGAGTGTTGGGAACCTGACAGAACCTGACATGTTCAATGATGTGCTTTCTAAAGGAACTCAGCTGCTTTGCGGGACACTATTATTGACTTATCATCCTCAGGCACACAAAACATTTAAGGAAAGAGCTTGATTTTTTAAAAATTTCATTCTAATCTAGGGGCTATATCATCATTGCTGAGAAAAGAATTTAATATGCTATCAGGGTGACGTGTATGCAAAATTGTAGAGGAGCCAGTGTATCTTTGAGGTGTGCTGGACCAGCATTAGGACTTGAGAAGAGAATAATGTGTATTTCACATTTGTAAAACTGAAAGTATCAATTGTTTTCCTCAGTGTTTTCCAAAATGCTCTTTAATTAGTTTCCTCCTGACACTCTCCCTGTGAGCAAGGTTAAGTAACATTACCTTCCTTCCATTGATGAGGACTCTGAAACAATGAGAGGTTAATTGGTGTGCCTTGGACTCTGTAAGCTGAGGCTGACCCAGCCAGAGGAATTTCTGCTGCCTGTAACTTCTGCTTTCCATTCCAAAGGTTTTGTAGAGCCAGGGCTGCCTCAAGCAAAGCTTCAACAGAGGCAGGAAAAGTTCCCAGCCAAGGAGGAAGCATCTTGCCCAGGCTTCATGTCTTTTTTTTTTTTTTTTTTTTTTTGATGGTACTGAGGATTGGACCCATCAGCCATATTCTTGCATTCCTGTTTGGGAACTGCTGAAGCAGGGACAGAGGTGGTAGTCTCTTGCGAAATCCAAGTTCCGCCACCTAGAAACCGTTTTGCTGCCTTGAACCAAGCTGTAGGAGTGATGGATGGCAGAAATAAATTATTTTGGGCCTAGATGCTTAGTCTTGGCAGGGGGCCCATTGTATTTGAGATGTAAACCTGACATCTACAGAAGACTTAGGAATCTGATGTTTTTATCCTGTAGTTCACATGTTGGCCTCTTCAGTAGAAGGGTTATCAGTTGTCCCTTGTGCATGTTCCTGTTAAAGCTTACTTTCAATTCAGATATTGTAAAATATGTAATTAGGAGTACAAAAATGGTTTCTAATCTAGGAAGCCCCTGCATCTCTGCCTCCTGCCCCCAACAGACCTGCTAAAATGTTTGAATCATCTTGGCTTACTGCTCCCAGCAGTGCAGCAGATTGTTGCCGCAAAGCCAGGGTTAGTGGTGCCACTGAAGACATGGTCTTATGTAGGAAGTTTCATATACTGATGTTAGTTATTCTTGTGTCCTGACTGTACTTACTATCCTTTGGCTTCATAAAGGCCCTCTCATAATTAGCTAAAATACTCACAAGATTGTTATGGGCTTGTGGAGGGCAAGCTTAATAAGAGTAAGAAAAACAGAATTTTGAGATAGAAAAATTGGCTTAAGCTGGGGGCGGTGGTGCATGCCTGTAATCCCAGCGGCTCGGGAGGCTAAGGCAGGAGGATCGTGAGTTCAAAGCCAGCCTCAGCAATGGTGAGGCGCTAAGCAACTCAGTGAGAGACCCTATCTCTAAATAAAATACAAAGATAGGGATGTGGCTCAGTAGTTGAGTGCCCCTGAGTTCAATCCCTAGTACCTTCCCCTCCCCCCCAAAATTGGTTTAATCTCTACTCTACTTTTTAATTTTTTAAAAATTATTAATTTTAATTTATAAAATTAAATTTAAATAAAATAATTAAATTTTTTAATTATTATTTTTTAAAAAATTATTTAGGTATAACTGACATACAATAAATCACACATATTTAATGCATTAGGTCGACATTTTCTTTTAAATTTTTTTTTATGTCATTCTTTTATGGCAGTGCTGGGGCCTGAACCACTTTACTTCTTAAAAGTTATGGAACCTTTGGCTAGTAGGTCTTCTTTTTGAACTTTACATTTTTTCAGCTATAGATGTGGGGATGCCTACCTCATGGTTAAACTATAAGTCCATACTAATAAATATCTACTTCATAGACAGAAGCAGACCAAGTCTGGGTCTAGGGAGTGTTGCCAGCTGGCCTTAGAATGAGGTTGCTACTGTTCTTCCACTACTCAGACATCCTCCTTTGCACCCACTTGTTTATCTTAAATTTACATGGGGTGGGGAATAGAGATTTGCCATCTGGGGCTTGGAAGTCTAGACATTTTACTGGATGGGGAAATCAAGGCCAGCATGGTGAGCAGACAAATGGAGGCTAATGTGACCTTTCTGTGTTTTGTCTGGAGCAGGATCCTTGGTCACCTTCCTTGTTCTTTTCTTCCTAGATGGAACAAGAAGATAATCAGTGTATGTGTGAATACCAGGACCCAGAAGACAGAGCAATGGGCTCCGATTTTGAGAACACTGAGGACAGGGAAGGGGACCCAGAAGAAAGAGGAATGGGCTCTAATTCACAGGATGCAGAAGAAAGAGGCCATCTGGAGCGGGAGATGGGCGCCAACCCACAGGATGAAGCTCTAAGTGAGGACTCAAGGGAGAGGGAAGTAGTGTCTGACATCTGCACAGGTGAGGATAAGGTGGGAATTTCCCTACTCTCATTCACATCTGCTCTCTAGAATTACAACCAGGTGCAGCATTATTTGTGAGGCGCTTTCCAGAGACTATTAAGCAGGATTCTATACTAACATAGCTTTTCTAGTATTGGTCCTGGGGTGCATCCTTTTTTTCAATCCAGTCTGAGGTGGGCTGTGCTGGTAAGCACTGGTGAAGAGGCTCATTCATGGGCATAGCACTTTACAGCATTGATTACTACTGTTAATACCCAGTTGTAACAGCACCTCAGTTACTCAGGTAACACTGGAACCTACCTCACAGGGTTGCTGGAAATGAGTTGCTGCATTTAAAGAGTTACTTAGCACAGTGCTGAGCAAAGTATCCAGATGCAGGTGTAGTCAGTCACCTCTGCAGATAAATAAACTCAGTGTTAATTGCCCTGCTTAGGTTCATGTGACTAATTCCCAAAGTGCCCAGTTCCTCTACTAAATCCCTTGGCCATTTCCTGACCTGAGAGCTGGACTTTTATCCACTTCCTTGTTTCTGTCTTTGGGCATTTGTTGCTTTATCCTGAGTACATGCCCCAGGGTCAGAAATGAGCTGAAATACTTTATGGCCAGGACTGTAAGGTTACATTCCTTTCCCCCAGCCAGAGTCCCAGACTCCCTGCTGCCCTCCCCCACAGTGCACACAAGCATGTTGCCTTCCATAACTGAGTAACTTCCTGGAGTGCCCTCTGCTTGGGGATGAAGTAGCTAGAGGGTAACAGGTGTGTATCCTTGAACCAGCCTCCAACCTCAGCTCAACATCTCTAGCTTCTATGCTCTTTCCCTCTATTATCACTGTCCACATCCATAGTGGGAGTCCATAAGGTGAGTTTAGTTTGTTGTTTGTTGTTTCACCTTAAGCTGTACCAGACTGCAGTTTTTAAAAGTTGGGTTCAAGCCGGGTATGGTGGCGCACGCCTGTAATACCAGCACTTATGGAGGCTGAGACAGGAGAATCGCGAGTTCAAAGCCAGCCTCAGCAAGGGCGAGGCGCTAAGCAACTCAGTGAGACCCTGTCTCTACATAAAACACAAAATAGGGCTGGGAATGTGGCTTAGTGGTTGAGTGCCCCTGAGTTCAATCCCCAGTACCAAAAAAAAAAAGTTGGGTTCATAATCATAGATGCATGGAATTTTCTTTGCTTCATTTCAGCCTCCTGCCCCTCTGCAGTGATGTCTCTTTTTCAGATTGCATTTGAAAGTCACTGGAGGGCTTGGTTAGGCCAAGTGGGGTGTTTTATGTGTGTGTGTGTGTGTGTGTGTTTGTGGTTGGCTACGCTGATCTTTTCTTTTGAGGCTATAATCTTAAAAGGCACTGGCAGCAACCAAACAGTGCAAAACTTTTTCTCTGGAGATCTGAAATCCCCGGCACAGACTTGGCCATTTCCTGCATTCAGAGCTCTGCTGGGTGGGGCCTGTGGAAAAACTGGAATACAAAGTAGCAAAGTCTGTAGCGAGTGTACACTCCTTAGGCCTTTTCTGGGAGGAAACAAGTGGGAGGGAGGCTGGAATGTAAGGGGCTGGATGGGGGTTGGGAATGCTTGGGGGAGGTGCATTATTCCCTGGCTCACACTCATTGTCCAGCCTCCTTTCTTCTAGGCTTACCTTATTGAGCACTAGGTCTAGTAAGCCCCACTGCCTTCCTTTCTGTTGCAGAGGGATTGCTGAGTGAGGAAGAAGCCGTTGCTCTCCATGAGGAAGATGATCAGCCTGGTGTGGCTGACATGGGGATGTTCCCAGGACTGTCTGAGTCAGACGGCATATCCCGGAGTCCCCAGGAAGAAGAGGAGGAAAGTGCTGGAGAGAACAGGTTGGAGGAGGAAGAGGAACAGCCGCCACCTCCCGTACTTCCCTGGAGGCGCCACCTCTCTCTAGGAAGCCGCCACCGAGGTGACAAACCTGCTCACCGCCGCTTCCACCGTCTCCACCACCCCATGGCCATGGACCTCGGGGAGCTAGACAGCCTGGTGGCCAGCATCATGGATGCGCCCACCATCTGCCCCGACTGCGGGGAGAGCTTCAGCCCCGGTGCCGCTTTCCTTCAGCACCAGCGTATCCACCGCCTGGCCGAGGCTGCTGCTGTAGCTAGCTTGGAGCCCTTCGGCCTGGCGGGCGAGTGCGGAGCTGTAGTGGGGATGATGGGAATGGGCGTGGCGGGGGGCTTCGGGGCGGGGCCTGCCCTGGCCCGGCCCCCGCGTGAGAAGCCCTTCCGCTGTGGGGAGTGCGGCAAGGGCTTCAGCCGCAACACCTACCTGACAAACCACCTGCGCCTGCACACGGGTGAGCGGCCCAACCTGTGTGCGGATTGCGGGAAGAGCTTCAGTTGGCGTGCCGACCTACTCAAGCACCAGCGCCTGCACACTGGTGAGAAGCCCTATCCGTGCCCAGAGTGTGGTGAGGCCTTCAGCCTTAGCTCTCACCTGTTGAGCCACAGGCGTGCGCACGCGGCCGCCAGCGGTGCAGGTGCTGCAGCGCTGCGGCCCTTCGCCTGTGGAGAGTGTGGCAAGGGCTTCGTGCGTCGTTCACACCTGGCCAACCATCAGCGCATCCACACGGGCGAGAAGCCTCATGGTTGCAGTGAATGCGGCAAGCGCTTCAGCTGGCGCTCGGACCTGGTGAAGCACCAGCGCGTGCACACAGGCGAGAAGCCCTACATGTGCTCAGAGTGTGGGGAGACCTTCAGCGTCAGCTCGCACCTCTTCACACACAAGCGCACGCACTCGGGGGAGCGGCCCTATGTGTGCCGTGAGTGCGGCAAGGGCTTTGGGCGCAATTCTCACCTAGTGAACCACCTGCGTGTGCACACGGGCGAGAAGCCCTTCCGCTGCGGCCAGTGCGAGAAGCGTTTCAGTGATTTTTCCACGCTCACGCAGCATCAGCGCACGCACACCGGCGAGAAACCCTACACCTGCATTGAGTGCGGCAAGAGCTTCATCCAGAGTTCACACCTCATCCGCCACCGCCGCATCCATACCGGCAACAAGCCACACAAGTGTGGCGGCTGTGGCAAAGGCTTTCGCTACAAAACGCACCTTGCTCAGCACCAGAAGCTGCACCTGTGCTAGGGTTAGATGGGAGGGAAGTCACCCTCTGTGAAGCATGTGGGGAATAGGTGTTCTGGGAATAAACCCTGTTGAAAGAAGTGGGGAAGGGGCGGGAGGGGCAAGCTGAGAGTGACTGAGGAGCCTTTTGGTGTTAAGGAGTCCCCAGTAAGAGTTGTTATTTTGGGGTGCTATGTTTTTCCTACTTCCTCTCCAGGAAACTTTTGGGAGATGTGTTTGAGTAATGACTTCCTCAAATATACCCTGTAGGGAGGGAAGGGCTTGGAGGAGTAGGTGCTTTGAGGACCTTGAAGAAGGGGATTTGGAGAGTAGAGAAAAATAGAATGGTGGGCAGGGGAGTAGTTTGGGCTTCGATGACCTGTGGGAATAACAAGGAATGGTTGGAGTGAGAATTTTGGGTAAAGTATGATGCGGGTATAAATAATTCTGAACTCGTCCAACCAAGTGGTAAGCCAGTGTTTGCCCTGAGCCCCCAAATCAGCTATAATTGAAGAGACGTTTGTCAATCCTGAAGGAGAGGATATTTAGTATTCTCCTCTTTCTCTGAGCCACAGTTAGCTGCTATTTTGAGGCATCGAAGGGAAACTGGGTAGAAAAACTACACAACCTCATTTCAAGGGGCAACTTCTAGGGTTTAGAAGTACATTTGTAACTGGTTCTTTGATCTCTTGAAAAATTCTGCTTTTGCTTCTGATTCATTGGTACTGCCTTGGACACACACTTAACTTTGTGTTAGGTCAAAATCATCTATGTGGGTGACCTGCCCCTTGACCTGTGTCAGGTGTGTGCCAGGCTTAGTATTTCTTTAAGGTGTCACTTATGATCTCTTAAGTGTCAGGAAATTGGAACAATCTCAGCTATGTGTGACTTTCCCCTTCCCAGGTCAGCTTGATGCCTGTGTTTCAAGTGAACCCCAGATGGTAAACTGTTGTCCTAGCGACTTGCTACAGAAGTCAGTTAGCTTAAGGGTTTTTCTGGCAATATGTGGAAAAATCCAGGAAAGCAAAGTTCACAGGTTGGGATACAAGGCTCCTTTGTCTCTTTGCCTTCGTTTTGCATGTGTGTACCCTATTCCCCCTCTCATCCCCAACTCCATCCATATTGATAAGGGATCTAGTTCAAGTAAGAATTTCATTTTCCTACATGTGGAGGCACAGTAGATATCTCAAGGCTTTACACAAAGAGGGCATAGTCAGGGAGAGGTGTAAATGCAAATTTGCCAAATAGCACAAGCAATGAATGTTTTCTAGTTGTTTATATAGATGCCAAAATAGCACTTTCGTATTTGCAAAGTGCTTTATGCTTTTTAATGATTGTTAGTTGTTTCTCACATCTTTGTGAGGTAAATCAGTATTATGACCTCTGTCTTAGGGAAAGCCTGGAGGCAGGAGTGTGGCAGGCTGATCTGAAGAAGGTACACAGTGTGAAGAGGTATGGCCTCACCTTTGGTGTTCTCCAGCTCAGCTGCTAGGAAGACTTACCTGTCATGATTTATATAATAAAATAAGGACACTGAACATTCTTACCCTTGATTGAAAACTCAAAGCTAGCCTAGAAAGGCCAAAGATGTCCTTATTGACAAAGCTGGTCTTTGTCACCTAATTAGAGTGACCTAGTTATATTGCATTTCTAGTAGGGGGCTGTAGATAGATGACTTTTGTATAGATTTCAGTTCCATATGCTGAAAGTCCCTCCCCTAGGTTACCCTTTAGAAGTTAGAGTTGTGGAAAACAGTATTGTTTTCTTCACTAACATTTGTTACCTTGTACTATTCATGGAAGCATCTTCATAAACTGTTGGACACAGTTGAAGGGGGAAAAAAAGCTACAAGATTGTTTTTACAGTTTTAGTAAAGTTTCTGTGAATGCTAGTAATTTATACTTGATCAATTGTATTTTAGCAAAAACCTTCTTTGGGGACTGTAGAAAAGCATGTTTTTTGTCATTGTAAGAACACTGAAAAAAATTCTTCAAATTCTGGGTTTGTGTGTTGCCTGTTGATCTTGCCCTCTGAATTAGTTTACTGCTATTCATAAATACAAAGAGATGTTCACACTAGGGAATAATTTCAAAATACACTAATTCTTTTAAATTTTCTTTTAATCAAGAATTATACCAGCAAACTACATTTCCATTATTTATGACTCTTGTAGTCTGAATTGAATACCAAATATATAAGACCACCTAAAAATAACATAGCCACTTTATAGGCAATCTTATTCATTGATGGCTTTTTTTGTTTTTTTCATGCATATCTACCTCTTTCTTCTATTTTAAGTTCTTTCAAGTCTGTGCCTGTGAGATCTCATCCAACTTTTGATTTTGATTATTCATGGATTGCTTATTCACTTTATTGGTTATTTGGTCGTTTGCTACCATCATTATGCACAGTCTCATCAGCATCCAATGTTTCACATATCAGCAGCTTTGAGAGAGCGTTCAATGGAAAATGAAGATTTAAGCCTACGTGAAATAATGGCAGTAGAAATCCTTGGACTTCATTTGCCTCTCTTGTTCTTTCTATTACCATGAATAAGAGAGCTATCATGTTAGTGTCTTTTCTATGAGCAAATCCTTTAGCAAAAGAAAACTGACCACCAATATCCCACTCCAAGGGTGTATTTAAAATGTGAGTCCATTTTTCTTGTACTTCTTCCTGGAAAATACCTGCATTAAGTGAGGCTAAATACATTTAGGAGGTTGTTTCTTGTCTTTAGTTTTAGAATAGTAGTATTTCTTTAGTAAACCCTATTAATTGTAGTTCATCCCTGATGATGTTAGCGATTCCTTACTCCAACTTTTTGATGATGATGGAGGCAAGTGTATTATTTGTTCCCTGGTGAGTTTGGTACACAAGGCTTCCTTTGCTGCCCTTCACGAAGCATAACCTGGAGCAGTTTAGAAGTTAAATGCGTTTGATTAAATCTTGAGTTCTGAGTTGGAAGGAGAAGATGAGAAGTTAACCCTTTGAGCCATGTGGTCTCTTTACAATCAAGAGGCTGTACATATGTGAAAAAGTACAAATTGCGAATCTGTGTTCATAGACAATCTGAACTGTATTTCTGAAGTTTGTGCACATTTTTCTTCACTGTAATGTTATTTTACATCTGTTTGTTAAAATAGTAATTTAATAATCCTGAGAGTAACAGGTTTTATGTGAGTGTGCTTGTGTATGTGAGAATTGCCTTGTTTTCAGGTCATTTTATTTAATGATGGTTCCTTGGACAGTATTCTGATGTTCATCAATCAATATGGAATATTTGTCATTAAATCCTTATCAGTCTTTTACTATGTCATTCTTTCTTCCTTATTTGTTCTTTGTTAAATGTCACTCATTTCAATCTGTGGAAGCTATGTGCTGCTCAATGGGGATTGGCAAACTACCAGATCTGGCCCAACTCTGTAAATAAAATCTTATTGGAATATCGTCTCACCCATGCGGCCACCTTTATATATTGTCTATGGCAATTTTCACACTGCATGGCAGAGCTGAGAGGTTGTGATAAAAGCTACATGGGCTATGATCTTAAAATATTTACTATCTATATTTTAACAAAAACAGTTTTCTGAATCTTGTAGTAGAAAGTTCAGGTCAATCCTAAATCATCCATAAATTAGCTAAGATCTGAAATCTGAATGGTTTACACATTCTTACCAGTAACTCAGTGCAGCACGCATAGACTAAAGTGGTGTTGGCATGTTGGGAAAGTGTTTGTTATAGTGCTGGTATCCATTTCCAAAGATCTGTCTTTGTACCTTATCAGAGTGTGGGGTATTGGGAGAAAGGTCAAGAAAAAGTAGTTGTGGAGAGAGGAACTTCCATTTCCAATCTAATCTATGTAAAATGTATTCCTGAATCACATAACAAAGTATTTTCTTTTTCTCAATTCTCAAAAATGTAAATTGGTGATTACTGATAATACTGAAGGAACATAAGAGCTAGACTGACCTTTTGCTAGTCTTAGCTAGTCTCTACTCAGCCAATTAGACTTCAAGTCAGCAGTTCCTAAGGATGGAATCATGAAGACAGAGGTAGAAGGAAGCTTACTAATTCATGCTGGTTTTGATGATCACAGGTATCTTCTTGTTTGCTTATACACTAGGCCTTACCATGCCCAGTAGGGCCATGGGAAGTTGCAGAAACTGTGCCTATCTCATTCCTTGCCAAGTCTGGCTTTTGAAAGCATCAACTAGACCAGCTCTTGATTCCACAGGCATCTCTTGAAAACACTAAACTCCAGACTTCAATGTAGGGAAACCTGTCTTACAGAAGCACAACAGAGGATCTGGTGCACAGGTCTACACCTCAAGAGTTGTCCAGCCTGAATGGGCAGCTGGAGCAGGATTCTGCAACAGACCAGTGAGAGGAACTGTATGTGGTCCTCTAGAAATTCTTGGGTTTGATTAGTTTGATTAGAGATGTTCTCAACCTTGGAGGGGTTTTTATGCATTTACTTTTAAAATCTAGCTATTGATTAATTGCAGTGAAGCCCAAGTGTCTGTAATTTTATGAAAGTGGTACAGGAAATTTTAATAGCAAACAGGGTTGGGAACTCTAGGACCAGTTAAGGACTTCCTTTCTTCCTGCAGAAGCCAGGAAGTAGAAGCCATAAGCTTAAAGTCTGTCCTGTGCCCTGGGGAATAGAGGCAAAGGGCATTGTAAGATCCCCAAGCTTTGCAACCAAGGGCTCCTGGAGACCACCTTCCATACACCTTCCCCATGTGGTCAGGGCCAGACCAAGAGAACGTCTTTGCTGTTCACCAGAGAATGCAGGAAAGGGGCATGAAGGTCACTGCTGGTATTGCTCTATGCTGCACTCACATTAGGCTCTCATCCCTCCTTTCTAGTCTTCATCCCCCATCCAGTTAACTGACCAGAGCAGTTATCCTCACATCACTCTTCTCAGTTGCCCTTTGCAATTACCATGTCCTCTTTGCTTTAGCACTAGTGGCAGAGGGGAGGAGCTTGTCCAGCCAGTCTCTAGCATGAACTGCCTAGTGCTGGTCTCCTGTTTTCCTGTTAGAGCCCCAGGTGTTTCTAGATTTCAGTTGTCTGCTGCCAGCCTGGACTTTCAAGGTCATCTCTGCTAACCCAAAACACATTCCAAAGGTTTTCCAGTTCCAGCAGCTCAGAGGGCATCTAGTGTACTCTTCACACTACTCTCCATGCATCTAGTATCCTGTGCATCAGAGCAGTACAAAGTTCTTTGTGTTGTATACCCATGGGGACCCGAGGACCTGGCAAGGTGTGTCAATATCAAGTTGGCCTATGTTTAAGGAGGTTGAAAAAGGTATGAGTGTGTGTGAAGTGCTCAAGCTGGCATTCTGTTCTTAAATGTGGAGGATTTTCCACCAAAGTTGCAGGATGGACAGGCCCAGTACTGGAGACCATGGAGGCATTGAAAGCAGTTCACTGCTATAATTTCATTCACAGAAGACAACATTGATGCCTTCTCTGAACCACAAGGGCTGAATGGATCTGCACAGGTGTTCCCATAATGTCCCGAGGAAGCTAATGTGTATGAGCAATGTTCCCCATGCCGCAAGGTTGTATATGATTCACAGCAGATTCTCTGAGAAGTTTGTTCCATCAATGAATGTAATCAGACCTGTCCCTGATGAGCTCTTCAAGAGCACACACTGCCCAACAAAGCCAGACAAAGTGGCCATTGCCTGATTCACAGTGCTTGTTGAATGATGGTCTATAGTTATACAAGACCTCAGGAGAGGTACTAGGCATAGTACTCCATGTGGGGGAAATAGGTAGAAGAGAAATGGAGAAGCTGGCATATTCTACTATATAAGGGTAAAGGTGAAGGCTGATTTTGTTCCCTGCTGACCAACAACAGCTTCCTTGTGTTGAATTCTTTTGTAAAGTTGTAAGGCTGTTGATATGTCTGGAGGGGCAGTGATAGTGAGGGTAGAAGGATGTCATTAATCTAGACTACATGCTTTGCATGGGGAAAATGGTAACCCAGCAAAGCAGCAAAAAGCAGAATCTCTCCTGAGTTCTTATGTAACTATAGATCATCATGTAGACAAGTGCTGCAAATCAGGCAATGACCACTTTATCTGGCTTGTTGGGCAGTGTGTGCCCTTGGAGAGATAGGACTGGTAAAGATATGGCTAGATACATGTGTTGCTAGATGTACCCTCAGCAAGCATCTAAGTAAAAGTGAAGGAAGCTTCATGGGTGGTTTACTGAGGTAGCTCTACTGCCTTCTGGGTTGAAGTCTACAGATACTGTGGGTGTCATGTTCATAACTTCAGACCCAGACTATTGCTAGCCTTGGATAGCCACTGTTTAAAGATTCTGCAGTTTTGGCCCAGCACTATATGGAGATGAGACCTTGACCAGGTCTATGCAGGGGACGGTACAGGTGTGAGGTGTTAGAGAAGGAGCAATGAGATCAGAAGCTGGAATGACCTTGGTGGATTCTAGGGCCAGGCAGATGTCAGAGGCAGGCCCTAATCGACTACTGATGGTTTTGAGGGCTTGGCAAGTCACTTGACCTCCCTGGTCTCCAGAAGGTAAATAGGGAGAGCAAGAAGCACATATCTTTAGGCTAGAGGAAAGACTTCACCATAGTTAGGAATGATTGCATATTTTGCCAACAAAGTGCAAATGTGGGACCCTATTCAGGCCATTAAGCCCAGCATGGAGCCATATCAATACTTCTCCCTGCCCTTGTTGCTCTCCTGCTAATATTCACAGTGACTTGACATACTCCAGCCAGTGCAGGAGAAAGTGAGCTCTGGGCTCCTGAAAAGGATGCTTCTGCACTCAGTGTCCATGCCAGGATGACCACAGCCAACATCCCATTTCTGATCCATCCCTCTGTCTCCTGCACCTACTCTGGCAAAAGGGCTGATGTTGCTGTGGTTGGGTCTTGTGTTCTGAGGATGCACTGCACTCTTCATTGATAGGGAGCTTCTGAATTGTAGAAATATTCATGACTGCCCCTAAAATTGCAAGTGAGGACTTCTGTTCTTGAGGACTCCTGTTCTTGAGGACTGGAGAGTGGCAATGTGCAATGTGCTAGGTCTCCCTTTTCCTCTGCTCCTCCTGATGAACCTCTTTCATGCTTCAGAACCTGACTCCATTCCCTGCTCATTACCCTCCTGTGTGATGTTGAAAAAGGTAAGAAAGTCCTTGCCATGTCCCCAGAGTCCTCTGATATGCAAAGCACTTGCTACAGAGGGAAAAAGTTGTCCTCATCTTGAGTTTCCTAATATGACTTTAAATTGGAAAATGTCATAGGGTTCCAGTATTTAAAAAGAGAATTTCCAGGGCTGAGGATATAGCTCAGTTGGTAGAGTGCTTGCCTCACATTCATAAGGCCCTGGGTTCAATCCTCAGCACCACACATACACACACACACAATGAACAAACAAACAAACAAACAAGAACTTCCTTATTTTCATAGCATAAAAATGCTGTGGGCCTTACTTTATTTCAGGAGTATGTCTAATTTCATTCCCATTACAATCTTTGCAGGTGGTGTTACTTTCATGAAAGTCTTTTCTATTTTTTCTCTCATATTCCTTTTACTAACTTTCTCACTCAGTCCTCCCCATATAGTTATATGAATTCCCTTTCCTGCCAAAAACACCAGGGAAGTCTCTGGGATTCTCCTTTTGATTCCAATTCTCATAATGAGGACACAGTTCTTCAGGTTCATTGACACCTTGGAGGCACATGTGTATCCCTTTTTTTCTTTGTTATCAACACATTCTGCTTTCCAGATTTCCTTCACTCGCTTTCCTTCCATATGTCAGCAATTCAGTTGAGTTTGTGTTCTGTCTTACTATTTGTATGTCCATCCATCTATCCAAACATTGATCTTGTAAGCCCACTTGAGTCAGGCAGTGGTAACATACAGATGAAGGAGTGATTTTGTCTTCAGGACTTGGAGGAGCAGAGCGGAGTGCATGAATAGATATATACATGCAGTTTAGGTATGCAGAAGAAGGGGAACATTTAAATGAAATGCTTTTGATAGGGAATAAGGAGCTGAGAAGGATGTGCCAGCAAGACAGTTGGGATCCCTCTAAGTAGAAGGAACTCTTTGTACTCAAGTGGGCATACAGAGAAGCATGAAGTAATCAGGCAGGTCCAAATCATGGTATATGGTTGGAGCATCCAGTTGGATAATGCAAGGATAGAACAGGGACTGGTAAGAATTTATTCTGAAGTGGTAGAGGGGTAAGTCTTCAGGCCTTTGCTGTTATCTTCAGGCTTGTCCTTGTCCTTGTCCTGGGGCTCCACTCAATGATTGTAAGGGAGAAGGTGACAAGGTTTGATGTCATTTTGGAGAGACATCTCTGGCAACTGTGTTCATAATGACTTTCATGGATGAATACCCAGGTTGGGAGGCCCTATGGGGGATTAGACAAGGAATGACGGGAGTCTGGACCAACGCTGGGTGACCAGAAAGGAAGATGACATGTTCACCGCATTTTGGAGGTAGAATGGGTAGAACTGAATGAGAGGAAAGAGGAGGAGTAGCGGTTGCCCTCAGGTTTATGGTTTGAGAAAGTGTTGCCAAGGGACCGATGTGACCACCCTCAATCTGTCCACTCTGCCCTGGCTTGCTTCAGTGAGCACCCTGCATTACATTTTGCTAATGTGACACCATCTCTGGACTAGTCTTGGGGTGTCCTCCTCATCTCTTTCAATCAATCCTACAGGAGTGCTGCTGAGTGATCTTTCTGGGAAAACAAAGAAAAAACTTCACTGCCTTCCATGGTAAACTGAGTAGTGAGTGCCAGATCTGTTCTGTGACTCTCATTACTTATCACTGTTGGAGATGACTTCTTATTCCATAGAGTTGAAATTCTAGAGGAGATGAGGCATAAAAGTAGAAAGTAATAGAATGTTTAGTGTTCTCTAGAAGGAGCACAGAAGGTATACTCTGAGGAGAAGAAAGAAGGAATGAGTGTCTCCTGAGGATACCAAGGTGTTTTAGGCCTGTGTCTCTCATGCCTGTGCAGGTGTATCTTCCACTTTTGCTCTGCACTTGAGCTCTCTGGTTGGCCCAGACCTGTTTCCTTGTGCAAGAGCAGGACCCCTTTTCCCACATGGGCCTTTGCAGACTCCATTGTCTCTGGAGCAATTTCCCTCAGCTTTGGAATTGTGGAATCCTCCCATCTCTTGATATCCAGTCCAAATGGTTGGGCCTATTGGGCCCCTGCCCAGGAGGGATCCCCTGTGTGTGCAGCAACACACAGACTTTCCTGTGTGTGCAGCAACTACCTAGTCTCACATTTTCTCTCTCAACTAGACCAGAGTCTGGCGACAGACATGGAAGACTGTAACCAATAGGATTGGCTCAGGCCACATAATGTTTTTTCAGTTTGCACACTTCTTTTCCCATAATAGTGATTTTATTTTTTAAAAAAATTACAGCCTATTTCAAACATGCAGAAAGGTTAAAATAAGATAACATGTATAGTGGTATTTAGAACAGACTTACTTTCAGCACCCACTTTTTAAGAAACACGATTTTACAGTTAAACTTGCAACTCCACACACATATCCCCTTCCTGGAACTAGTCTTTGAACTTTTTTTTATGTTTAGAGTTAGTTTGTAATATTTAGGGATCAAAACAATTGACCTAAAAATTGGCTGTGTCACTATCTGAAAGTTCTTGCACAGGCCATCACCCTCTGGCACTTCACACTATGGTACTCTGATTCCCAGCATGAACCCCTTTGGCTTTTAAATCCCATCTGCAATCTGAGATTTTACCCAACACTCTAGGTTCAGCTGCTCTTTCCATGCTCAGTTATTCAGTTATTCATACCACTCTATCCAGTGGCTGAGTACCTACCTGTCCTTTCCCTTATTTCTTTACCAAGGGCTATAGAGTATTGAAGGGAAGAAGAGGGCTTATACAGGTTGCCATTGTCTCTCCTGTCTCTGCTGCCCCTGTGTGGTGCATTTATGTGGTGCATGCAGGCTTGTGTGTTGGACTTCTGACTGCCTGGCATTCTGTGCTAGTGCATGCAGGGATAGTGGACTTTGTTGTCCAAAGCATTCGAGGCCTTATGCTCCTTCAATCAAGTCCATTGTCCAATCCCTTCACACTACTTGTCTTCCTTTTGGAGATGATTCCTCATCCTGTCCCTATGACACTGCCCTGGTGGGTTCAATAATGGATTTCACTGGGCTGAAAAGGAGAGAGAGGGCCCTTGCCAAGAACTCACGGACATCTTATGCCTCCTATGCCACTGGCTTAGACCCGGAGAAGGTGTCAACCCCTCACCAGAGCTGGGTAGCACTGGCTTTTGTTCTTCAGGCATCTAAGCTGCCAGAGAGAAGGCTATATTTTTCTCTTTACCTATTGCTTGGAGGCACTCCATCCTTATGCTCACTGCTGATTCTCTGTCCCTGGAAGTGTTTCAGGGGGTTTCTCAGTGTTTGTTCTCTTTGTCCCTCAGAAGAAAGTCTTAAGTTATTGTCTTAAGCTATACTTTTAATGACAGTCCAACTCAACCAAATTAGTGATTTGTGTATTCCCAGGTGTCAAAATGCAAACTTTCAATAGATTAAGCTTAAAGATGTTCATTAGCTTTTACTTGTGGTTTGGAGATACAAACAATACTCATCAAACTTTGGGTGTTCAATGAACACCCAAACAAGGTGGCTTTCAGGGTATTAAGGGGCTAAAGAGAACCAAATGAGACAGCATAAGCAGAAGGATTATTTCAAAGTTACTTTCCTTGTAAATGTTAAAACACGGTGCACATCATTGTCATGCTGGCTCTACCTGGCCTGCTTGAAAACATAGCCATTATCTCTCTCTTTTCAGATTTTGTGAAGTCAGATGAATAGTTTCTTCTTGGGGTGTGGAGATTAGCAGGAGACACTCCATATGGGTTTGTCTGTGGGCCTAGTGCAGGAATTCAGTACATGCCTGAAACCTTGTACATTACAGTCAATATCAAATCCCCTTCATGCCCTATCACCTCTATCCCCACCCAGTTCTATGATCTGATTTTGACCTAAAGGTGGCCATACTTGGATATGGAAGGGACAATGGAAAAGTGTCTTCATAGAAACACCCTTACTCCTGGTATGCATTTTAAATTGATTCGTCTTTTCTGCCATGACAGTTTCTGGATCCTTTATTGTTTGTTTGTTTGTTTGTTTGTTGGTACCAGTGATTGAACCCAGTGGAGCTTAACCATTAAACCACATTAAACCACATCCTCAGCCCTTTTTAAATTTTTAAATATTTAAATTTTGAGACAGGGTTTTGTTAAGTTGCTCAGGTCCTTGCTAAGTTGCTGAGGCTGGTTTTGAACTTATGAACCTCCCGCTTCAGACTCCTGAGTATAGACATATGCCCCTGCACCAAGCTGTATAGATAGTTAATAATATGGGCCCGTCCTTGAGTGTGAGTTAGTAGAGGAGAGCTCATTAGTGAGGAATTTGGAAAAATTTTGAGGAAGCACCCTCAATGTTATTGTTCGGGGCCATCTGGTACACTTACCAGCTCTTGGTGCCTCAAAACTTTCAGCCTTTGATCCTATGAGTTTTGGAACCTGGCCAGTTCCCACCTCACAGAGATTTTACAGCCTAAGGCCAGCTGCATAACGCTGGACTGCATGTTGGGAGGGGTTGCTGTGCCTTTTTAAGCCCTCCAAAGGAGAGAGAAGAAAGAAGAAGGAATCCATCTGAAGAGGAGAGATTGAATCCATCTGAGAAGAAATTTCAACCGGAGAAGAAAGAATCTGATGTTTTGAGTAAGAAGAAGGAACCTGATGATGAGAAGAAGGAAGCTGACTTGCAAGGAAGAAGGGACTCTCACCTGTGCTGTTTACCTTACCCTTGGTGTTACTGATTTTGCTGATTTTGCTGATTTTACCCGAGGATAGGTGTTGAAGGTGTTGATGCTGCTGTGAGTAAAGAAGAAGGATCTTGAATGGTGCTTTGAGGAGAAAGACTCTGAAGGTGATGATGGTGCTTTGAGTGTACTTGCAAACCTGTGTTGTGTTATCTGGTGTTGATCGATGAATGCTTATTGGACTGGAGCCTCTCTCTCTCTTTCTGTTTTTCTATATTATTGATTCATTATATACAATATTCAATATTGCAAAGTATAACTGTTGCTTGCTTTGTTATATTGCCTCATATTAAAGCTTATAAAACCCATCCTGTTGTGAGGCTGGTGATTCACTCCACGAATCTGCCTAGATAAATTAGTCTGAACTCAGCAATTCTTGGTCATAGATCCAGACCAAGACACAAGCTTGATGTCTTCATTAAGCTTTATGAAGGAATGAGAGATGCCCAATGAGACGAAATACTTTAGCCCTGGAGAGGGGAAGTGAAACCGAGAGGCTCCTGGTGGCCCAAGGAAATCTCTAAGTTGTGTCATTCCCATTGTGTTAATTGTGTCAAAGGACCTGGGATGGTTTGTTGTCACTTTCTAGAGAGAGCCAGGGGGAGGAACTCAATATACAGCTCCTGACAAAACCCAGGCCCCCATCCCTGCCATCTGCTATCAGTGAGTCTTTTTCTTCAGTTCTTCCTTGTGTTTTTCCACTAGTGAACCAGTCCACTCCACAGTTTTCTCTTTGGCTTCTTCCCAGGTGTTTAAGGGCTTATAACCCAGATCTTGCTGAGCTTTCTTGTAGGAGAAGGTGAACACACTATTTGACAATGTCAGTGAATGGCGATGAAAGGGGGGTTGATATTGGTAAATAGGACTCAGGAGGAAGCCCACTGTCTCCAGCAGGAAGGCAAGCCAGTACCTCAGAGAGAGAGGAAGCCTCAGCCTGGAATCAGGGCGGAGGCCCCATTGTTTGGTCAGGTTGTAATGTAAATCATCATAGCTTTGGTGAGGTGTGTCATCTGAGATGTAGTAGAACTGTCCTCCAATGGTCTCAGCCTTCTTGGGGTCCCGCAGAGCCCTGCAGGCCAGAATGTGTGCCCAGGCCGCGTTGCTCACATAAACTGGGTTAACTACAGACAACTTTCCTGAATTTTCCAGGACTCCATTGTTCCCGAGGGCCCTATTCACAATTCCAGAAAGTGTAGGGCTTCCTTCCCCATAGATGTACGTGGGCCTTAAGGAACAAGTCCACAAGGTGCCCCCATTTTTCAGAGTGCTCCCATTTGCTTCCAGCACGGCCTTCTCAGCCAGCTTTTTGCTGTATGGGTATGGATTTGTCCATGTAGCTTCATGATGCTCTTCCTCGTGGGCATTCTGGATGATCTCATTATAGGAGTTGGGTCCAGCAACTGCTATTGAGCTGGTGTAGATGAAGACTGGCACACTAGCTTGGATACAGGCCTCCAACAGGAGCTGGGTACCTGTTCATGGGGAGCAAGTTGTCAGTGTCAGAAAATAACCCTAAAATTGCACCATGGCCACAGTTTCTCCTGTATTTCCATCTGTTAGCCCAACAGAGGGGGTTACTCCTGGTCCAAGTACATTGTTCCTTGTCCTAGATTTACACGTGCCATGGTAAAGTCCCAGGAAAAATGCAGAAAAGAGACTGACCTCTGTATTCTGTAATGAAGAATTTCTTGCTTTGTGGGTTCGTAAACCTGTCTTGCTTTGATATGTGTGTATAATTTGATTTTACAAATGTACATGGAAGCTAGGTGTGGTAGTGCTGCACCACCTGTACTACCAGTGGCTCGGGAGGCTAGGCAGGAGGATCACAATTTCAAAGCCAGCCTCAGCAACTTAGTGAGCCCTAAACAACCTAGCAAGACCCTGTTTCAAAGTAAAAAAATAAAAAGGGTGGGGATGTAGCTTAGTGGTATAGTAACCCTGGGTTCAATCCCTAGTGCCAAAACAAAAAATGTACATAGGTTTGCTAGTTTATATTTTGCCAACCTAAAAATTAACAAAATCCCATTGGCACTAGGGATATAACTCAGTGGTAGAGTACTTCATTAGCATATTTTGGGTCCCAGGTTTGGTCCCTAGCACTATCAAGAAAATAATAAATAAATAAATAAATGTCAAGAGCCATCTGTGGGCTTCGTGTGAACATTGCACATTGAAGCCTAATGAATAAGAGAATCTGGTATCTGGGAACTTCCAGTGGACACTTCCTCTGGTTGACTGCCCAGACACATTGTGAGCCCTATTCAAGCTCTGCCAGGTCTCACACAGCACTGGAGATGGGTGTGACCTGCCAAGATGCCAATCTACCTGCTGACTGCAAGATGTCATGAAACAAGACCCCACCCCTGAAACCCTATCTCTGCCTTTGATGTACTCCCTTAAATAAACCACAGGAGCCATTTTCTTGTTGTCTAGCTCCAGCTCCTGTGTGGACTGGCCCTATCAGGGGCTCCATCTTTTTGAAACTATCTTTCCGACTTTGTGTTTTGTTCTTCACTAATTATTCTAGACTTCAATTTGTCAGGTGGCTTACACCCTCCTTGGCAGGAAGAAGAACCCCCTAAGGAGGCATTGGCTACTTCCCAATAAATAAGTAAATAAATAAATACATTTGTCATACGTATCACTTCATTAAAGATAGGTCCCTTTTACATCTATAAATTCAGAAGCCCATACTTTCGAGGACAGTTGGAATTTTACATTACGCCAGCTCATGCGCAGTTGTTTATAGGTAAAATGCACTCTTAAATAGACATTACAGTGCTGCTGTGTTTTACATTTGTTGAAAATCAATAAAAACTTTGTCACAAGGATATTGTTTAAGTCACTGAACAAATGGTTATTGAGTTTTGGGGAGCTGCTGGAGACCCAGCCTCTTTTCCTGACTGTGCGTTCCCTCAAAGGTCACTCGAACTCTGTGACTCTGTTTACTTAGTTATGAGCAGGAGGGGTGATCCTCATTCCCTTTACTTAGCATTCCGGAGTCCCACTCTGAACTTTTCTGTTGAGCCTGGTTGAAATTGAAATGAAAGGTGAGCCTTCTGTTGAGAGCACCTATAATATTAGAATTCTGTGGAGCACATGGAGCAATGTAGACCTGCAGGTCCTAGAGGTGATTCAGATCTGCCTTGCCTTAAAGAAGGAAGGAATGTCCTGGATAAAGGATTATGTATATAGGAATTTATTTATTCACCATTTAAAATATTTTTGCAATCTGATTTTCTGAAGAGAGAGCCTCGCTTTTTAAAAAACAAAATGTTCTCTAGAAGATGTAGGGTTAGTTTGCTAACAGGGAAAAAATGATCACCACTGTATAGTATTTGCTAAGCCTTGACAACATATTTGTAATTTGTGCTTCCTCTGATGCCTCTTTCATTTCAAATCCACTATTGGATGAAGCAGAGGGTAGGCTTCCTGAGACAGGAAGTAGTAATGAAACTGGTTAGTCCTAGTTCATTCTGCAGTGTGTGGGTGTGTGTTTGTGTGTGTGCATGTGTTAAGGGAACCATGAAGGGTTTTTTAGATAATGATGTGAAAGACTAAAAGGCCCCTTTGGTGGAATTGGGAAAGGAGTCTCTGAATCATTAAATGTGGAAATCAAGTCATTGAGGACAGAAGGGCCAGGGCTGGGGTTGCACTGGTGTGGGAGTGTCTGGTCTCTGAGGCTCAGCCTGGCAAGCTTCCTTAGGCAAATATATCTAATTTGAAGTTCAAGAAGGCAGAAAATTACAAAGAGGCACCTAGCATTTAGTAATGAGGATCTAAGGAGTTACTTTGGTCACCCCTGTAGGACCTGCTCTACAAGAGTGGACTCAAGAGTGAGTTGAAGAGATAGATAGTATTATGGACAATGGAAAGTGATTATTTCTGAAAAAACATCATGGGTTGAGGAGTGCTGGACCATTGTGTTTCATCAAACCTCTGTGGGCCTGCTTTGCTAGTGTTCTGGAGAAGAATCTTTCCCTGAGGTGGGCAGAAGGGCTGTGGATGTTCCCATCAGCCCTAATATAAGAGCTAGGAGCATGAAGGAATAGTAGAGTTCATGGCAGATGCACCCAAAGGTGTGAGTTTCAATTCCTATTTTTCTACTGATTACTTAGGGAGACTTGCCCCATCTCAGCCCTGGATTTCTCATTTAAAACCCTGAGAATAACAGCCTGAGCTTTGTCATCTGGAAGAGATGAGCAAAGACACCTGGGCCAGAGAACAGCAGGTTTCCGTGGTGGAGACTTCTCTACCCCTCCTCATCCTGCTTTGCCACCCTCAGCTCCACCTGCTCCATGTTGTCCCAAGCCACTCTACCTTTAAGATTGACATTCATGATGGTTTGTCTCTTACTGACATCCCAGATATCAACAATTGCAGCTGTGTGAATGACAACGGAGACGCCTTGGCAGGCTCTCTTCAGGCACTGGGCATCCAGAATGTCTCCTTCCAATATTGTCACCTTGGACTTTGTCTGCAACCCTGTGGGCATACAAGGCAGGTGATTAGGAAGCTTTTTGGATGGGTTTAAAATTTCCTGATAAAGCAGACCATTGCCTATATCTTCAAGGGCCGTTATGGAGAGGAGGGAGAGTGTTAGGGAGGGACATCTTCCATGGAAAAAAACAAGTAAAGAAATGCCCAGAAATCAGAACATGTAGCATTTGCTCAGAAAGAAAAAAATGACTGTTTTTAATCACATTCTAGTTTGGAAAGTGAACCTGAGGAGAGAGCTTAGAAGTGTGCCTGGAACACAACAGTTGTTCAAATATTCATGGGAAGTTTATCACTTTCATTAAGGGAAGGTGTGGAGATCTGGATTTGGAAATCCAGATCTGGGGGAAATTAGAATTTAATTTTATAAGAATGAGGAAGTATGTATGTATTTGGAATTGATGGAGAAGCAGACACAGAATGCAGCATAGGAAGCTAACCTTGGCCTCAGCATCTTAAATGCACAGCTACGAGGTGTAAGAGAGAGCAGGGTAAGCAACAGATGAATGGGAATGTCTCTTCTTCAGGCCTGTTGAGGAGGAACCAAGTCCCAACAGTGGGAGCAGAGGAGGGAGACCCACAAGGTGAGAATATCAGGCCTCCCCCTGACAGGTCCTGGTACTCACTGGGTCTGAGCTGAGCAGAAAATGCAGAGATCATATCAGCCCACGTGTTTCCTGCTCATGTGACTGGAAAGAGAGTGGAGCCATTGACAGGGAGTTTAGAATGGGCTCTAATGATGGATTTAATGGAATGTCTTATCAGATATTATCAAAAGCAGACACTGATTCTGAAAATGAATCAGCTTCCAAAGTACATACACTGCAACAACCTAGTGCTGGGCAGTGGATGCAACATCAGTGTCTTCAGGCTCCTCCAATCCTCAAAATGACCCTGCCAGGTACATTGGCTCCTCAAATTAGTCCACGAAGCCCACACTGTGCTGCATGATATCTGTGTCAATATCCTACTTGGCTGTGCTGTATAAATTCTTCATAAATTCTAGTTTGCTTCCTTCCTTTCCTAATTATCTCGTGGGATGTCCATGTCTCCTGTATAGGTGAGGAGAGTGAAGCTCAGAGAAGTCAGGGTCAGCTCTAAACACATACTTGTAGTGAAGGATCCACCTTGGCTCTTCCTCCAAGCCTTGCTCACTGTCCTCTGCAGTCCAAGGGCAGCACTGGTTGTTTGAAACCAGCTTTTCTGAGGCACAGTATAGAGAAGCCAACGGAATTGAAATTGGCCATTCTGCACTAGAACTGCAAGGGGGACCATCAGAAGAGAAAGGCTGGGCTAGGCAAAGCCTTTCCTGGGGTACCAGTAGAACTGCTTGTCTCCTTAATCCTCTGTGGAGTTTTGTGTCCTCCAGATTCCTTCCCCTTGCAGGCAATTCCAGGAAGGCCCTGTAGTGAAGGAGGGCAGGGCAAGGGTATGAGAAGGAGGTGGGTTTGGCCTGAGAGTGGCATTGCTCTGGCTAAATCTCTTGTATCTGCTCCTTCCTCTGAGTCTTCTTTGCTGCTGCCTTCAGAACTGGTTCAAAGGAACTGCTTAGACAGGGCAGCAAAGCCCAAATTACAGATGGAAGTGAACCCTCGCTGTTAGTGCTCAGGCACCCTGAGAGCCAGAAGAGGGTAGTTTGGGTACTTCATGGTGGACCCATAGGTCCTACCTTGTCCAAGACACTGAGGGCTTAGCATCTTCTGTAGCTGGAACACCCAGTTGCTTTTCTGGTGTGAGCTGTACTGGAAGAACCGGAGATAAATAACTGTACTAACTAGTCTTTAAGAGCTAAGATGCTGGAGCTGGAGCTCCTGGTTTCAAACCCCACATGCCTTCTTCCTGTGGGCCCTTGGACAAATTAATCAACCTCTGTGAGTTCCTTTTCTCATTTTCAGAAAAGAATATCAGTGTTACCTATTTCCTATTGCTGTCCTGCGAAGTTAATGAATCTACACTGTGAATGTGTTGCACCCAAAATATGTGACTGGCAAGGAAAGAACTCAGTCAGAATTCTTCATTTCTTCCTTTTTGCAGCCCCTGAGTTATTGCCAGGATATTCCTGTATGCTGAGTATTGCTGTTTCCTGCCATTAGATGTAAAATTGCAAATATTTGTGTGATATAATCATTAGTCAATAGTATTTTCTTTATTTTTAAAAAGAGACCCACTTGAAGCAGATAGGGGAGGTATATGGGACAATGGAAGATGTCAGGAAGGGACAGGAAGAGCTGTGCATTGGGTATGGTCCCAGAGTGCTATCCAGGGACTCCTGTATGCAGGGTAGTGTTCTCCATGCCATGTGTGCCCCCAGGCTGGGCACGGTGGCAGAAAGTCGATGTGGCAAACAGGAGTCAATGAGAGAGTCTGAAGACTCATTGTGCCAAGAGTCAGCCAAGGCCAAGTGATGGGGCTCCACAGGTCACACTCTACTGTGTTGTCTGCTCTCAAAAATCAGAAGACTTTGGACAGTCATCTCTCCCTTCTGAACTTTAATGCTCTCACTGTTCAGAGGTTTGATCCCCCTTCAAACTTCCTCAAAGGGTTGTTTTGAGGATCTGAGGAGGAAGCAACTTGGAAATGCACTATTAATGCAGCTAATGCATTTGCACTGGGGAAGAAATTTTGGCAAAGAATAATGAGTAGCTGCCCCAAATCTGCAGTCATTTTCTTTGTGGGGTGAAGAGCAGAGAATGGTCGTGAGAAAGATGTAGGAGGAATCCAGGTGAGGCATGTGTGGTGATGCTGGTCCTAAATCTGTCTCTGTTCTGCCCTATGCCCTGTCATGTACTAATTCATTCATGTGTTCTCTCACTCTCTCTTTCTCTTTCACATGTGCTAACACACAAATTCATCTTTACCCTTCAGTTCCTTTAATATCAATGCCATTGATGAGACTAAGTGACCCTCCCCCCAAAACACAAACAAAAAACAACCAAAACAAACCAACAAACAAACTAGACACAGAATAAGAGACAGAATCTCATTACTAAGGTTTCCTGTGAATGGCCCTCTGTAAATGTTGTATGCCAATTGCCAAGTCCCAATCCTTCAGCATGTTAAAGCTCTATAGGCAGAGGAGAGAACCAATGTGTTCTAGAGGTCCAGTGGCTATTGAAGGCCACCATGTCTAGTTCTGGTTTGTGTCAGAACCCAGTCACTGGAGAGCTGTGCAGTGTCATTTCTACAATGCCACCTGATTCCTCTGGATGTGTAGACATAGGAGGATTCTTATGACTCCAAATTTCCTTCATTTGCTGCACAAAGAAACCCCTCCCAAACACACACTCAGGATTCACAATGGAGCCACACACTCATCACCAGCTCACTTACTAGACAATTCCTCCCTGTTTTGTGGCCTGAAGACTTTGTACAGTGCCCTGACCTCCTGCACCTCCTTCTCCTGCACCAACATATGGACTATCCTCTGGCCCAGAAACCCTCCTGCTCCTGTCACCAGGCAGCTCCACTCAGTCATAGTCAATGCAGGAAACAAAACACAGCAGGGAGCAGCTACGATGAAAGGTGACCCTGGAAAGGGTAAAAAGAGAAGTCCAATGAGTACAGGTGCACAGAAAGTCTTTGGGATGATGTAGGGAAAACCTTCCTCCAAATCATTTTACCCACTATTATCTCACAGATCCCATAGTCTGTGGGTATTTCTGCTCACCAGCAAGCATGGAATCAATTCTGCAGAGGATACAAGCTGAGTGTCCTCTCCACTGAATGAATTCTGACACTCTTCTTGGAGATCGTGTCAGATCCCAAATGAGCAAGGACTCAGTCCCTATGACTCCCAACCACTGAAGATGACAGTTATAAACTCCATGTTGTTTCACTGTGCTGAGCAACGAGCTGAAAATTGAAATTCCCACAATATCCTCATCAAGTTTGATTAGGTTTCTTGAACAGTTTATAGAACTCAGAGGAATATCTACTTAGGTGTATGGGTTTATTATAAAAGATATTAAAAAGGGTACAGATGGAGAGATGCACAGGGTGAGGTGTGGAGGAAAGGGCATTAACTTTCCTGCTCTCCCTGGATATACCACCGTGAAAGTACTTGCCTGCCTTCACCTGTCTGGAAGTTCTCTGACCCCTGTACTTGGGGCTTTTATGGACACTTTACTAAACAGACGTGATGGAAGCATGGATCATCATTTCAAAATGTGATTGGACACCAAGAGGGTGATTAAATGCTAACCAACTGGATGGATAACCAAGTCAGGCAAGTTTGTTCATGTTCTTCAGCATTCCTTCCTTGAGGGTATGGGGCAGGACCCCTGTAGAACGAGGACCTTCTTTGACATGGCATACCTTTTTTTTTTTTTAAATGTTTATTTTTTAGTTGTAGGTGACAGAATATCTTTATTTTATTTTTATGTGGTGCTGAGGATCGAACCCAGTGCCTTATGCGTGCTAGGCGAGCACGCTACCACTGCGCCATAATCCCAGCCCCTGACATGGCATACCTTAGGGAGGGATTTCAGCCAGGAACACACACACACACACACACACACACACACAAGCATATATATATTAGTGTATATATATTAGTAAATATGTTTGTATCATTAACGTATATTTGTGTGCATGTGTGTATATATATGTATATAAATAAATAAATAAATATTAGTGTCATCATATCCTGGTTATTGAACATAGTTTCTTCACTACAAACTGATATACATCTCAAAAGAACCTGCCACATTCCCAGAATTCCACTCAATCTTAATAATTCATTTAGTGGGTCATATTATATGAATGTGTCTCCCAGGGTGAGACCCCTCAGGTTTGTAGACTTCTTGTCCATCTTGTCTCTTTCCAAGCAGGATTGTTCCTGGCAAACAAAATTTTCCATGATGACCCTGAAAGGTTGGGAGAAGAACATGTCCCAATTTAGCCCTGTCTCTCTCTTTCTGCAGTACCATATCTGCTCATTGTGTGGATCTAAGTGGCCATATTCATTGGTCTCATGGGGACGTGGATTGCTAGTTCTAACAGCGTTCCCAACCTAGAAGGAGGTTTTTGGGAAGAGCATTATGTCCTACTTGAATGCACTCCTAAAATGTCCTCAGGGCGGCTCCCTACATTGCTGTCCCTCTTAATGCTCCATGTTTCTAGTAGCTTTCTTCCTGACCATGTGGGCAGGTCTTTGGCCACTTCCCATGATTCAGAAAACCCCTGAGACAAACAGGAGCTTTTATCACTATTCAATTTCTCAGCATGCAATTGAACCTATTGAGCTGATTTGTTGTCTTCTTCAGGTAGAACAGCTTCTGTGGAAATAGGAGTTGTCATTTCAACTTGGAGCTGTCACTCACAAACTACTTCAGTTATATCAGCTTCTGTGGAAATCAGATGTTGTTTCATGTTGGACCCGTCACCCACAAACCAAGAGGGTCTCTGTGGTTAGTTAAGATCTGTTTCTAGGTCTTGGTCCAAGTGTTGATAGTCCAGCAGCTCTTTACAGAGTTCCAGTCCTAGGGAAATGGGTTGTCTGCTTGTGATGCCCACGATGCCCTTCAGAAAAACCTTCTTCTAGTTTGGGAATGTTGTTAGAACTAGCAACTCCCTCTCTGCCTCCCTCAGGTAGCATAGTTGTGGGTAAACCATTTCCGTTTGAGTCAGGTCTCCTTGGGCAGTACCATACCCAGTAGAGTATATCTCAAGGCATCATGGTATTTCAGGTTTCAAGGTGATTTTTATGAACTCTATTTATGGGCTAGCTTGATTAATGTCTGAAAGATGGAAAGAAATATAAAAATGGTCCAAACCAAAATGGGCTCATTGTGGTCAACCCTCACAAAAAAATAAATGAGATCATGAAGGAATGGTTTTCAGGCACAATTGCCTCATACTATGACAAAAGTCTGCTGGAAGCACACCTTGAAGGAAGGCCAGGGCCACCTGAGTCAAAAAAATTCTTTTGTAAGAGGTTCAAGATGACAGATTAGAGGAATTGCATTTCCAGTTGCCCTGTGGCTCAGGATTCAAGCAGTGGGTGTGCTGCTTTTTAGAAAAGGGGTTGAAAGAGAGACTTCACTGAAATTCAATATCGGGCTGTCACAAACTTTTGGGCTCATAGATTTGCATGCATTGAGCAAAGAACAAAAAGGAGTACATTGAAGCCAAGGTGGTTGTTGTAACAGCAGCAGCAGCAGCAGCACCAATTTATTGTATAGGGTAAGAATGACACAGAGAGAAACACAATGGACATATTTGGCTTAGAAAAACCTATAGAGAAGGAAAGCAGTCTGGACTTAGCTGATCCAGAGGCTGCACAGGAAACTGATGTTTGCAAAATGCCTTGAACTTCTCAACTGGCATAGGTGAGCTGAGACTGGGAACCTACTTGAGGAAGCCATGCTGCAGTCTGCTGCTGTGGGAGCCCATGAGGTCATAGCAAATATTGCTACACTATCCCAGCAAGTGCCTACTGTGTGGTCTAGGATGTACCTAGCAGAAGGTGATTGAAAAGGCTCAGAGAAAATTGTACCCAGATGGATACAAGTCTGAGATATTGAGGGAAGAACAACTTGCTTTCCCTTTGCGTTTGGTAGCTCATGTGACCGGCTGAATAAGGTCAGGACACTGAATAGGTAGGTATAAATACAATCAAGGACTAAGCCTGAGAAGGTCATATGCATGGGTAGTGGGGTGTGAGAGAACTATGGAGGATTAGCTCCCCTACCCTAGAATTTTTGGGAGACTTTTGAGATCCAGACTTCCAGCAGAGATCAGCATCTCCCAGTCCTAGAAGTGTGTTGTTGATCTAGTCTCTACAGAGCAGATAGCATCCAGCAAATCCTAAAGGCCTGTTTAAATCTAAGCATCATCAACTAGAGCTCCCCACCCCCACACTGCAACAGCCCCAATCTGGGAGATCATGGATCTGGCCTGTCCAGACAAAAATCCAATTAACACTATTTCCCATTCCATCCTGCCTTATACTGGTTATGACCTAGTTAATCCATTCAAGGAGATTAATACAATGGTTAGTGTCAGGTTTGGTCAGGGTCCAAGATGCCCAAATAAGGAAGCGGTCAGCAGAGCTGCAAGCCAGATGTGACATCACTAGTGGGCACGCCTCCTGTCAATCAGCGAGTTTTCCTCACCCATCAGGAAGGACTATGGCCTTCTCTTCCTGTACCCAACCCCTCCGCTTCCTGACTGGGTTTTCTTGAAATTCTCTATGCACAGAATCTCCGTCGCCATTTCTCCCGACCTGCTCTGATGGACAGGGGATCTGGTCCAAGGGCTCATTCCAATAAAGCCTTGCTGAGTGGCTTAATTCATCTTCTCCTGGTCGTGTGATATTTACATAATGGTGCCAGAAACCCGGGAGGGCTTTGAACCTCTTCCGCACCGCGGTTGAGGCAGGCCCTTCGGACCAAGAGAATTCCTGAGCCACTCCCTGTCTTCCCCACCCGGACCGACAAGAGTGAGTTAGGTCCCGCTTCCTCTGGCTTCTCGGCTTGCCCCTTCCCCACCGTTCACTCCAGAGGCCCATCTGTAAGTCGCACGTGCGCATGGGCCCTCTGTCTGGTGGGCACTGTGTCCGCTGAGGCCGCCAAGATTGGAGAGACGTTTCCAGTCTCTGTGTTAGCCAATCGCCACTGCCGTCCGGGCCCCGGAAAATTTCAGAGGACGCTTCAATTTTCCGCCTGGTCCCGTTCTCCCGTGGGCACGAGCATTCTTTGGGACGCCAATCTATGTTCCCGTCCACTCTCCCAGGGCCGCTGAGAAATCACAAGGAACTTTTGATTTTTAAATCTTCACTGATTTGGCTATTTTTTTTAATCACTGAATGGGGAAATGCACAAATTCCTTTCACTAAGGCTTTGTTGGAAGCGTGCTCTTGCCCTTCTCTTCTTTCTCCTCTGTTCTGCCTTTTCAAGTTCTTCTCGCTGCGCTCCCCCCCTCCCCTATTCAAAGCTGAAGCAACGTCGCAGCAGTTTCTGGCCCGAGAAAACAAAGCCGGCCTCACTCCCAGTGCTGGAGGGCAGAAATGGGCGCTGAGCAGAGCCTGCCCACCCCGCCTTCCCGTGTTTCTCCCTGCATCCGTGCTGCGCCGCTGGGACAGACTAGCACACAGCTGCTACAGAGCAAAAATCCCTGTTCCGTTTAAGCTGCGCTGGCCCGCAACACAGGTGACCTGTCCCGCCTCCCTGCACTCCTCATTGCCTCCTTGCTGCTCCAACAGGCAACTCCGAGTCTGAGCTGCCTGCCACACGGTGGCCTCGCCCCTCCCCTGAGGCTTACTTATCTCTTCCTTTGGCTGCTCCCCCCCCTGGGGCTTGGGGACAATTGAGAATTGACTCAAAAAGCAGAAAACACACTACAAAAAAAAACGGGTCAGTTTCTTAATTCTGTTAATTTATTTTTGGCAACGCTTGCTATTGTGACTTGCCAGATAGGTATTGTTAATGCAAAAAAAAACAATAGGGACTTATGTTCAAATTAACTTGACATTTCTTTCTCCTTCCTTCCTCTCTAGACCCTCTCCTTTTTGCTCCTGTTGCTTTATTAAAATAATTAACAGCTGTATCATTTTTTTTCCAGGATTCTAGGATTTTAAATTCTCTCTCTCTATTTTTTTAAGTTCCTGATTTTGACTCTGCGTGCTGAAATTATAATTTAATGTTTTATAACTAAACTTATCATCAATAAGATAAGACTTTAAAATATTTCACATCAGTGATCTTTTAAATAAATGAGGACCTAATCTATTTAATATTCTGCTAAGATTTTGTAGGGAGCCCTACCTTACCCAAGATAAATTTCTGTCTCCCAGCTTATTACAATGGCTTCAAAGTGGGACACACTCTAGTTCATCTAAAGTTATGTTCAAAGGATTATATTGTAAAGATTACTAGGATTTCAACCAGAAACTATAATATAAATCACCCAAATTTTAAGATAGCTATTACACAAACTAAACTTATTAATCTTATTTTATATTTTCCTTAAACTCTATGGCTATTGTGTTAACATTCTACAGAGGTACTAATTTAAGAACAAACCAACCCAGATTATTTTAACATAAATCAGCTATCACCTATAGGATAAATAGGCCTTAAAGTTAAAGCCCAGTACCCTTACTTTATAACTGGTGAGATTGGCTTGCTGGGTGTTTAAGATCAAGACTTAAAAAATAAAATTAAGTTAAAGGGCCAAAAAAACCAGTATTTGGCTTTTGCCCTTTGAGTCAACCTGAATCCAAGGAGTAAAGAAACTTCTCTGAAGCGCTCTACATCTCTGGGCCGCAGAACCTCCTGATCAGGGAGATTAC